>OZ034977.1:8974527-10174527 GCA_964030785.1 Siderastrea siderea | reverse complement strand
CGTGTTGGATTTATTCACCAAACATTCGCATCATCAAGGGGTGACGGTGCTCTACTTGTGCCAAGACATGTTTCCCGTGGGTCGCTATGCGAAAAGTATATCCCGCAATGCCCATTACATCGTGGCGTTCAAGAACCCCCGAGATCAATTAGGGGTACGCAATGTCATGCTTCAATCATTTCCGACCACGTGGAAAGACACGTTGGAGACGTTTCATCAAGCCACGACACGACCGTATGGGTATTTGGTCTTGGATTTACATCCCGCCTCCTCCGATCAACAACGTGTATTGAGTCACCTGTTAAAAGACGAAGGATGGACTCGCACCTATCAAAAACGACTATAAAGGCACGACACCCCATTTGAACAGGAAAAAGAGCGACCATGGCCGATGATGATGACCGTCAACCTCCGCAATCGTACGATACCGTGTCCCCGGCGGGGGTGGGGGCGGCCAGCGGCAATCAAATGTCCCCAAGGGCCTGGCAAGATTTATTTTGGTCGGGAGACCAAGGCCTTCTCGACGCCGCCGAGGAGGAAATGGAAGCCGAGCCCCTCTATCGGTTTATGCAATCCATCCCCCCTGTTGGTGTAGATGGTGTGCCCCCTGTGCAGGCCTCTTCCCCAGCCGGGGTAGGAAGTCCAGGAAATCAACCATCTTCTGGTGCTCTAACCCCTGCGACTCCTCCAAGCGTACCCTTGGCAGCGGGTGCTCGAACACCAACGGGTGCTCGAACAGCAGCGGGTGCTGGGGGTAATGGTAATGGACGTGGTGGTGGACGTAGTGGACGTGGTGGTGGTGGTGGTGGTGGTGGTGGTGGACGTGGTGGTGGACGTGGTGGTGGTGGACGTGGTGCTGGTGGTGGACGTGGTGCTGGTGGTGCTGGTGGTGCTGGTGGTGGTGGAGGTGCTGGTGGTGCTGGTGGTGCTGGTGGAGGTGGTGGAGGTGGTGGAGGTGGTGGTGGTGGTGGTGGAGGTGGTGGTGGAGGTGGTGGTGGTGGTGGTGGTGGGGGTCGTCGTGGACGACGACCGAGACGAATACGAGGACGACGACGAAATACCCCCACTTCCCCTTTGACACCTGCCTCCAATCCAGCTACCCCTCGAGGATCTTGGACGTCTGGGAGTTCTGGTAGACAGCCTCGTACCTTGCGTCAAGCGGATTTACAACGGCGTTTACGGATGCTGTTACAAGATCAAGAACAGTTGGCCCAAGGACGTGAAATTGCTAATGTCACCATGACCAATAGCATTGTGACCAGTTATAAACAAGGAGGAGCACCGAGCGTACAAACCTCGTCGTCCCGTGTTTCGCCGTAAAGATGAAAACCATCGTGTCGTTATTGAATGGATCCAAACAGCATGGTCTTCCCTTCCCCCCGGAATTATTACAACGCATGGATTCCTTGTATGCTTTTTATCATCAACAATGGTGGTGTTATCGAAAAATGTTGAATCATTACAGGTGTATCAATGCCTTGTTCAATGGGTTGGCCTTACTCCTCATGGCTGCAGGCATGATTGCGGGCCCGCTATTGGAAAACAGTACGTTGGTAGCCTGTTTGGCGGCCGTGGGCACCGTGGTCAAAGGATGGAATGATTTTAAACAATACCGATTTAAAGTGACCATGAGTCGATTTGCGTTTACCACCTATGCCAAAGCCTTGACCGAATTGAAAACCCATGTGCGGGGTATTCCCTTGGAGGATCTGGAACGATTTTTAATCAAGATGCAAACCTTGGATGATACCATTGTGGATTTCACCCCTCCATTACCCAAACGATGTGTGCAAGATTACCATGGTCATTTTGTGTACCAACCCTTGGAAGCCCTATGCTATGTAGACGGATGTCCTCGTCCCTTGAGACCCAAAGACTATTGGATCCATAAAAAGCCGCTCCCTCCTAGTCCCACACTCTTAGAACCATGGCCGTCCAACGACGACGACGACGCAGAAAAAGGAAACAACGAGGAGGGGCTTTAATGCGTCGCAAACCCCGTTTGGTGGATAAAATTGCCCATGGCATGAGTATGTTTCTATCAGGTCCAGCGCCTGGGTTTGGACTGGCTTTAGGTAAATTAGGGGGTCAAGCCTTGAAAGGCATTACCGATAATGTACAACATGTCCGACGACAACGAGGTGGGGGTTGGTGGCAAGATTTCAAACGCAATACCCGTCAAGGTTATAAAGAGACGCAAGACCTCATCAAACAAGACAAAGCCCTGCAACGTCTATTGACGGGTCGACCATGGTGAGGAGGAGAAGACGACGCCGTCGTCAACGAGGCGGTTTTTTAAATCTATTGGTGCCCGCTATGGTAGGATTGGGGAAAGCCGTGGCCTTGGAAACGGATAAACGTATAAAACGCACGATTCAAAAAGCCAATCAACGGTATCGTCGTCGTCATCGATAAAGGATGCAACGTCTTCGACGTCAATTCCCGTTTTTACGGTCCATGTTACAAGAAGCCAATGGTTCCAAACGTCAAGAGTTGTTACAACATGCCAATGCCGATCAAATCAATGCTGTGAGTGAACTGGTGTTGAACTTTTTAAAAAACAAGATTCCTGTCACCCCACCCATGCTGGCTAAACTTCAACCCTATAAAAAGGTACTACGTGATTTGGGACGTCGTCGACATTCCGTCAAAAAACGTCGTCAGTGGTTAGTCCAACAAAAAGGACAAGGGTTGTTTCAAGGACTTCACGAGGTGCTATGTCAATGTGTTCGTTAACCCTCCCTACGTGGATGACTCTATTACAAGAGGCCAATCGGGCCACCGACCAGTGGAAAGACGAGTGTCATTATTGGAAGCATAAATATCACCTGTTGTATCGAGAGTACAGGCACATCTTGAGGGCCCGTCTTTGTGAGAGCTGTCGTCAGATAGAAGACGGGGAACTTTGCTCCGAGTGTAGTCAACGAACATGGACGAAGTGTACATGATTCCCCAAAAGGACTTGGAACAACTCATTCAATATTACAAAGGAGAACTCACCGAAAATGCCTTGTTGAACAAAGCCGCCACGCTCGCCGCCCGAAAACATGTGTTATTAGCCAACCCCCAATTACCCCCAGCCTTGGTTAATGCTCAAACCAAACCGTTGAGTCAAGAATTAATCAAGTTAACCAAACGCATTCGCCAATTTCCTGGCGGGGTGGGGGTTGGTGCCCCAGGTGCACCGGGTGGTCCACCGGGTGAAGAAGAAGAAGAAGCCGGGGATTTGGTGACGGGACCCGTGGAACAATGGTTGAAGCGCATGATAAAAGGAGGTCCGTCGGCTCCCAAACCCACCATTACCCCTGCTACCAGGGAAGGCGCGAGAGAACCGAGACCTTCTACCAGTCGAGCAGAAGAGAGACCTTCTACCAGTCGAGGGGATATCCGATCGCGTTTAGAAGCCGTGCGAGAACGACGCAAGGCCTGGGAAAAGCATTTAACCGAAAGTGGTGCCGCGAAAGGCAAAGGCAAAGGCAAAGGCAAAGGCAAAGGCAAAGGAGTCTCCCGGGAAGTGCAACGATTGAAACCTTTACCCGGTTGGGAAGATTGGACCAAAACCAAACAACCCCGACGGAGACGTTTGCAGTACGACAGTGAATAAACATGCCCACCCAGAGGAGGAGAAGGGGTATCAAACGGAAACGCCCCCAACGAGGAGGGGCCTTGGATGTCCAAAAATGGATTGCAAAAACCGGCAAAGAATTTCATTGGCCCGGTTATCAGTACATGGGCCCTGGCACCCATTTGGCTAAACGCCTGAAACGTGGGGATCCCGGGATCAATCGCTTGGACCAGATTGCTAAGCAACACGACATTGATTACAGCCGTGCTAAGAATTTGCAAGATAAATGGAAAGCCGATACCAAGATGATCCAAGCCATTGATCGATTACCCGGCAAGAAAAACAAGACGGAACGGGTGGTCAAGAAAATCATGCAAGCCAAGAAACGTTTGAAATTGTAATCATTTAATAACATAATCATCACATGTTGAGTAAAAATAAAAGCAAATGAAAATGTCACATTGTTATTCTGCAGTTCGGTAGTCTTCTGTAGTTGAGTCTCAAGCAGGATTGGCGAGACAGAACCCATTGTGGTGTAGACAATCCTGATAAAAATAAAAAACAATGTCACTTGTGTCATTTTGATTGATGAGTTGTCACAAATACGAATGTTCTGCCATGACACGGATGTTCTTCCAAAATACTGAGACGATTCTGCCAAAAATACAAAAGACGAGGAGGAGGGGTTAACTGACAAAGTCATCCAAATCAAATTCCTCCTCCATCATGTCATTTACAAAGTCCAACAAAGACTCGTCCGATGACAAGTCATCGAGTAAATTGTCTAAAAATCCTTTCCCATCGTCCCACATGTCACAAGAAGATTCGTCACCTACGGAATGATCCAGGGGATGAACGACCCCCGAATCCATGTTCATGAGGGTACTAGATTGATCCATGGCATCCTCAGGGCTGGGCGACAGGGTATGGCAAAAGTCCGACATAAAATCCTCCACCGTGACCGTTAATTTGAGGGGCCCTAAGGCTTGGCGTTTCTCCTCCGTTCTCTTTCGAACCATGGCCCTTGTGAGGGCAGCGGCCTCACGCTTTCTCGCGTTGTATTGTTGCTGCCACTGCCGACCTGCTTTCGAACGGTAGTATTCTCTTTTATAGGCCCGGAGTCGTTCTACATTCAGGGCATAGTACTGTTTCTGGTAGGCTGCTATTCGATCGCGGTGTCTGGCCCGGTACCTATTACTCTCAGCCCGTCGCTGCGCCCGTCGTCGGGCTTCTTTGGCACGGAGCTTGGCCACTTGCTGGTACACGTCGTCCTCAACGCTTACCGGGGGGTTACCTTTTGCCTTTCTGGCCTTGCGCCTGGCTCTGCTAGCCTTTTGCTGCGCCCGTCGTCGCTCTTGTTTCGCCCTGAGCTCTGCTAATTCTGCCAGGATGTCATCGTCGTCTGAGTCGCTGTCGTTAAGGTCATTGTCGTTTGAGTCGCTGTCGTTAAGGTCATTGTCGTTTGAGTCGCTGTCGTTAAGGTCATTGTCGTTTGAGTCGCTGTCGTTAAGGTCATTGTCGTCGTTAAGGTCATCGTCGTTGTTTTCTTGGTAATTCACCGGGGGTCTGCGACGGTGACTGCGGCGGACCTCTCTTTCGGGAGACCTCGGGCGAGGGGGGCGGTGCTGGTGGGGATCTCCGGGGCCACCCATGAGGCGCTGGTGGGGGTGTCCGGGGCCTCTTGAACTGGTGGTGCCAGTTGGTCCAGCAGAAGTCGAGGCCCCGGATGTACCACGCGGTGGTGATTTGCGGGTAACAGCCCGGGTTCCAGTGCTGTTGCACGTAGGTGTGGCGTGCTGCTTGGGCTGCTTGGGCGAGCAGCCTCCTTTTCCTCCTTTCTTCCAACAGCGCTTCCCCAAACTCTCGGATGTCTCCGTCCTCGAGCCTCCACTCCTTAACCTCATTTAAAATTTCTTCGACTTCAAACTTCTCGAACTTGTTCAACAGGTCGTCTACACTAGAGTCCATTTTGAGATGACTGACCTCGAGGGGCGATCTGTTTTATAGTCTCTCATTCGTTCCCGTGATGCACCAGGGGTCCTAACTAGAGAGGGGGGAGGGGGGTCCCCCCACCCCGTCCCTCCCCTCCCTAGGGCACCCCCTCTCTAGTGGGGCACCCTGTTTAGTGATTGGCTCCCCTAGGCATCCCGTGCTCTGTTTGGTCATCCTCACCTAGAGAAACCACAATACTTTGCGTGGAACCCCCCTTAGAGAGACCACAATACTTTGCGTGGATCTCTATAAAAACAGAGCCCCGATCTCCAGTGAGTTCATCTGATCATGTCTTCTTCTGACAAAGACGATACACATTCCTGTGGGGGATCTTTGATTTGCACCGAAAACATGGCGGACAGTGACGAGGATGATTTGATCTGCCCCGAACTCCTGGATGACGATGATGATCAAGACTATCATGATTTGATGGATCATTTGGAACGGCAACAGGCGTTTCAAACCCAACTCCTTCAACAAAGTGGCGGAGGATTGGATACCAATGAAGAGGGTGCCTTCGACTTTGAACTCGAACCTTTTGTGAATCGGAAGAGTGATCGCATGGGGGTACAAGAACGTCATTTCAAGACCCAGTTACATCAAAGGGGGAACTTGATGCCAGGTCAAAATATAACCCAAGCTCTGCAAGATGGATTACGTCGAGCCGTCGATCAAGTGTTAACCACCACCCCCGACCTCCACGATCAAGATCGCCTCTACTTTACCATAGCATCCGATCGCCTGCACAATAATTTTCAGGGGTGGGGATTACGTGCAGGTGAATGGCGTCGAGACACAGAGCGTGTGGAAGCTCTGTTCCAACGTTTAGCCCAAGCCCTCAACAGCAACGAACAATTTGAAATGGATGACTCCTTTCAAGTCTCCATCACTCAAGTTCATCATGCTCCTCAAGGCACCGGCAGACCGCGACGCGGAAAACCAGGGCATCCCACCATGAACCTGTTGACAACCAACAAACGGTCGGTCATCCGCATCCAAAATGATGATGAGCTCTGTTGTGCCAGAGCCCTCGTGGTCGCCAAAGCTCGCGTGGACCAGCACCCGAAATACGACAGCATCCGCAAAGGAAGGCCCCTGCAGAGAACCCTAGCTCTGGACCTCCAGAATGAAGCCCAGGTACCCTTCGGTCCTTGCAGCTATGATGCCTTGACCCAATTCAGTCAAGCTCCCTCCCTCACCGGTTACCAGATCATCCTGGTGGATGCACAGCGATCGTTCCACATCACGACGTTTGGACCCCTTTCTGACAAACAACTGATCCTGTTGCACAACCAAGACCATTATGATGTCATCACCAAATTGCCAGGATTTTTCGGGTCCAGTTATGTGTGTGCGGATTGTTGGAAACCCTATGACAATGAGGGGAGGCATCGATGCACCAAAACCAAGTTGTGTGGAGCCTGTCGACAGAAAGATTGTCCAGACTTTCAACATGCTTACCCCCGGCACCTGAAAGCCACTCAACGTTGCAAGTCGTGTCATCGGGACTTTTTTGGACCCACGTGTTTCGAAGCCCATTCCAGCAAGACCCATGCGGGCAAACCCGTCACGGGCCTCCAGACCTCCGTGTGCTCTCAACGACACCGATGCGATGAATGCTATCAACAAAATGTGGGCTTGTCCCGCATTCAACGTCACCTTTGTAAGCACGTGGATTGCCCGTCTTGTCATCAGTACGTCGACGCTGACAAACACCTTTGTTTTATACAAAGAGCCCCCAAACCTCAAGACCAAAAGAAGAGAAAGAGGACCCGTCAAAAAGGTCCTGGCGCCAAACGAGGTGCCGCCGCCGCGGAACCCCATGCCTCCTCCGAGGACGAGGACGAGGAAGACCTGCCTCCCTTACACGTCTTCTTTGATATCGAAGCCATGCAACCCCACGAAAAACACATTGCCAATCTCGTCGTGGCCGAAACCGAAGACAACGATGAACCCAAGCCTTTCCCAGGTTCCACTTGTATCCGTGACTTTCTGGAATGGCTGGATGCCTTGACTCTCCACGATACCCGTCAAGTCAACGTCATCGCTCATAATTTTCAAGGGTACGATGGGTACTTTATCATCCAAGAATACTATGGGGAGAACCGCATCGTCCAACAACTCCGCAACGGATGTAAACTCTTAGAGATCAAACATGACCACATCCGGTTCATTGATTCCATGAGTTTCTTCCAGATGCCCCTCTCCGCGTTTCCCAAAACCTTTGGTTTGACAGAACTCTGCAAAGGCTATTTCCCCCACAAGTTCAACATACCCGGTGATGAGTATCAAAACTACGTGGGCATCCTCCCCTCACGCGATTACTACATGCCTGAGAGCATGACACTCGAAGGAAGACAAGCCTTTGAAACCTGGCATCAACAACAACGCGACCAGGGTGTGGTGTTTCATTTTCAACAAGAGTTATTGGCCTATTGCAGTTCCGATGTACGACTCCTCAAACAAGGATGTCTGACTTTCAAACGCATGTTTGAAGACTTAACAGGCTTCAATCCCTTCGATCACGTCACCATTGCCTCCGCTTGTAATCGAGATTTACGTATGAACCGGATGATCCCCAACAGTATTGCCAGCGAACCCGCCGGTCCTAACGGGTGGAGAACTAACAACATCAACCAGTCCCTCCCAGCCCTTCACTGGTTAACCTGGTGCGATCACCAACTACGTCAACGGGCCCTCCAAGATCTCAACCCCAACGATCTCTTGGCCAGTGCCAATCCAAAGCCTCAGTACATCCAACATGTCCGAAATCAAGGCGAGTATAAGATCCCCGGGACCAACATCCATGTGGATGGTTATTGCCCCGACACCCACACCGTCTACGAATTTCAAGGCTGTTTCACCCACGGATGCCCTACCTGTTATCCCCATCGCTACGAAAAACATCCCCGCAACTATGATCGAACCATGCAGGACCTCTATGACGTCACCCAAAACAAAGTCCAAACGCTTACCGACCAAGGGTACAACGTCATTCAAATCTGGGGATGTCAATGGGACCACCGCCGAGACACCCACCCAGAGATCGACTCCTTCGTCCGGGAACTCAACTTTATCCAACCACTTGAACCTCGGGATGCTTTCTGTGGAGGTCGTACCAATGCCATTAAACTGTACCATCAGATCACCCCTGGCCAAAAAATTCACTACATCGATGTCACCTCCTTGTACCCGTGGGTCAACAAGAAGTCCACCTACCCCAAAGGGCATCCGAAAATCATCTTCACCCCGGGTCACACGGACATACACCAGTACTTTGGGCTCATTCAATGCAAAGTCCTGCCTCCCCGGGAATTGTACCATCCCGTGCTGCCTTACCGTCATGACAACAAACTCCTCTTTCCACTCTGTGCCCGTTGTGTGGAAGAAGAAATGGACAAACCTCTTTTGGACAGATCTTATCATTGCCCTCACACCGACGAACAACGTGCCCTCACCAGTACTTGGTGCACCCCAGAGTTGTATAAAGCGGTTGAATTGGGGTACCAAGTCCAATACATCTACGAAGCTTGGCATTTTGAAGAGACCTGTGAGGGCCTCTTCGCCGATTATGTTAACACCTGGTTGAAAATCAAACAAGAAGCTAGTGGGTGGCCTAAGGATGTCACGACAGAAGAAGAAAAGCAACGTTACATCGAACAATACTTCCTGCATGAAGGCATCCAGTTAGAATACAACAACATCAAGAAGAACCCGGGCCTGCGTACCCTAGCTAAGCTCATGCTCAACTCCATGTGGGGTAAGTTTGGACAACGCCTCAACAAAACCCAAATTCAAGCCTTCGATGACCCTCATGCCTTCCACTGTTTCTTGGATAGCGATGCGTTAGACGTACGTCACGTGTCAGTCGTCACCGACCAAATGGTGGAGGTACACTACCAAAACCAAAAAGAGGACATCCGCGTCTCACCCAACCTCAACATTTTTGTCGCCTGCTTCACTACCTGCCACGCCCGCCTTAAATTGTATGACACCCTGCAAGACTTAGGGGAAAGAGTCCTCTACTTTGACACCGACTCCGTCATCTACCTGGAGGAAACACCCACTCAAATCAAACCTGTCTTGGGTTCCTATCTTGGGGACTTCGCCTCCGAATTAGCTAAGGATGAATACATTCAAGAATTTGTCAGTGGTGGACCCAAGAACTATGGGTATACTACGAATGAAGGAAAAGTGGAATGCAAGGTTAGAGGCTTCCGACTCAACAGCGAAGGACACACCCAGTTGAATTTTGACATCATGCGTCAAAATGTCAAGGACGAAATCAAGAAACCCCTTCCAAAACCAAGGGAAATCCAGATTATCAACTCCCACCAAATTGTACGCAATCCCAAAAACTTCCAACTGTACACTCAACCAAGCAGTAAGTTCTATCAGTTGGTCTATGACAAAAGAGTCATTGATCCCAACACCTTCAAGACCTACCCCTATGGCTACCAGTGAAAACCCCAACAAGATCGTCGATTGTCATGAACATTAAGGAACACTTATCAAATAGGAACTCAAAGGAGTTATTGTAAAACAAATCAATAAAAATGTCATTTATTTATTTTGTCTTGTTTTCAAGGACCACCCCCGTTCCAAAAATTGGACTTTGGACTTTGCGCTCGCGTTTTCTCAGCGGTTTTAACCCACCTTGAGCCCACGATCCATTTTTCACACTCGCCAGCGGTTTCCCATTCTAAATCACGTGACTTCCGGTTCCCATGAGCCCACGATCCTTTTTTTCCACTGGTCAGCGGTAAACCATGTGACTTCCGGTTCCAGGCACTTCCGGTTCCTGTGACGTCATTGATTTGCTCTCGACCAATCAGAAGCCTCCATATGCCCCATACGAGCGTACCTTACTACTTCAGTGGTCCTGTCGATCTCTCCAGGATCAGTCATCCTTCAACAAATACCTTCTTCCAGAAACTAAGAGCATTAAAAAAGCAGCAAGTAAAGTTCACGGAATCTCAGTTGAGTATAGAAATGGTAAGAAAGTGTTACAAAAGGAAGGAAACATCTTACCTGCGGTAGAACAACAAAGTGGCTTAAATGACTTCCTTGAGTATGTTAAGGCAATAGCTGACAGACCAGTGGTGGATGTGCTGCTGTTATCGCCCGCAACGGTTTCAATTTTGATTTTCCGGTCTTGTTTAAATCTTTGGAGAGAAATGGCTTGATGGGAGCATTTTCCGAAATGAAGCTCTTGTTTCTAGATTCCTTGAAAATCATTGCCGAAGAAGTGAATAACGCACAGGGAGTGCTGTCTTCATGTTCATCAAAGTCCCTAAGCGCAGTGTATGAACACTTGTTTGACGACAAGTTTGAGGCTCACGATGCAGCAGAAGATACCGAAGCATTGTCCCGCATTCTTTAAAAAAACGGGATGGACAGAAGCAAGGCAAATGCACATGGTACTAGTCTACAATGTATGAAGAGACGAATGCAACGATCGGAGCGAATTTCTGCTATGAAATCAACTTTCGATCGAATGCCGATTACAGATTCTATGAAGAAAAAATGGCGGAAGCAGGTCTAGAATATGAAGATTTGAGGAGGTTAAAAGAGAGCGGAGGGACAGAGCGATCCTTGCAATTCTTTCGTTAGCCAAAAACTTTTGCGAAATAAATGAAAAGAAATCGAAGCCAAAGGTTACAAAAAACAGGAGAGTTTTGACAACAATATCACAGCATTTGTAATTCAATTTTATCTGGTAATTTTTTCAGCCTCAGTGTTAAATGCCACACGTCAGTGGTCGCTAAAATCGATACAAATATCTAACATGTATGCAATCCGTAATTGTAAATGCTAAAACATCATTCAGTATTTATAGAATAATGGAAAAGAGTGTCCAGAAGCTCAGAAGACGGATATTTTTTTTATTATTATCAGAACTCATTATAAACGCACGAGAGAACACAAGGGCAGCGTGTATAAATTATTCATCGCACGTGAATAACCGTGAAATAGATCAGGAGAAACAAAATAAACTTTCGCTCGTAGATAGTAAATAACGACTGAAACCTGACCGAGATTCAGCCTTCTTATCTAGTAACAGAAATGCTCATTCAGCCTAAAACGTGCTGAAACGTCAAGAAGAATTATTATTCTAACGGCTTGCAATTCAGAAGAAAAATCTGTAAGGGCATTTTATAAATGTTTCTATTTATGCAAATTGCGAACTTTTTGACTGACTTGTGCCTCATTTTAGCAGTATTTAAATATCAATATCTTAAAATCGCAGCCACCTAGGAAGCTCAATGTACATCAAGAGTGTTTTGCTATTATAAAAGATCTTTGAACTGAAAAGAGAAGGTGTTAAGTTATATTTTCTTGAAATATTGAAGAAAATAGCAGGAATGACCAAAATCAGTCCGTAAAAAATTATTCATGATTTACTTGAAAACGCTCTTACAGATTTTTCTCTAGTTTCGCATACAAGTTGTGTAGGGTGAATTGTTCAAATATTCCAAGTTTCGTCATTAAGTGTCTTACTAGATTTCGAGATAATCGACATTATTTAAAATGAGGGGCTGTCCATTACCATTGCTATGGTGACACCTGTTGCCAGGAAACCAATGCGAAAATAAACTTTCAAAAGGTACACCCCAAGGCCAAAAAAACTGTTGCGAGCCTCCTTAAAAGTCACAACTCCGTAGCACACGATTTAACGCACGTGCAATTATTGATACAGAAACTGAAAGTTTTACTGAAGAGCCTATTCATGAATATTTCGTGCAATGTCGCTACCATTCGTTGCACTTCGTGCATACGCTTTAAATAAATAAATACTGGTGACTTAGTTTCTCACCCGCGGCCTTAAGTGACCTATTGCGACGATGAATAATTTTTAAGCAGAGGTCGTACCTCTCCGAGAAAATCGTAACCAAACATTTCAAAGTCACTGCGATACAACTCTCCAATCCGAATTATGTATTCAGAAGGGACCTTGGAATAGTAATCTAACACTTCAGATGAACTGGTTGACTTGTGAACTGGCGGGAAAGTTACGCGGTCGTCAATTCCCGCCATTTTTAGCAGGAGAGGGGCGTCCTCTTCCAAGGTCTCTAACCGACCAATGAAATCGTAGTTGATGATGCATGGATGGCAGAGCTTTTCATATTGTCGCCAATGCTGGTTGCGAGATATATCGCTAGAAAAATATTTTATGAATTCCGGAAAGCTAATCATATTTTTTACGCTAGCGTTATAGTAATCGTGTGGTCGATATGACTTAATTATTTTGTTTCGGGAAGAACGACTGACCCCTAGGTCATTTCCTATAAACTTGTCTTTGTAGGCCGAGAGTAAGCGATGAAGCGGCTCGCGAACGAAAAGAAATTTGAAATAAGTCTGAAGACGTATCGCTTTTTCTTCGTCCGTGTATTGATAGAGGCGTTTCCAGAGATTCCACATGTGAACCTGATAGATAAAGAAAGAAATGAATGAATGAATGAATGAATGAATGAATGAATGAATGAATGAGTTAGTGAGTGGGTGAGTGAGTGAGTGAGCGAGTCATTCAATCAATCAATCAATCAATCAATCAATCAATCATTGAATCAATGAATGAATGAATCAATCAATTAATGAATCCACGAATGAATCAATGAATGAATGACATAGTTAATAGGTAGAGCAAGCTGCCCTCCTACCTACCTACCTACCTACCTACCTACTTACCTTGCTGGGTATCTGGCGCAACAGACTAAGGACCGAGGATTAATATGTGTAAACTATCAGGTTAATTGGCGGCTTCAAATGAGTGAAGCAGCATTTGGCGTCAAATATCTACTGGGAGTCACAGAGTAATAAATACAGGATACACTTTGAAATAGAAAATTTAGTCAATTACCACTAAGTTGACCTTGTGTAAATAAGCTGAATCGTATTTCAGTTTCGTTAAACAAAAGGTGTGTACATTTTCTAGGTTAAAACTATGGTTTAGCATTACGTTCTTTATCGTATGACAGAAACGTTTTTGTAAGTGTTTTGTTGTGGATAGACGACCTTCTACAGTTAACCAGAATCAAGTTTAGAAACTAACCCTCTTGTTTGTTTGTCTGTACGTATACATACTTTGTTTCTCTTGAGACCACGAAGGTTTAAAAGAACTGTTTTCCACGTCGTAGTGCTGACTTTAGGAATAGTGCAATAAATGATCTTGTTTTCATCGTCAACAACAATATAACCCAAGCTGTTCCGTGTGCTTGCTGGTCTCGCCTCATATGAATGTGTGAGACAGTATTCCTTCATGATCTTTTTCCTAGCGCTCTGCCTTTCTACGGCATCTGTAACAAACAAATCACGAGTCTCAATCTCAACAATGGTCACTCTGAGTCGTTGTGAGAAAGACTAACTGAATTAGAATGAGTTGTTTATTTTGAATGGATCCGGGGCTGGAACAGTAAACTGTAGCTGCTATAAAGGGTGACATCAGTAGTATATTCAATAAAAATTATAATCAACGTCATCTAGCTATGAAATCAAACTGCAGTTTGATTATTCCACTGTTGTGTTGGAATGGTGATGGAGGTTTAGTTGTAAGTTCTGAGGAAACTGGACAGGGATTTTTTTAAATGAAAACAGCTAGCTATTAACGAGGGAGTCTTACTTTTGTCTTTGTGGATGAAACTTCGCTATTGAACAGTACTTTGCTGTGTTTCTTTCCTGTGGACTGTTAATGGCGGTTCAATTGAAATTTCTGAAGACAGCTAGAGAGGGTGTAGTGAGAATACCGGACTCTTACTTTGACTTTGTGTTTCGGGAAAGTTCGCGGTTAAGCAGTACTTTTCTTTTGTTCTGTGCATTATGCTCTACTTGTTTTGTTCTAGCTTTTGAGTCTGTGGATGAAATCGTATAAATGTTCTTGGTCACCGAGTAAAACTACGAAAAGAAAGAACTCGACAGAACAAACAGAACTCGAAAGTCAAGTCAAACAAAGTTAAACAGCACTTCAAGCTCAGTCATCTTCGTCCCAATCACTAACCACGGGTCGTTTTGGAAGAGATAGCGGTGGAGATTTCTGACCGATAACAATTGTGCATTTGTTGAAGACAGCTCCTGAGGAAAGATGGGTTCCGTTTCCTGACTTTGACAAACAAATGACGAAAAAGATTGTTACGTTCCTCGGCGGGAATGGCTATCGTTACTTTTAGGGGACTCGCGCTACATAGGAAAAAAACCAGTGAAAAACTGTTTGAATGCACGCGCAAAAATGACGAGTGACAAATTTGATGACGAGCGTTTATTAGCGAGAAAAACAAATGAAAACAAAATGAAAAACGGTTAAACACTCATCTACAGTTTTTAGGGTTAAGCACTGATCGATAGTGTTAGGCCTAAGAACTCATCTATACTATTTAGGGTTAAGCACTGATTCTATGATGGTTAGCTTTGTTATTGTTGAGTTTAGTTATTTCTAAACTTTGTACAATTAATTGAATTCGTCATTTTTGCGAGTGAAGTAAATTCGTCATTTTTGCGCGTGCATTCAGATAATTTTTCTCTATATAGCGCGAGTCCCCTAAAGGTAACGAAAGCCGCGGGAATTTCTTCAGTGGCCCTTGTTTCTTTAACGGACTTGAGGTCAGTTTTTGTCTTTTCTGTTGTATTTTAATATGTTTCGATTTTCTTCAATAAATAAAGAAATTTCACTGTCGTCTAGGTCATTGATTGTCTCTAGGATCTCGTTTTCGTTAAAAACCTCAAAATTTGGTAAGCATTCATTGTTTTCTTCCGGAAAACGACCGTTTCGGCCATTTTTTCATCGTTCACCTTGTAAGCCTAATGCCTGACGTGGCGTTTGTAGAAAACCTGTCAAACCGGTCTTCTGGAGTACAAATACCGTGGGATATTTGTACTCGTTTTGGGTGTTATTTGTACTCTACTGAATGCAGTTGAATAATAAAACGTGCAATTTCGAAAGCTTTCGCTGCGATGAGTCAGTATTGAACTGCATTTCACGCTAAGGGCTTTCAATGAATAATTTCGTAGTGTTTAAGGGTGTCAATAAGCTTGACAAAAAACCATTTGATGACACTTATACTATAGGTGTGAGATATGACGAGTAAGCAATCTTCTTCATACATCCGTCTGCGTGGAGAGAGGGACCCTTCTGCTCCTTGGTGGGCGATTGACGGCTGGTGAATCATAGGCGGCGAATGATGATTCGCCTGATTCGCTCATGATCTCAAAATAGTGATGAAAATTTGCTTGCAAAATAGATTTGTAGAGAAATACTTACTTTCTTAAATATAAACATCATAAATAAGCAGAAACTCAAGAGAATTTTCTTTGTCGCTCTGTAATTATAGCCGCGGAAAGGTCTCGAGGGGCGAACAATAACTGGGACTTCAGTAAGCAGTGAAATCTGCTCTACGAAAAACACATTAGATTCCCTCAAGACGTTAAGGTGTGAGCATTCCTTACCCATGACATGATTATTAGACGCTGATCCATTGGATGCTATTTTCCAGGTTCCATAGTAAAGCAACAAGGCAAGTGTTAAAACGACAAGCAAATATAAAACCCCTTTGGCGTTTTTACGAACTGACTTTCCTCTGAACATTCTCTTAGATCCCTGTCTTTAAACGCGCGTGATCCTTTGGGTTACAATTTCCTTTGCCTTTCAGTTTCCTTGCTTGCCCTTTCGAAAAAAGTTTAAGAAGTCTTCCAGTTCTTTCTTATTGATTTTCGGCAGTAAAATATGCGAATAATTACATCTTAAAATTAATGACCCCTTGGATGGTTTATCGATATTCTTGGTTTCCATAGAAGAAATAAATTCACGATTGGAATAAAAATACGAAAAAATTCTTCTCATACACGATTCCCGGTGTTTTTTAACAACGAAATTTCTCTTTTGAGAATTTTGTTTTATCTGAGTGTGTAACAGGATTTCAGATGGTCGAGCCGTTATGAAAAATTTCTATGGAGCCTATTAAGTCCAGTTTCAAAACATTTTTGCATATTTAGTAATTTAGTTCCACTAATGTGGAAAATTTTTCCATCGTTAGATCGCTGTGTTTTCTATGTAGGTATTTTGATGGCAACTATATTCCGTTAGATTGTTTAATTTGGTAATTTATTACAGCTTATTTCAACTCCATTGAATGGCGGAGCCTAGTCGGTGGCCCACAACTGTCACATCAAATTCAAATCAGTAACAGCAAATTCAAATTACTCACAGCAAATTCAAATCACTCACAGCAAATTCAAACGGTATCACAGCTTGAGAGTACTGTCTCAAGATCAATTTAATTGTGTCGCCTTTAAATCATCTTGATCGAAGGGACAAGGCTGCTACGATTGTACTTGGAACAGCTTTTTTTGAAGGCTAGAATAAATTCTAATCAGCAACTAGGGCGAGTCGTGTTTGGCCTGTCATTTTGCATGCTACTTCATGTATAAGAAATATTTTTTTACGTGTTGCACCACTGGACAGAGGGTATCTGAAGACGGCCAGGCGACGGCCGGGTATTTGTATTTGCTGTGAACAATTTGTATTTGTTGTGACCGATTTTTATTTGCTGTGAGGGATTAGTACTTAATGTGAGCGCTAGGTATTTGCTGTGAGCAATTTGTATTTGATGTGGACGATTTGTATTTGATGTCAACGGTTTGTAATTTGCTATGAGTGATTTAAATTTCCTTTGAGTGATTTAAATTTGACGTGAGCATTTTGTTTTGATGTGACAGATGTGAGCCACCGTACCGAGCACCTAAAACTACCTAAAAATATTTTAAAAATACGAAATAAATGAAAATAGAATGATGTGTGGAGAGAGAAAACTCAGAAAAAAATTCTGAGTTCCAGATGGGATTAGAACCCACGACCTTCCGTACACTAGCCGGATGTTCTTACCACTGAGCTACGAGAACTCAAGTGGTGAGCGATGGTCAATTGTGGGCTGACACAACGACTCATCGCGCAGTCACATTGTGCCAATGAACACACACATTTAACTGCAGTCACGAAGAATACTCTCATCAGATTGAGACTAACGCAATAAAAATGCGTCTTTGTTATTTTTATTCAGCAGAAACGAGTATCTATACTGTTAAAGAGTTTACGAGTGTGATGCTCGCATGAATACGATGAAGTAATTCCCTGGTAAATCGAACTTCGCGCCGATAAAACTTGTGCCTGACAGTTACTTTAGTTTGTATCCGCAGTCAATGTTTAACAAAAGCTCAAGTTTTCAGAAACAGCGTATCGCTTTGCATGTAAAGTGAAATTTTTCAGATTTATTTTTTCAGTATCTTGGCAAACTTGTGGCGTAAAATGCGCATGCGTCCTTCATTTACCGCTCTGCACTGTTGTTCCATTTTAGAATCGTCAGGTGATCAGCGGTTGCTTTGTACCCGTAGTAATTTAATGGTCACTTTGACCACTAAGTGCCTTTCCTTTACTTATTTCAACTTATTCTCATTTCTCTACACATATATTCTCGGTTCGAATGTACTGACAAATAAAATTATAACCCTCATGTACTGGTTCACTATATGAAATAGCGCTACAATAACTCTTCAGTGGGTCAGCCCTTTTTATTTTCTGCAGGATCTCCTCGAGGCTTCCTCTATTTTTTTGCGAACCACTTTCTTTTTTTTGTTTCTCAAATTCGCATGTCCAATCTTCAGCCCTGTCTCATTCACCCACCTTCACTGAAGACTTATTAACGACGTCGCAGTCGAGGTTCTGTTTTTAACGATCTCAAAGGGTGCTTCTTTCAAAACATTTCTTTTCAGGACTAGAATATAGCGCGACACCGCTTTACCTGTATCTATTGAACGGTCCACCTTGATAACGTTGCAATTTGAAGTGATTTATTGTTTGTTTGCTGCCATTGTTAATCTCTATTGGAAAAATGATCGGAAGAATTTTAATCAGAGGTCGTACCTCTCTGAAAAAGTCATAACCAAACATTTCAAAGTCGCTGCGATACAACTCTCCAATCCGAGTTATGTATTCAGAAGGGACCTGGGAATAGTACTCTAACCCTTCAGATGAACTGGTTGACTTGTGCACTGGCGGGAAAGTTACGCGGTCGTCAATTTCCGCCATTTTTAGCAGGAGAGGGGCGTCCTCTTCCAAGGTCTCTAAGTGACCAATAAAATCGTAGTTGATGATGCATGGATGGCAGAGCTTTTCATATTGCCGCCAATGCTGGTTACGAGATATATTGCTGGAAAAATATTTTATGAATTCCGGGAAGCTAAGATCGTTTTTTACGCTAACGTTATAATAGTCGTAGGGTCGATAAGACTTTGCTATTGCGTTTCGAGAAGATCTACTGCTTTCTTTATTTCCTATAGCTTGTCTTTGTAGGCTGAGAGTAAGCGGTGAAGGGGTTCGCGAACAAAAAGAAACTTGAAATAAGTCTGAAGACGTATCGCGTTTTCTTCGTCTGTGTATTGGTAGAGGCGTTTCCAGAGATTCCACTTGTGAACCTGAAAAATGAATAAAATTAATTAATCAATTAATGAATTTTAATTCCTTGAGTTCTTGATTTCACAATTAACTAAGAAATTAATTACTATACCAATGCCATTACCATACTATTAATTGAACAATAGGTAAAGCAAACTACTTAGCTACCTCCCTACCTGCCTACCTCCCTACCTACCTTCCTACCTACCTACCTCCCTCCCTCCCTACCTACCTACCTACCTACCTCCCTACCTACCTACCTACCTACCTACCTACCTACCTCCCTCCCTCCCTACCTACCTCCCTCCCTCCCTCCCTCTCTACCTCCCTCCCTCCCTACCTACCTACCTCTCTACCTCCCTCCCTCCCTACCTCCCTCCCTCCCTCCCTCCCTAACTCCCTCCCTCCCTACCTACCTCCCTCCCTACCCACCTCCCTCCCTACCTTCCTCCCTACCTCTCTACCTACCTACCTACCTACCTCTCTACCTACCTACCTACCTACCTACCTGCCTACCTGCCTACCTACCTTCCTACCTACCTACCTCCCTCCCTACCTACCTCCCCACCTACCTTCCTACCTCCCTACCTACCTACCTACCTACCTACCTACCCACCTACCTTGCTAGGTATCTATCACGACAGACAAGAGACCCAAGACTAATAAGTGTAAGCTTTCAGATTCCCGGCTTTGACTTAGTGGCGGCATTTGGCGGCAAATATCTTCTGGGAGCGTCCACGTTGCACTTTGAAACAGAAAATGTACTGAGATATTACTGAGTTGACTTTGTATCCACAGTAGAGAAACAAGTTGAATCGTATTATTAAAAGTTTCCTTAAAGAAAAGGTGTCTACTTAAGGTTAATAATATCGTCTAGCATTGCGTTTTTTTTGGTACAGCGGAACGTTTTTGTTGGAGTTTTATATGTTGCTGGCGACCATCGATAGTTTTCCAGGATCAAGTTGTTTCGACTTATAGAATTTTGAATTTTTGTGGGATTTGCCCCTCTGACAAAGAGGTAACGCTCGAAACGTCGGTTTCAATTTCTTTACGGTGGGCAATTTACGTTATCAACTCAGGTGATAATTCAAAGTTTTGCGTTTCACTACTTCCCCACCGACGCAGCACCACAGTTTCTTTAGAAACTAACCCTCTTGTTTGTTTGTTTGTACAAATACATACTTTGTTTTTCTTGAGTCCACGAAGGTTTAAAAGAACTGTTTTCCACGTCGTAGTGCTGACTTTAGGAATGGTGCAATAAATGATCTTGTTTTCATCGTCAACAACAATAAAACCCAAACTGTTCCGTGTGCTTGCTGGTTTCGCCTCATATGAATGTGTCAGACAGTATTCTTTCATGACGTTTTTCCTGGCGTTCTGCCTTTCTACGGCATCTGTAACAAGCAATCACGAGTCTCAGTCTTAATAATGGTCATGTATAAATGGTAATGTTTTCAGACGCTGATGAAGGAAGTTTTGCTGCAGCGTCGGATATTTAACATTTCAGCGTTAACTTACACTTTCTCTTTACATTACCATAAGACGCTGCGCAGAAAATCTTTGTCATTATCTCTAAAATGGTCACCCTGAGTGAACAAGAAATAGATTCTTTGGAGCTACTTATTGCCAATGGACCCGCGACCGTAACACAAACTCCTAGCTGCTGGAGAAGAATTGACCCCGGGTGTTAGTTCAATTGTAAAGTTCAGCGAAGCTAGACAAAACAATGGTGAGAGAAATCCCGCTATTATTAACGGTCCGTTACTTTTGACGTCGTGGACGAAAGTCTGTTATTAATTAGTACTCCCTGTTGTTGTTAATTCTAAACTCCATAAGATACTTGTTTGATTCTGCTGGCTTTATAGTGTGCACTTCTCGCTCGTCATTCTTTTCGTATTTCTCAAAAATTCTTCCAGCAATTTCACATCTTGCTTCATCTTCTCTTTTGTGTTTTTGCTTTCGAGACTAACCTCATAATCCTCAACCCAAGTATCGTGGGCAACAAATCTTTTCTCGCTCACGTTTTTAAGCTTAAATGAAAGCTTATAACTTCAACAATTGCGAGAGAGTTGAAAAGCGAAAGCCTGAATGAGAATCACCTTGTTACGGCTCACACGTCAAAAAACATGATACGCGGCACCTGCTTGGGCGCATCGCTTTCTTCACACGTGAAAAAAGTGATACGCGACATTTGATTGGCTTTCAGCTTCTTAGACCAGCTTGTGAACGAAAATTTCTTTCGCGCCTTTTCAGTGAGTAAATCTCAGTATGTATATAATAAAAGGTAATATAAAACGAGGGTTCAACCGTATTAATACATCTGAATAAAGAAAAACTTTTCCGGTCTTTTACGTTCGGTGGACCGCCACTCTTTATCGTTAGCTGACAAAAACACATCGAGTACCCTGACGACTTTGAAGAATAAACTCTCCTTACCTAAATATTTATTTGACGCTGATCCGTTTGATGCCATTTTCCAGGTTCCGTAGTTAAACAACAAAGCGAAAGTTAACAGGAAAAGCAAACGAAAAGTCACTTTGGCGTTTGTAACTGGTTTTACGAAAACCATTGTTTCAGATTTCCGTGTACAAAGACGTGTGATCCTTTGCGCTGCAACTTCTTTGTGTGCTTTTTTAAGAGGCCCAAGTTCAGTTGGAAACTGCCATTCAGATGTCAAACAGTTATCACCTTAAAATTTTACATAATGCCTTGCCCTGTAGGTCATCAAGGAAGGTAGAAAAACATTTCCAGGAAAATAATGAATTACTGAGGAACGTAGACTTTTAGCTCAAGAACATAAATGAACGAATTGATTTGCTGTTCACATTCTCATCGTAAGCAATGCAAATATTTCTATAGGTTAGGACAGACTCCTAGCAACTGATAAAGGTGCAATTACTGCAGAGCATTTGTTTTGTACCCAAATCGTATCAAGCGAGTTTATCTTAAAACATCAATCAACTTATAGCTGAGGACGAACAATCGGAAACGTTACAATGACCAGAAGCTGTACAATATTATATTTTAAACTTGTTCATTTACTACTCTAACGAATCACAAAATACATAAAACAATTATTCTTTTATCGACAATGTATGCGATTCTAGCAATCGATGTGACACGTTGTTAGTTGTCAAAAGCATGAAGAAAATATGCGTCTTCGTAATTTACTTTCAAGATTTACTCTTTACTGTTAAAGATTTGCTCCCAAAAATGCCATATTTGACGTTTTTTTTTTTCGGCGTTGTAATATGCGAATCATTAGAGCTAAAAAGCAATTTCCTATTGTCTGGGTGGTTGGTTTAAGCAACTCCTGTAGCATATTGATCGGAAGTAACAGAATGAAGAGGAAAACGTGGACATTACATGAAAGCAAATATTGTCGAACTCTTTTGTTTTCCATCGCGAAAGCGAGGGGTTGATAGGAATAACGGTGGCGGATGCGCACTTGGGGTAATATGTGGGACAAAAATGTGCGAAACTCACTGATTTTATTTTTTCACCTCTTACCTCTTATATTGTACATATTTTTTTCTATTTATGTAAATCTATATTTATTATTCACTTCCGTACAGGGGAGTTAGGAAAACCACTTTTGTGATGAACGCACGCTGTTTGAAGATTATTATTCGATTTATAAAAAAAATTATTATTGTTTCAACTTGTAGACATTCATTTGGCGATTCGCTGGTTTTCTGCTGTCTATTTGATTCTTTGTTAGACTTTTGTTTGTACGTGTACTTGTTGGATTGTGGTCACCGGAGGAGGAGCTATATCTTAAAGCAACTATTTTGAGTTTGTTGTCGTGAATCGAAGAAACCGGTATGGAGATCTATAGATAGTACTGGTAGATAGTGTTGAAAAATTGTGATTTCCTTCCCAGTGGATGAAGGAAATACAGAAAATTCTTTCCCTTTTTTGTTTGCTTGTGTACTGTTTTGTGATTACGAGCATTAAGTAGTAGATACGTGGTTTCAAAAAAACGAGATTGTGGCTTATGTCGACCTTTGTCTGTACCTATCCAAACAATCTTTTGATTCAGCGGTCGCTCTGGTCGCTATGGAGATTCTCTTTTTTTGAAAGTTTGCTTCAGCGCTTGCTTCGTTCGTTGTGGAGACCCTGTTTTTAAATAGTTTCAAAAGTTGCTTTTTTCAAATCATTTTTTTTTGAGGACCACGAGATGGAAGGCTTTACTTGTATCTAGTAAACGGTCGACTTTGAAACTTAACAATTTAAAGTGACGTATTGTTTGTTTGCTGCCATAATCAATCTCTAATGCGACGACGAAGAATGTTTAAGCAGAGGTCGTACCTCTCCGAGAAAGTCATAACCAAACATTTCAAAGTCGCTGCGCTACAACTCTCCAATCCGAGCTATGTATTCATAAGGGACCTGGGAATAGTACTCTAACACTTCAGATGAACTGGTTGACTTGTGTACTGGCGGGAAAGTTACGCGGTCGTCAATTCCCGCCATTTTTAGCAGGAGAGGGGCGTCCTCTTCCAAGGTCTCTAAGTGACCAATGAAATCGTAGTTGATGACGCATGGATGGCAGAGCTTTTCGTATTGCCGCCAATGCTGGTCGCGACATATATTACTGGAAAAATATTTAATGAATTCCGGAAAACTAACCAGATTTTTTACGCTAGCGTTATAATAGTCGTAGGGTCGATATGACTTGACTATTTTGTTTCGACAAAATCTACTGACTTCTAGATCATTTCCTATAAACTTGTCTTTGTAGGCCGAAAGTAAGCGATAAAGCGGTTCGCGAACGAAAAGAAACTTGAAATAAGTCTGAAGACGTATCGCTTTTTCTTCGTCCGTGTATTGATAAAGGCGCTTCCACGCGTTCCACGTGTGAACCTGAAAAAGGAAATATGTTAAGTAAGTCAATATCTTAAGTAATCGATTTCATAATTAACTACGTAATTAGTAAATTTCATAAATAATTGATTAAACAATAGGTAGTGCAAGCTGCCGTCCTACCTACCTGTCTACCTACCTTGCTAGGTATCTGTCACGACAGACTAGGGACCCAAGATTAATATGTGCATGAGCTATGAGGAGTTTAATTTCTGGATCGCTGACCTTCTATATTTTTTTAGGATCAAGTTTTTCGATTTCTGTAAGTTGAAATTTTGGTGGGATTTGCCCCTCTGACGAAGGGCTAGGGCTCGAAACGTTAGCTTTCAATTTATTTACGGCTCCAGTATGCGTCATCAACTCAGTTGATAATCCAAAGTTCTGTGTTTCACTTCCCCACGAACACAGCACGGCAAATTCCTTAGAAAATAACCCCTTGTGTGTTTGTACATATACATACTAGTATACATATATACATACTTTGTTTCTCTTGTGACTACGGAGGTTTATTAGCACCCTTTTCCATGTTGTGGTGCTGACTTTAGGAATGGTGCAATAAATGATCTTGTTTTCATCATCAACAACAATAAAACCGAAACTGTTCCGTGTACTTGCTGGTTTCGCCTCATATGAATGTGTAGCCTGTTCCAGGCTCTCAGATAGTTGGGACGGCACGAAAATTAGAAAGGGAACGCGTAAATAAGACGCGCGGGATCTTCGCTTTTTTTTTCGCGCTTTTTTCTCAATTCACGCTTTCCCCACTATCTCGGAGCCTGGAACAGGCTAATGAATGTGTGAGACAGTATTCTTTCATGACCTTTTTCCTGGCGTTCTGCCTTTCTAAGGCATCTGTAACAAAAAAATCACTAGTCTCAGTTTTTATAATGGTCATGTATAAATGGTAATGTTTTTAGATCCTGATGAAGGCAGTGTTGCCGCAACGTCGGATATTTATCATTTCAGCGTTAACTTACACTCTTTCTTCACATTTCCATAAGACGCTGCGCAGGAAATCTTTGTCATTTTGTCTAAAAATGGTCACCCTGAGTTGACAAGAAAAAGATTCTTTGGGGCTACTTATTGCTAATGGATCTGCGACCGTAACACAAACTTTTAGCTGCTGTAGAAGAATTGACCGCTGCTGGTAGTTTAATTGTAAGGTTCAGCGAAAGCTGGGCGCTATTGTTAACGATCTGTTACTATGGACGTTGTGGACAAGTCTGTTGTTAAGCAGTACTCCCTGTTGTTCTGTAAGCTATACTGTACAATTTGAATCTGTGGATGGAGCTCTAAATTATGATCATTGTAATGAAAGCTGATGAACATGTACCTGGCAGCATACTCACTGACAATTCAGTGAGCACCAGTTGTTGATGCGCATCCTTACTGTACACGAAATCATGTCGCAATGTCATGCCACGTCATGCGTGAAGCGCCGCGCTGATGAAAAAATTTAGACAAATATGGAGCTGGTGAGCATTGTAATATCAATGCACGGATTTACTTAGCCGCTTCCAATTTGTAAAACTTACGAAGCACATTATTTAGATCTATTGTACCCGAAGAGAAAAGGTAATATAAAACGAGTGTTCAATCTCCATCTGAATGGAGACCATATCAGATCAGTTCTTTCATGTTCTGTGGTCCGCCATTCGTTATCGTTAGCTAATGAAAGCACATCAAGTACCCTGAAGACTTGAGTAAACTTTCCTTACCTAAATAATTATGTGTGGCTGATCCGTTTGATGCCATTTTCCAGGTTCCATAGCAAAGCAACAAAGCGACAGTTCGTAGGAAAAGCAAACATAAAATCAATTTTGTTTTTGTAACTGGTTTTCTGCAAAGCATTGTTTTAGATGTCTGTCCAGTTTAAGACGTGTGATCCTTTGTGCTCGGCAATTTCTTTGCGCGCTCTTTTAAGAGAACACAAGTCCAGTGTGATGTCAAACTCTTATCAATATTTAAATTGTACGCAGTGCCTTGAGCTTTAGGTCTGATGCGAAAGTACGCTTGTGCACGAGAGTGATTGGTTTATTTAACTTCAACCAGGTAAACAATGACGCAACCTTTTTAGGTCAGATTTGCTCCCTCCTGCACAAAGTATCTGGCCGAAAAAAAAGAAGGAAGAACATTTCTATCGATTTAAAGTTAACATTCTCTGCCTGCAACCTAACATCATCAACAATAGATTATTTATCCTGGCCAAAACTTGTGAATTAGAAGTT
Organism: Siderastrea siderea; assembly: GCA_964030785.1. Lineage (NCBI taxonomy): Eukaryota > Metazoa > Cnidaria > Anthozoa > Scleractinia > Rhizangiidae > Siderastrea > Siderastrea siderea. The sequence goes on along the minus strand of OZ034977.1, from coordinate 10,148,441 downwards.
TCCCTTGCACGGTCATTTAAAACACACCGACTAAAAGGCAATTACTACACGAAATGTAAAGTGGTACGTAATCGGCAAAAAACACGAAGAATTAAAACTAAAAATGATTAAAAGAAAGGTAGAAAGTCATTTCCAAAAAAAAAATACTGAATTACTTACGAACGAAGACTTTGATGTCAAGAACTAATAAGGGTGAATTGAGGTACTGTACACATCGTCATTGTAGCCAGTGCAAAATAATATTTCTTTAGTTAATTATTGACTCCTAGCGACCGACAAAGCGCCAATCTCTGCAGAACATTTGTTTGGTACCTAAATCGTATCGAGAAAATATATCTTAAAACCTTAATCAACTAATTTCTGAAGACGAAATATCATAATCGTTACAATGATCAGAAGCTCTATAACACTACATTTCAAACTTGTTCATTTAATACTGTAACGAATCACAAAATACATAACACAGTTATTATTTGATTCACAATGTATACGACTGCTGAACGGCAATCGATGTAACACCTTTTTAGTTGTCAAAACATGAACAAAATATGAGACTTCATAATTTATTTGCAAGATTTACTCTTTACTGTTCAAGATTTACTCGGAATAATGCCGTATTGTGTCGTTTAACCCATTCCTGTTCTTTTCTTTTTTTTTCGGCGCTGAAATATGCGAATAATTAGAGTTAAAAAGCAATTCGCTGTTGTCTTCGTGATTGTTTAAAGCAACTCTTGTAGTGTATTGATTGGAAGTGTCTTTGAGTTTAATCATAATATGCAATTTATAACGTGTTTTGTACTGTTTTGTGATTACGAGTTTTATGTAGTAAATACGTAGTTTCTGAAAAACGAGATTGCTGCTTATGTCGACCTTTGTTTATACCTATCCAAACACTTTTTTGAGTCTTCCAGTAATGTAGTCATCACCGCACCTTAACCGTACCATTCATGAATGTATTTATTAATAACTATTTTACACGTGAAATCAATTAGCGCTGGAATAACCAATGAAACAATCAGTGAAACAATTTCTATTGTCGCTTTCCGTTGTTGTTACGGGCCTTTTCATGGCTTTTGTGTAGGCTGACACAATTTTGTTTGGTCGGATTCTTTGCCTTAAAATTCAATTGACAGAATACTTTGAAGAATGGAGTTTACTTTACTCACAAGCTCCTTTTGTGTCGTGTGTTGTCCATTTATAATGGCTGTAAAGGTTTATCACACTAGCAAAACTGAAGGCGAAATTTAAGGCTTCTAAAACTAAATTAAATGTAACTGAAATAGAAGTTCTTAAAATTGCTGCCATTTTGTTTTGTGTTAGGGTTTAGGATTGAGGCTCGCGAAAGCGATGTTTTCAAAATAACCGTCGGACTCGATCAAAAGTAGAAAAATATTCGGTATTTTAGTTCTGTTCTTTCTTATTGTTGTATTAATTAAACAAGCAAATAAGTGGAACTCAAAGGCAACTTGCTGTTGTCCTCCTGCATAGTTAACAATCTTGTCGGTTGTCATAGAAACGAGATTCACTGTTGCTGGGGGTAAAGAAAACCAAAAAAGTCAAAATCCGTGACAATTTCTCCTTAGGGCAACCCGGGTAGGTGAGGTAATCCGCCTTGTAGTGGTCGAAAAAGAGCCCTCCTTTACATACAATCTTGCCAACCCCGGGGTGCCGGGGTAGACTTTCTTGACAAAATTGCACAAAGCTTGAAACTCACCGCTTTCGCTGAAGTCTCACTGCAACTTCAAAATTGTTTTCAGTTTTCGATATTTTGAAGATAGGATGGGCGAAAAAATGCGCCAGGTTTGTACTCGCAGGAAGCCATGTGGTCAGGTTTTAGTTTTGGCTTGTTTGACTCCGGGTAGAAGGGATACCTCATGCTGATATGTTTGCTTGGCAAAATGTGACCCCGGCTGAAAGGGTTACCCTACCCGCCAGACCTGGCAACCGGCCTCGGCTGGTTACCCCACTCACTATGTAAACGTGATCAAAACAAAATGAGAGATATTATGGATAGGCGGGTTACCCTACCTAGTCGAGTGCTCACCTACTCATGTAACCCCACCTTCATGTAAACAGCCCTAAATACAAGAATGAAAGTCGCTTGAGCCGTCATTAAAAATTCCGTTCTCGTGGAGCCTACAGTCAAGTCTTTAAGCATTTTGCATATTGAAAGTATATTTTTCCACTGGTTTGTAAAATTTTCCATCGTTCAATCGCCATATTTCCTATTAACCCATTGAAAACAACTCAATTTTCTCGCGTTGCTATGTTTTGCAATTCATTTTAGTTCAATCCAACTCCATACAATGACGGACTACCTAAAACACCTTATAGCTTTATTAAAGGTAAATTAAAATTAAATTAAATATCTGGCAGATTAATTCAATACTGGTATGTTTTTAATCGTATCTGACGGGTCGACCGATAGGAGTAAGTGTCACACGGGAGTTGCAAAATGACGACGACGACGACGACGACGACGACGACGACGACGATGTGTTTCTTGACATTAAGGCTTTCTAAGCTTGTTTCAAAAGTGATCTCACAGCTCCGAGGTATTCGTAACCAAACATTTCAAAATCACTGCGGTACAGTTCGCCAATCCGAGTAATGTACTCAGAAGGAACCTGAGAAAAGTACTTTAACACTTCAGAGGAACCGGTTGAATTGTGAACTGGCGGGAAAGTTACGCGGTCGTCAATTCCCGCCATTTTTAACACGAGAGGGGCGTCCTCTTCTAATCTCTCCAAGTGACCAATGAAGTTGTAGTCGATGAAGCATGGATGGCAGAGCTTTTCGTATTGTCTCCAATGCTGATTTCTGGTTTTGTTGTCGGAATAATACTGAATGAACTCCCGAAAACTAACGATATTTTTTCCCTTTGGCTTAAACTCCTGAGGCCGATAAGCTTTTACGATATTTCTTTGCTCTTTCCTGGTGGTACTTGAATGTTTTATTAGCCTGTCTTTATAGGCAGAAAGCAACCGTCCCAAAGGCTCGCGTACGAAAACGAATTTAAAATAAGATTCAAGTCGTTGTTTCCTTTCTCTCGCCGTGTAGCTGCTTAAACGTTTCCACGCATCCCAGCGGTGGATGCCTGGCTGAAGTCCTCGAGGCTGAACCAACACTCTTTTCCAGGTCTTACTCCCGACCTTTGGTATCACACAGTAGATAAGTTTTTGTTCATCGTCTACAGCAAGCTGGAGGAATTCTTCGGGTCGTGGACTTTTGTTAAACGTGTGCCTATGGCAGTATTCTTTTAAATGTTGTTTTCTGGCTATTTGTCTTTCTTCAGGGTTGATGTTCAAGGTTTTTAGTTTTCCCTACAATAGAATTAATGACAGATTTCAAATCAACAAATGTACGTTACACAGTGTATCATGTCATGCTGACCGGCTGTATTGTAATAGGCTGTTAACACTTTGAGTCCCATTAGTGACAAGCATTTAATTTCTCCTCACAATATCACTCTTTGATCAAACATTTAGGTCATGAAAATGAAGGAAATGATCATCAAAGATAAAATGTGCTGATGTTATGCTGATTTCTGATAACTGTCTCTTATTATCTGATCAAAATTTTTCTCATTTTATTTATTTATTTTTATCGTGGCATACCTGTAAAGTAGCTGGTGCAGTTTTCCTTTAAACTAAACCATGTAGCTAAGCGTATGTTTCCACGTTAAATAAAGTGTTGTTGTTTTTGTTATGCAAATTCTCCCAACTAGTACCATGGGAAATCTATAAAGAACCCTAAGGAGTACACACATGTTGATCGTCGATGTGAGCGGGATAAAGAATTGGAGACTGTTAGCGACTTGACATAACATCTGTTGAGCTGCAAGTGCCATCCCTGTATCAATTTGTTGCATTGTTTTGGTGCTATGATTATAAATTGTTTCTTGATGTAGTTTTCACATGTATATTGTAGTGCAAGAAAAGGAGAATCAGTTCAAACCGAAAACAAAACAACCACGTTTTTTAGACATGTACATTTACCTTAAATTCTTGGGAAATTGTTCTTATCGTAGGTGAAGTCCCTGGAAGTAGATTTAAAAGCAGTCATTTCCTTGTATAAGCCGATTGTTCGAAGGCCAGTTAACGCCAACCCATGCAGGGTTAAAATTTAACCTTGGGTCCCGTTTCTCTTATTTAAAGAAGTTTTTATAGCAAATTCTAAGTGGTCGTTTGAAACCAACCAAAGTCAAAACGTAGGGCATCAAATTTTTACAGGAATCCTTATCGTCTGGCTATAGAACATAATTTAAAATTGACGCTAATCTTGGGTTAGCCTAACCCTGCTTCGAACCGGGGCCCAGGTTGGGAGGATTCTTTTTTTTTTGGGGGGGGGGGGGTGGGGTAGGGGGTTCGGAAAGCGTTTCAGTAGAACTACCCCTTAGTGACGATCCTTAGATGAGGTTAAATTAACGTAAAGTTTAATTAACGTAATTCCATCCAAGGTGGTTCTATTTTTATAGCCTGCGAATGAAATCCTAAAGTGTGACCATGTCAAATGAAAACAGTTGAGAAGCACTTTGCTCTGGTACTGTTTACAAGATATAATACTCTGCATGGTGATTTTGACTTTCAGTCCCTATAGCTAAAATGCTGGCAACAGAGGTGGCTTTACGTGCGCAAATGGAAGAAGAAATGGTGTATGAACGGCTTATGTAAACGTAAAAAGGTGAGCACTGTTCAACTTTTCACGTTTAAGTAAGCCGTTCATACATCGCTTCTTCTTCCATTTGTGCATGTAAAACCAGGTAAATTTACGTCCACACGCAGGGCTCAACAAAAACTTGAATTTCTGCTTGCGCTTGGGGCAAGCAAGTCACAGAATTTGCTTGCCCGAGCCAATTTCCCACTTGCCCGTGTTTAAAATAAAAAAAAAAAGTCTCATGCTCGTTAATAATTCATGAGGCGTGGACAAAGATCTCACAAAAAGTGTTTGAGTGATCGCTTTCCTTCTGTTGAACGTTTTGGGAGATCGTGTACATTTACTATCCTTTGTCGATTTCATGATACTGTTCTAGCACGTAACATCTATGTTTACTGACTGAATGCACTAAGTTAGCGTGGATCAGAGTTCAAAGAGTTTTATTTTTAACGCACGTGTAATAAGTACGTATTAAGTTAGGATTAAGTGAATTAGAAAAACCCTCGAGGAAATTTGGAAGACGTTGACGGTTAAATAAAACGTTAGTCTAAATGTATAACAGACCACGTTCAAAATGCACGTTCAGGGCTCGAGACTAACGGCAGCCAGCTAGTCACAGACTAGTATAGAAATTCCGTTTTGGATAGTAAGTTTTGTGCTTTCACCAGCCATTCTGGCCAGTGAAAATTTCAAAGCACTAAAGCACCGGACGGAAACCAAACTAAATATTGCTTCTGATGATCGGATCTCAAAAGCAAATTGAGTAAGCAGAAACTAAAACTTATTCGGCCGTAGAAGGATATCATAATGTTTGTATACTTGTTTTGTCCTCTCAACTTTTGTCTCAGATGGCAACGTTTTCTCCGTCATTTCTACGTTCGAACGAAATTAGCTGTCTTCAGTCTATTAGTGCGTTCATATGATATTTGTCTACACGTTAGTAGGTTCACACAATTCTTTAGTCTTCCATTATCGACTTTCTTCCATTAATTGCTACGTTCGTACGATAGTTTCTCTTCCCAGCGTTTCTCTCTACGTAGCGTCTTCACAACGTTTCTCCGTACGTAAGTAGGTTCGTCGATTTATTAGTCTAGCCTTCTCGACGTTTCTTTGTACCTTAGCACGTTCGCACGTCATTGTTCTGCTCTTCCTAAGGTTTTTTTTCGTACGATAAGTCGACACTGCTTAGCGTTTCTTTGTACGTTAGTATGTTCATACGATATTAGTCTTGTCTTCTCAACGTTTATCCATACGTTAGTGCGATTTTAGTTGTCTCATTTACGTTTCTCGGTAATTTATTGTCCCACTGTAATAGTTCAGTTTGTTCGTTCGGCGTTCTTCCGCACACATGTTCTTACGGAATTAGTTTTGTCAAATGACGTTTCTCCGTAGGTTAGTAGTTGCCTTTTATTATTAGTCTCTGTATCTTGGTACGTTGGCAGCGTTTCTCCCTACTGTAGTGCATTTGCAACCAACGTGTTTCATGACTTCTCAACGTTTCTCCGTTCCTTAGTAAGTTCGATCCTTGTTAATTTTTTCTTTTCAATGTTTCTCCGCACTTAAATCGCAAATTGCACATTTGCGACCGTAGATTTCGAGCCCTGGTTTCAGTTCTGTTGAGTATTTGGACAGCGTGGAGAAGGAGATCTGTGGGACTGTCTACTAACGAATATATACATATATATTTTTGCTTTCAGATGCTAATGATACTTTGAACAAAATGGCGGTTTTCCTCTGCACGCACTTTATCGATCAAAGAATTATCAATCCAGGTACCTGATAAACGTCTCTCCTCTCAATTCCTAGCTATTCCTGTTTTAAAACCGTTTGTTCATTCCTTGGGTTGTTGTTTTGATATCTCTATAGTTTGTTTGTTTGTTTGTTTGTTTGTTTGTTTGGTTGTTTTTCATTTGCTCGTTTTTTCATTCGCTCGTTCCTTTGTCTGTTTTTGTTTTCATTAGTTCATCTGTTCCGTGTTATGCAATTGATATAATATGGGTGAAGAGTATGGGTTTTATAACAGCGAGTTATTGTGCATATTTTGTTACTTAAAAAAAATTGTCTTAAACCATTCTCAACGAAATGAAGCTTATGAAGGTTAAGTAGTTATCATCATCAAAGGCATTTGAGGTGGATGTACAGATATTTATTAAAACTCATGTTTTTCTTATGAATTTTATGTGTGATTTTCAGATTTACGGGATGTTATTATTCAAGCTTTGGCAGCGTTTGTGTGTTACCCAGACAGCCTTGAAGCAGTGGAAAATATGCCGGGATCCCTGTAAGTCATTCTGAACTGAACTGAACTGAACAACCATATCAAGGACGGTGCCTCCTTTTGCTATTGCGCATACGTTCTGCGCATCTCGGGATATTCAGGTTTCTTAAGGAATTTACCCACTAATACAACAATATTTTTACGCGGTTTATGACTACGCGGAAAAAGCAAATCTTAGCAAGGGCTATCAAAATCCAAAAAGAAAATTGAGGGTAACCCCGCATTTTTCAAAAATAATTGAGCTTAAATTTGGAAAGAAATTGCCACATATTCCTTGTATTTTAACGCTTTTTTTAGAATTATGGTTGCTTAATTATCTCTGAAAAATGCGTGGTTACCCACATTTTTCTTTTTGGACTCCAATAACTCTTGCAAAGATCTGCTTTTTTCTCATAGTCGTAACCTTTGCAAAAATACATCTGTATTAGGAGGCACCGTCCTTAATGTGTCTTGTCTTCTAGCTGGCTACATGTAGCCCACTTATCGGGGACACCAAATAGTCAAAATTTGATTTAAGTTTAAGATTACATTCGGGCTTTTAAAAATGGTTATCAAAGTTCTCCTTCCTACATAACAGTAATACCTTAATAGTATCAAAGCATTGAATGTTTGCTACAATAAAATAGTATTTAATCAACCCTTAAACCCCTCGGGGTGACCAGCATCTAAGTTCTCCTTAAAATAAAACTGCTTAATCAAACATAAAGGTCATGAGATTAAAGGAAATGATCACCAAGAAGAAAAGGTATGATTGTTAAAAAAATTCATGTCATCAGTACCATAGGAAATGTATGGACAACAGTGTGGAGAATATGCAAGCTGATATCAGGGTTTAAAGGGTTCAGGCGTGACATTTTTCAGACATCTGTCACTTGATTATTGTCGCTGGTGAAACAACAATATCAACAACAACAACATTTATTGATATTTTCAAATTATACATACAATAAGGCTTCCACCCACAATTAGAAAAGGCCTAATTGAAACAGGGGAAGGGAACACAAATAAAAAGAGAGGAAAAAGCTAAGATAACAGTACCAATTGTGAAAGGAATATCTACAATGTGAGAAGTGAGCGTGAATTATGTCAATAAACATTGATGTATTCTTAGAGGCGCGGAGCCGTTAATTTAAGTTTTTGATGATCTCGATGATTCCAAGATAGTCATTGTCATCAGTTTTGAACAAAATCTCGAAGAGGCTGTATGCGTGTTTCCACTTTTTTGGAATGTAAAACGGAAAGTGCTCTCTTCATCATAGAGACTTCAAACAGGCTGGTTTTCTTGTAACGTCAAAAAAATTAAACTTAAACTACCGATCCTGTTAGTCTCTTTCCCCAGCCAACTCTGGCTAACCTATGTATATGTTGTAGTTCAATTTTATCCTTGGTTCAATTTATACTTTCCTTTGTTATTTTTTCACGTTAATATATGATATTGAATATGAAACAAAAGAAAGTAAAAATTGAACCAAGGATAAAATTGACCTACAACATATACTACGCAAAGGGACTTGGAGAGTGTGCGAAAGATGGGAGTGGCCTAGAGAGAAGAGACAGAGTTCACACGTACCACTCGTGCGCAGTTTCTGCCATAATTTTGCAAAGAAAAATGCAATCAAACGCCTATTGAGAAAAACGGAAGGTTGTTTCGTTGATTGCCGTGGGACAGTTTAAAATGAAGTAAGTGCCAGCCACAAGTTTTATCGGCACGAAATTCGGTTTGTTGGAGCATTACTTGAATCTTTTTCATTAGACGACCTTCACACTCGTAAACGGTTTTAAAATTAAATAGATTTAAATTTCAAGGCTCTAAAAACCGGAGAAGGTGTTGATTTTTTAGTTTGATTGCTTTGAAGTGCTGAGGAGAGACCATTAAGTCTCTCCCAGACTTATTGGTTGTGTTCGTAATATTTGCTTTCAGGTTAGAGAAATCTGTTCGCTCTCTCATGGCCGCTTATGACAAGCGATCCTGGGTTCAAACCACGTGGATTCTGGTGCGAGTTTGGAAGGTACGTCACTCAGCTTGACACGCAAAAAAAGGCCATCTCTTTGTGAAACATATAACATATGTTAAATTTCTGAGCTAGCTACTTTAGGGATTTTTTTAGCAAGCAACGTATTTCATCTTTACTTTCGGTGGAGGGTTCAATACTTTGATGCATGGGGGTCGTTAATTTCTGAACCTACTTAAACTGTACCGAAAAATACAGAGCACAGTGGCTACGGTCGCTAACCACTGCGTCCTTGTGATGGCAGAGTAATTACTGACAGATCTTTTGTTTTCTTTGTTAGGGCTGTGGCTTTGCGTTTCGTTATACAAGTTCTCCAGACGCCCTTACCCTAGGTTTACCAGAACAAGGTCAGTTAACCAACAGCGTATAATTTAAATTACAGTCCATTTCATTTACCAAAACAAGTTCAGGGTACTATAAAAATTTCTATTTTACAAATGCTGCTTTTAAGCAAACGAGACAGCTGACTATTATGTTCTTTTCTCTTTGTCAGGTCATCTGCGAGCCAGTCTTCAACGTAAGTCGTTCATAACGTTTTTTTAACACTTCCTCTGGAGGGGATGTGCCGTCTTTTTTATCAAGATAAGGAAGAAAACCTAGCTGATTTTAAAGAAATATAAACTTAAACGACATTAACGGCTGAAAACTCGAAGTTTCATCAAAATGACAATTATATTGATTTCTCAAATTCTGTGAACTGCGATCCTTCCTCAACTGTTTAATCCTTCACTTCAGCGGTCCCATCTACTTGTTCCGTTTTGCTCTTTAGAATATTTTTTTCCAACTTATTTGCCATATTTGGTGGCATATCGCTGTACGTTATGACAATTAACTAAGCGAAATTTCAGTGTTTTTCAGAACAGCGTTTCTGTAAGGTCTCGGCCAAGTGGATTCAACATTTCCATTCACCTTTCTGAATTTGGCTAGTAAAAAGTGTTTGGACACCGCGTTGAATGATATTAAATGATTCTGAAGGATGTTGAATGGCGTTGGACAAAGTTTGATTGCCATCACATATTCGCTCGGCAAAGTTGTATTAACAGTGTTGGATGATATTGAAACCGTTTAACCAAGATCACTCAAGTTCCTTCGGCACTTGGTATGCCGTTTCCTTTGCTGAGAACATTTCTTATTCATTTCAGCTCCTCATCCATCCACAAGATACCAGCGCCGGAATGTTTGGTCAGCTGTGCGTCGACGATAACCAACTTGCAAACGAGTTTCTGAACGGCCTGTTAAACCAGTTAAACTGGTCTTTCTCGGAATTCATCGGAATGCTACAGGAGGTATGATTCAATTTTCTGATTCTACGTCTTGCAGCTTATTGAGGTGCGGCCGCCTGGTGCTTAGTACTTTGATCTTTCGATCTGAAGCACATAGAAGGCCTGTGCCTCAAGGCAATTTTCTGCCGTCATGTCGTTTGCTTAGACAGGGAACTTTCCAATCAAAACACAGGAGCAGCATTTTTTTCGAAGATTATTATTTATTATTGATTATATTTAATATACGCAATTTTCACAACTATACTCGATTTGTATGTTATAAGTTAAGTCGAGCGTTTTTAACATAGCCCTTGGCCCGGGAGACTTGGCGTCCACTCTACGTTTTCGACGTGAAATAAATTATGTTTAATTGTATATATATTTCGTTAATTGTTTCAGTTATATGCCTTGTAAAAAGAGAATCTAATTTCTTTGATAAATTTTGTTTTTCCTCTTTTTCATCAAAGGTAGCTTACAATTTCAGTAATGCATGTTAGTTTTCTTCCTTGTCGTTTTTCATAGATTCAACAAGCCACTCATCGTATGGACATTGTTCTTGACTCACGTCAGTTGCGAACATGCGCAGTTTGTTTTGATTTAACCGTCGGCTTGATGAGGGTGAGTTCTGAAACGTCCGCTTTTCCTTTGTTGGGGCTTTGTTAGATAAAAGTAAAAATCGTTATAATGTCCCATTCTAATTTATTTTGGTGCCGTTGCTTCCCAGGTGTTAGAAATGGTGGCGACAGTCGCTCCTGGAGTGTTTACGAATTGGAAGCGACAGTCCGCAGAGCTACATATTGCTCGCCTTTTCCAGGTACTTTTTATTACGCCCAACATTTTTTCTGTCCAGGCAAGTGAAAGCTGTGTAGCTCTACTTTCCTGTGAGCTGTTTAGTATGCTATACAAGGTGTTTGAAACATTTTATGTTTCATGTGGAATATCTGAAAACTAGCGACAGCTCACCACACAGCTTAGCGTATGACACAATAAACTTGTATTGTGTTACAGCTTTCATTTGAATAGTCACACTTTAGGGTTTCATTCGCAGACTCAAAAGTTATAATCACCGTGTATAGCGCAGTTTACAGCACCGCAGGAAAGTACTGCTCAGTAGCTTTCATTTGAATAGTCACACTTTAGGGTTTCATCTACCGACTCAAAAGTTAGAACCACCTTGTACAGCACAATAAACAGGAAAGTACAGGAAAGTACTGCTCAGTAGCTTTCATTTGAATGGTCACAGTTTAGGATTTCATCCACAGACTCAAAAGTTAGAACCACCTCGTACAGCATAGTAAACAGTACCACCGGAAAGCTTTCATTTGAATGGTCACACTTTAGGGTTTCATCTACAGACTCAAAAGTAGAATCGTAATACAAACCAAGGTCTGACTTAGTTGCAGCATTGAAGAGGTTAAGAATTACCTTTACTTGCTGTTCTGTACTTTTGCATGTGGCATGTGCTTGTCCTTAAAAGGACACGTTACCTGTGCCCATTGATTACTTCGCAGCACTCTAAAGTGAATAGAGCTGACCAGCGTATTGTCTTTGCTTCTTTCGCATAGCTTTTAACTCAGGTTCTTAATCGGGTGACCGCCAGTTCAAACTTGTTTGAGAACGTCACAAGGCTTCACCTGCCAGGTAAGGCTGTGAACAAAAATACTCCTGTAAAACCACGGAAAGGATGCTGTTGTAAAACCATGGAAAATACATCTGACTAGACGTCACAGCTAATGCATATATCGCAGAACTCGGAATCAAAACACGGAGAAAAAAAATTGAATTTGGTTGAAAGGGTGGAAAAACTTGTAACCGGTGACAACCGCAGGAAAAAAAGTAACCGGTGTCAAGCGTGGGAAAACGTGCAACTGGTGCGAAGCGCGGGAAAACGTGCAACCGGTGTCATGCGCGGGAAAACTTGTAACCAGTGCCAAGCACGGGGAAACATGCAAATGGTGCCAAGCGCAGGAAAACATGCAACTGGTGCCAAGCGCGGGAAAATATGCAACTGGTACCAAGCACGGGAAAACGTGAGTTCAGTAATCCAGACTGTGGGACTACAAACCGTATATTGAATTTCCTTGAACATAGTTAGTTTCAGTGTTTCACGTATTTTTAACGTATTTTTTAAGGATTGGAAACAGTGGATAGGTTTCCCATTCTTGGTGCTGTGACAGGAATTTTATTGACGCTGCTGATGGACGGTACAAGTGAAAGGTTTGTTCCTTTTTTATTCTTGGAATGTTATTCTTTGACACAGCAACGTATAATAGCCATATACATGATTTATAGAGAAAGTGAACGAAACGACGACGAGAGCATTTTTCCTTTCTTTTACTGAACTTGAACACCATCCCTACTATAGTCGTGCTAATAGAGCTCCTACATAATTGGACTACATAAAACAACCTGATCGCCTTCAAATATCAAGTCTCGAAGTAGTTTAAAGGGACGTGAATTCCCTTTTTAAAAAGTTCTCATGGGCGTTCTCAAAAAATCTCTGGAAAGTTGATCTTGTTGTTATCTTGTCATCATGGCATTTAGCCCTTTAACCCCTAACCATGACGAAAATGAAGTTTCTCTTCATATTATCACTACTTGTTTAAACATTCAAGTGATGAGAATAAAGAAAGTGATCACCAAAGATAAGATGTCATGATATTAAGACAAATTCTCCTTACTAGTTCCATGAGAAATGTATGGAGAACAGTAAGGAGAATATGCGTTTTTATATCAGGGCTTAAAGGGTTGGGAAGATGTAAAGTCCAACATGCTATGAGCGTGGTTCTACTGCCCGACTAAAATCGAACCCATGATCTTCCGTACACGGGTCGGGCGCTCTAACCACTGAGCTACTGGGAGACTCGTTGCGAACGAGGTCATATTTACTAGGTTCATTTTGTCTTGCGTGCTGCTGTCGAAAACGCCCTGTTTGTTATCGAAGAAGAAAAAAGATTGGTCAGGAAATAAGAAAGATGACTGAGCTTAGAGTTTACCATCTATGTTATTAACTTGATTCCTTTTCTGCACAGTAAAGAAAGAGCGACGTAATCTTTATTAGCAGAGCCTGGATATAGCTTGGACACTGTCTGCTTCTTGGTGGGAGGAAGATCGTCAGTAACCGAAAGCTCTACACCAAAGTTCTCATTCAGAACATGTAATGTAAACGCTTTTTTTATTACGCCTTTTGCGGTTGTTAACGCGTCGGACTAAAATTATTGTAATTGTTGGCGTATCAAGAAATGGTCTATTGTACCGACTATTGTCTCTCGTATAAATGGCATTGAGTGCCATTTATACGAAAGACGAGAAATGGTTTCCTGCACAATTTGTGTCTTTCAACTAAACTGATCCATTAATCCGAGCGCGGCTTACACAGGTATGCGACAAGATGAGTGGTTAAAGGCATTTGGGTGTTCTTTCAGGCGTGACAGGCGCATTTTAGCTAAGACGCAAACAGCAGTTTAACTGAAAATGTTCAGTTGCGAGACATCCGAGGAGACGTGGTTCAATTTGACTTTGTTAACATCCATCAAGTGTGTATTGTTCCTGTGGTAAAAGACATGAGTGAAGTTAATGGAAAATGAAGGAACGTTAACTTTTACTTTGTTCGCGCTGAAAAGGCGTCATTTCTTTCTTTCTTGTATTAGATAAGACGCTTTTTTGATATAAATGACCTTATTGTGCTATAAATTCTTTTTTTGCAGTGATAAACAAGGACGTGTCTGCATAGGAGGTACAGCGAGTTGATGACCTGGTGGTGTATCTTGAGGAACAGGACTCACAGTCTCAACTACAGAAACAGGTGCGATATTCTCACTTACGTGAGCACCCACGCCAGAAACTACGAGGATACTGAGCAGCAGCGTTATGCGCAAAGTTTTCTAGTGTAGTTTGTAGGGCTGCAACGATACACCGATGCATCGGTGAACCGCGATATTTTTTCCAACGATGCGAATATCGATATTAAAATAAGATATCGCGATATTACGATACAATAAAAAATGCTACATCAACAAATTTGGGAAATCACTGTCTTTAATATTCCTTACCCAAGCTCTACATTTTAGCCCTAGTAAGGCGATTTGATGTTGTGTCATTACTGTGTTAAATTTATTATTATGGAAATAAATTATTTAAAAGTAGTGTAAGTTGTTGGTAATGTCGCGCGCAGTAATGTATCGTATCGTAGCCCTTGTATCGAGGTTTGTATCGCATCGTAAGAAAACGTATCGTTGCACGGGCAACACGATTGCCTGTTGTGTATAAGTCACGTGGCCCCCAGCTGAAAAGCGCCAATCCGAGGCACTTCTGAACAGTGCTTCAGTATCAGTTCTGTGGGTTACTTATCCTCGTTCCTAAGTTTTTCACAGGACCAAGGTCGAGTGTTACTCTGCGAAATGCTGCCAGTTGCTTCTAAATGCTTTTATTTTATTTTTTTTTTTCTGGCCATAAGGGATCGATTAGTATGGTTGTCCGACTAAAGTGACCGTCTCTTTCTGATAGGAATCTGTGGATGTCGACGAGTTGTGCCCCATCTGCTACGCAGTCAAGATCTCGGTCAGATTCATTCCATGCCTGCACGCATCATGCAGGTGAGTATCACGTGACATGATGAGCTATTAATTGAATTCTAAGGCCTTTAATTAGAAGCAAACAACTCCTCCACTGCGTCATGGCGTTTTATATTCAATCTCCGGCGAATATGGATTCACGCCGACCCATCACAAACGTTTGCACCCCCAAAAATGAAAGGCATGGGCTTTTCAGTTGGGGGTGCATCCGAAAGATGAACTGTGTGGCAGCAGATTTGTGGTGAAAATTGTACCCGTGGCAACTCTCATAAGGTAAACTTAACATTTCTTTCATGTCTTCATCAAAATCCCTTCGTTACTTAGGCACTCTTATAGACTTACGAACGGAAAACTGCAAAATACAGAAATAACGTATTGTTTAAAACTTGCCATGCGTTGTGCTCAACGTACTACTATCTTTTGTTTGCAGATCTTGTATATCTCGTCATCTTATGAACAACAAAGAATGCTTTTTTTGCAAAAGCACAGTGAACGAACTGGAAGACATCACTACAGAAACCACTACAAAAAAGCAGTAAAAAACTGTCAATCTTGAGCTCGTGCCTCCCCTATGCGTTCCATTCCTGCTGACTCGACTTAAAAGGGGACACTTGAGTTGTAGGCTGGACATTCTCTGGATGTGAACACTGAAGCAACCACCCGGATTAGTTTCCTACTTACAGGCTATTATCTTTCCACCAATGAGAAGAGAATTTGCGGGAAGTAGATGGCGAAATAGCCTGCGTAGCAAGCGTTTCCATGTTTTTTTTGTTTTTGTTTTTGTTTTTGTTTTGTTCGTGCGCGTTAAAAGCGTTTTTCGCTTTATGGCTGCGCGAAATCTGGGGCGACTAACGCTCAAAGAGACCAACGGAAACACATGCTACGCAGGCTAACGGCGAAAAATATCCCGTTAAACCTTTAAGCCGCAATAGTGACAAGCATCTAATTTCTCCTTACACTATTACTACCTGATCAAACATACAGGTCATGAGAATAAAGGAAATGATCACCAATGATCAAATGTCTTGATTTTTGATCAAATTCTCCCAACTAGTAACATCAGGAATATGAGGAGAATAGTGAGGAGAATATGGATGTTTATATTGTGGCTTTAAGGGTTAAACGAAAAGTTTCTTTTGGTAAGTTGAACAAACAAGTTGAATAAACAACTATTCCTCATTCTCGTCACGTAACATGAGCTCATAGGCATGTTAGCACTGCGGGCCTGCGGGGGCTAGATTCCAGAAGCTCTCCTAAGATAAGATGTGTCTTATGTATTGTTGGAAAACAAAAGCCTATTGTTACGTGACAATACTTAGGATTCATCCGGACTTAGGACAGCTTCGTGAATCATGACCCAGGTTGGCTGAACATCACTAACAGTTAGTTGTCCGGAATTCAATTGTTTTCCGTTTTGCCTGTTGTAAAGTCAGCTTGTCCAGCTGCAAGCGTCAGAAGTAGAGCTTTACTGTTGTCAGTGTGAAGCAGAAATGCGGTGAAAAAAGAAAAGCTAAATACTTGCTGTCTTGGTGGAATCAACTTATTAAATACCGCTCCTCATTATCCAGCTCCTCTATGTACCGTTCGAATAACGCGCGAAACGAGTACAAATATGCCATGGTATGTGTACATACAATACAATACAATACAATACAAATTGACATCTTTTTTTGTGCGGTAGATGCCTTTTTGAGCTATTTTGTCTACAAAATAGCCTCATAGTCGGCATGCAGCCTCAAGTTTCTGGGAGGGTTGGTTCTTTGGTTGGTTGGTTGGTTGGTTGGTTTTTGGGTGGACCATGTTCGGCATTCCCGATGACTGTCGAATTTTACCGAAAGGCTAGTGGTCGGGGCCGGAACAAAAATGCAGATGAGAACGCACCGGAAATTCCGCTACTAAAGCGACAAAACGAAAGTGTCCGGATTTCATTTGCTTGACGTTGGATGTTTATGTATCAAATAGAAATGGATGGCTTCCTTGTGGTAGACTTCCTTAGAAAAGGAATCGTCAGCACAAACCTGGTTTACACGTGAGCGGAAGCGAGTTCCAGTAAATAATTCGTGGGTTATCTGATATTTATGATGTTCGGTCTAGGAAATATTTGTCAGCTTCGTTTGTTTTGGTACATGAGAATAGCCCTTTTCACAGTTACTTTTTCTCATTTGCATTAGAATGTTTTTGAACGTGGATGTGAGGCAATGTCGGGCAGAAACTACAAAATTGCCCGAAATTGCCTCACATCCACGTTCAAAAACATTGTAATGCAAATGAGAAAAGGTAACTGTGAAAAGGGCTATTGGAACAAATCCTTTGCACACATGCGCATAACTTACGTTTGGAGTTATATGGTTCAACTTTAGAGTGTGAGAAATAACGTGACTTCTGTGCAGGAATGTCCCATAGTAAATGATGGTAAATAGATGGTAAAGAGCTTGAAGGTATATATAAAAAGGGCAGAAACGTAAATTTCGAACTAAAACGAATTAGTGTTCGCACCTTTTGGTAGGTTTTAAAATTAATGCTCATGCCACTCGATCACTAGGTCCGTCAAAGGCACAAGGTCGACAATGAAAAAGATTGTATGGGTGGCATAAACGTTGCTCGTACGTGTGACTAGCTAAGCGCAAAGTTAGAGGCGACTTACCAGAGAAATGGGTTTCTCGTTAGGCTGCGTGGCGGTAGCGGGATTGTTTGTTCAAAGTTTGAGGGAAAAGATCAGCACGACAATCAAGTCAAATGAAAACAATTATCACCTCCAATACGAAGACAAAAACAATAACTCCACGCAAGATTCGTTTCACAGTTTTTATAGACAAAAATCGGTTATCATTTTTCAGATTACAAAAAACGCATAAATTTACTCATTCCCCGCTTCCTTTTAAGTTTCTCGCTTTGTTGCAAAACTCTAGCTGCCACGAAAGCCAATAAAAAGCGCCGAAAACGAACTTATGACAGTCTCATGAAAGTCTCGTGACTCGCCATTGAACTTTGTCTCATCACATGTTTGTACGTAACAAAACAGTAACCTGATCTGACGCTCAATCAACCTAACACTTTCTTTACACGTGAAACGACCCCCACTAAACATGATCACATGACTGCCTGGCCGTGCGATAAACCCCCCTCCCCCCCCCCCCCGAGCTATTAAGGCAAAACTTGGCCTTGACTTGATCACATGTACTCCACGTGATAAAATTCACGTTGTTTACCATACAGGCGAACCACTCCATTATTCTCGAATTCGCTCCTTTAAAATTCCAACGATTCCTTCGCCCATTACCACCTCTCTACATAGCAAAACATCCCTAAATATTATTTTCACCCAGTTTTGCATCTTACTTTCACATCAAAACGCTCATCAAAACAAAATTTATTCGCTGAACACAACCACTGATTTTTGTGAGGCTTCAACGAAGCTGAGACCACTACTGTGTGGCACCAAGATTTTTGCGGGAGTTTAATTTTGCGAATGGCAATTTTTTTTGTGTGTTTTGCGGGACTAATTTTTGCGATTGGGGAAACTGTTTATTCTTCCTTGGAATTAATTTTTGTGATTTTCCGGAAGCCGCCTTCTATTTGGAATTATAACATTCTCTTTTTTTGAGTATAAACAATCGAATGCAGGTGAACAACATGCAGATGTATAACACGTTAAATCAGTTAATCCATGGAGTACCTTCAGACGATCCTTTTCTTTAAAGCTTTTAGCAGCTTAATACTTGTAATGTACCGACTGCAATTTCATCGTTTTATTTCTGAACGAAAGAGACGGTTTAAGTAAATGGGCACCAACATAATATTACATCACATGTAAAAGGCGATGTTTGTATATAAATTTCGACGATGTTTCTTTCTTTTTTGACAGTTTGCTACGTGACTAGTCACGCAAGACTTGCACAAGTCACACAATGGCATGATCTTTTCTAACAAGGCACACTTATTACTCGATTTTAGCCGTGTGTTCCAAAATGTAAGTCCGTCTGAAATAATGTGGAAAATAAAACACAGCTTATTTATATATTTTTCTGGATACGGGAGTTGCCACGTTCGTCAACCATGATGTCACGCAAGAAGAAGACGTGCGTGACTTGTAAGATCGGCTTTTCTCTTCTGGTTCAAACATAACAGAATTAATTTTTGTGACAAGTTACGCTTCCTACTAGATCCAAAACATTTTTCCAGGGAAAAATAATCTTTATAATAGAAAGCCACAAAATTAAATTTCAATCCATTGAGCTTCCGAGAAACATCTGAGAATGAGCTTCAGAAAGGACTGTTTTGTATTATTTTGTTTGTCCCATATTCACACTGTTGTCAGATATTTTACAGATTTTATCTCACTTTACCAAAAGGTCTTGGTAGCAGGAAACAAGTTAATATTTTAAAGAACAACACAACACTTTTAAGTTTCAAAGACATGTTTTGGCATCCCTGATGCCATCCTCAGTTGAAGGAAAAAGTTAGAACAAAGCTATTTATATGCAATAGTGATTAGAATTGTAAATGAAAATGTAAGAAAGAGTGACAAGAAAAAAGCGTGATTATGTGAAATCTAAACAAACAATTTTAAATTTTAAATTAACATGTTTAACCTGTAATTTGAAGCCACACTTGTACGCATTAGCGTACCATCTATTGATCAATGACGTATACGAATTCGAAACCACTAACATAAACTCAAACATTGATCTTTGATCACCCTCAAATCTGTAAAAAGCTCTGGGAACGAGGTTGCACAATATCGGACACAGCTCCACTTATAAGGTAAACTCTGTCTAACGCTACTCAAATAAACAACATCACAACCTTGGCACACGCACGTTCATTCAATAACCATTTCCATACCTCTCATTGACAGCTACAAAATAGCTCACGCACGCTATGCGTGCCTATGTTTTTGTTCGTGCTCACGTGAAAGGGGACTTCTCGAAGTCTTTCAAAGTACGTACCCATGAACGTCAATCTGGTAACCAGGGCCTAGTTCAAACATCGAACTTTACATGTGCTGAACCTAATGCAAATTAGCAAAAGCTACCTTGTTATAGGAAATTAACGCAAATTTTACAAATTCGCGTTAATTTTTGTGAGCATTAATTTCCACGTTGTCAATTAATTGGAACGTTAATTTCCACGGCCTTAATGTCATTTATTTATTTATTTATTTATTCAGATCTCACCAGTGTCTCGGATGATCGATCGCGCTGGGATACAGAACGATAGTCGATTGACTGAGGCGGCCAAGGAACTCAGGGATGGGGCGTTAGCGTTTTTGTACGAGTACGTTCTGGAGCCTTTGGATTTCTATGCCGTGCTTCATACATTGTAAGAAAAGGAACAGTCTTTGAACGTAATTGAGCATAGTTTATTCAAGTTGACAATTTGCGATAAATTTGGGCAATACGGTGGACGGACGGCCAAGGAACAGAAGTCCTAGGATGAGGGGCGTTTTAACACAGATTCAACACTACTCTACGTTATTGAATACAACCTCGTTCTTTTTGGTGCACACATGAATTCAACACACACACGTGGGAACTCGCTGCTGTATTTCTAATATATCTATGTCATGATTTTTGCATGTTTGTTTTTTACTTTTTTATTTGAGCATTTAAGGGGCATGGCTAAAAACTATTAGCTAGATAGCAAAATGCGTTATTACTAAAAAGTATTTACGTTTTTCATGTCATTTTCCTTTTGCACATTTTTTAATGATACAAATTGCCAATTGTAATACTAGAGTGACTGATACATCTCATTTGATGTTTAACATATAATACTCGGGGATTCTTTGCAAGTTGCGTAGTATTTTTCCGAGCTCTGAAGGAGCGAGGAAAAATACGAGCAATAGATAATGAGCAAAAGGTAAATAGCTACTCAACTATTAGACATTAACATATAGATTTAGCCAGGCCTAAAAGCGGAGCCCCACATCTCTCTTTCATGCTTGTTGGCCCGTAAAATACATTAAATTTTAGTTGTACAGTTATTCGCCAAGAGGTGAAAAACAGCAAGGGAAAACATGCAGACCACTGAGGAAACTGTGACTTGGCTTATTTTTCTTCAAAGAGAAGACTTCAGCACGACTTTCACCGACAGCTCTTCTTGTAGCATTCTTTCTAAAGCTAGCTAATTAAGTTCAAGAAGAGTACTTGTAAAACTACAATTGCTGAAAAAACCCACTTAAGTTGCTCCCGGTAGCGACTCGACAGACTTTTCCCTGCAAATACACATTTCTCACTGATTCCAATGCACCCCTCTGGCTGTTTAATTCTGTTAACCATGAAACATTTCTCGAAATCTATTTTGCTAAAATAAATAATATTTTCCCGGCATCAAACCGTTTACTGACAAAAAAATACCCCCAAAATGTTTATCGGAAACTTTCAAGCACACGTATAATTATCAAGAGGAAAATGACACAAGTTTTTCACCCGCGAAGTATTAATTGGGCGCTTTCAAGAACTCACCCTGAACTAATTTTAGGACGCTTTTAGAGTCTTATTTTAGACAAAATAGACTTAAACAGAGAAATGCTTTGCTTATAGTTACTTAAATAAAGATTTCATTAAGATCTCTAACTAAAGACACACTGAAATGGCTTACGGCCGGTTAAAAACAAAACGAACACGAAAATATGCCACACTGAACTCACTCACTGAAACAGCGATTCTAAGTTTAGTCGCTAAATTGGGACAGAAATGTTATTCACTTCAAATGAAGAAACCAAAAATATATAAAAATATAAGGAAGATAAAATATTCCACAACTGAACAAAAAACATATGGAGCTTTACACTGAGACTACAAATTTAATTTAAAAAATATTGACCACAGAGGGACTCTTCAGTTGTTGAATACTAAATTACCAATTAGTCAAAACAACCCAATATGCGGGGCCGAAGGAAAACAACCTAGATTGAAAAAACAACACAGACTCAATCTAGAATAGTCACGATTTCTACTTTTCGACTAAAATACACTACTGACTAGAATTGCTCAAAGAAAAATATTGAAAATTACGCACTAAAGTTTAAAAGAAAATTGCGCATATATATCAAATTGCTCACTAATGACAATTCCTTCAATGAATAAACACAGAAAAAGGGACAAGAAACCTTCAAAAACATGAAATGTTATTCACATACGAAGCACTTGTTTGCCTAGGAAAGCAAACTGCATTCAATTTTCCCCTCGAGTGAAGTTACTCACAAGCCGACAAACGGGAACTACAACGTAAGTTCACAGATATTTTAACCAAGTTTTTAAAACATTTCAAGAAAATTACCGTAATTTACTAAACATGTAAAGTCGCTCAATTAAAAAAATCTTGCAATGTAAATCCACAATCAAATCTGTAATTTACTTTACGAAGGACTTGAAAATCTAAACGAAAGTCGCCGGGTTCTTTCCAGATCTCCTTGGCTTTGAAAAAAACAAGTATGTCCGTGAACAAGGATTTCTTGCCTTCAAGCTCTCCAATATCTTCTAAATGCGCCGTCGAGATTGAAGCAATCCTTTTCCTTTTCACGATGAACTGTTGCAAGGCTTCATTCCAAGAATGTATTACAATTATCGTATTGAAAATCGAGCGTCAAGGAACCAGCCGCCATATTGTTTACTTCAGCTACAAGGGAAAAAAGGACATTCCGCCTCCCCCGGTCGGGTTGTCTTGGGACTCTCTTCACCCTCCCCAAGAGTCTGTACGGACGTACGCTGACGTCTGAACCAAAATTTTTCGGCTCAACGGGTTTATACCAAATTTGCTTACCCATGGTGCTCCGCGAGTTCCGCTATTATTACACACACTAATTCCAGTATTAGCGGAGCCAGCGCTAGCGCGTCAGCGGAGCTCCATTGCTCAGAAAATTTGGTAACCTATCAAGCCAAAAAATTTTGGTAGTGACGTAATAGTCACGTGACCGTCCGTCCGTACGTCCGTACATCCGTACGTCCGTCCGTCCGCACCACAGGGTTACCAATACACTTCCTACACTGGATATGACCCTGTGCTGAATCCCGTGTGTTTTTGGCGCGAAATCGCATGTTGACCCGCGTTGTAGCAAAACAAGCAAAGACAACAAAAGTCAAAACAAATTTGTTAATGGAAAAAAAAAAGTTCAAAAGAACACTCAGTTGTCTTTTTGGTGGAAGGGGAAAAGTTCAATTTAGGCGAAAAAAATTAGGCGATAAAGTTCAGACAAAAAGTTCAAATTTGCCTCGTCGGTTCTGTTCAAACTCGGTCGGCACACCGCTTGAGTTTGCAGCTTTTCGCAGCGGTTTCGGCGCCAAATATAGCAGAGCTAGTGCTTTTTGGTTTTTTCTGTCTACAACCGTGGTTTTTACGGCGTTTCGAACACATTTTGCCAGGAAAAACACCAGCATTTTCATGCTGATAGGCAGCTTGTCACGAAGAAAGAAATAAGTATTAAAATTAACTGGCAGCGTAACGTTAAACGCTCATGGCCTAGTGGACTAGTTACCGGCATCTCACGCTGACGAGCCGGGTTCGACACTCAACGAGAGCAGGTAGTTTTTTTCTTTGTTTTTTTTTAATTTAACGGCTTGAATGAGAGTATTTTCACAAATTAATAACTGCCAGCAAAAACAAAACAAAAAAACAAAACAAAAAAACAGACAAAACAAAAAGGGGGGCTCCGCTTTTAGGCTTGGCTAAATCTATATATTAACCTATCTCAGTATTTCTATCTGTTAAATTTAATTATTAGATACTTATTGCTAGTTATCGATTTACCTGTTAGGTAAAACCATTCTTATACCTTAAACAAATAACAAACTAGCATGTTATAGCACTAATCGTATCTATAGCAAAATGCTCGATTGTGGTTGGTTCTCTGTGCGCCTATTTGATACTTAATTTCATTAGCGACTCATTGCTAATTGTAACAGTGAGACCTAAATGAATCACACGTAATTGCTTGTTATAACACTAATGCCTTTTATAACACTATTATACTTTCATATTTATATGATACCTTTTAATAATACCTTGTAAAACATTATTGCAACACTAATGCCTTTAATGAATGATCCAAATTTCCTCCTGTACAGCTATATTACTTTTCATCTGAAATCTCTTATGAATGAGACAAATTGTCCATCGTAACACTAAAACCTTTGAGGAAATTTCCCATCCCGTCAATCGGCAATTTGATTTGTTTTCTTTTGTCTACCATTAAAAGAATTAAGTAAAACCAATTCAGCTTTGATAGGCGACACAAATTGCCTGTTGTAACAGTAATTCCTTTAATTAATTGCGCTAAATACCTTTTGCGAGACTGGTAACATATTTGAAAACTTTAAAAGTTGACATTAATCCTTTTCGTATTCATACAAGTGGTTTCAGCACTGAAACTACCGTCATTTGCACGTGCAGCAACGCTGAAAGGTCAATGTTAAATGTTATATAAGAAAGTTTTATTTGTTACGTAATATCTGATGATGTTCAGTATTCTCGCCACCTGCATCCTTGACAATACATTTAAATCGTATGAGAATCTGATTTTTCATCCGCCTTTGGATTTAAGAATTTTATGGCCACATAATTTATATACAAAGCGAAGGCAACCTTTTTAAACGTATTCATTCCACTTCCATAAGTACCCGACAAAGGTGTTTCGGGAGAGTCCACCAAGAGTCCAAGAATCAGAAAATCCAAGCAAAAGTGCAAGCCAATGAGTCTGGAAATTAATATGGAAATTTTCCCAACTTGTTTTCCGTTTTTCAAGCGATAGAGCAAAAAGGAGAGCGATTTGTTGTGTCTGAGAGAGCAAAACACCACAAGGAAGAACGAAAACCGAGATCCTCCACAACGACCGGGGCGACAACCAGGAAAACGTCAGAGTGTGGGACGTCGAGTCAGTGATTCTACCGGCCAAACGCTGAAGGTAGGACAGCCCCGCGAACGCATTCGGAGCGCGCCATCGTGTCCATTGTTTGATCGCGTCAAGATACAGAACGATAGTCGATTGACTGAGGCCACCAAGCAACTGAGTGATGAGGAACTGGCGTTGCTGTACGAGGATATTCTGAAACCTTTGGATTGCTATGCCATACTGCATGAAAAGCGGAAGAAATTGTGAGAAAATGAACAGTGAAGTAGAGACCCTTACTAGAGAGATTCCAGAAAATTCACTGGACGGTTCGAAATGTCGCGAGTGTTATTGTAAATTATAAATAAATCGTTTTGGGTTTGTGAAATACTCTGAGACTGAATAAGTACTTGTCTCTGTTGCTGGGAAAAGATCATGCAAAGATTAGCGCCTTAAAACAAATTTCTTGGTTTGGGAGCATGGTGTAATCTTCAATGAGAGTCTGCAGGTCGCTGCAATCTAATACAAAATTTTTCATACACCTTTTGAAAAAAACAAAACTTCAGACCAGTACGCAAAATATGCTTGAGCTCCACTTGATCTGAAAAAAAAAAGAATATTAATTTTGAAATTTTGTAAGGCGATGTTACCTGTTCAAATGATGTTCGGAGATCAGATTTTCATGGGTAGAGAAAGGCCGGGGGTCAGGAATTATGTCAGTGGGATGATCGAAAACGAAGCATTTATATATAATGGGAAGTACCATGTTCAAGTAAACTGATCTAAACTTTATTTCGTTCCTTTTTCATACAATTTGTTTTTCAGCCAAATTGGTAATTCTTAACAGTGAACTTTAGGAAGTGAATCTCTGATATTGTGAGCTTGGTCTACCTGTGCTTTAACCAACCGAAACAGTATTTGAGAAAGTAACGCAACGAAAAATCCATCAAATGATTACTTGAGTGGAGTGTCCAGGTAGACCGCTCTCTTTCTCTCTAAAATGGCTTGTTGTTTTCCTTTTACAGATTGGGTGGTGTTTTGTCGCATCTTAAGAAAGCTTACAGCGGTAAGTCGCATTGTTCCCTAAAACGTTGTTTGAGCGGCATCCAGTTATGGTTTGTTCTGTTTTTGAGAAAAACTACTTGATATCTAGCAGTATTTCATGTACGAGAAAAGGTGCCTAGTTTTAATTTTAGCACCGGTTTGACCCCAAAAGATGCAAATCCCGATTGATTGGGAAGTTCCCGGTAGATATGCTAGGAATGTAAAACTGAGACTCTGATATGGTATTGTCCGCCCTTTCTTTCGCAAATATCCTGTAGCAAGGTCTACCACAGTCACATAACTGTAGTTCTCTTTAGGAAGTCATATACTGCTTCTCCACCACTGACGTCATAGACTGCTTAAAATGCCGGCTGACATGCTTGTTTTGAGCCGCAATGCTCTTGGTCCGAATTTGCAGTTAAAAGTATTTTTTTGAGGCTGAAAGTGAGCTATTAGACAGGAAAAAAGTGGTAAACATAAATATTCGTGACCCAGGCTTTACGGAAAAAAATTCTTAATTTTTGCCTTCAGGTCTCCTTTAACCCTGCGTTACTTCGCCATTTACAAATTAAACTTTTTTATCTCTTTTCTTAGAAGCCATCGAAGAATCAGCTAACCAAGGGGAGACTGAGGATGTAGATGTGTCGTGTGAAGACCGCAACCTCGATCCGTCATTGGTTGAAATGCTGGATGGCTTCGTCATGCTTTATCACATTGCTGTACACAAACAACTGTCCAAAGTACGAACCATTTTTTGCAAGCGTGACTTATAGATGTTTCCTGGAGATAAGTGTTTGTAGAATTCCAGTCCAGACGGTTTTCGTTCAATTTTTGAATTTTGTGTGGCTTCAAACCCGCAGTATCGGCGCCTGCGTCGCCTGTTTATTTGATGGCGAGTTTGAGAGTTTGTCTGCTGCCAATTGTTCCTATCACCAGATGAAGACCGTCAGTAAGCGGTCGAAACGCCACTATCAACGTCAAAAGTGACCTCATCATGTGACTAATGGTTTATAAACCTACCATTTCAAACCACGGTGAACAACAATCACATCTTTTGTGGCATTTTTTGATTAACAGCAATACAGCTGTGGAATGCTGGTAGGTGTTTCTTGCTTACCACACTGGACCTCCGGCATTCATTACCGAGACGGAACTTTTTTAAAATGACCTATTACGTTCGTCTATGATACTTTTTATTGTTAATGTCTACATTAAACCACACAAGTGTACGCCTTTGCTTAACGATTTCTTAAAGTATTTTATCCGGACAGGGGATCGGGTGACTGATGGTCCGTTCTTGGATTCAAGAATACGGACTGGAACCCGCTCCAAACAAACAAACAAAACACTGAAACAAAAAAGACAAGGGTAGCATATAAGGAGTATTTGTTTTCCTAGGTGAGAGCAGTGCGAGATAATATGAAGCAAAATGTCAAAGCACTGGAAGAGACAATGGCCGAAATCAGACGCTGTGATCCTGAGGTATTGATACAGAGACAAGACTGTAAAAATGCGAGTTTTTGGCATCTTCTCCCAACCCCAGCTAACATTTGAACGAAAACAAAGGAGAAAAATAATCAAAAACCCAAACAAACAAGCCAAAAGAGAACAAAAAAGATTTCGTAATATATTTTTTTGACCACGCCTATAAACTCCAAACCTGTTTTCATTCCTCACCCAATCTTCTTTTCTTTTTTTAATTCATGTCTGAAGGTCGCTTTTTGTGACTTTGTCGAGTGACGATTAATTTAGGGTGGTACTGTTCTTTTACTTATTTCCTTTCTTTTAACTAGTGCAAACCGAGAAGTAAAAATCCATAAAATCTATAATTTGTATGTTACATACAATAGATCGCCACTATCTCGAAATCCCGGTTATCTCTTACTAAAACTCATTTTCATTGGTTGATGTTGCTTTTCATATGTAAATGTGAACTAGTTAGCATGAGAACAACATGATTTACATGTGAAAAGCAGGAGGGTGTTTATCAAAACAAGCTCACTTCCAGCCTCACTTCCACTAAGCACACAACTGTAAAATGGGCCATTTTCTATCTTGAACTCCCCTTGTCTGGAACAGCTTTTGGTTTCCTTCGCGTGCTCGAGATGGGAGAAGTCCACTACATGTGCAATTGGCGTTTATTTTCGCCTCTTTTTTCTAGAGAGCAGACGTGCTAACAGAGCTGGAAAGATCCAAGCCAGTGTTCACACAAGAAACCACAAATTGTGCAAGACATATGACTTGGGTCTCCACTCTTATCTTTACCAAGGTAAGTGTTAACGTTGCGTTGTGTGTGTCCAATTTGCTGGGTGCAAAAATATGTATCCCAATTCTTATGTCCTTCTGGCAAATTTTCCATCGTCCGTCCATCTGCCCGTCCGTTCGTCCGTCCGTCCGTCCATTCGACAAAGAGCTGTGTGCTTTCTGAATTTGTTCTTTGGCAGAGTTTCACGATCAAAATTACAAGTAATTTGTGGGGGTGCGATGGTATAGTGGCTTAATAGCGCGTTGGACTTTCAACTGACGGTCAGTGGTTCGAGGCCCAGTCCCTGCCATTGTGTTGTTTCCTTAGACAAGAAACTTTACTCCACATTGTCTCTCTCCACCCAGGAGTATAAATGGGTACCAGTGACATACTGCTGGGGGTAACCCTGCGATGGACTAGCATCCCATCCAGGGGGGAGTAGCAATACTCTCAGTTGCTTCATGCTACAGAAACCGGGATAAGCTCCGCCCGTGTGCACGGTCTGTGGCTCGTGTGCGTCCTTACCAAGATCAACTTTATTACTTGCTTGCCTAATCCTCTGTGCTTCTCGGGGAACACAAAGACCTGATCAGAGCTGCCTAACTCCTTCAAAAGCGTGTGCCTCTATGGCTAGTGTAGCCTGCGTAGCAGTCGTTTCCGTTTCCTTTTAGCCAAGCGGTAGAAGCGCGAACCAAGCGGGAGACGCATTCGCCCCATGCCCTCGCGCGTCTCCCGCTTGGCTAAAAGGAAACGAAAACGACTGCTACGCAGGCTATGGCGAGTGTGGTCTTGTTATTGGCTTCCTTCCACTCGAGGTTTTAACTTTCTCTCCATTCTCTAGATATTGATGAACATTGCTGTTTTGGATTGGAAGATCTTGTTCTCTCACCTTATTGCTTTAATTCACGGCAGGAGAAACAGAACGATGTTCACTGGATGCTTCAGTGTATCATATCATCCGTTCAACGTGCCGCTACAAGAGGGTCTTTATTTGAATTCACGCCTGAGTTCTACATGGATGCGGCTATCAATGCGTTTCACGGGCTCAGATACTACTTTCATCCCACGACGAACTTCAATGATATTCCAGGTACATATTCGTTAGGATTGTACTTTACTGTAGTCTCCGACGCAGCTGTTATTAGTGGTCGTCACGGAACGTTCCCGTAACGGCTGCGTGTTTACTGTTTTTAATGTCAATTTAGGGATGATATTTCCCACTAATTTAAAGTTATATTGATGTGGTTTTTATAATTTATTAACTATATTTAACGGACGAAGTAAAGCTATCGTGCCGCGCGCCGCACCAATGACAGAAACTTTTTCTCTTGTTTCTAAGAACTTTGTGATATTTTATTACATCTTTTTCACGATTTTCGTGATTTGCGCTCGCAGCCCTTCTGGTCACAGCTCTTGGACTTAATATCGGTAAGCTGAAATGGACTCGAACCCAGTCACTTCTCTTGTCCGTGCTGTGGTTTATGGGTAGAATTTGATGAGTTCGCGGTACATCAAGGGAAGGACGGAAGAAAATTGCAAATTGTCGTCACTTTTTCTCCCTCCTTCCCAAAAGGCTTTGCGCGCATTGATCGCCTTCCCATATTCCAATGCGAAAAAGGATAAATAAGTGGTGATTGGGTACGAGTCTGCAGCTGAAACGGAAGCCACAAAAAAGATGTCAAAAATGTCAAAAACATTGTACAAATAGCAACCGCATTGTGCGTAACAATGTGAGATTTATAGCTAAAATAAATATAGCATAAATTCCGTACATATTAGCAACCGCCAGAAGCGTATCACGTGATATGCTTCTGCAACCGCTTATTGCAATTCAGCTAAGGTTGAGATCAAATAACAGCACGCAAAGATGTATATGGATGCCGTTTTTAGACCACTTGTGATCTCGTCCTACCCACCCGGCCCATCGTGGAGACTTGGTCTAGGAGACTAGGGCTTTTATCACAGTAAACCTGAGCAGTGGTGTTTCAACTCAGCAGTGATATAATTATTACATAGTGCTTCTTTCCATTTATGGTATTGCCATGAATTTTCAAACTTTCAAAACTAGATGGAAGACATTCCTTTCACTAATGGCCTTATCTGAGAAATTTTGAGGATAAACTTGAGGATTTCCATCGGATTCTCTATCAGATCGCAAACAGAACTACGTATTTAGAAGGAAAAAGACATTTTTTGGTACAACCAGCTTAAAAATGGTTAGGATCTGATTTCATAGCAAAACAATTTAAAAACTTGCGGTAGTTTTCACTAAATGTGGTTGTCATGCCGAAGAGTTTTTATTAAGCAGAGGTCGTACCTCTCCGAGAAAATCATAACCAAACATTTCAAAGTCGCTGCGATACAACTCTCCAATCCGAGTTATGTATTCAGAAGGGACCTGGGAATAGTACTCTAACACTTCAGATGAACTAGTTGACTTGTGCACTGGCGGGAAAGTTACGCGGTCGTCAATTCCCGCCATTTTTAGCAGGAGAGGGGCGTCCTCTTCCAATGTCTCTAAGTGACCAATAAAATCGTAGTTGATGACGCACGGATGGCAGAGCTTTTCATATTGTCGCCAATGCTGGTCCCGAGATATATTGCTGGAAAAATATTTTATGAATTCCGGAAAGCTAACCAGATTTTTTACGCTAGCGTTATGATAATCGTGTGGTCGATATGACTTAACTATTGCGTTTCGTGAAGAACTGCTGACTCCTAGATCATTTCCTATAAACTTGTCTTTGTAGGCCGAGAGTAAGCGATGAAACGGCTCGCGAACGAAAAGAAACTTGAAATAAGTCTGAAGACGTATCGCTTTTTCTTCGTCCGTGTATTGATAGAGGCGTTTCCAGATATTCCACGTGTGAACCTGGTAGATAAAGAAGCAAATAGATGAACAAATGAATGAATGAATGAATCAATCAATCAATCAATCAATCAATCAATCAATCAATGAATTAGTTAACAGGTAGAGCAAGCTGCCTGCCTACCTGCCTACCTACCCGGTAGCTTGCTAGGTATCTGGCCCAACAGACTAGGGACCCAGGATTAATATGTGTAAGCAGCATTTGACGGTAGCATTTGGCGGCAAATATTTACTGGGAGTGCTAGGAGTAATAAATACAGGATGCACTTTGAAACAGAAAATTTAGTTAATTAGTACTAAGTTGACCCTGTGTAAATAAGTTGATTCGTATTTCAGTTTCCTTAAAGAAAAGGTGACTACATTTTCTAGGTTAAAACTATGGTTTAGCATTACGTTCTTTGTCGTATAACAGAAACGTTTTTGTTGGAGTTTTAGTGTGGATTGGCGATCTTCTACAGTTTACCAGAATCAAGTTTTTTTTTTCCGATTTAGGAAGGTTGAAAGTGGCATTTCTTGTGCTACTGTAAATATACATACTTTGTTTCTCTTGAGACCACGAAGCTCTAATAGCACCTGTTTCCATGTTGTAGTGCTGACTTTAGGAATGGTGCAATAAATGATCTTGTTTTCATCATCAACAACAATAAAACCCAAACTGTTCCGGGTGTTTGCTGGTTTCGCCTCATATGAATGTGTGAGGCAGTATTCTTTCATGATCTTTTTCCTGGCGTTCTGCCTTTCTACGGCATCTGTAACAAACAAATCACTAGTCTCAATCCCAACAATGGTCACCCTGAGTCGTTGTGGAAAACATTAATTACAATGAGTTGTTTTTTGAATGGATCCGCGAATGGAACGCTAAACCGTGGCCGCTATAAAGGGAGGTTAAGGTGTAAGATCTGACGAAACTAGAGAAGGATTTTAAAAGAAAACCGCCATTAACGAAGGACTCTTACTTTTGACTTTGTGGATCAAACTTCGCTATTAAACAGGTACTTTCCTGTGGACTGTTAATGGAGGTTCAATTGAAGGTTCTAAAGACAGCCAGAGAAGGTGTAGTGAGAATAACGGGCACTTACTTTTAACTTTGTGGATCCGAAAAAAATCGCTATTGAACAGTAGTTTCCTGTGTTTCTTTCCTGTGGACTGTTATATTAATGGAGGTTCAATTGAAAGTTCTGAAGACAGCTAGAGAAGATGTAGTGAGAAAAACGGACTCTTACTTTTGACTTTGTGGTTCGGGAAAGTTCACTATAAAGCAGTACTTTTCTGTGGCTCTGTGTATTATGCTCTACATGTTTTGTTTTAGCTTTTGAGTCTCTGGATGAAATCCTAAAGTTTGACCATTCAAATGAAAGCTACTATCGTGAGCAGTACTTTCCTGTGGTAGTGTTTATTATGCTGTACAAGGTGGTTCTAACTCTTGAGTCTGTGGATGAAACCCTAAGTATGACCATCCAAATGAAAGCTACTGAGCACTACTTTCCTTTTTTGCTGTTAGGGATGGCGAATAGTCTTACCAAAAATAGAGGTCTCGCAAAATTTCAGTTGAGTTGTAAGCATCTCGTAGTCTCGTGTTTTGACCGATCCTTTGCGTCTCGGAATTTCGAATTTTCGGCAAAACAGTTTCGGTCAAAGAGTCTCGATTTTTTTCGACGTAGCCATCTCAGGATCTCAGTCTTAGAGCTTTGACTTTTCAGAAAGCTATAAAATGAATCTCGAAGTTCTGATGCGCTTAGGAAGCCTATTATCAACTTTTTGTAATATAATGTATTAGATTTTCAAGTTATCTGGAGATTGTACAAGGTTGTAGCACGTATCATAATTAGGTTGTAACGTGTAGTGTAAGTAATGTAAATTAACCTACTGCCTCGCATACCATAATCGCAGTTGGGTGCCTGGGATATCCAGGGGCCTCCACTGTGATCAGCCGGCCCCCAGATGGACTACTCCATTACTGGCAAATCCCCGGAACCCAGCCATGAGCCCCACACCCCCAAGCACCCGTCACACTGACTTAGTCAGTGGAGAGAAAAACAAAAATAAGTAAATAAAACAAATAAGAGGGATGAAGGGCTGGGGTAGAAAAAACAAGCAGAACACTGCAAATACCTAGACAAAGCATGTGCAAGCAGTCACAGCCCGCCATTGCAGTAAACTACGCAAACTGAGCCTGACAGCACCTGAACAACCGCTGACCACCTGAACAACCGATAACCACATGCTCGTTGTAGGTTAACATGGTTAAAATACATTTAACCTCATTTAACCTACTGCCTCGCATACCATAATGTCTGTTGGGTGCCTGGGATATCCAGGGGCCTCCACTGTGGTCAGCCGGCCCCCAGATGGACTACTCCATTACTGGCAAATCCCCGGAACCCAGCCACGAGTCCCACACGCCCAGCCGAAGGTTCCTTCGGGCTGACCGCCAGGTCAGACCGGAGAGAGGGGCTCATGGATGGGAACAGCCATGACCCCGAACTGCCCCAATCCCGAGGCACCCAACCCCTGCAACAGCAGCTGCAGGACCGCACACAAATAACAGCCACCATCACAGCAACACTGCGTCCAACCCAGTGACCATAATCACAGCCATGCAAGGAACTGCAGCTACCACAGCCACAACAGCAACAACTGCCCCTCCATCAATGAATGCCAACACACTCTCTACACGAGGAACGCCAACGCCCCACAAGCAATGACACTAATGCCACAACTATAAACGCTCCTGGAATGCCACCTGCTAAAATGCTACACAAACGCCAGTATACTACAATACGCCAATAAACGCTAACGCCACGCTACGCCACGCCACGCCACGCCATTAACTAAGCTGACTTGTGACTCTGTAATAAAAAGGATACAGCTAAAGTGGGACAAAGAAAATAAACCGCAACAACTGCTTAACATATAGCTGGGCAAAGGCGGGAAAATGCTAGCGCACCCCTGACACGGTTTGCCGATATATGCGCCGAAAACGCGATTGGAAACATTGTCCGGAGGCGGCAATGCTGCTGGGGAAGAAACGAAGCACCAACTGGCTAGGAAGCCAGTAGTAGAGGGTAAACGCAACTGACATGAAGACTGCGGCAAGCCGAAAGGATGCCCACCGCACAAGCATGTGACTGAAGTGTCCACTGGGCAATTACGCTAGTACACAAAAGGAAGAAAGGACCACCCTAAAAGAACACAGGCAGAAGGAGCAAATGCTAAGCAACACTCTGTGAATAAAAGAGTACAGCACTCTAGTTCCTAGCTCAAGGAGCAATGTACTAGAATGCCTGAAGAGCCACTAGGCACTCTGGCTTCTAGCCAAAGGAGCAAAGGCCTGATGATACCAGTAAATATGTAACAATGTATAAAACTACTGTAAACATGCTTTATCAATGCCTCGAGTGCAACTAAGCACTCTGGCTCCTGACCCAGGAAGCAAAGCGAACACGCTACAGACGCCATGCTTAGATAAAAATATATAAATAAATACTTAGTAAATATGTAGTGTTAATAATAATAATAATGATGATAATAATAATAATAATAATAACAATAATAATAATAATAAAACCAGAAGATACCTGGAAATACATGATAATAAAAAAAAATAAAATAAGAAATAATAATAATAATAATAGATAAATAAATAAATAAACAAGCCACAGTAACTACGCAAGCTACATCACTGCAACAGCAACTACAATCACAATAGCCACTACAACCCTAGTGACTACAGCCAGTGTCGCACATGCAACCCCTACAGCTACAGAAACTACAGTGCAGACAACTACAGCGAGTGCGGGTACTAAAGCTATGACAACCAAGACAGCCAATACAGCTGCTACAGCAACAACGGAAACTACAACTACCACAAGGACACCAATGACAGCCACAACTGCAGCTACGCCAACTGCAAATACCATAGCTTCTACTGCCTGCACCTACATGAA
Source organism: Siderastrea siderea (assembly GCA_964030785.1). NCBI lineage: Eukaryota > Metazoa > Cnidaria > Anthozoa > Scleractinia > Rhizangiidae > Siderastrea > Siderastrea siderea. The sequence goes on along the minus strand of OZ034977.1, from coordinate 10,113,725 downwards.
TAAACAGGAACTGCCCTGACTGCAGCAATGACAGCCACTGCAGCAATACCAGCCACTGGAGCCACCATACCAATACTGCAACTACAGCGACTATACCCTGTAGCAGGTTCTGCAACTTCAGCCGTTATGGCAACCCCAACAACTACCGCCACGACGGCAGCCACAACCTAGCACAACTGTAACAACTCCCTGTACAGCAATAACAGCTACGACAGCAACTACAGCTAAGACAGCAACACCCACTACAGATAACGCACACAGCAGCCACTACTACTACAGCACCTATGGGTACTACAGCCACTGCAGAAATACAGCTGTTACGGATGATACACATGCCACCACAACTACAGCAACTGCAGCCAAAGCTACTACAGTTGCCAAGGTACTACGGTACATGTACTATACTGCCATTGCCCCTACTACCACAATTGTAAAAAAAAAAAAAACAGCTACTGACACAACAAATGCCCTCGGGACAGAATATGTTGTATACATGAAATATACCCTACTACACAATGACGGCGCTGACCTACTAAAACCGCCGCCAACCTAAGAGGCAACAGGACAGTAAAAACCCCAAGCACCAACAAAACAAAAACCTTACACGGAAGATGCCAATGCCATAAAGCGCTACAAAAACAAGGCCAACCACTGAAACGCTACATGAACGCCAATATGCTGCAATATGGTACTACGTAAATGTACTATCAGTGTTCTCCCTAGTTTTCAGGGTAACAGGTAGGTGAGTTTTTTAGACCGGTAAAGCAGCTCTGTTGAAAATCCTTTTCTACCCTGGAATTAAAGTGTCGTTATGAGACCCGAAATGTTGCCCGCACGACACTAGGCTCACGCACGCTTCCAAACCGTTGATGTTTACACTTCCTGTTACTGTATTAATGTACAGACAAACGTAGGGAAGAAAAAGCTTACAGTAACCTGAAAAACGTACGGAGAAATGCCAGTAGAAGATGAGACAAATTCCTTACAAAGGCACAAACGAGGACCTTCAAGGAGAAGACAATACTAACAACACGTTATGAACAAACCTGAACAAACCAGTGCACGGATAAACGTCGAGAAGATAACGCTAATATCTTACGACAATGCTAACAACATCCTAATTAAGAATATACGAACACACGGTCAAACGTCAAGAAGATAACAATAGTATTTTTCGAATGTTCTAACATAAGGAGAAATGTCGACAGTCGGGAAGATGAGGGAAAAGTTGAGAAGATGAGACTATTATCTAACAAACTTTGAAACGTCGATATAATAAGACTTTGTCTGCTATCGTACGAACGCATGGACAATGAAAAAAGTTACACTAAGACGTGGTACGTAGTACAACTGACATAAATCATTTCATAATTCAATCCGATAATAGATCCTTTCACAATCCAAAACTGTTGGATGTTTCTAATCCAGGCCTCAGTATGTGGTTCTAACCGGTAACAAGCGATGCTGCAGGCGGTAAATTTTACCGGTTACCGCCTGATAAGGAGAACACTGACTATACAGCCGTTACCCCCATTACCACAATTGTATAAACCAGCTACTGCCGCAACATATGCGCTAGGGACAATATACGATGTATACATGGGATACACCCTGCTACACAATGAAGCCGCTGACGTACTAAAACCGCCGCCAACCCTAACAGGCAAACGGACAGTAAAAACACCAAGCACCAACAAAACAAAACAAAAAACATAAACGGAAGATGCCAAATGCCACAAAGCGCTATAAAAACAAGGCTAACCGCTAAAACGCTACATGACTGCCAATCTGCTGCAATACACCAATGAATGCTAGTGCTAGTGCTAATGCCACGCCATAAACTAAACTGACTTGCTTCCTAACGCAAACTACGTAGAATTACATTAAAATATGTAGTAAAAAGGATACAGCTGAAGCGCGACGAAGAAACTAAACCACAACAACTGCTGAACATACAGCTGGGCAGTGGTAGGAAAAAGCTAGCACAGACGCGGTTGCTGAACTAAGCGTAGAGTCCACGCTTGAAAATAGTAACCGAAGTCAGCAATGCCACTAAGAAAGAAACGAAATACGGAGCGGCCATGTGGAACGCCAATAGTAGAAGGCAAACAGTTCCAAAAACCGAGGCCAATAAATTGGCATGAAGCCTGCGACAAGCCGAGAGGACGCCCACCACATAAGCATGTAAGTGAAATAAAACGGCGGGAAATTGCACCAGTACTTACCAGTGAAACGTCATGAACATCTTACAAAAGAAGAATGGGCATGCAGCCCTGAAACAACGCAGACGGAAGGACCAAGCGCCAAGCAACACTCTGCGAGTAAAACGGATACAGCCGAAAAACGGCAATGCACAAACCAATGCCTATGCTTGATGGGTAGCGATGAAAAGCTGACGAGATTGCCAATGTAGCACCGTGTCCGAGCCTGAAGATACTGTCCGAAGTCAGCAATGCAACTGGGAAAGAAACGAATTGGAGAACGGCCACACAGAACAACCAGTAGTTAAAGGCGAAGAGTTCGTAAACCAAAGACAATCTCGCACGAAGTCCGCGACAACGAGCGAACGGCCACAACACAAACAGAAAACATGTGATCGGGCCGATGAACGACTGGGAAATTACACCAGCACCGAACGTAAAAAACTTCCGGAAACATCCCGCAAAAGAAGAATAAGCAACACTGATGACAATGGTGAGAAGACGCCGCCACGAATGTCGTAGAAAAAACAAGCAGAACACTGCAAATACCTAGACAAAGCATGTGCAAGCAGTCACAGCCCGCCATTGCAGTAAACTACGCAAACTGAGCCTGACAGCACCTGAACAACCGCTGACCACCACCGCTTGATAACCACATGCTCGTTGTAGGTTAACTTGGTTAAAATACATTTAACCTCATTTAAAAAGGGTGTAACGTAGTATGCTTGTGTAACACGATGTAACGTAGTGTAAAGTAATGTCAGGAACGTTATATAATGTAATGCACTGTACTGTAAGTAATGTGAAGTATTGAATAACGTAAATATATATATATATATATATATATATATATATATATATATATATATATATATATATATATATATATATATATATATATTTCTCTAAGTTGCCCAAAACTGATCTCATTGCTTTGGGGTTCCAATTTGTTTTGGTCTTAAAAAGTTTTATGCTCGACGTTAGAATACTCTAAAAACTTGGTCCCGCAATTTAAAGATTAAAAGGCTCTCGCGCTCGTCCAAGAAAACGATCGTCTCGCCATCTTGCGAAGTCTCGAATAAATTACCTTTCGCCATCCCTTCTGTTTATTGTGCTGTACTAGTGCTTTCAACTTCTGAATCTGTTGCGATGTAAAACCCTAACTGGGTGTGCTGTCTCAGATGAAAGGTGTAAGGCAATAATTTCCTTTGTTATTGTTTGTTTTTTATTGTTTACTTAGCTGGGAAGTTCTAGAGAATTTGTCAGACTTCTACATTGTTATTTTAAGAACTAGAATTTGTTTGATTCGGTAGCTGTTGTTCCAATTTACAACAGCCTGTTGACCAGCGGTCGCTTATTTCACGTGGCAATTTAATAGCTGGTCACTTTGAAATTCCTAGTATTGACATTTTGCCCAGTAAAATAAGTATTACTAACCTTTTTGCCAAAATGCTCATTTTGTAGAGTTTAATTAGGCACTTTGGTACTTTCCTTTTTATTCTTATCCGATGGCTTAATTGTATCCTCGTGTCTCTAGACATGTATGCTCGGTTCCTATTTACTGACAATTTAATGACTTGACACACGTAACAAATTTTGAACCATTAACATCTTATTAAAATCCGCTTACAATTTTTAAAACTTCTGAAGCACATCTTAATTTCTCTCCTTTGATTTTCACTGTTTAAACATCAGATGACACTACCACTTTGACTCTAGGATGTTAAGCGAAATTATTTGTCCGTAACGTAGCCGAACAAAGCAAGAACACAGAGAATATAACGTGCAATTTCGAAAGCTTTTACTGCGATGAGTCAGTTATGAATTGGATTTTGCGCTAAGGGCTTTCAGATAATACTTTCATAACGTTTCATAAAGGAGTCAATAAGCTTTACAAAAAACTATTTGGTGACACTTATACTATAGGTGAGATATAACGAGTTATCAATTCTCTTCATACATCTGTGTGGAGAGAGGGACCCTTCCGCTCTTTGATGGGCGAAAGATGGCTGGCTGATCATAGCCGGCGAATGATGATTCGCCATTTGCGATTCTCTCATGATCACATAATAATGATGGAAATTTGCTCGCGAAATAAGTTTATAGAGAAATACTTACTTTCTAAAATATAAATTATCGTAAATAAGCAGAATCTCTACGAATTTTCTTTGTCACTTTGTAATTACAGCCGCGGCGAGTCTCGAGGGGCGAACGATAACTGGGACTTCATGTTTCAAAACCCCAGCACTGCAGAAAGCAGTGAAATCTTCTTTATGAAAAGCACATTAGATTCCAAAAAGATGTTTAGGTGTGAGCATTCCTTACCTATGAAATGATTATTGGACGTTGGTCCATTCGATGCCATTTTCCAGCTTCCACAGTAAAGCAACAAGGCAAGTGTCAATATAATTATAAGCAAATATAAAACCCCTTTGGCGTTTTTAGGAGCTGACTTTCCTCTGAACATTCTTTTAGATCCCTGTCTTTAAACAGGTGTGATCCTTTGGGTTACAATTTCCTTGCTTGCCCTTTCGAAAAAAGTTTAAGACGTCTTCCAGTTCTTTCTTATTGATTTTCGGCAGTAAAATATGCGAATAATTAGATCTTAAAATTAATGATCCCTTGGATGGTTTATCGATATTCTTGGTTTCCATAGAAGAAAGAATGTTCCGATCAATTCGAAAGTTCAAATGCCCCATCAATAAGTACTGAACTACCTCTCCTCAAAGACAAATTTAGTCTTCAATCAACCACTGTTCGCGCTTTTCAGAGAGAGATAGGCTGTAATGACACCTTCAAGCTTCTTTGAAAGACCCTTTTGAAAGAGTTATTCACTAACAAAGGCGAAATTCTATCTTGTAAATCCGTCAAACCCTGCAAAAATCGAAAATAACTCACGGGCGTATTACGTCAGAACAATAGATAAATCCGGTTCAAATTCCCCACCCTTCCCGGTGAAATGCCCGAGGTATGCCCGGGGAGGGGGGCAATGTGGAAGTTTCGAATTGATCAGCGCATAAATTCACGGTTGGAAAAAAGAATACGAAAAAAATTCTTGCCATACAGGATTCCCGGTGTTTTTTAACAACGAAATTTCTCTTTTGTGAATTTTGTTTTATCTGTGTAACAGGATTTCAGATGGTCGAGCCGTCGTGAAAAATTTCTATGGGGCCTATTAAGTCCAGTTACAAAACACTTTGCATATTTTGTAATTCAATTCCGCTAATGTGGAAATTTTTTTCCTTCTATCGCTGTGTTTTCTATGTAGGTATTTTGATGGCAACTGAATTCGTTAGATTGTTTAATTTGGTAATTTATTACAGCTTATTTCAACTCCATTGAATGGTGGAGCCTACGGTGGCCCACAACTGTCACATCAAATTCAAATCACTAACAGCAAATTCAAATCACTCACAGATTGAGAGTGCCGTCTCAGGATCAATAATGTCAACTACGCAATTTACCGGCACAATATAATTGTGTCGCCTTTAAATCCACTTGATCAAAGGGACAAGGCTGTTACGATTGTACTCGGAACAGCTTTTTTTGAAGGCTAGAATAACTTCTAATCAGCAACTAGCGCGAGTCGTGTTTGGCCTGTCATTTTATATACTACTTCATGTATCAGAAATACTTTTTTATGTGTTGCACCACTGGACAGAGGTAACTAAAGGCGGCCAGGCGACGGCCGGGTATTTGTATTTGCTGTGAAGGATTTGTATTTGTTGTGACCGATTTTTATTTGCTGTGAGGGATTAGTACTTAATGTGAGCGACATGTATTTGCTGTGAGCAATTTGTATTTGATTTGGACGATTTGTATTTGATGTGAACAGTTTGTAATGTGCTATGAGTGATTTGAATTTCCTTTGAGTGATTTGAATTTGCTGTGAGCATTTTGTTTTGATGTGACAGTTGTGAACCACCGTACCGAGCACCTAAAACTACCTAACAATATTTTAAAAATAGGAAAATTAAAATTAATAAGTTCGGTCGAAAATTTGAACCAATACCCCATTTTCGAGTTCACCGCTGGATCTAAAAAAAAAAAACCAAAAACAAACAAAAACAAAAAAACAAAACACACAAGTCGCATTTCTACAGGGTTAGTCTGAATTTAAAGTAAAATGTTATAACCCACCGACTAATTTTCGCGCCCGCTCATTGGACGAAACACATCACGTGATACAAAATCGGGCGGCGGGTATCAGACGATCAATACCCGTCGTCCGATTTTATTGACGAGAGAAAACCAAGAAAGGAAGTCACCTTTTTGAGGTTGTAACTTTTCAGATCTAGTCACAATGTAATAAAATCGAGTAAACTAACCAGCTTGGATTTGTCTGGCTGAAAATGTGCTGTGACCCTCACTTAATATTTTCTCTTTACTACAATAAAGAGTGAGCGTTGTAGAAATTAGTCGGAGGACTATAGAATAAATAACAGGGTTGTCCCTAACAGCCGGCAGCCGGCAGAATTAACCGGCTACCTGAAATAACATTCCTGGCTTGCTCGTATATCGCAGGACAATGCCCTTTTGAAAGATTGTCCTCAAAATTTTTTGGACAAGTTTTCAGCCTCGGGCATTATCCTCGGCCAGGTGCTCCGATATACCAGCCGCTGGAAGGAGCTTATTTACCAAATATTGGCAAGAATATGTGAACTATTTGCAACACTGTTTGTTTTTTTATTTTAGAAGTTAGCACTTTTCTGTTGCTCTTTGTGCATATTTTACATCAGATTTAGACTAACGCAATAAAAATGCGTCTTTGTTATTTTTATTCAGGGGCGGAAACGAGAATCTATAGTGTTATAGAGTTAACGAGTGTGCAGCTCGTATCAAAACGATGAAGGAATTCCCTGGTAAATCGAACTTCGCGCCGATAAAACTTGTGCCTGACAGTTACTTTAGTTTGTACCCGCACTCAATGTTTAACAAAAGCTCAAGTTTTCAGAAACAGCGTTTCGCTTTGCATGTAAAGTGACATTTTTCAGATTCATTTTTTCAGTATTTTTCTTGGCAAACTTGTGGCGTAAAATGCGCATGCTTAATTCCTTCGTTTACCGCTGTGCACTGTTGTTCCATTTTACAACCGTCAGGTGATCAGCGGTTGCTTTGTACCCGTAGTAAGCTAATGGTCACTTCGCAATGCCTTTAATTCGGACCTTCCTTTTCCTTCACTTAGTTCAACTTATTCTCATTTCTCTACACATATATTCTCGGTTCGAATGTACTGACAAATGAAATTATAACCCTCATGTAGTGGGTTACTATATGAAATAGCGCTACAATAACTCTTCAGTGGGTGAGCCCTTTTTATTTTCTGCAGTGATCTCTTCGAGGCCTCCTCTATTTTTTTGCGAGCCACTTTGTTTTCTGTTTCTCAAATCCGCATGTCCAAACTTCAGCCCTATCTCATTCACACACCTTCACTGAACACTTATTAACGACGTCGCTGTCGAGGTTCGAGGCTCTAAAGGGTGCTTCTTTCAAAACATTTCTTTTCAGGAATAGAATGTAGCGCGATGCCGCTTTACCTGTATCTATTGAACGGTCCACCTTGATAACGTTGCAATTTGAAGTGATTTATTGTTTGTTTGCTGCCATTGTTAACCTCTATTGGAAAAATGATCGGAAGAATTTTTAAGCAGAGGTCGCACCTCTCTGAAAAAGTCACAACCAAACATTTCAAAGTGGCTGCGATACAACTCTCCAATCCGAGTTATGTATTCAGAAGGGACCTGGGAATAGTACTCTATCACTTCAGATGAACTGGTTGACTTGTGTACTGGTGGGAAAGTTACGCGGTCGTCAATTCCAGCCATTTTTAGCAAGAGAGGGGCGTCCTCTTCCAACTTCTCTAAGTGACCAATAAAATCGTAGTTGATGACGCATGGATGGCAGAGCTTTTCATTTTGTCACCAAAGCTGGTTACAAGATATTTTGCTGGAAAAATATTTTATGAATTCCGGAAGGCTAACCAGATTTTTTACGCTGGCGTTATAATAATCGTGTGGTCGATATGACTTTACTATTGCGTTTCGTGAAGAACTGCTGACTCCTAGATCATTTCCTATAAACTTGTCTTTGTAGGCCGAGAGTAAGCGATGAAGCGGTTCGCGAACAAAAAGAAACTTGAAATAAGTCTGAAGACGTATCGCCTTTTCTTCGTTCGTGTATTGATAGAGGCGTTTCCAGAGATTCCACTTGTGAACCTGAAAAATGAATAAAATTAATTAATCAATTAATGAATTTTAATTCCTTAAGTTATTGATTTCACAATTAACTAAGAAATCGATTAATTTCGTAATTCCATAATTAATTAAACAATAGGTAGTGCAAGCTGCCGTCCTACCTACCTACCTACCTACCTTGCTAGGTATCTGTCACGACAGACTAGGGACCCAAGATTAATAAGTGTAGGCTATCAGATTCCCGGCTTTGACTTAGTGGCGGCATTTGGCGGCAAATATCTTCTGGGAGTGCCCACGTTGCACTTCGAAACAGAAAATGTACTGAGATACTACTGAGTTGACTTTGTATCCACAGTCGAGAAAGAAATTGAATCGTATTTTTAAAAGTTTCCTTTTAAAAAAAGGTGTCTACTTAAGGTCAGGAATATGGTGTAGAATTGCGTTCTTTTTGGTACAGCGGACCGTTTCTGTTGGAGTTTTATTTGTGGTTTGGCGACCTTCTATAGTTTTCCAGGCTTAAGTTTTTTCGTTTTATAGAAGTTGGCATTTCTGTGGAATTTGCCCCTCTGACGAAGGGCTAACGCTCGAAACGTCGGCTTTCAGTCTCTTTATGGTGGGCAATTTACATACTTTGTTTCTCTTGAGACCACGAAGGTTTAAAAGAACTGTTTTCCACGTCGTAGAGCTGACTTTAGGAATGGTGCAATAAATGATCTTGTTTTCATCATCAACAACAATATAAACCAAGCTGTTCCGGGTGTTTGCTGGTTTTGCCTCATATGAATGTGTGAGACAGTATTCTTTCATGATCTTTTTCCTGGCGCTCTGCCTTTCTACGGCATCTGTAACAAACATTATCACAAGTCTCAGTCTTTATAATGGCCATGTAAAAACTAAATGGTAATGTTTTCAGACCCTGATGAAGGCAGTGTTTCCGAAACGTCGGATATTTATCATTTCAGTGTTGACTTACACTTTTGACATTACCAATGTGGAAAGTGCTCGCCCCAATAGCACCTTACAATTATCACTAGCGAGAGTAAAAAAGGGCATTTATTTATTTATTTATTTATTTATTTATTCACCATAAGGCGCCGTGCAGGAAATCCTTGTTAGTATCTCTAAAATGGTCACCCTGAGTCGACAAGAAAAAGATTCTTTGGAACTAATTATTGCTAATGGATCCGCGTCTGGAACACAAACTCTTAGCTGCTGTAGAAGAATTGACCGCTGGTGGTAGTTCAATTGTAAGCTTCAGCGAAAGCTAAACAAAACAATGGTAAGAAAACTCCCGCTATTATTAACGATCCGTTACTTTTGACGTTGTGGACGAAAGTCTGTTGTTAAACAGTACTCCCTGTTGTTCTGTTAGTTATTCTGTACAGTTTGAATCTGTGGATGAGGCTCTAAATTATGACCATTCAAATGAAAGCTGATGAACATGTATCCTGGGAGCATACTCACTGACAATTCAGTGAGCGACGGTTGTTGATGCGCATCCTTACTGTACAAGCAATCGTGTCGCAATGTCATGCCACGTCATGCGTGGAGCGCGTGCGCCGAGGACAAAATGTAGACCAATATAGTGCTGATGGGCATTGTAATATCAATGCACGGATTCACTTAGAGCCGTTTCCAATTTGTAAAACTTCCGAAGCACATCTCAATAGTTCTCTTTTGAATTTCATTTTTAGACGTTACATGGTACACTTTTTTCACTCTGGGATGTAGGAGAAATTATTTTGAGGTATTGTACCCGGAGAGAAAAAGTAATATAAGACGAGTGTTCAACCTTATTAATATACATCTGAATGGAGAAAAGCCTTTCCGATCTTCGGTGGACCGCCACCGGTTTTCGTTAGCTAAAAGAAACACATCAAGTACCCTGAGGACATTCCTTACCTAATTAATTATTTGACGCTGATCCGTTTGATGCCATTTTCCAGGTTCCGTAGCAAAACAACAAAGCGAAGGTTTGTAGGAAAAGAAAAGATAAAATCGCTTTGGTGTTTGTAACTGGTTTTTCGCAAAGCATTATTTTAGATGTCCATCTTCACAGACGTGTGATCTTTTGCGCTCGGTAATAGACCATTTTCATTATGACGTCACACGCGCTAAGGTGTCTGGTAGTTGTAGTAAAGATCGCGCCCAGTGTCGTGCGATCGCGGGAAAGTGTCAAAAAATCAGCAGAAGCGCCATGTCGTCCAAGGCAAGCTACCAGGTGTTTCACAAAATTATGTGCTCGATTGCTATACAAATTCAAAGAAATTCCGCGTGGAGTTTTTTATCTTTTTTTTTCTTTTGATAAACGAGGAATTGCGAAGAGTGTTGTTAACGAGCACTGCAATGGAAAACGTTTTTTTCCAAATTGTGGATACCGAGTGTGTAGCGGGAAAACGTGGCAATGTGCCAATATAATTTCCCTCATGAGAAAAAGAATCGAAGGGGAGGAGGGAGTTTCTGAGAGAGGAGATATAGAACAATTAGAACAGTTTTTAAATAACAGAACCAAATGGAGATCGAAGCAATAAAAATTTTATATCTAACATAGTGCAAAACAAAAAGAGGAATCCATTGGAATGCTTTGAGCGACTCGCTCCGAGATTAAATAAAAACAAAACAAAGCATTTACATTTTAATAATATTTCGCTTTGAGTTAATCGGCACTTCTAAGTTAAATCATTAAAATGGACGAGAAATACCATTCACTACTACAAGTTAACGCAAAACATGTAAAGATAATGGAAATATATCGGCAACTGAAAAAGCAAACAATGTTATTCGCACTAAGACGGCCAAACGATTTTTTGCGCTCAAACAACCCAATGTGCAGTACCAAAGGAAAGTAAACTGGCTTGAGAAACAACACTAACTCAGTCTAGAATAGTTTCTATTACTGTTTTTTGAATTATTTTCACCATTTTGCGAAATAAGACATAAACTTGATAAACAAAACCTACAAAGACAAAATCTTGAAAGTTTATAGGCACAACATTTCTCATAAGCTTAAATGCAACTGCAATATCAGATCGCTTATTTTAATTATAATACGAAATTCCATGAAAAGACAAACAGAGAAAAAGGGAAAACAAACTGTCGCGGTTCCGATTCAAGTCCTCGGGGTTCGCAGTGATCAACCACACGCTCTAACGTTGTAACTTCACTGGTTTATTACACCGTTACGACCATCAAAGCATGCGGTGAGAACTAAAAATTACAGAAATGTGCGTTACGCGAAGAAACGGTTAAAAATCGAAGGAAAAGGAACACCAAACAAGAATGAATAGTAAAAGGAAACTAAGACGAAACTTACGTTATAATTCCTGACTCCTTTGTGTAAAACCATAAAAAGATATCTCCACTGAATAACAAATGTCTCCATTCTAACAAAACCTGTCTCCGTACTATCTCCGAGCTATCTCCGTTCTGGCTACGTGCGATCAAGTTGCGTTTACAATTATGAAAGGCTAGTGAAAAATTAACTGGAACAGAAAATGAAAATAAACAACCGTAACGCATTGTCAATGTTCGTGACACAAACCTTCAGGTATGAAAAAATATTCAGAATAGCACTTGCTGTCACCTGGGAAATCAAAATGCCTCGAGTACAATTCCGCTTAACTTGACACTGTTTTGTAGCAAATTTCTGCAAGCTTTTTAAACATTTCAAGGAAGCTATTGTAAATGTGGATTCGCTCAGTTAACAAATTCTTACGAAGTCAATCCACAGTTAAATATGTAATTCACCAACGGTTGAAGTCGAAGAAATACTTTAAAATTTATCGTTGCCCTTGGAAATAAAAACGACACAGACAATACAGTCTGTTCTCGAACAAGTATTTCTTTGGTCTGACCTCTCCAATTTGTTCTATAACGACCGTCGAGTATTCTTCAGGTCTTTTCCTTGTAGCAAGAAGCTATTGAAAGAAATGTCTTCAAAAGACTTCATCCTTAGGTTGCATGTAAAATTACCGGCCTGAAAATCGAGTGTACAAGAAGCCATCCGCTAAAAAGTTTTGTAACGCACCGAGTGAAACGATTAAAAAAATCGAAATCTAGCAAAATAAAGCTTCCTTACTTTTACATTGTTGTCTCTTGATGTGTCCTAGTGAGGTAAAAGCACGTTTGTCGCTTATGCCACTCGAGGTCCTCTCAATTATGCACATTATAGACGTGATGTGATCGACCAACTCGGCCGCCATTGCATTGCATGTGTTTCTGTGGATTACTTTGAATTTTCCCGCGACTGAGCGACCCTGGGCGCGATCTTTACTACAACTACCAGAAACCTTTGCGTGTGTGACGTCATAATGAAAATGGTCTATTTCTTTGCGTGCTCTTTTAAGAGAACGTAAGCCCAGATAATACTGAACTACTAACGTAGACTTCGATGTCAAGAACTAATAACATTGAATTGAGGTACTGTACACATCGCCATTGTAGCCAATATTTCTTTAGGTAATTATTAACTTCTTACTAACTGAACGCGAAGCCGTACTGGGGAATATTGGCCCGAGGTCGTGGCAGTACGGACCGAGCGCAGCGAGGTCCGTACAAAAACGACCGAGGGATAAAATCTCAGAAACGATAAAATCTCAGAAACGTGCTTCTCAAACTGAAAATTGTGGCCGCGTGTTAGTCCGTAATGTAAACGAAGGAACACTCGAACTTAAAAAAAAAGACACTGGAAATTATCTCTCCATCAAATACTGCAAGTTGTTTGCTTCAGTGGCTATATGGAGAACTTTGTGGATGCTGAGAGCAAATTTTTGTCTCACCTAACAAAGTTGTCTTTAGCGCGAGCTACAGCAAGAGCGGACTTGTCCACTACAAGAGCAAAAGTCTCGCTGAGGAATCAAGGTACACTGTTAGTTTAATACATGAAGGTGCAGCTTTAATTTGTTCCGTGTGGAAAACGCTGACTGAAGCGATGGCCAATATTAAACTAGACAAGAACATGATCGTTTTCTTTCGATTTACAGTTGCTGATGAAAGCCGTTTGCTAGTTGTTTTGCAGTTTTCAGTTTTTTTTTTTGCCGAGAGGTTTTCTTGTGAGAAATTTACTATTTTGTTAATGCTGAATTTTAATAATTATTGTTTAAGTGTTGGCCGATTTACGCGGCTCTTTACAGCTTACAGTCTAAAAGCCGTACAAGAAAACAATACACACACACAGTCACTGAAGAACGTTGGCCATGCTTTTTGATTCACTGCTGGCGAGTGTTTTGCTTATATCAAAAAGTCGGTAAAGTTAATTGAAGAGCGCTTTTTCTAAACAGGCGTGTTTACCTCGTTCATTCCGGTTTGTACCAGCTCCAAACCTGCGTGAAGCGTGCGCGCTGAGGAAGAAATTTAGACAAATTTAGTGTTGGCGGCATTGCCAAAAAATATCAATGCACGGACTTACTTAGTCGCTTCCAATTTTTAAAGTTTCCGAAGCACATTATTTAGACCTATTGTACCTGAAGAGAAAAGGTAATATAAAACGAGTGTTCAGTCTTCATCTGAGTGGAGATCATTCAGATCAGATCTTTCATGTTCTGTGGTCTGCCACTCGTTATTGTTAGCTAATAAAAACACATCAAGTACCTTGAAGGCTTGAGTAAACTTTCCTTACCTAAATAATTATTTGACGTTGATCCGTTTGATGCCATTTTCCAGGTTCCGTAGCAAAACAACAAAGCGACAGTTGGTAGGAAAAGTAAACATAAAATCAATTTTGTTTTTGTAACTGGTTTTCTGCAAAGTATTGTTTTAGATGTCTTTCTTTAAGACGTGTGATGCTTTGTGCTCGGTAATTTCTTTGCGCGCTCTTTTAAGAGAACACAAGTCCAGTGTGATGTCAAACTCTTATCAATATTTAAATTGTGCGTAGTGCCTTGCGCTTTAAGTCTGATGCGAAACTACGCTGTCTCACGAGAGTGATTGGTTTATTTTCCTTCAACCAGGTAAACAGTGTCGCAACCTTTTTAGGTCAGATTTTCTCCCTCGTTCACAAAGTACCTGGCCGAAAAAAAAGAAGGAAGAACATTTCTACCGATTTAAAGTTGACATTCTGTGCCTGAAACCTAACATCATCAACAATAGATTATTTATCCTGGCCAAAACTTGTGAATTAGAAGTTTCCCTTGCACGGTCATTTAAAACAGACCGACTAAAAGGCAATTACTACAAGAAATGTAAAGTGGTACGTAATCGGCAAAAAACACGAAGAATTAAAACTAAAAACGATTAAAAGGAAGGTAGAAAGTCGTTTCGAGAAAAAAAAAATTAATTACTGACCAACGTAGACTTCGATGTCAAGAACTAATGAGAGTGAATTGAGGTACTGTACACTTCGCCTTAGTAGGCAGTACAAATATTTCTTTTGGTACTTATTGTTTCCTAGCGACCGATAAAGCGACAATTTCTGAGGAACATTTGTTTTGTACCTAAATAAAGAAAACATATCTTAAAACCTTAATCAACTAATTTCTGAAGACGAAATATCATAATTGTTACAGTGATGATAAGTTCTACAACATTACATTTCAGACTTGTTCATTTACTACTGTAACGAATCACAAAATACATAACACAGTAATTGTTCACAGTGTATACGACTGCTGAACGGCAATCGATATAAAATCTTTTTAGTTGTCAAAGGCATGAATAAAATATGAGCCTTCAGAATTTATTTGCAATATTTACTCTTTACTGTTCAAGATTTACTCTGAAAAATGCTGTATTTTGTCGTTTAACCCATTCCTGTTGTTCTTTTGTTTTCTTTAAATTGTCTTTTTTTTTGGCGTTGAAATATGCGAATAATTAGGGCTTTACCTCGGTGTAAGAACCTGTGAAACTCACGGATGACGTAAAACAAAGGAAACAAAAACATTTTAAACAATACCGTACAGCAAAACAAAAGCTAACAAACAAAGAAAATCTTGTCAGGTTCTTACACCGAGGTAAACCGATAATTAGATTTAAAAAGCAATTCGCTGTTGTCGTCGTGGTTGTTTAAAGCAACTCTGGTAGTGTATTGATCGGACGTGTCTGTGAGTTTAATCATAATATGCAATTTATAATGTGTTTTCGTACTGGTTTGTGATTACGAGTTTTAAATAGTAAATACGTAGTTTCTGGAAAACGAGATTACTGCTTATGTCGACCTTTATTTCTACCTATCCAAACGTTCTTTTGAGTCTTCCAGTAATAAGTGTGGACACAATCGCACCATTCATGAATGTATTAAACGTTTTACCCGTGAAATCAATTAGCACTGGAGCAACCAATGAGACAACTAGGGAAACAATTTCTATTATCGCTTTCTGTTGTTGTTTCGGGCCTTTTTATGGGTCTTTTTGTAAGCTGACACAATTTGGTTTGGTCGGATTCTTTGCCTGAAAATTTGATTCATGGACTACTTTGAAGAATGGAGTTTACTTAACCCACAAGCTCCGTTTGTGTGGTGTGTTGTGCATTTATAATGGCTTTAGAGGCTTATCAAAACTGGCAAAACTAAAGGCGAAATTAAGGGCTTCTAAACCTAAATTAAATGCCAATGAAATAAAAGTTCTTAAAATTGCTATAATTTTGTTTTGTTTTTTGTTTTTCTGACTTGGCGATTTGAGGCTCGAGAAAGCGATGTTTTCATAATAACTGTCGGACTCGATCAAGAGTAGAGAAAATTTCCGTATTTTAGTTCTGTTCTTTCTTATCGTTATATTAATTAAATAAGCAAATAAGTGGAGCTCAAAGGCACCTTGCTCTTGTCCTCCTGTACGGTTTACAATCTTGTCGGTTGTCATAGAAAAGAGATTCACTGTTGCCGGGCGTAAAGAAAACCAAAACAGACAAAATCCATGACAATAGCGAGTTTTCCGCGTCCTATATAACAACGAAATTTCTCCTAAGGGCAACCTGGGTAGGTTTGAAAAATTTTCTATCGTTCAATCGCCATATTTTCTATGAACCCATTGAAAACAACTCAATTTTCTCGCGTTGATATGTCTAACAATTTACTTTAGTTCAATTCAACTCCATACAACGACTGACTACCTAAAACGACCTTACAACTTTGTTAAGGGGAAAATAAAATAAAGTTAAATATCTTTGGAAGATTAAGTTAATACTGGTATGTTTTTAATCGTATTTAACGGGTCGACCCATAGGAGAATGTATTGCAGGGGAGTTGCAAAATGATGATGATGATGATGATGATAATGATGATGATGATGATGATGATGATGACGATGATGATGATGATGATGATGATGATAATGACGACGACGACGATGATGATGATGATGATGATGATGATGATGATGTATTTCTTGACATTAAGACTCTCTAAGCTCGTTTCAAAAGTGATGTCACAGCTCCGAGGTATTCGTAACCAAACATTTCAAAATCACTGCGGTACAGCTCGCCAATCCGGGTAATGTATTCAGAAGGAACCTGAGAAAAGTACTTTAACACTTCAGATGAACCGGTTGAATTGTGAACTGGTGGAAAAGTTACGCGACCGTCAATTCCACCCATTTTTAACGAGAGAGGAGCGTCCTCTTCTAATGTCTCCAAGTAACCAATGAAGTTGTAGTCGACGATGCATGGATGGCAGAGCTTTTCGTATTGTCTCCAGTGCTGATCTCTGGTCTTGTTGTCGGAATAATACTGAATGAACTCCCGAAAACTAACGAAATTTTTTCCGTTTGGCTTAAATTCCTGAGGGCGTTAAGCTTTTACAATATCTCCTCGCTCTTTCCTGGTGGTACTTGAATGTTTTTTTCGCCTGTCTTTATATGCAGAAAGCAACCGTTGCAAAGGCTCGCGCACGAAAACGAATTTAAAATACGTTTCAAGTCGTTGTTTCCTTTCTTTCGCCGTGTAGCTGCTTAAACGTTTCCACGCATCCCAGCGGTGGATGCCTGGCTGAAGTGCTCGAGGCTGAACCAACACTCTTTTCCATGTTGTAGTCCCGACCTTTGGTATTACACAGTAGATAAGTTTTTGTTCATCGTCTACAGCAAGCTGGAGGAATTCTTCAGGTCGTGGAGTTTTGTTAAACGTGTGTTTATGGCAGTATTCCTTTAAGTGTCGTTTTCTGGCTATTTGTCTTTCTTCGGGGTTGATGTTTAAGGTTTTTAAATTTCCCTGCAATAGAATTAATGACAGATTTCAAATCAACAACTGTACGTTACACAGTGTGTCATGTCATGCTGACCGGCTGTATTGTAATATGCTGTTAATCCTTTAAGTCCCATTAGTGACAAGCATTTAATTTCTCCTCACAATATCACTGGATAATCAAATATACAGGTCATGCGAATGAAGAAAAGGATCACCAAAGAGAAAATGTCTTGATGTTTATTCAAATTCTCCCTCCCTAGATACACACATGTGGATATGGGTTAACATTACGAACGTGGAAGTGCGGTTGAAGACTCTTAGAGACCTAAAATAACATCTGGTGAGCTGCAAGTGCCTTCCCTGTATCAATTTATTACATTGTTTTGGTTTTCCGATTGTAAATTGTTTCTTGGTTTGATTTTCACGTATTTATCGTGAAAGAAAAAGAGGACCAGTTCAAACCGAAAACAAAACAAGCATGTTTTTTCAGACATGTACATTTACCTTAAATTCTTGGGAAATTGTTCTTATCGTAGGTGTAGTCCCTGAAAGTAGATTTAAAAGCAGTTATTTCCTTGTATAAAATTAAGGGCCCGGTTCTTCGAAGGCCGGTTAACGCTAACCCAGGGTTAAAATCTAACCTTGGGTCCCGTTTCTCTTATTCAAAGAAGTTTCTAAAGCAAATTCCAAGCGGTCGTTTGAAATCAACCAAGGTCAAAACGTAGGACATAAAAGTTTTACAGGTATCCTTATCGTCTGGCTATAGAACGTAATTTAAATTGACGCTAATCCGGGCGAAGGTTGTGAGGATTTTTTTTTTGGGGGGGGGGGGGTCAGGGGGATAGGGTTCTGAAAGCTTTTCAGTAGTACTACTCCTTAGTGACGATCCTTAGATGAGGTTAAATTGACGTAGAGTTTTGATTTTTGAATCTGTGGGTCAATTCCAGAAAACTTAAAGTTTGACCATGGCAAATGAAAGCTACCGAACAGCATTTTTCTATGTGCTCTTAAGAATGCACGCAAAGTAGTTTTAACTTTCCAGCCTGTAGATGAAAGCCTAAAGTGTGACCATTCAAGTGTGAGCAGTCGAACAGTACTTTCCTGTGGTACTGTTTATGATGCTATGCAAGGTGGTTCTATTTTCTTATAGTCTGCGTATGAAATCCTAAAGTTTGACCATGCCAAATGAAAACTGTTGAGAAGCACTTTGCTCTGGTAGTGTTTACAAGATATAATACTCTGCATGGTGATTTTGACTTTTAGTCCCTATAGCTAAAACTTAGGCGACTATAAAAGCCACGTTTAGATTAGCTGAGGTTTGTTTACGCGGGTGAAGCCGTCTGTATCAATACATGACAGTTCACCCTCAACTGCAACTTTGTCTTTTGGGCAAGAGGGTATGAATATTTTTGACAACAGGATGTTTATCATATCCTTTCCGATTGTGATTATGCTTTATTTTCGTACGTTTGAAGGACGATGTTGAGAGGAATAGTTATTGTATAGACAACATCTTGAATAAATATACATTTATATATTTACATTAAAAAAGACCCACTACTGAAGATAAGATCAGATAAGATAATTTTTTACACAATTTTTCTTTGGCGGCTTTTCTACGTATAAGACACTATATACTAGTGTGAGAGTAAGGCCGCGAACCGGTAGCCAATAAGAGCGCTCGGTTGCTTAGTAACTTCCAGAGTTAGTCCACAGTAAAGTGGGAGCTCTTGTAATCTTATTTGAATGCCCTTCCCTCACACTTAAATCTATATATCAGCTGTACTGTTTTAAGCCCTCGAAAAATTGTATGTTGCTTAAGCTATAATTGTTCTCTCTTAGTCTGCCGTTGTCTAGCTGTTTTCTATAAGATCAATGGTTTTTTCGCTTCTGCGAGTTAAAATGAAAACGTCTAACAGTTTGTAGTAAAAGGTGGTTACGACTCTCGCTTTTTTTTCGAAATCGTAAAGTTTGACGATTGAAGATTAGACTGTTTAACTTTGTGCTGTTTATTGTTCTAACTTTTAAATTGTGAATGAGACCCCAAGGCACCTGGGACAACTCAAATGATACCTATTTAGCGGCACTTTCCAGTGGTGCCGGTTATTATGCTGTCCAAGATAGTTCTAACTTTCGAATTTATGTGTAATAATAAGAGAGTAGTCATTCAAATGGCGGCTGATCAACAATGTACCCTGCAGTGCTGCATGTTTGCTGCCGAGCATTTTCGAAAATGATGTCTCTCATATTTCGGTTTTTGCTTTTAACTTGCAAGGTGGTACTAATTTTGAACTTCTATATAACATCCTAGATCGGACTAGTTCAAAGTATCGTGTGATGCCTTGTTGCTTTTAAACATCTTGAAAAATGAGATTTCCCCTTTGGAAATGAAAGAAAAAGAAATATTTGAAATATAAATGCCGTACCTGAGTATTCTTTAGTTGAGTGAGGTGGCGTATTTATGCTCCAGTATAAGAAAACTATGAAAATTGAAGTGAAAAGTGTGAATAAAATAATCTTCATCGACTTCATGACCTTAAGCGTGCCTTGCTCACTCCTTGAGGAGTGGATGCTAAGCTTGACTGGGATCGACTGTATGCTTGAAATGATGAGCGGGCTTTCGAGATGGCCACCAATTTCATTAAGATGATTCCATCGAAAAAGAAGTTGTAATGAGAATTTGTTGAAACTTTGCACAGTTACTAATTACACCTAGTAGATTAAAAAAATAAAATAAAAAGTGGGGTCACCGTGTCTGATTTCTCGCTACGGGGCTGTAGTGTAAAGGTACTTTGCTATCTTTAGACAGCAATATTAAAAAACCTATCATGGTACTAGAGACACCCATTACTTCAACAAAGTTATAAGTAGCAATGAAATATAAGCATTATTCTTATGATAGAAGTACAATGTTACAGTAAAACGTCTTAAAATTGCCGTAACAATGAAACTAATTTGAAATAATATGTAAATCGAACGTCTGCACGGTTCCAGTGAAACGCCTAAAATCTGACTGTAACAGTGAATCAACTGGAATATTTCAAAATTGAATGATGAAAAGTTCTTCGAATTTGAATATATCATGTAAAGTCGTATTTTCCTTGAATAAATGGAATAAAAAAGTGGGGTCACCGAGTTCGTTTAGGAGAAAACGACCATTTATTTCTCTGAACAGCTCAGCTTTCATAGAAAACCTATCAAGTTCCGAACGCGCGCGCGCTCGTGCGCGCGCTAATCACGCAAAAAATGATGCGCAGAAAGGATGCGCAATGCAATTGAATGGAATCACCTTAAAATTTTACGGCTGTAGAAAATAAATCTAATGGCTAATGTCTGCGTTACGTGCAAAAATATCATTGCCTTGTATCACTCTCAAAAGATCATGATATTATCAAAAAATAATTGAAGAAATGTATAAGAAAATATTTGATTTTTCAAAACTGATAGGAGAGATTGATATTTTGATATTCCGCAATACCGCACCTCTCTCGAAAAACTTCGCCATTGAACAGTACTTTCCTGTGGACTGTTATTGGACGTTCAATTGAAAGTGGTGCCTTCTAATACAGACGTATTTTTGCAAAGGTTATGACTATGGGTAAAAAACTTTAATCTTAGCAAGGGTCATTGGAATACAAAAAGAAAAATGTGGGTAACCACGCTTTTTAAACAACCACAATTCTAAAAGATGCGTCAAAATAAAAAGAATGTATGGCAATTTCTTTCCAAATTTAAGCTCAATTATCTCTGAAAAATGCGTGGCTACCCCTAATTTTCTTTTTGGATTCTGATAGCCCTTGCTAAGATCTGCTTTTTCCACATAGTCATAAACCGCGCAAAAATCTTGTTGAATTAATAGGCAATTTCCTTAAGACACCCAAATATCCCGAGATGCACAGAACGTATGCGCAGTAACAAAAGGAGGCACCGCCCGGTGAGTGCGACCATTCAAATGAAAGCTACTGAGCAGTACTTCCCTTCTGCACTATTAGAGGGGGCGAATGGTCTTACCGAAGATAGAGGTGTCGCAAAATTTCAGCAGAATTGAAAGCGTCTTGTAGTCTCGTTTTTTGACAGATTTTTTGCGTCTCGGAATCCCGAATTTTCCGCGGCAAAACAGTCTCGGAGTCTCCTTTTTTTTCGACCTAGCTATCTCAGGATCTCAGTGTTAGAGCCTTGTCTTTATAGAATGCTTTAAAATGAATCTCGAAGTTCTGTTGCGCTTACGTAACGTCTCTAAGTTGCCCAAAACTGATCTGAAAGGTTTGGGTTCAAATTTTTATGTCCTAGAAAGTTTTGGGCTCGAAGTTAGAAAACTCTAAAAGCTCGGTCTCGGAGTTTAAAATTAAAAGGGTCTCGGGCTCGCACAAGAAAACGATCGTCTCGCCATTTGGCTAAGTCTCGAATTCACCATTCGCCATCCCTGCTGTTTATTATGCTGTACAAGTGCTTTTAACTTCTGAATCTGTTGTCTCAGGTGAATGGTATAGAGCATTTCTTTCCTTGCTATTGTTTCTTTTCGCTTTTTTACACAGTTGGAAGTTCTAGAGAATTTGTGAGATTTCTACATTGTTATTCTTAAAACTAGGAGTTTTAAAAGCCTTTGGTTTGTTTCTGTTGTTCCAATTCACAACAGTCAATTGGAACAACAGAAACAACAGAAAATCACGTGGCATTTAGCTGGTCACTTTGAAATTCCTTGTATTTACATTTTGCCCAGTAAAATAAACAACCTTTTTGCCAAAATGCTTATTTTGTAGAGTTTAATTAGGGCACTTTCACACTTTCCTTTTTATTCGCTTGGTTCAACTTATCCGATGGTTTAGTTGTTTCTTCGCGTCTTTAGACATGTATCCTCGGTTCGTATTTACTGACAATTTAATGTCTCAAATGTTAACCCACACGTTGTAAATTTTAAAGCATTAACATCTTATTAAAACCCGCTTACAATTTATAAAACTTTATGAAACACATTTCAAATGCTCTCCTTTGATTTGCACAGTTTGAACATTAGATGACACTTCTACTTCGACTCTGGGATGTTAGGCAAAGTTATTTGTCCGTAATGTAGCCGAAGAAAGCAAGAACACAGAGAATATAACGTGCAATTTCGAAAGCTTTCACTGCGACGAGTCAGTATTGAATTGCATTTCAAGCTAAGGGCTTTCAATTAATACTTTCATAACTTTTAAGGGTGTCAATAAGTTTTACAAAAAAGCTATTTGATGACACTTATACTATAGGTGTGAGATATAACGAGTAATCAATCTTCTTCATACATCTGCGTGGAGAGAGGGACCTTTCCGCTCTTTGATGGGCGATTGACGAATGGTAATCGTAGCCGGCGAATGATGATTCGCCATTTGTGATTCGCTCATGATCTCAAAATAGTGATGAAAATTTGCTCGTGAAATAAGTTTATAGAGAAATGCTTACCTCTAAAATATAAGCTATCATAAATAAGCGGAAACTCTACGAATTTCCTTTGTCGCTCTGTAATTTAGGCGAGTTTTGAAGGGCGAACAACAACTGGGACTTCATGTTTCAAAAACCTGGCACTGCAGTAAGCAGTGAAATCTGCTTCACGAAAAGCATATTAGATTCCAACAAGACGCTTAGGTGTGAGCATGCGAACCCTCATAGAGGATTTTTTGGCTCGCTGTTGGAAGCCTTAGTTGCTATGGACACTAACATTGATCTAATTAAATGCTCGAAAATGTAATTAAGTCAATCCATCGTTTAAGCCAATCATAGAGTGTAAGGGAATTTGATCTTGACTGCCGTTTTCAACGCTCGCAGTTGGAGTTTGATTTGCGGCCGAAAACATACATCCGGCGCGTTTCACCCGTCGAATTTGAAACCCTAGCTTTTTCGCCGCGATGGAAACCTGAAAATGGGGAAACATTCAAGCTTCTTGAGTTGTTGTTCGAACTTTTGTAGGATCTTTCAGTGGTCGCGCTACCTGTGTGAAGACACTACGATTTTTGTCGAGTGCAGACGCGATGATGATATATAATAATCACGAGTGCTTTAAAAAAAAAGGTTCACATCATCGAAAACAACGGTCCGGTGTCATCCCTAACGTTATCATTGTGATATATTTCGGTAATTTGCACCACAGAGATCAATTTGCTCGAAATTCCTTCGTTGTACTTTCCCTGTAATAAGCCATTTTCGCCATTGTTTTGCGATAAGCCGCTGCCTATTCGAATTTGGTATATCGGATTATGGAATAGCGGGCACACACGCAAGCCAGGGGCAACTTAGCCAGCGATAACGTTACAAGCCTTGGAAGCGGGAATCAGGAAGGGAAAACGCGCGCTTTCGAAAGGGGCGACCCTAAAACGTGGAATGGCGGAATGGCGGAATGACGGAACGGCGGAAAATCACCCTAAATCCTAAAACGCGGAATGGCGGAAAATCGCCCCATATCCTAAAACGCGGAACGGTGGAAAATCACCCTAAATCCTAAAACGCGGAACGGCGGAAAATCACCCTAAATCCTAAAACGCGGAACGGCGGAAAATCACCCCATGTCCTAAAACGCGGAACGGCGGAAAATCACCCATAGTCCTAAAACGCGGAAAACAAAAATAGATGGCACAGATTCACGTGATTCGTTGTGACGAAAAGACAGTCACGCTTAGCCAAATGGCGCTAATATTCAACTGCAAGGTGTCTTGCGACCCCTCACCTGTACAGCCCGAATTGTAACTAGCTTCATATTCCCATACCTCACCGCCGCCTTCAACAGTTTACTACCGTAAAACACAACAGAAGACATCTGCGGATCTTGCACTTCTCTTCGTGGTTCTCTTTTAATTTTCAAAGTCACAGAGACAAAAATAAATTAATGAAAACGATAATTTAGACTGTTTTTTCTGTTTTTTCTGTAGTCACTCAATCGTTTATCAGTCGATTCATTAATCAAGATATGTTATTCTTATACTAAAATGCTAAATACTTATACTAAAATCAGAAATATATTTTGATATTTTTATACCGTTTCATTAGCCGTGACTAACTTTGTCTACTTAAACAAAGTCCAAATTACAATAATAAATCATAAGAAAACATTTAAAAAGTCGTAAAAATCATACTGAGCTAATATTAACGTAACACGAACTTTAACAGGAATTACTGTTACAGGTAATAGCAACTGTCCATATATGCTGTGCTTTGTGTTTCGTAACCTAAGCGTAAAAAAGCAATGGATTAATTTTGGAAATTCAACTAATATGAAAGGAAAAAATCGAGTGATTGAATCGAACGATGGGCTAAAAAGTAACAAAACTATACTTTAACTATTTAGTTTGGAAAAAATGAATAAAAATCTAACAGGATTGCCTTTGTTATCGACACTCCCTATCCCGATAAGCTAATAGAACTGAGAATACAATAAGGGGTGCTGAATGGTACTGTAAGAACGGGTATCAAAAAATTGTTATACGATATCCAAATCTCGGAAGTGTTTTTAATGGGTCGCTAGGTCTCGTTTTAGTGTGTTTCTTTCCGTTTCGTTGGAGTTGAAAACGTTTTGCCCGACATCGGATGAGTCATGGAATTTACCATTCGCCACCCTAGAGTGGTATACTACGAGACTAGGAGAGTCGATTTGGCCCCAAAAAGCCAGTTCTCTTCGTTTTAAAATACTGTCACAAGACGGTTTACTAAAATATGATAAAAATAATTAAAATTGAAAAAGAACTAAAGGAAATTGCTTTCTGCAAATAAACTAAAGTGATCCCCTCTTTAGCAATTTAAACTAAAGTGAACCCCCTTTTAAAGCAAATAAATCAAAATATATTTACCCAGATATTAAGATGACGAAGATAACCTAGGAAAATAACAATATCATGCACGAGATATAGTATTATAGAATGCGTTATGTTCTATTTCTTGAGGGTGGGTCTTCACAGGACCGTGTATAAGCAGGTTATGTGTATGTATGTGTGAGTCCAGCATTGCGATCTCGTTACCGGACATCAGTTCTCAAATTTGTGCCTTTGTTTTGTTGCGTGACAAAAAAAAATGCGCTTTTCGGCAGTTAAAAGCAACTATTGGCAAGAAACATTGTATCGTCCACAATGTGCAATGTGCAAATTAAAGTGACCACTCAAATTTAACGTGGTTTATGATTTATTACTTTCAGGGATTTATAAGCTTCCTCCAATTTTTAACGTTCCACGTTTTAAGATTTATGGTGATTTTCCGCCGTTCCGCGTTTTAGGATATGGGATGATTTTCCGCCGTTCCGCGTTTTAGGATTTAGGGTGATTTTCCGCCGTTCCGCGTTTTAGGATATGGGGTGATTTTCCGCCGTTCCGCGTTTTAGGATTTAGGGTGATTTTCCGCCGTTCCGCGTTTTAGGATTTAGGGTGATTTTCCGCCGTTCCGCGTTTTAGGATTTAGGGTGATTTTCCGCCGTTCCGTCATTCCGCCATTCCGCGTTTTAGGGTCGCCCTTCGAAAGAACGATCATGTCACAACGCTCTCGTGAAAATTCAATTGATGAGAAACGCAGGATAAGAAATGAAAGAAACAAAAGAAAACGATTGTCTCGGATTATGGAAAGAGAGGTCAAGAAAATTCGAAAACAGAAGGAAAGAGACACGTATTCGCGTGCTAAATAACTGGCTCGTGTTTACTATGCCAAATGGAAGGAACTAGTCGAACAGAATAAGAGAAGAACGCTGGATAGAACCAAGGTATCACTTCAATTTTATAAACAGTGCCAATCACACTATTTAAGATCGCACTTAATATTTTTGTTTATCTCTGAACTGGCGGATATTGCGCCTCATACAGTTCGATGTAGCATAAACAGTACTGATCACAAAATTTAAAATCGCACTTATCCATCTGAACTGGCGGGTGCTGCGCCTCATACAGTTCGATGTAACATAAACAGTACTAATCAGAGAATTAAGATCGCACGTAATATTTTTGTCCATCTGAACTGGCGGGTGTTTTGCCTCATACAGTTCGATGTAACAAGAACAGTACTGATCACAAATTTTAAGATCGCACTTAATATTTTTATCCATCTGAACTGGCGGGTGTTGCGCCTCATACAGTTCGATGTAACATAAACAGTACTGATCACACAACTTAACATTTTTATCCATCTGAACTGGCGGGTGTTGCGCCTCATACAGTTCGATGTAGCATTTAAGATCGCACTTAATATTTTTGTTTACCTCTGAACTGGCGGATATTGCGCCTCATACAGTTCGATGTAGCATAAACAGTACTGATCACAAAATTTAAAATCGCACTTATCCATCTGAACTGGCGGGTGCTGCGCCTCATACAGTTCGATGTAACATAAACAGTACTAATCAGAGAATTAAGATCGCACGTAATATTTTTGTCCATCTGAACTGGCGGGGGTTTCGCCTCATACAGTTCGATGTAACATGAACAGTACGTACTGATCACAAAATTTAAGATCGCACTTAGTATTTTTGTCCATCTGAACTGGCGGGTGTTGCGCTTCATACAGTTCGATGTAACATAAACAGTACTAATCACAGAATTAAGACCGCACTTAATATTTTTATCCATCTGAACTGGCGGGTGTTGCGCCCCATACGGTTCGATGTAACACAAACAGTACTAATCATAGACTCACTGAACGGAATTGTAAACGGGAGTGAAGAACATATCTTACTTCCTGACAATAAAAAATGTCAACTCACCTTACCCTTGCTAATTTCTAATGATAAACAAAACTGAATGAAGCATAATTATAATAGGTATGAGAATATATATATTTCCCAATTCACCCATTCATTGCTAGAATATTGCAGTAAATGACCGATAACATCAAGTCCAGGTCGTCTAATGTTTGCATGTACTACAATTTCTCCCATCTAGCCTCCCCCTCCCGAATCTCGCACTGAAAAAAGTGGACTGACTGGGTGTCGTATTGTCTGCCACATTTACTCGTCTTGCCTGACTATTAATTATCCGGCTCAGTACGGCATGTCTGAAGAAGCGGAGGCGAGCTATCGAAAAGCTGAACCGCAAGTAAAAAGAACGAAGCGAAGCGGTTCTTACGCTCGGATGTTTCGATATTTCGCAAGCAACGTGAAAAGTTGACGTGTGACTGATGGTTAACATTCGTTATACCAGAGAACACACGAGAGTCCAACTGTGTGCTCTGTTAAGTGTTGACGTGTGACTGACGATTAACATTCGTTTATTAGAGGCCAGAGGAGAATCCGACTGTGTGCTCTGTCAACGGCTCCTATTGTCTTCTAGCTGGTAGGGATCAAAGCTAGGGTAAGGCCCGAGGGTTGTCATGATTCCTTACCTATGAAATGATTATTGGACGTTGGTCCATTCGATGCCATTTTCCAGGTTCCACAGTAAAGCAACAAGGCAAGTGTCAATATTATAAGCAAATCTAAAACCCCTTTGGCGTTTTTAGAAACTGACTTTCCTCTGAACATTCTTTTAGATCCCTGTCTTTAAACACGTGTGATCCTTTGGGTTACAATTTCCTTGCTTGCCCTTTCAAAAAAAAGTTTAAGACGTCTTCCAGTTCTTTCTTATTGATTTTCGGCGGTAAAATATGCGAATAATTAGATCTAAAAATTAATGACCTCTTGGATGGTTTATCGATATTCTTGGTTTCCATAGAAGAAATAAATTGACGATTGAAATAAGAATACGAATAAAATTCTTGTCAATACAGGATTCCCGGTGTTTTCTAACAACAAAATTTCTCTTTTAGGAATTATGTTTTATCTTAGTGTGTAACAGGATTTCAGATGATCGAGCCGTCATGAAAAATTTCTATGGAGCCTATTAAGTCTAGTTTCAAAACACTTTGTGCAAGCATATTTTGTAATTCAATTCCGCTAATGTGGAAATTTTTTTCTTTCGATCGCTGTGTTTTCTATGTAGGTATTTTGATGGCAACTATATTCCGTTAGATTGTTTAATTTGGTAATTTATTACAGCTTATTTCAACTCCATTGAATGGCGGAGCCTACGGTGGCCCACAACTGTCACATCAAATTCAAATCACTAACAGCAGGTTCAAATTACTCACAGCAAATTCAAATCACTCACAGCAAATTCACACGGTATCACAGCTTGAGAGTGCCGTCTCAGGATCAATAAAGTCAACTACGCAATTTACCGGCACAATTTAATTGTGTCGTCTTTAAATCACCTTGATCGAAGGGACAAGGCTGTTACGATTGTACTTGGAACAGCTTTTTTTGAAGGCTAGAATTACTTCTAATCAGCAACTAGCGCGAGTCGTTTTGGCCTGTCATTTTATATACTACTCTCATGTATCAGAAATACTTTTTTATGTGTTGCACCACTGGACAGAGGTAACTAAAGACGGCCAGGCGACGGCCGGGTATTTGTATTTGCTGTGAAGGATTTGTATTTGTTGTGACCGATTTTTATTTGCTGTGAGGGATTAGTACTTAATGTGAGCGACATGTATTTGTTGTGAGCAATTTGTATTTGATTTGGACGATTTGTATTTGATGTCAACGGTTTGTAATGTGCTATGAGTGATTTAAATTTCCTTTGAGTGATTTAAATTTGACGTGAGCATTTTATTTTGATGTGACAGATGTGAGCCACCGTACCGAGCACCTAAAACTACCTAAAAATATTTTAAAAATACGAAAAAAATGAAAATAGAATGATGTGTGGAGAGAGAAAACTCGGAAAAAAATTCTGAGTTCCAGATGGGATTAGAACCCACGACCTTCCGTACACTAATCGGATGTTCTTACCACTGAGCTAGGAGAACTCAAGTGGTGAGCGATGGTCAATTGTGGGCTGACACAACGACTCATCGCGCAGTCACATTGTGCCACACGAGTGTGATGCTCGTATGAATACGATGAAGTAATTCCCTGGTAAATCGAACTTCGCGCCGATAAAACTTTTGCTTGACTGTTACTTTAGTTTGTATCCGCACTCAATGTTTAACAAAAGCTCAAGTTTTCAGAAACAGCGTATCGCTTTCCATGTAAAGTGACATTTTTCAGATTTATTTTTTCAGTATCTTGGCAAACTTGTGGCGTAAAATGCGCATGCGTCCTTCATTTACCGCTCTGCACTGTTGTTCCATTTTAGAACCGTCAGGTGATCAGCGGTTGCTTTGTACCCGTAGTAAGTTAATGGTCACTTTGACCACTAAGTGCCTTTCCTTTACTTATTTCAACTTATTCTCATTTCTCTACACATATATTCTCGGTTCGAATGTACTGACAAATGAAATTATAACCCTCATGTACTGGTTCACTATATGAAATAGCGCTACAATAACTCTCCAGTGGGTCAGCCCTTTTTATTTTCTGCAGGATCTCTTCGAGGCTTCCTCTATTTTTTTGCGAACCACTTTCTTTTTTTGTTTCTCAAATCCGCATGTCCAATCTTCAGCCCTGTCTCATTCACACACCTTCACTGAAGACTTATTAGCGACGTCGCTGTCGAGGTTCTGTTTTTAACGATCTCAAAGGATGCTTCTTTCAAAACATTTCTTTTCAGGACTAGAATATAGCGCCACACCGCCTTACCTGTATCTATTGAACGGTCCACCTTGATAACGTTGCAATTTGAAGTGATTTATTGTTTGTTTGCTGCCATTGTTAATCTCTATTGGAAAAATGATCGGAAGAATTTTAATCAGAGGTCGTACCTCTCTGAAAAAGTCATAACCAAACATTTCAAAGTCGCTGCGATACAACTCTCCAATCCGAGTTATGTATTCAGAAGGGACCTGGGAATAGTACTCTAACACTTCAGATGAACTGGTTGACTTGTGCACTGGCGGGAAAGTTACGCGGTCGTCAATTCCCACCATTTTTACCAGGAGAGGGGCGTCCTCTTCCAAGGTCTCTAAGTGACCAATCAAATCGTAGTTGATGATGCATGGATGGTAGAGCTTTTCATATTGCCGCCAATGCTGGTTACGAGATATATTGCTGGAAAAATATTTTATGAATTCCGGGAAGCTAAGATCGTTTTTTACGCTAGCGTTATAATAGTCGTAGGGTCGATATGACTTTGCTATTGCGTTTCGAGAAGATCTACTGCTTTCTTTATTTCTTATAAACTTGTCTTTGTAGGCTGAGAGTAAGCGGTGAAGGGATTCGCGAACAAAAAGAAACTTGAAATAAGTCTGAAGACGTATCGCCTTTTCTTCGTCTGTGTATTGATAGAGGCGTTTCCAGAGATTGCACTTGTGAACCTGAAAAATGAATAAAATTAATGAATCAATTAATGAATTTTAATTCCTTAAGTTATTGATTTCACAATTAACTAAGAAATTAATTACTAGACCAAAACCATTACCATACTATTAATTGAACAATAGGTAAAGCAAACTACCTAGCTACCTCCCTACCTGCCTACCTCCCTACCTACCTCCCTACCAACCTACCTACCTACCTACCTACCTACCTACCTACCCACCTACCTACCTCCCTCCCTCCCTCTCTCTCTACCTCCCTCCCTCCCTACCTACCTACCTACCTACCTCTCTACCTCCCTCCCTACCTACCTAAGTAGTAATGTACGTCTGTTGGGCAAAATTTCCCACGTTAATTTGCATACACCCCCCTGTTCTGGTTTGTGATTGGTTGTTGGGTTGCGCATAGTAACGGAAACCCCGGACCATAAGGATCGTGGGCTCCACCGGAAGTGACCGGAAATGACGTCACCGGAACCGGAAGTCATATGACCGGAACCGGAAGTGACCAAAACCGGAAGTCACGTGTTTTGGGATGGGAAACCGCTGAGCAGTCGGAAAAATAGATCGTGGGCGCAGGGTGGGGAAAACCGCTGAGAAAAAGCGGGCTCAAAGTCCAAAGTCCAATTTTAGCAGCGGGGGTGCTCCATCACTCCAAAAAAAGAGGCCCAGGTTGAAAAAAAAATATTTTAATGGCAGACATTTTTTGAACAGCTCAACAAGTCATTTAATGATAATCCATGGCATGCAGATGATGAGAGTTCCATTTCACAAGTGGAAGCAGAAGCAGGACCTAGGGCACCTTTGTCAATGGAGGAGCTGATATGAGGGTTGCTTTCGAGGAGTATTCGATGAAATAGTGGAAATCCCATGTTGCTGGCATGTGGCTTCTGTGGGAAACATGTGGCTTCTGTCGTATGAGGGTTCCTTTCAAGGAGTATTCATGATGAGTTCCTTTTGATGAATTCCTTTTGATAATATGAGTGTTCCTATTCCATGATGAGTATTTCTATTAGTTCCTTTTGATACGAGTGTTCCATTTCATTTTGATTATTGTTCCTTTTAATACGAGTGTTCCTTTTAATATGAGTGTTCCTTTTAAGATGAGTGTTCCATTTCATGTTGATGAGTATTCCTATTAGTTCCTTTTTGTTATGAGTGTTCCTATTAATGAGTTCCTTTTGATGAGTATTCCTATTAGTTCCTTTTTGATATGAGTGTTCCTATTAATGAGTTCCTTTTGATGAGTGTTGCTATTAGTTCCTTTTTAATATGAGGGTTCCTTTTGATGAACGTCAAGGTGACTTCATGGCCTCTGAGTCCAAGGGGCTTCGTCCACGATGAGATGATAAAATTTATTCATTAAACTGGGCCCCAGAGAGGGATACATTACTACTGAATGTTCCTTTTGATGAATTCCTTTTAAGATGAGTGTTCCATTTCATTTTGATGAGTATTCCTTAAAGTTCTCACGGAGGTTGGAGGAACTCAATCAATCAATCGAACGTAGCCCTCAAAGAGAGTTCCTTTGTAATGAGGGTTCCATTTCATTGTAGTGGGTGGGTTACCAGGTCCAATGGAACTTCACGATTGTCTCCAATCGACTTCACAATAACTTAAGGATTGGACGGCTCCCAAGCCAGCAAGCAAGCATGCAAGTCACAGCCACAGATGACAGTGATGGGTGGTTGTACACCAGCTGGTAGCGTTTGTAATGGGGGAAGGATGGCTTGCCAAAAGACAACATCAATTTCACTGGGTATACTCTTAGGAAAGGAGTCAGGTAATGAAGTCGTCTCTCATTGGTATCCGTACGGGTAGGTTTGGAAGCTGATGGGATCCACGACTCTCTTATCGTAGACCAGCTGGTACCGTTTGTAATCAGGAAAGGTGAATAGTTTGTAGTGTGTTGGATCCCGGACAATCTGGTAGGTTTTGACGACTTGGGTTTGGCGTGGTTTCAGGAGTGGCTTCTGGATTTCGTCCAAGACATTCTGACGCATGACAGTGAAATTCAATTGGGTTTTGCCTTCGCTGTTGAGGCGGAAACCCCGCACTTTACATTCCACTTTGCCTTTGTGGGTTTGGTAGCCATAATTCTTGGGACCTCCCGACACAAATTCCACAATGTAGTCGTCGTGGTCCAATTCGCTCGTAAACTCGCCGAGGTAATTGCCCAAGGTCGGGTTAGATTGATTCTCGTCTGTACAGTAAATGACAGAGTCCGTGTCGTAGTACAAGACACGTTCCCCCAATTGTTCCAAGGCGGCATAGAGGCGGAGCCGGGCCCAACAGGTCGTGAAAAAGGCAACGAAGATGTTCAGGTTGGGTGAGACGGGGATGTCTTGGTCTTGGTATTGGTAATGGACTTCGACCATGTCGTCATTCATGACAGACACATGTCGTACGTCCAAAGTACTGGTATCCAAGAAACGGTGGAAGGCTTGAGGATCATCAAAGGTTTGGACTTGGGTTTTGTTAAGACGTTGTCCAAACTTGCCCCACATGGAATTGAGCATCATTTTAGCTAGGGTACGCAGCCCGGGATTCTTCTTAATGTTGGCGTACTCGAGTTGAATGCCCTCATGCTTGTAATAATTTTGGATGTAGATCTGTTTTTGTTCTTCTGTTTCTACTCCGGTGGGCCACCCGCTGGCTTCTTGCTTGATTTTCAACCAAGTGTTGACGTAGTCTGCGAAGAGTCCTTCACACGTCTCGTCAAAATGCCAGACCTCATAGATGTACTGGACTTCGTATCCTAAGTCCACCGCTTTAGACAATTCCGGGGTGCACCATGTCCCGGTCAGGACGCGTTGCTCGTCCGTGTGGATGCATTCCGCGCATCTCTCTAAAGGCCTTTTTTCCATTTCTTCTTTCACACAGGCGGCACAGAGGGGAAAAAGGAGTTTTCCCTCATGGCGGTAAGGCAGGACAGGATGGTAGAGGTGACGCGGAGGAAGGACTTGGCATTGGATCAGACCAAAGTACTGATGGATGTCGGTGTGACCCGGGTTGGAGATGAAACGAGGATGTCCTTTGGGGTAGACACACGTCTTGTTGACCCAGGGGTACAAGGAGGTGACATCGATGTAATGGATCTTTTGAGTGGGGGTGACATGATGGTACAGCTTGACAGCATTAGTACGACCCCCACAGAAAGCGTCGCGTGGATTCAAGGGTTCTGTGAAGACCAGGTTAGCTGCAAACGTACGGATGTCTAGGGAGGTGTCTTTGAGACGGGTCCAATCACATTCCCACATTTCGATCACAGTGTACCCTTGCTCTCTTAACTGTTGGATCTTTTGTTGCGTGGTCTCGTAGACATCTTGCATGGTCCGATCATAGTGGCGCACATGGGTTTCGTGACGGTTAGGGTAACAGCGAGTACATCCGTGCCAGAAACAGCCGTGAAATTCGTAGCCGGTGTTGGTACTGACATCGAAACCGTCTACATAAAAGTGGGCGCCAGGGATGCGATACTCCCCGGCATTGCCGGCATGTTGAATGTTCTGTTGTTGTTGGGCACACCAGGTTAACCATTCCACGGCCACGTTCGAGTGGTTAATGGAGTTGCGCCATCCACGGACGGGTTCACTGGCAATACTGTTAGGGATCATGCGATTCATACGTAAATCCCGGTTACAGGCAGAAGCAATCGTGATGTGGTCGAAGGGATTGAAGCCGGTCAGGGTTTCAAACAACCGTTTGAATGTCAGGCATCCTTCTTTCAAGAGACGTACATCTGATTTGCAGTACTCAACCAATTCTTTCTTGAAGTCAAAGACCTTGTCGCGTTGCTCTTGATGCCACGTTTCCAAGGCTTGCTTGCCTTCGGGAGACATGGTTTCGGGCATGTAGTAATCGAGGGCCGGGACGGGTCCCACGTAGTTTTGATGTTCTGGAAGGTTGAACTTGTGGGGGAAGTAACCTTTGCAGAGTTCCGTTAATCCAAAGGTTTTGGGAAACGCGGATAGAGGCATCTGGAAGAAACTCAATGAATCGATGAAACGGATACCATCGTGTTGGACTTGCAAGAGTTTACACCCGTTCCGGAGCTGCTCCACCAAACGGTTGTCGCCATAGTATTGATGAATGACAAAGTACCCGTCATATCCTTGGAAATTATGAGCGAGTACATTGACTTGTCTTGTGTCATTGTTTGTCACGGTATCCAGCCATTCCAGGAAATCTCGGACGCAATGGTTTCCAGGGAAACACACGGGACGATCGTCGTCTTCGGTTTCGGCCACGACGAGATTAGCGATGTGTTGTTCGTGGGGTTGCATGGCTTCAATATCAAAAAACACGTGCAAGGGCGGCATGCTGTCGTCCACATCTTCTTCCTCCTCTGGTGTGGCATGAAGCGCTACAGCCGCTCCTCGTTTAGCACGAGGACCTCCTTGACGTTTTCTCTTTCTCTTCTTTGCTTGAGGCTTGGGGGCTCTTTGAATAAAACAACGATGAGTTTCACCGTCCACGTACTCATGGCAGGAGGGACAATCTATATACCCGCATTGATGCTTTTCAATCTTGTCTAATCCTACTTCCTGCTTGCGACAGGTTGGACAGCGACGGCGTTGAAAACAGATGGTGGTTTGAGGACTGGTGGCTGGTTTGCCCGCGTGGTCCTTGACGAGATGCATTTGGAAACATGTGTCTCCAAAAAAGTCCCGACGACATTGTTGGCAACGCCGTGTGGCTTTCTGGCCTCGGGGGTAAGCCTCCAGGAAATCGGGACACTCTTTTTGGCAACAGGCTCGGCAATGGCGTTTGTTGTTGCATCGATGACGCCCTTCGTGGTCATAGGGTTTCCAACAGTGGGCACAGACGTAACTGGACCCGAAAAATCCTAGTAAACGAATAATGACATCGTAATGGTCTTGGTGGTGCAACAGGATCAATTGTTTGTCTTGAAGGGGACCAAAGGTCGTGATGTGATAAGATCGGTGAGCATCCACCAGGATGATCTGGTAGCCGGTCAGGGACGGGGCGGCACTGAAGGCCGTCAAAGCATCGTAGCTGCAAGGACCTGGAGGGACGCGAGCTTCGTCATGCAGCCGCAACGCGAGTTCCCTTTGCAGTTTGCCTCCCTGACGAATGCTGTGGTAGTTCGGGTGCTGGTCCACTTTGGCTTTAGCAGTGACGAGGGCTCTGGCGCAACAGAGTTCATCGCTGTTTTGGATGCGGATGACTGAGTTTTCTTGGCCGTTAACATTTCCATGGTAGGATGGCCGGGCTTGTTCTGGCGTCGACTGCCGGTTCCCTGAGGGGCATTATGGACTTGAGTAATGGATAATTGAAAGGAGTCGTCCATTTCAAATTGTTCATTGCTGTTCAAGGCTTGAGCTAATCGCTCGAACATGGCCTCCACACGGTCCCCGCCTTCGCGCCATTCTCCGGCACGTAATCCCCAGCCCTGGAAATTGTTGTGCAAACGGTTGGATGCAAGTGTAAAGTAGAGGCGATCTTGATCGTGCAGGTCAGGCGTGGTGGTCAACACTTGATTCACCGCTCGATGTAAGCCATCTCGTAGGGCTCGACTGATATTTTCATGGGGAATGAAATTCCCCCTTTGGCGTAACTGGGTATTGAAATGACGTTCACGCACTCCCAGACGGTTGCTCAAACGGTCGACATAGGGTTGGAGTTCAAAGTCAAACGTTCCCCCCGACGCATCCAAACCTCCTGCTCCACTTTGTTGAAGGAGGTTGGTTTGAAACGCACGTTGCCGTTCGAAGCGATCCAACGCCTCTTGACAGATGTCATCCTCGTCACTGCAAGCCATCTCTTCGGTGCGTAACAAAGGTTCATCAGAGGAATTCGCTGCCGTCTCTTCTTTCTCAGAGTCCGAGGTGTCCAGGCCTAGCAACGTCAAGATCTCTTCAGTGGTCAGTCCACTTGGACCTGCTTCGGCTTCTTCTTCTGGCTGAGAGGCCATGATCAGATGAACTCACTGGTGGTGGATGTTCGGCCTTTATAGGGTAAAAAGTCATTCCTCGCAAAGTATTGTGGGCCAACTAGGGAGGGGGACCCCCCTCCCCCCCTCCCTAGAGGGTCCATCAGGCTTTGCGGGGAATGATCCCAGAGACTATAAAACAGATCGAACCTCGAGGTGGGTCATCTCAACATGGACTCTCGCCATGAGAAGCTGCTAGAGGCTTTTGAAGAATTCGAAGTGGATCTCGAGGTGGAGGACATCTTGAAGAAAGTCAAGGTGGAGTTGGTGCTCGACCCAAGTGTCGTGGAGTTTGGTGAGAAGTTAAAGCGAAGAGAGCGGGGACCATGCAAGTCGTGGAACCCCCTGAATGTGACTTGGATGACCTTTCGTTTTTGCAGGACTTATTGAAAGACATGTCACCCGACGATTGGGAGCAGGTCGTGGACGATGTCGAGGATTCTTCCTTTGATTTGGAGGCATTGGTGCCCCCTGATGGCATTGTTGATTTGTTGGAGGACATGTCACCCGACGAGGGCGTCGATTTGATGTATGATTTGGTGTCTTAACCCTCGTCTCAGTATTTTGGCAGAACATTTAATCGTCTTAGTATTTGGCAGAACATTGTGGTAGAACTTTTTGAAGACAACTCATGAACAAATGAGACAGTGACATTTTCATTTTTTATTTTTTACTCAACAAGTAACGGTTTGCCATTAAATTTACAATTTTAAACGTTTCTTGGCTTGCATGATTTTTTTGACCACACGTTCCGTCTTGGTTTTCTTGCCGGGTAAGCGATCAATGGCTTGGATCATCTTGGTATCGGCTTTCCATTTATCTTGCAAATTCTTGGCACGGTTGTAATCAATGTCGTGTTGTTTAGCAATCTGGTCCAAGCGATTGATACCGGGATCCCCACGTTTCAGACGTTTGGCCAAATGTGTGCCAGGGCCCATGTACTGATAACCAGGCCAATGAAATTCCTTCCCCGTTTTCGCGATCCATTTTTGTACATCCAAGGCCCCTCCTCGTTGAGTGCGTTTGATACCCCTTCTCCTCCTCTTGGTGGGCATGTTTAGTCACTGTCGTAATCCAATCGACGTCGTAACTTTTTGCCTCGGTACCAATCTTCCCAACCGGGTAAAGGTTTCAATCGTTCCACTTCTCGGGCAGGTGCTTTGCCTTTGCCTTTGCCTTTGCCCCAAGGACTCTCGGCTATTTTTTTTCCAAGGTCTTGCGCTGTTCTCGAATGGCTTCCAAACGCGACCGGATATCCCCTCGACTGGTGGAAGGGGCCTCTTTCTTGAGAATGGGAATTTTACTGGTGGTGGCCGCTCCTTTGCCTTTCTTCGTTGCGGGGCTAATGGGAGGTTTGGGGCTCGACGGGCTGCCTTTTATCATGCGCTTCAACCATTGTTCCACAGGTCCCGTCACCAAATCCCCGGCCTCTTCCTCGTCTTCTTCGCCTGGTGGTCCACCCGGTGCCCCAACACCCACGCCTCCGGGAAATTGACGAATGCGTTTGGTTAACTTGGTCAATTCTTGACTCAACGGTTTAGTTTGAGCATTGACCAGGGCTGGGGGCAATTGGGGGTTGGCTAACAACACATGTTTTTTGGCGGCTAGCGTCGCGGCTTTGTTCAACAAGGCATTTTCGGTGAGTTCTCCTTTGTAATATTGAATGAGTTGTTCCAAGTCCTGGTGGGGAATCATGTAGACCTCATCCATGGTGATTGACTACAATCGGGGCAAAGTTCCCCGTCTTCTTGGTCACGACAGTTCTCACAAAGACGGGACTTTAAGATATGTTGGTACTCTCGATGCAACAGGTGATATTTATGCTTCCAATAATAACAGTCGTCTTTCCACTTGTCTGTGGCCCGATTGGCTTCTTGTAACAGACTCATCCACGTAGGGAGGGTTAACGAACACATTGACATAAGATGTGATGTAGTCCTTGAAACAACCCGCGCCCTCTTTGTTGGACCAACCACTGACGACGCTTTTTCACGGAATGTCGACGACGTCCCAAATCGCGTAGCACCTTTTTATAGGGTTGAAGTTTGGCCAGCATGGGTGGGGTCACAGGAATCTTGTTTTTTAAGAAGTTTAAGACCAGTTCACTCACAGCATTGATTTGATCGGCATTGGCATGTTGTAACAACTCTTGACGTTTCAAACCATTGGCTTCTTGTAACATGGACCGTAAAAACGGTAATTGACGTCGAAGACGTTGCATCCTTTATCGGTGACGACGACGATACCGTTGGTTGGCTTTTTGAATCGTGCGTTTTATACGTTTATCCGTTTCCAATGCCACGGCTTTCCCTAATCCCATCATGGCGGGGACCAATAGATTTAAAAAACTTCCTCGTTGATGACGACGTCGTCGTCTTCTTCTCATCAAGGATACCATGGACGCGTGGGGTGTGACAACAGACGTTGAAGGGTTTTGTCTTGTTTGATGGCATCCCGCGACTCTTTATAGCCTTGACGGGTATTGCGTTTGAAATCTTGCCACCAACCCTCACGTCGTTGTCGGTAATGTTGTACATTATCGGTAATGCCTTTCAAGGCTTGACCGCCTAATTTGCCTAAAGCGAGTCCAAACCCAGGTGCTGGACCTGATAGAAACATACTCATGCCATGCGCTATTTTATCCACCAAACGGGGTTTGCGACGAATTAAAGCCCCTCCTCCTTGACGTCGTTTCCTTTTTCTGCGTCGTCGTCGTCGTTGGACGGCCATGGTTCTAAGAGTGTGGGACTGGGAGGGAGCGGCTTTTTATCTATCCAATAGTCTTTGGGTCTCAAGGGACGAGGACATCCGTCCACATAGCATAGGGCTTCCACGGGTTGGTACACAAAATGACGATGGTAATCTTGCACGCATCGTTTGGGTAACGGAGGGGTGAAATCCACAATGGTATCATCCAAGGTTTGCATCTTGATTAAAAATCCTTCCAGATCCTCCAAGGGAACACCACGGACATAGGTTTTCAATTCGGTCAAGGCTTTCGCATAGGTGGTAAACGCAAACCGACTCATGGTCACTTTAAATCGGTATTGTTTAAAATCATTCCATCCTTTGACCACCGTCCCCACCGCCGCCAAACATGCTACCAACGTATTGTTTTCCAAAAGGGGTCCAGCAATCATGCCTGCGGCCATCAGGAGTAACGCCATGCCATTGAACAAGGCATTGATACACTTGAAATGATTCAACATTTTTCGATAACACCACCATTGTTGATGGTAAAAGGCATACAAGGAATCCATGCGTTGTAACAATTCCGGGGGGAATTGAATGCCATGATGTTTCGATCCATTCAATACCGACACGACGGTTTTCATCACGGCGAAACCCGGGACGAAGAAGTTTGTACGCTCGGTGCTCCTCCCTGTTTATAACTGGTCACAATGCTATTGGTCATGGTGACAGTGGAAATGTCACGTCCTTGGGCTAATTGTTCTTGATCTTGTAACATCATCCGTAAAGGTCGTTGTAAATCTGCTTGACGCAAGGTACGAGGTGGTGGACTCCCAGACGTCCAAGATCCTCGAGGGGTGGCTGGATTGGAGGCAGGTGTCAAAGGTGAAGTGGGGGTTCGTCGTCGTCATCGTCCACGTCGTCCACCACCACCAGCACCACCAGCACCACTAGCACCACCACCACGTCCACCACCACGTCCCCCGCCATCATCCCCAGCACCCGCTGCTGTCCGACCACCTCTCGCTGTTCGCCAACCAGGTGGACTTCTCGGGGACTCCGGGGTGGTCTGGGGGCTATGGAATGAGGGTGAATGTGATGCTTGACTTCCTACCCCAGCGGGGGAAGAGGCCTGTAAAGGGGGTGCACCATCCAGATCGGGCCAACCCGCGACTGTGTTGGGAGAGGGAAGATTTGACAAAAACTCATGGAGGGCATCGGGGTGGATTTCCTCCAGGGCGACGTCGAGAAGGCCTTGGTCTCCCGTCATATACAAATCTTGGAAGGCCCCTGGGGACATTTGATTAGTCGTGGTCGCACCAACGCCGGCGGGGGCCACGGTATCGTACGATTGCGGAGGTTGACGGTCATCATCGGCCATGGTCGCTCTCTTTTTTCCTGTTCAAAGGGGGTGTCGTCCCTTTATAGACGTTTTTGATAGGTGCGAGTCCATCCTTCGTCTTTTAACAGGTGACTCAACAAACGTTGTTGATCGGAGGAGGCG
The DNA here is from genome assembly GCA_964030785.1 of Siderastrea siderea. Lineage (NCBI taxonomy): Eukaryota > Metazoa > Cnidaria > Anthozoa > Scleractinia > Rhizangiidae > Siderastrea > Siderastrea siderea. Next base: position 10,072,838 of record OZ034977.1, on the reverse strand, counting down.
GGGTGTAAATCCAACACCAAATACCCATACGGTCGTGTGGTGGCCTGATGAAACGTCTCCAACGTGTCTTTCCAGGTGGTAGGAAACGATTGAAGCATGACATTGCGTACCCCTAATTGATCTCGGGGGTTCTTGAACGCCACGATGTAATGGGCATTGCGGGATATAATTTTAGCATATCGACCGACGGGAAACATGTCTTGGCACAAGTACAACACGGTCACCCCTTGATGATGCGAATGTTTGGTGAATAAATCCAACACGCGTTTATCGTGACTCCCTTCATCCATTAAATCATCCAAGACAAGGACCCCATGTCCTTGAGGAAACCATTGGACCAACGCATCATGATCGGGAATCCCTTCGTGAAACACCACCCCTTGATTTTGCATGCTTCGAAATCGATCTTGCCAGGCCCCATAACAATAATGCAGTTGGGTCGGTGGGGTTTGAAACAAATCTGGGTTGTCTACCAAGAGTTTTTCCGTAAACACGGTTTTGCCACATCCCGAAGGTCCCACGACCAAAATACTGGAGGAGGTATGAAAACGAAACGGTTTCCCCGTTTGCATGATGACGAGGACTAAATACCCATGAAAAAAAAGGCACCTTTTTATTGGAGTCGGTGGGACTCGAACCCACGCACGACCTCCTCATGTTTTCGGGGGATCCAAAGGCTCTACCGACTGAGCTACGACTCCGACACAGTTTTTTTTTCCAACATATTTTTTATTTAACAATTACATTGATGATACGGATGACAACAGAGTTGATACCATCTCTCTTCTTGACCTACAAGGAGTTGTTGAAGGCGTTGACCAGCTTGATGGTCATTGCTTACATAATCATGATCAGAAAACTCATTTAAAAACGCTTGCAAGGTCCGTCCACGGGCTTTGGCTTTCAAGTACAACAAGGCGTAATCACCACAACTCTTGCTTGAAATGGCTTGGAGGGACTTGCCATTGGTCACCACATACTTCCAATGTTGCACAATCCAATCTCGTAACGGGGTGGCTTGCACGTACGTGTCCAATGGCAAGGCATAACTGTCCAGGACTTCACACACATTTCCATCCGTCCACACCGCTAACCAATGTTGTCCGGGTTGATCGTGCGGGTCCGTATTCACAATGTACCCTTGCGAAGTGGTCTTGACAGGACTCTTGGGTAAACGATCACAGGCCACCGTTCCGTAAAAGACAGGTTTCAATTGCGGGTCGTCTCGGGCTAAATAATCCAACTGTACATTATTCAAGGCCCATGTTCCATCTTTTGTTTTTCTTTTTTCGGTGTTGGTAAATGTTATACAACACGGCTCCGTTCTTGTCAATCTCCAGCAAGTTCTCAAATTCACCATACACGAGCACGGTTATATTGATTGCAGGTGCCGCTCCAAATTCCAAGCTGAGTTGTAAATCTCCCGTTTGCTTGGGGTTGAGGGTTTGACTGTCAGCACATCCATTGGCGACATTGTCAAACATGTACAAGGTACAATTTTTAGCTTGGCCCCAATCGAGCAGTTCCACCATATTGCCTTTCTTTTTACACCAAGCGCCACTGGCTTGCAGAAAACGGAAGTAGCCTAGATTATCTCGGGTGCCATTGTTGTGCACTAACTGTAGGGTTTCATAAGGGTACTCTTCTCCTTTTACAATCTGTTTAATGGAAGTCAGACCAAATTTCTGGAAGCAGAAAGGATCTCGGGTCACATCTCCATTGAAGGCTCGGCTGTCCAACAACCCTACAATCAATCGGTCAGGTATTCTGTTTTGAAACAGGTTAGGGATATCAAAGCGGACCAGGTTGCCTTGCATGCTGAAGGTCCGGATTTCACTGCGGACGGTCGGGTAGGAGGCGATTTTTTCTTCATTGTGTCTTTGGGAAGACAAACTCATGTAGATGGCGTCATTCAAACGCAGTTGACATAAATGAAACCGTAGTTTGACATCGCCTTCCATCAATCGGCCAGCTAGAGCCACTCCATTCAAAAACAGGTTCGGACCATTGAAATGAAATTTCATCTTGATTTCTATGCCAGGCACCAACAGTTTGCCCGTGTGAAACACTTCCAAGTGGGGGGGGGGGGTAAACACCAGACTGTGCGTGACACCTCCAGCATACTTGGCGGTTTCGGCTACCATGGCGGCCAAGGCTCCTTTGTGATTGGCACTGAGATTACGCCAATCTACATGCGGTGTGGTACTGTTGGTATTGTTGTTGGTCCATTGGGGTGGGGAATCCACTTGATTGAACCAGCCTTGGGGTCCTAACACGGTCTTGCCATCTTCTCGGTCATAATTCAGCAAGGTTTCCAGGTAGGCTTTGTAATGGTAGGTGTCGGATTGAGGACTGATCAACGTGCCATTCAACTGCAAGTCAATTTGTTTGATGATGGAATGGGCCAAATTATTGACGGGCCACAATTTCTCATTGGCCACCAAGTTCCCGTTATCATCCTTTTTCAATCTCAATTCCATGGTAAAGTAACTGCGTCCCAAATCCACAAAATCGTCCAACCCCGGCACAATGAATTCCATGGGATTGATGCCTGTGGTTGTGGGTTGAATGGTGACCATGCGATAGGCATTGATGCTAATGTCGGTCGGTGGCACCTTGAAAATCCGTGAGCTGGTGCGGTTTGCGTACTCACGTCAGGCATGTTTAACGTCGTCGTCGAGTAGTGGTACCCCATCGTCGTGAGGGGTTTTTATAGCGTCGTCGTCGTGCCAAGCGTTGTCTCAAATCAAACCCGGGCACTCTCATCACCTCGGGACTTAACCATCCGCCACGTTGTCGTCGCATGAGTTTCCAAAAAGCACCTCCCCATTGAGACAAACCTCGACATAAGCCACGCACCTCTTCGGAACCTGTAATTTTATTGGGTTCCTATATCACGCACCTCTATTGTTTTAAGGGCTAGGGTCATTGTTTTATTGTTAGTTCTTTTGTCTTCTCAGCCAATCCTGTTAAGCCTTCCAATAGGTGCGTACCACCTCAACCTCGATCACTACGAATCCGTCGAGGTCGTGAATGCACGGGTTCCATTACACTCCAAAAATATCTCGCGCACGTTTGGTTTGTTTGGGAAACAAAGCACTGGCCACCCGCACGGCGTCTTTCACGTTCTTATGGCTCAAGGCTTTCTCGGCTTGTTTGGTGATTTCTTTTTTAATGACTTGTTCGGCTTTGCGTTTGACACCTCGTGTTAACCCCGCATTCAATCCTCTCTTGATATTACTAGGCAGTTTCAAAGGATTTCGCGTGCTTTTAAGGCCTTGGAAACCCCCACGCATGACCTCCCTCATCAGGCCGTTGCCGTATTGATCATACCACTCGTCTGTCCGAAATCGTGTCAAACTTCCCCCTCGCATGGTGTCTTCTTTGCTGTTCACCAATGTCTATGCTTCACGTAACCCCCTTTGTCTTTTTATACCCCTCTCATCTGCCTTTCTTTTTCTTCCGAGTGGTCGCTGCTTCCATGGCTTTTTTGCCACCGTAACCCGCGGCACCACCCACCGCTCCCAACGCGGCGGCTTTCCCCACAGCCATCAAGGCTGGCACGAGAGCGGCCAGAGGCAAGAGACCGCCTCGTTGCCTTCTTCTTCTTCGACGTGCTCTTGTCTTTGGCATCTTTGACTGACCATCCCCTTTTTCCCTTTTCTTTTTATGTCTTTTTGAAGTGCAACGTGACCAGGGTGTTGCCTTTTCCAAACCTGACCAACTTATCCTTGGTGCCAGACGTTTCGGTGACTTGCATTTGAATGATTTCCACGACTTCATTACGAAGCGGTAGGTATTGAATGTACAACGGTTCAAAGTACATGGTACCTCTGCCTTCCCGCTTGTAGTGGATTTCACGCAACAAATCGGTCACGCGATTGCCTACCATCATACTGCCTGCCACGTCCGAGTACACGTGCAACGATCGCGAGGGATCTCCCACCACCGAACGAAACGCCACATTCAAGTTGGTGAAACGCCACCCACAACTCATACTCAATCGTAAATGATCCGGTGAAAACGAACGCACCGTCCAAAAGACTGGGTTGTGCTGATCGTCGTCCACATCGTTCCAATCGTTGCCAATGGGTTTTGTCATGTTGGGGATTTGATCCCCCATGAAGTCTTGTTGTAAGTTTGGTCCCAAAATCAACCCACTGCTAATTTTACGTACTCAAGTAGATTAAGGCCTGGTTCCCAGGGCTATTTTCTGTATATTTCACAAATTTGTCCCTAACTTCCTTAAAAATTCACCGATTTCTGTGAAACTTTGCCAAATGTTGAGCCTTCACCTGTTGCATCGATCGGTTATGGTGAGGAACTGAGGTGAAATCTGATACCCCAAAAACCGGTACTTTAGGCGCCAAAAATGCCGTATGTCTTTACGAGGAAATTCCCACTATATATTCCCACTATAACAATGGATAGACCCCTCATTCAAATCAGTGTAAAGATAAACTCGACAAATCCACTCGGAATGAGTGTAAAACTTTTCTTATTTTTAGCAGCTATTCGTTCGTGTTTTGATTGAGTTCCGATTTCGTAACGTTTTCAAACATTTGACCAAGATATAGCCTGAATTTCATTAGGTTCCGAGCAGAAATGAAGAGAATGGTGCTGAAGGAGTTCAAAATATTTAATGCTGTGAATAAAGAAGCCCTTCTAATAGTGGGAAATTGAGAAACTCGTAACTGCGCGCACGGTCCTCTGGCCGCCATTTTGTCACGCGAGGATACAGTTGGAACAGTTGCCATGGCTGGGTATTGGCCAATTAGCTTTCTGAAAAGAGTTTACAAGGCTAGGCTGCGAAGTCGAAACATGGCGGACAAAGCTGTGAAGGCCGAAAGAACAAGCGAATTTCAAAGGCCATGACGCTGCACTGGAACTTTCAAAACACATAAAAATTTTGCAGAAATAAAGAGAAAATTCGTATCTTTCAAATGAAGATATTTTTGTTTGTTTGTAAGAGCGAAATAAGATAACAGAGTGGACGCAATAACGACAACAACAACCTGTAGTGTAGTTTTGAAGGCAATGGCAACATGAGCCTTTTTCGTTTCTTTTCTTGAGCCACGGATAGGAAACGCGGGATATCTTTAACTAAATTTGTAACTCTATCTCATACGGTTTAAAATTACTGAAATACATTACTAGTTTGCGCGCAATTTTCAAAAGTTTCCAGCTCATCTTGTGGCTAAATCACAACATTGCGAATATTACAGTCGAGAAAAGGAAAGAAAATTAACAAGAAGAGAATGTCTGTCATATTTAGTTGTGGGTTTTCGAGGGTGGCCGTCAAAGAAAGCTTCCATAAACCTGGGAGTGTGGCTAAAGAGACTGATCCCGTTCAGCGATGGAAAAACTACCTCGAGTTGCTGGATGAATCAGGGCGGGCAAAATTAGCTGTGGAGAGGACACTGTTTATGAAAAAGTCCAGAATCATTTACGATTTATTTCGGAAAATGAACTCTCAGAACAGGAATGAATACCTCCAGTACTTTTCTCTTGAAAACTGGAAGGCATTACCAGAATCACAAAAATCCGAGCACACGACGTCGAACTGTGATGCCTGTCAAGTACATCACTTTGCTATGCAATCTCTCTTCCCGAACGCTGCAAAGCTGAATCCACAAAAGCTAGTTCAAGATGCCCTTGCTGAAAATGGAAACAACGGAAACAGCAAAGTAAAGCCAACACAAAAGGCTATTAAATCAACAGTTAAGCACATTTATTCCAAGATTGATGCGCCCTTTCAGAAAGTTTTTAAAGTCAGCTTTGCTGAAGCTCAAACAAAAGTATCCGAGCTTGAGCTTCAGAAAAAGAAAAACAAGATCCAAAAGAAACGCGAACGTCGACAACGGGCACGCCAAGAAAAACAGAAGGTCGAAGGGGAATGGTCCAAACGTGACACTGAAACGATGTTAGCGACGAGGCAGTCTTTCAGTCAGCGGGCCAGACAGAGGAAGGCTCTCTATTTTGAGACCATGGAAGAGGCCGTTGTAAGGGTCGGGAAACGGAAGAAGCAGGAAGATCTCGGTGAAAGAAAGAAGAAACGCCATTCTCCGCCACCAAACAATGTCAACTTTGACAAGGAAAACCTCCTGCAAGAAGTAACAAACATGAAGGATGGTGAGAAGGTTAGTATATTTTATGTAATTTACCCCCTTACACAGTGTATGGGAGGACCATGCCAAAAAAAGTACACATAATGTGTGTTAAATTCTTTTTAGTTTAAAAATTTTAAAGTAAAAAAAGGTTCAGATGTAGAAAGGCTACTGTGAAGCAGCTACTCTGAACCCTGAGAACAGGTTCCATATTGAGGAATAGGGAAAGTGAAGCAAGCTGAGTGCAGCCTGGGGCAGGGGCAGGGGTTACCCCCACCTCCCACTGGACCCCATACCATGCTCAACAATATCCTTTTTCACCCTCTTCCACACTAAGAAGCCTCTATTCGGGCTATGAGGCACCCACATAACCAGAGCTGACATCACTATACACAATCCAAGTTTTGTAATATGAAACAGCTATCAACAATCCAGACCTACCCCACCCCTAACCCCCCTCCCAAACACAGCCCACAAACTTGAGTTAACAGTTATCCAGAAGTGATACATGTACCTGTAGTTTACACTTACTTTACAACTAGGAGCTATCTTAGAGCTCTGATTCGAAAACCATTCTTACAAAAGAAAGCAACGTTACTGAATTAACTTGAAATTCAACTCACATTAATTGTTACATTGCATTCTGTCAGTCACTGATTTAATATAAACTATTCCCTAGATCAATTATTCAGACCTTGCAAGAAGATATGGTCTAGCAGAAGTGAGGTTAGGAAACATGGTGGTGAAGGAGTACCTGGAAAATGAAGGCGTCAATTTACAACGTTTCCAACAGCTTCGCAAAAGTAATCCAAAGCCAAGGCGTAGGCTCAACAGGATGGTTGGAGGAGAGATAACTGTTCCAACACCTAGAACAGACAGAGAAATCAAAGAAACACTTAAGGTTAGCTGCATGGCACAACAAAAGACTAAAAGTTGGTGTCAAACATTTTTGAATTTTTTGGGGTTAAAAGGACTGAGAATCCCTTGGTTGAAAAGCCCAATCGTTTTGAAGTACAAGGCATGTTTTTAGCAATGTTATTTTTCTTCTGTTTGTTGCCTGTTCCCACATTATTCTGCAGTTGAGATTATACTAAAAAATATATCATATGTTGCAGTTTAATATATATATGTTGCAGTTCGGTTTTGTTCCTGACTAGGGTGCAGCTTTTATTTTCCTTTGTTGTTGTGTATCTTAATATGTGGTAATGAATAGAAAAAAAAAGAAAAAGAAAATAAAACATGCACCAAGAACAAACTTTATCCAGGTACATGCATACATTAATAGTTTCTCATTAATTTCAGGTCAAACTTGAGGCAGGGGAATACATCATTGGTGAGTTGGTGGTGCCCAAGCAGTATAAGAAGCTGGTCTTGAAAAGTGATGGCACTTTAAAAGAAGTCCTATTCACAGTTTGTGGAAGGAAAATACCTCTGAATGAAATCAGGAAAAGAGAACTGGACAGGTGTGAGCAGCTTGGAATAGTTAGAGGGCAAACCAACCAGGAGTATGAGCAGATGACCGACGAGGAGATTACTGACAGGCTAAAAGAGTTGGGAGAGAATGAGAACCACTCAGGGGATACTCCAGGACAGAGAAGAGAACGGCTGATCAAGTTTGAGAGAACCAGACACTTGATGTTATGGGGAGATGGTTCAACAGTTCTTAACCATGGCCATCTCCTATACCTTATCCAGTGTGTTTTTGATCCAGCCTTCTACTTTACAACAGCAGAAATGAAAGCCAAAGGTCATGACATTAATGTCCCTGCACTTGTGGAAAAGCCCCATGTCTACATCCTAGGGAGGTGCAGTGCAAAGGAAGTTGAGCAGTTGGCTTATGTGGACACAAGGCGAGAATGTTTGGACCAGCTGCAGAATAACCTGCTGACAAGTGAGGGTGTTCCAGTGACAGATGTCATGCGTTTTTTTCATGGTGATGGGCCAGAGCAGCAATTTGAAAGTGGCGAGCAGAGGGGGGGTAACAATGGCTGTAGTGCCTGTAGCGGTGACTCACGGAGATACCGTGACCTAGCTTACAGCTTAAGGTGCCCACATCTCTCCCTAGCAGACCGTTGCAGAATAGTTCATGCGGGACCAGCTGGGAGAACAAAGAGAAATGGAGGAATCAGGCCTTTCAAAGACATGACCGTAGCAGAGCTAAGAGCTGAGTGTGCAGAAAGGGGATTGGATGATGAGGGATTAAAGAAAGAGCTGCAGCAAAACCTGAAGGAACAGCTGAAGGGTGTGCAGAGGGTACCAGCTTTGCTGATCAATGAGCAGGACAAGCGCATGGAAGATATTAACTTGGGTACAGAATGTTTATTTCATCACAATTATAATTGTAACAAAGGAAATATAATGTAATCACCCTACAGTGCTTGGCATTATCAATGTGCAAGCAAGCATTAGTCCCAGTGCTGCTGATCCAGCTTTATATGTGCTAGCCAAGGGTATAAAATGAACTAGTTTTTAGCCAAGCCATATATCTACAGGTTTGCATAAATACAGTATAGTCATCTGAAATACTGTGAAACTAATCATATGCATTCTGGCTTTTATTTCCCTTTTACCTTTCAGGCATGTATGAAGTCCTGCCAACAGAGCCACTACACGACATAAAAGAACACATCTCCAATGTTGTCACCGAGATTGTTGCCCACCTTCCTGGTGATGAGAAGATTTTATGTGAGAAAACACTGGAGTTAGTGGCAGGAACCAAAGAACAACTCCGTGGCTCAGACTATCGGGAGATATCTATAGTGCTGGCAAAACAATTAAGAGGTTATTAAGAAAAGGATTCTTGTAGTAGTAGTAGTAATAATAATAACAATAATAATAATAAACTCATTAATACCTCCGAAAAGGGCTTTTCAGGTATTAAGTACAATAATAAAAGTGAATATTAAAAAAAAGGGGTAAAAAGGGCTAACAAAATCTTTGTAAAGTTTGTTATATAAAATGTTTCTATGATCAAATTTTTCACTAATTATTATTGTGCTCTAAAAGTACTAAATTCAAAACCCAAAAAATATAACTCAGGAATATATTTAAGTAACTTCAATGGGAAGAACAAAATTTGAATTAATCACCACCTCCTCACTGAGATGTGAAAAATATGACATATTAATTGAATGATATCCACCAGGTGTCTTAAAGATTATATCGATTTACTTGCAGGATTTGTGAGTGACAAGGTACAGACTCTTCTGGATACAATGACAGAATTATCCAGAATTCTCTATTCCAGACCAGAGGGGCGCTGCCCAAGAAGCATTCTGAGACTTCACAATCAGAGTTTTCTTCATGCCATTGCATGTGAAGAGGTGATTGGGAAGCCTCAAATTCTCACTGAGAAAAAGTTCTATGGAGGGTACCTGCATTCTTTGGTTGTGCATGCCCCTATCCAGCACCGTATTATCTGCTCCAGGTCAACAAACACAGAGCAACAAGAACGCCACTTCAACACGTTTTCCAGCATCTCTACAGCAACATCAAGTAGGAGACCTGGAGAGATAATAACACCAGGCATCATAAGGATGCAAGCCGAGATGACATCAGAGGAGACCAAACAGAGAGACACAGTAAAGGAGAAAGAGTCGAGACTTGGGAAGCTAGCACAATGCCTGCCTCCAGCACAAAACACCGTCATTCCACATAGAATAATCCTAAAGTATCCACACGCCTATCAAGCACACCTCGAAAAAGTTTCAGATTTCCTTCTTTGTGGTGAAGGCATTTGGTGGAGGCACATCCTCACTGGAGTTGAATTTCTTGATGGTCCTGAAGAAAGGGAGACCAATGATCATGGCCCACCTTTTCATCACTTCCGTACTCACACACTCAAGTCAGAAGACCAATATTTAAGGAAGTGTTGGAAGCAGTGTTTGTCAAACCAGGTCCCCATACCCCACCATGCAGTGAGAATTTATGATGAAGATGGCAATCTGGAATCAATTAAGTACACTGGCTTTTTAGAAAATAATGATGACAATGAAAGCATAAATGATGAAATAATAGAAGATAACAACAGCTGTAATGATATCCAGGAGGACAACAACAGTTACTGTGATGGAGTTCAACAACAGGATGAAGATGAGGATGACAACATTGTTAACTTCCAACAAGTGGGAGAAGATCTCATTGAGCCTGAAAATGTAGAAGATGAAATAATGGAAGTTAACAATCAGGAAGAACCCCCCATGGCAGAGGCTGCAAGTAATTTAGCACAGGATGAAGGAGTAAAAATGACAAAGGGACCTACAAATCAGTCCCCAATTCCTGCAAAGCCAGCTACTGAAAGGTACAAGTTAAAGTCAACTATAGCAAAAAATGTCGCTAAGGTACTGGGCGAAACCAAGGAAGTCATGACATTTGACAAATTGCGTTCCCAGCTGAGGCAAAATATGGAAAACAAATCAGCACAAGAAAATTATGAAGCTTCACTGGCTGCTGTACAAACACAGGTGCTTGCAAAGCATTCAAGTGTGAAAAAGCGGTTTAAGGGATGGGAGAGATGGTTTTTCATAGAGAATGAGTGCAATGAGCCGACCTTGGATGATATCCGCACTGATGAGAGAGGGCATGATCTGTATAAGAGCCTCAGACTGTGTAAACAGCTGTTGGAGCATTGGAACATAACAGTTCATTTGTAGTCACGATTTCAATTTAGTTTCAATCAAAAGTTTCTTTAGGCAAGAATCAGTATGAGTACCAAGATGGTCCAGTGGAAGATTAGCAGCACCAGCCAAAGATAAATGGCTCTTTTAAGAGCCCCCACCCTGCATTGCACACCGCAGGGCAAATTCCTGTAGGTCGAGCGTTCGACATTGCACTCTACAGGTAACAAGAAAATTGCTCTTTTAAGAGCCCCACCTTGCATTGCACTCTGCAGGGAAAAATCCTGTAGCTCGAGCGTTCGACATTGCACTCTACAGGTAACAAACAAAAACGGCTCCTTTAGGAGCCACCATGTTTAATAAAAGTCATGACCAACAATCACCAATACATTACATAATGTAGATATGCTAACTGATTAATACTGTGAAGCCCAGTATAAACTCTCAGCAAGTACACGTATCATTTTTCCTTGACTAGTGACTAGCTGTCCCTCGAATAATCACCCCCCCCCCCCCCCATTCCCCCCTCATCACACAATGTACCCCTGCACATTCCCTGTATGGTCCAACTGACGCAACTCTATGGAAAACATACCTGGGAGTTGAGGTGTGTTAAAATTAAAAATAAAATTTTCAAATTTTAGATAGTTTTAAAATTTAAAAGAAATTTTATTTTAAAAGTTAAAAGAAAATTTTCAGATTCCTTCCCATTGGATTAAAAGGTTGCCTGATAAATGAGAAACAAGCCCAGCTCTTTGTTAACAATAAGGTAAATTCCAAAGGTAAATTAAGCTTAACTTATCTTAAGTCATTTCCAACACTTAAGAGTTAAACCTACCATTTTGATGTGTCCGTAATCCATTATGAACAAAGTACGTTCGCACAAAATAGTTAAATGCTCCTCCATTTTGCCCCAGGTAGATTTCTAACCTCGTAAAAGAAGCAAAATGTATTTCCAGAAGACTTTCGGATCGTGAACGTCGCTTTTCAAACACTTTTCTTCAACGCACGCTATGAAAAATGCCATGACAACCGCACATTCCAACTCCCTTTGCGCACGCTTCTCAATGAGACCGCTGATCGGTGAACCTGTTATTCTAATTCCCAGATTTCCTCGGTTCCGAACGGAACGTAAACAAACACTCTGGAAACTAGAACTTTGATCATATTTGGTCATGGTTACCTTTTTTGGACGGACCGAGGGCGCGAAATGCGAAATTTTGCCGCGTATTTATAGTGAAATAATCATGGCCGAAAACCAAGCAAATGCAAATGGGTCAATGTTTTGTCAAGCTACGGGACTGTCCCAGTCTGTAGCTGGTCGTGCGAGTGTTTCACTTGCTGACGGTCGGCAAAACACGGTCCAGAACACACATACCGGTCACAAATTCAGAAAAAACACGATAGAAGAACTCCGTCGAAAGCGCCTGAAGCGAAATAAGGCTCGTAAAAATAAGATGCGTCAAATGACAAAAAAAGAAAAGCGTTCATTTATTAGGTCTAAAATAGTGAGACACCTGGAAGCGCTCCACGACACGGAGATCACAGAATTAAAGAGCTCAGGTGCTCGATGCACGAAGGAAGGCAGTGTTCTTCTGGCAAAAGTGGAAGGAAAGCAAACTTCTCTCTCAGTCGCAAAGAGATTGTTCCAGGTGATGAACGTTTAATTACAAAACAAGTAAATTGACTTAGTTATGGTGGTAGTAAAGAACATTTGACTTTTGACTGGTGGGAAATTTGAAAAATAATTGATGACAAAGTCACATCTCCCTGTCCCCCCCCCCCCCCTGGAAAGAAAAAAAATTAGACAACAACAAAAGTCAAATCTGCTTGATCTCTCTACCTCTTTCCCTTCCAGACAAAAACCTAACTGAATAAATACCATAGTCTCCAGCTGTGGTAATTTGTGCTTTAATGAAGGCACATTGAGACTAAACCAAAACAGAGGTGTCCTTAGTACTCTTTTTATTTACTGGTCTTGGTTAATTTAAACTGGACTATTGATTATGGATGTTATTTACTCCATCTGTAGTCCAAAGGAAGTCAATCGGCAAAACTTGCAGGAAGATAGAAGCCATAATGGAGAAGGAAGCCTTATTGGAGAAGGAGTTTTTAGTGTTTGCTCCAAGAAGCTGTATAGGGGAATAACTGTCGCTGTAAAGCAGTTCAAAGAGAATGTTCCCCTCCCCCTTGTTAAACACGAGGCATCTATTCTTGCAAAAATGGACCATCCAGGTAATTATCAGTAATACAAGCAAGAGGAAAATCCAGCCATGCTCAAAGGGCAAATAATGTTGTCAGCAAAAATATTTTCTATAGTTTTAGTACATGTTGTGGTTCAATTTTATTCTTGGTTCAATTTTTTTCCCTTTGGTTTATACTCATCATATGTTATCAGACATTTATACTATACACAAAAATAAAGGAAAATAAAAACTGAACCAGTGATAAAACCCACAGCATATACTTACAAGTAAACTGCAGTGGAAACCATGGCCACCACAGGGTAACTGCATTAAGGCAAGGTGACTTTAAGCTGGGCTTCCACTGTATCACTAACTAACTTTGCTGTCAATATGCAGAGAATTTTAATTCACTGATAATGAAATAGTGTTTTCTGACATTTCAGGTTTGCCTCTATTGTTTGGATGCTGTTCTGAAGCTAAGTCATACCTTCTTGTAACTCAATTTCATGGGATAGAGGGCCACTGTGTAACCTTTAAGTGTCGGGTGCAAAAAAATATTCATGATCCCCAAAAAGAATGGTGCAGAATTATGTATGAGTGTGCAGATGCTCTGTTATTTATCCATTCTAAAGACTACCTTCATAATGATTTAAAGGGTGATAATGTGATTATTAGTGATGCCAATAATAGTTTGCACCCTGTAATCATAGATTTTGGTAAGTCTACAACACTAGCCAAAGGCAAAGTATATCAGCTATCTCTAAGAGATCAAGAAAAGTACAGGAAGCATCATAAACACATAGCTCCTGAAGTTGTGAGGGGGACTCACCCACAGTCTCCAGCCAGTGATGTTTATGGATTTGGGTTATTACTGTCATTACTATGTAAATACAAGCCATATGAACCTCTTCGTAAATTGGCATTCTCCTGTATAAATGGAACTCCAGAGAAAAGGCCTACAACACAGCAACTGGTAGCTGAGTTACAGTTAATGTAAACTGTAAAACAACATTTTTCAAGCTTTTCTAGTGCATGATACTGATATTTACATATGTCACTGATCATTCTACAGTCAAACCTCTATTAGTGGCACATTTTTCAGGACTCTGACAACTGACCATGAATGGAGGGTAGTAACTTCATGTCACTGGGTCTTTCTATTTAGTGGCAATAAATTTTATACTTTACCACGGGCCCCCTTTGGGGTCCACCTGGTCTGGTTGCTTTTTCATAAATTTAGGGGTTGGGAGAGGAATGGTGGCCCCTTTTATAATAAAAAGTTTCATTTGCATCAGTTGGATTGTATTTGACAAACAGCATTTTCATCCAGTTGTAACTTTCAGTGAGGGTTTCTGTCCAGCAATTCCAAATAAATATCATTTTTCTTGCCACAGGAAATAGTAGACTTCATATCATCACAAAGTGAAGTACATTGTCAGCCTAAATTGCAACGTTGCATTTGAAGGATGTTTTATGTTTGTCAAGACGGCTCATTGTTGGGTATGATGCTGTTTGCAAGTCTCGTTATTCGCCAGTGAGGACAACAGCTGCAGAAACTTGTGTAGCATAGTTTTCACCACACAATGCAGACACAGGAACATTTAGGAATGGTGCATCTGAAGGCTCTTCCTGTTATTAAGATGCCTCATCTTTCAGTAGCAGGCTGTCTGGATGGCCCATCCATTGTCAGTGAGGCAACAGCTGCAGCAAAACAGGAGCAATAGTTCCCACCACACACTGTAACTATAGGAACATATAGAAAGGAAAAATTTGAAGGTTCATTCTGTTAAAAAGATGTTCCATCTTTCAGCAACACGGTGTCACGATGTTTAGTTCTTTAATGGTAATGATGATGATGATGATGATGATGATGATAAACTTTATTAATGTGTCAAGGCCACATAGCCTGGGAAAATCCCATACTAATTTGGGGACACAATTAATAGATATTAAAAATATGTAGAAAGAAAATTTATAATACTTAGAGCTATATAAAATATTTATGATAGTCAGATATTAAAAATATTTATAAAGAGAATTTAAAATACTTAAAGCTATATAAAATAATGATGATGAGCAGATATTAAAAATATGTAAAAAGAGAATTAAAAAGACTTAAAACTGTATAAAATAATTATGAGGAGCAGAGGGAACAGCCCTTGCAGCCATCATCTATGAGCAGACTAATATCGTATTTGCGTATCTGTTTCCTAAAAATATTTAAAGTTTTAGCTGATCTTATGTCTGGGGATAATTTTCCCCACAGTTTTGGTCCAAGATAACGCAAAGAATGTTTACCATATGTAACCGTATTGAAACTTGGTGTGGAAAAGTCTGACTGTCTTAAAGAGTAAGAGGAATTATGATTATTAAAAATATTACAAATATAAGTAGGACATAGTCTGTTCCTCACTCTGTACATTAAGATGCAAATATCCTGCAAACGCCTGTTCATAAGTGTTGGTAACTCAGCTCTTTTGAGTAATTGTGAATAGCTTGAAGTCTTGTCTCTATAAACCGCCCTCAATCCTCTTTCTTGCAGCCTTTCTAGTTTTTGCGCGTCACTAGATCTACAAAAGTGCCAAACTAAATGACAGTACGTAAGGTACGGTAAGATTGCTGATTTAAATAGAACTAGCTTAGCCTTTGTTGGAATTAAGTTTCTGAGTCTCATGATAACGCCGATCCTTTGACTTGCCTTCTTACAGATTGAGCTTATATGATCTGTGAAGTTAAGTTTGGAATCAATTGCAACACCCAGGAGATTGAGACTTTCTACTGATTTGATTTCCTCATTGTTCACACAAATTGCATGTGCCGCGCTGTTATCCTGACTGTAGCCAATGTTCATAGTTTGATATTTTTTGAGGTTTCCAGCAAGAAGATTGTGATCATACCATTTAGTAGCAGTGCGCGCACTGTCCCTTAGCTTGGATGTTACACTGGATTGGTTACAACCAGTATGGTAGATTTGATGATCGTCTGCGTACATCGATAAGTTTGTCGTTACACAGTATGACAGGTCGTTCTGAAAGATGTTCCATAGCAACGGGCCTAGGGCAGAGCCCTGGGGGCAACCACGGCTGACGGTCCTGTGTGAGCTAACGTGATTTCCTAATTTCACGCGGTACTTCCGGTTAGACAAATAGCTGTTTAGAAGTTGTACTGTGCTGTCCTGGAAACCATATGCTCAGAAGCAATGGCGGATGTAGAGAGTCAAAAGCCTTTGACATGTCGGTCGATAGAATGCTCACAGCCAGTTTATTGTCTCTCGCCTTTCTCCATCCCTCCACTAAGTTAATCAAAGTTGTTTCACAACTGTGTCCTTTACGGTAAGCAGACGAGTATTCATACATGTGACTGTCAAAGCCCGCAGTGAGTTGCGTGCCAACTAGCTGCTCAAATACTTTATCCACACATGGTAAAACAGCATGGTACGCCAACAGCTGTACCTGTAAATAAACAAAAAGGATTTAATCTGGATTGAACCAGTAAGAATAATATTATTAAGTCACTTCTAAGCTTATAAGACAGCTAGACAAAAAACTAATTATTTCCAAATCAATATCAATTCTTATATACAGGATGATCTTCAAGATATAACACATTTCAGTGACATAGTGTGGGACGTTTGCTTCCAATCTGGTGCCCCTCTGGGTGAAACTAGAATAAAACTAAAACACTTAGCGCGAGCTAGCGAAGTACGGAAAACTGTAATCAAATAATACAATTCCAAGGCCAGTGTATTAAAGTTTTAAAAAAAGCACGCGCGAAGCCGTCATTTCTTTTGGTCCGCTTTTTCTATCGTACTTGCAAACATTTTCTTATACCGTGATGCGATGGTTAAAACGGGTTTATTTTGATGATGATTTGATCTCTTCAACATACATAAAACATGTACAAGCTCTAAGCAAACGAGCCTTCGACGGAATCACAAACGTAAGATATAAGATAGAGGGAAAATTCGCATTTCAGTTCGTGCCTTTAGAAGCAATAAATATGGAAACAAAAAAGGCAGAAAACATGTGTTTACCTTTATTCTTGGCGGCTCCGGGATCGTTGAAATCTATGGTCAAAATTGGACAAACTGCTGTACGCTGTCGATGTTTCAAAATGGCGGACATTATCCACGAAATACGCGAAGCACAAGCTCGAGCAACGAAACATGATCCACTGTAACTATAGAAACGCCCGAGTATTCACGCAAATTCCCAAAATTCTCCTCCCCCTGCTGGGGGCCGAAAAGTACTTTTGACCCAGGCCTTAACCTACCTGAGTAACCATCCCATCTTGACAGCCAACTTAGTGTAGATATACAGGGCTGGCGTGTCAGTTTTGCAGTGGCAGACATTCGTGTTGTCAATGATGAGATCGTCCCCTTCCCAACGAAACTTGACGTAGGTGTGTTTGCCTTGATCATTGGTAAAACGACCTCCTTGAATCGCCGTTTCATTGCGTCGTTGTTCCAAGTGAGTAATGGCCGCTTTCATGAAACTCACCCCATCCACCACCCAATCCAAATCTTTCACGTCATTGATGAGGGTTTGCGCGCTGTCTCTTCGCCCGACCGTTTCCCCGTCTTTTCCACTCGGTTTGGGATAGGTTTGGTCCCAGGTCGTTGACATTATGAACCCATCTTTCTGCACCAACTCGTACAAATTGACATGCGTATCCGGTAAGGAAATGGCACTCAAACCCACTTGCCATCCACCTCCTTGTAACCGTAACGGTTGAGGTAAACGAATCTTGAAGGAATTGGCTTGGTTGGTGGGAAATTCATGTCGGTTGGCATGACTCGGTAACGTCACGTAGAACGACATCTTCTTTCTTCTTCACACCACCACTTCCCTTTTAAAGTGGAGGGTGAGGAGGGTATGTCCTTCGCCAAATTGGGTCAGATCCCCATTGATTTCGGCCATCTGCGTTTCCACGATGAATATGTCGAGGTTCAAAGTGAGTGGTATTTTGAGGCTGGTACTTGATTTCTCGTAAGAGATCGGTGATGCGGCCCCCTACCATGCTGCTGGTCCCTACATCGCAGTACACGTGCAAAGGACGCGTCGGAGCAAATTCCGACGAGGGACGAAAGGTCTCGTTCAAATTCACAAACCGCCAAGGGCACGATAGACTCAACTTTACATAATCCCCATCCACTTTCCAAAAGACGGGTTTGTTGCCGGCATCGCGGACATCCGTCGGGGTGGGAATGGTGGAAATGCCTTGAAATTCTTGCAAGAGATTCGGGCCCAATCGATACTGACCGGGGGACACTTGTTCAATCCATCCCATTTTCAGGGCCAAGGTTTTGCCCCATGACACGTGCGCCACTTGTCGTTTGTAATCCACATTGGTGGTATTCAACAACAAATCCCCTTCTGAGGTCCATTCAAAGGTCGGGTACAATTTGACGCCATTGTCCTCTGTCCATTTGTTTTTGGGTTGGGTTTGTTTCGCACGGCTTTGCTCTTAACGATACACCAGTTGATGAAAAAAGTGCGATCCCGTCGACGAGAGCAATTACTTTCTCATATCTCGTCCGTAGACAGTGAGTTCGCGACGTTCATGGTACCACACGTCGTCCCCTTGATCGTCTGTGTCATGCACCCGTTCGTGCCATCGTACGTACAACAGAGGATGGGAATCGCCCACTCCCCCTTCTTCCGCTATCACTGGAATGGTGGGTAAGGATAAACTCACCATGCCTACCATCCATCCTCGTCCGACAAATCGGATGGGTTTGGGCAATAGGTTTCTGAAATGATGACTCTTGTTCCCAGGAAACTCCTTGGTACTCGCATGACTCATCAACGTCACGTAAAACGAAGAGTTGGGCACCAATGTCATTTTTTAGTCGCGTCGTCGTCTTTTAGGTGGACTTGTTTCTTTGTTTTTCCTCTTGGGTGGTCTTGTCTTTTTCCTCTTGGGTGGTTGGAGAGACGTCACGTCTTGACTAGCAATCCAACTATTGTACTTGTCTGGCCACCCTTTCCACTTGACCAACCAACGATCTTTTTGTCGCTTAAGTACCTTTTCGATGCGAAACACATCGGACACATGGACGTTTTGTAAATCCTCTTCATAAAACGTGCCTTGGACGGGGGTGTCATCCCATTCGTGAATCTTATACGTGGGCACGGGTCCCGGGACCACACGATGCACGACAAACACTTCTTCGGTCCAACCGGGTAAATACCCTTTTTCAAAGGTACGATGAATCTTATTGAGACGTACACGATCCCCGACTTTGAATTTAGGTTTTTTTTGGCCTTTCAACCGTTGGCTGTACAATCGTTTCCACACAGCTTCTTCGTTGTCCCACGTCACGTCTTGAGGGGCCATACCAATACTTCGATGACGTGTGGCATTATAGCCTTGCACCAACTCGGGTAAGACATCGTCAAATTTCAAGGTGTTGGCAGCGGTAAAATAACGGTACAAACGTTCTTTCAAGGTCCGGTTAAATCGTTCCACGACACTGGCTTTAGCATCCCCTTCGGTGGAAAAATGTTGAATGCCTTGCTCGTCAAGCCATCGTTGAAAGGTCCGATTGTAAAATTCTTTCCCTCGATCCGTTTGCAATCGATTAGGGTGACGTCGTCCTTTCAAAATCTTGTCAAAGGCATGGACCAAGGCGACCCCGGTTTTGTCTTTCAACGGTTGTACCCACGCGTACTTGGACAACACATCCAACACCGTCAGTAAATATCGTATGCCCCGATTATACTTGGCCAACGGTTGCACTTCCACTAAGTCCGCGACCCATTGATCGTCTAAACCTCCTACGATCACGGGTACGGTGGGAAAACGACGCCGTCGCGGTTTATGTAACGTATAGGCCAAATCCCGTTCCAAAACCCGTTGGGCTTTTTTCAAGGTTAGACGATGGGCTTTGGCAAACCGTTGCACCCCTCCTAAACTGCCGGGGGTTCGAGGATCGTGGTAACGATTCAACCATGGTTGGGAGACCTTTTTCTTTCGAGGGGCCATACGTTCTGGCATTCATCCCATAAGGTCGGTATGGTGGGGACAGTATCGGGATGCGTCTTTTGAATGATTCGATACCATCGCCAGGCGTTCGGGTGGCCTATTAACCATAAGACAAACACCACCCATCGATACAGGTTGCAGTCCACATGGGTTTCTTCAAAGAGGTGGAGAGGATGCGTGTCCTCGGGACATGGGGGTATGGGGATTTTGGCACCGGGTTGGTGATCATATAAGACTTGGCAAAGGGTTTGATGGCATTGCCATTGCACCAGGGACAAGACAGAATCCCACGCATAACACACAGACTCCATGGTGACACACTAAATAAAAAAAATTTTATTCGTTCTCTCATTAAAAGAGACCTAGACGTCCACAGGTGATGGTCTCTAGACCTTTCTGCCAGTTCTCAACACTGTCACTGTACTTAGGGGGCGGTGGAGCTGGTGCTACCATCATTTCTTGACGGTTCTTGAGATCTTGAATTTCTCGCAACGATTGTTTCTCATAATCTGTCAGGGGCCGATCCTCTTTCCTTCTGACTGGAGGTGGTGGGCCAGGGATGTCCACTCCACGTTTGGGATATCCTTGAGCATCACGGGTAGACAAAGGCGGTTCAGCGAGCGGATCGGCTTTTTTGGGGGATGGTCATGAAACCAACTCCAGTACTTGGGACCCAACGGTTGATCGGCCCATCGGAAGAAGCCACACTTTTTCTTGGAACAATTCAGAAACAAGCGATCGGGGTTCTGAGTCGAATGACTCTGTTGAAGCGTGGCGGGTTCACGGCAAAAGCATTGCAAACAACACCACATGTCCAACACTTCTGAATGAGGTTGACTATACACGGCTTTCATATACTCCAGGGCTTGATCTTGACCACAAAACAGCAAACACGGTTGCATGGGACATTTCACATAAGGCCATCCCTTTTGAGATTCTCGTGCCTCCAAACGCACGTCATGGCAAGGGCATACCATATAGTCCACCGAACTGGGAGGAATGAGGTCTTGGGCTTTGTCATACACGGTCGTCAATGTGAATTGAGGTGATGGTGGTGGTGGTGGTGTCGATTGCTCCACCATGTCATTCAATTCTTTCATCATATCTTCCACCGCAGCTCGGGTGTCTTCCACGACCTCGCGCACCACAGGATCACAGGCCACATTCTCTTTCTCTTTCTTTTTCTTCCCCGCAGGGTGTACGCTTTGGGACGATTTTCTCTTCCGATCGACGGACATCGTGCTCAAGGTTGTTTTCACCCCTACCGCCCATGCCTTTTTATACCCATGACCCTTGCATCTCATTGGTCAGCTTATCCTACCCATATAAGGACTTCTCAACGTCCCATTGGTCAGCTTTTGCCTATCCAAATAAGGACCTCTTGTCTTCCCATTGGTCATCTTTTCCCTATCCATAGTTAGTCCTCTCGTGTTCCCATTGGTCCGTTGTCCCTATTTAAGACGGTCCCTTGGTCCGTGAGTCGTCATTCTCAAAGCATGCCCCCAGACATTGACATGATCGGAGAACAAGATCTCGATGCCTTGGAACTCCAGGTTGGCTATGGCCATGTGGTGTACACCGGGGAGGCCAGAGGCACCGATGAACTCGTCGAAGAAATGGGTAAACAGTTTGGGATGCAAGTAGAAGTCCTGGTCCCCCCGAACCATCCTCGAGCTACCTTCATCACCCCGCCTACCGTGGAAGTCCTCATGCTGGCCAACCCACATCTTCACCAGGCGGCGGAGAAACTAGGGAAACGAATGCCCAGTAATTTTTACACCCTGCAATTGCTGCAACGTAATTATCAAATTGCCAAAAAAGCCCATACGATCTATGCGTTTGGAATTTTGGAACAGGATCATAAACGCGTGAAAGGAGGCACCGGTTGGACTGTGCAATTGGCCATGGATCAAGGCAAACCCGTCTACCTCTTTGACATACCCAGTCAATCATGGTACCGCTCAGACCATTACTATCAAGTCAACGAGAATGCCGCCACCCTGGTCACTGGCAGTCAATTTGTCCCTTGGGGCCCCAAAAAGCCCACCCTTCATCAAAGCAGTGCTATCGTGGGATCCCGTGATGTGGACGACAAAACCCGAGCCGAAATTCAAGCCTTATTCAACCGCACGTTCTGTCTACCCGAGAACATTGATCAATTACGCCTGGAGCTCGAAGACTTTCATTTGTAATTTTTAGTTTTTACTTTTTGAATGGACCATAGCTTTTCTTTTCATTTTTTCAGTTTTTATTTTTTCAATCTGTACATAGCCATTTTTAGTTTTTATTTTTCAAACTGTAGATAGCTTTTCCAATTTGTAAATAGGTGCGCCCCAACCCGCGTGGCACAGAACACAGACAACCATTTGTAAAAAACATCAACTCTTTTTTTTAATTAAAAAATAAAAAAAGATCACAACACTGAGTTTGCACGTTCATCATAAATAATGTCTCTTGACGCACAGTAGCCTTGACTCACAATAAAAAAAACAAAATGTTCAAAGTTCAAAGAAATAAAACACGTCGCACTTGGTTTGCCCGCTCCCGTCTTCTCTCCCGCTCCTCCCGCCGCCGCTGCTCTCGCACCCTCTCCATGTCACCAAAATAAACACGAATTCTTTGCCATTGCTGGCCCGCATGAACTCTTGGCAAATAATTGGCCAGATCATTGTCTAGTTCTTGAAAGTGTTCCAGGGTCATGGGCCAGCGACGTTCAAAGTTCGACCCAAGGAATAATCTTCCGAACCAGGGTGCCCAGCAAGGCTTCCACGATCTCGGGATGTGGTCGGCCCTCACGCTCGCCATTCTCTGTCCACACCATGCAACGCAAAAACAACTCACAAAAAGCAACCACGCGCTGCCGGGTTAAAGGACGCCACGTTTGTTCGCCTCGCTGGTACATTCCTCTCGTCTGGCGTTCCACTGCCGTTCGCTCTGGTCCCACTCTCCTTCTCACCGCTTCCTCACCCCCCACGTTCATTAAACCGGCTAAGGAGCCCAAGGGCTTTCTTGATTTTACCAT
The DNA here is from genome assembly GCA_964030785.1 of Siderastrea siderea. Taxonomy (NCBI): domain Eukaryota; kingdom Metazoa; phylum Cnidaria; class Anthozoa; order Scleractinia; family Rhizangiidae; genus Siderastrea; species Siderastrea siderea. The sequence continues at coordinate 10,049,920 of OZ034977.1, read as the reverse complement.
TTTTTCACTTCACCAAAGAACATAAGTCACTCAGGACGAACTCAAAGCTAGGAGTGACGTCCTGGGGCTTCGCTTGACCTATATACCCTCATCCACGCAAAGCCTGATGGGCTATCTAAGGAGGGGGGAGGGGGGGTCCCCCCACTCCTTCCCCTCCCAAAGCACCATGGGTCCTCCCTCTCATTGATTCCTTAGCCTCTCACGTGACCCCCTTGTTTCTCTATAAAAAACCACTGTCCCATTCCATGTTTCACACTCATGGATGATCCAGTCCTCAGTCCAGAAGCCCAACAAGTGATTGATCGTCTATGAGCCTTGTTGTCTCAACTCGAAAAAGACTTGGAGGAGATCCGCTTCAAAGCTTCTTATTTTGAACTACTTCGTCTTCACAGTCAAAAACACCTCAGTCGTAACGAATTGTGTTTATTAACTTTGAAAAACTTCTACCAGTGGTGAATGGGCGACAAAGCCAAAGCCGACAAGATCAGTCCTGAAGCCGTGCAAATCCTACAACGTTTAGGAGAGATCCGAAAACAAATCCTCGACCTGGTCCAACCCTTACGCTACCAACTCACTTACCAAGAATTGTGTCGACTCCGTCTCGAAGGTATCATCACCCCCACCGAATTTCAACTCTTGACCAATCCACTCTTTGATCCTTTCGCCTGATGGCTCAATCCAAACCATGTGTGATCTGTTTGACACCTGTCACCAATTATGCCACGTTAAGGTGCTGTGGTCAACCTTGTCATGCCGGCTGCGCCATCGCCTGCGACAAGCCATACACAAACCAGCGTCAGACCCTGGAATGTCCTGCCTGCAAACACCTCGTTCCTCTTTCCGTCCTTGAAGTCACTCATCCTCAACGATGGAAAGAAGACCCTGAGTTTGTCCAGCAAGTCAAGGGCGCTTTGAAAGACAATCCTTTATGGTATGGCATTTGTTATGAAAACGAGAACGCCTTAGAAGGATTCTGGGGAGAACTCCAAGATCCGTATGATGGTAACCGCAAAACCCTCTACTTTCTGGGTCACACCAAAAGCCAAGCCATTTCACGCATGAAAACCTGTATCAGCTTCTCGTAACAGGACCCCATGTGGTGTCCCAATTGGACTTTGGACTCGTTTGTTTCTCACATGTTGTCACAAATTGGAATGAAAAACCAATAAAACATGTTCCATGGCAATTCCTGTGTTGTTGTATCTGATCTGAGCCCGCGATGCTTTTTTTTTTGTCAACTGGTCAGCGGTTTCCCACCCTAGCCAGCGGCCTATTCTGATACGTCATGTAAGCGTCACGAAATTTCCTCTCTTTTATTCATCTGAGCCCGCGATGCTTTTTTGCCAACTGGTCAGCGGTTTCCCACCCTAGCCAGAGGCCTATTCTGATTTGTCATGTAAGCGTCACGAAATGTCCTCTTCATCTGAGCCCGCCATCCTTTTTGCGCATGCGTGCTTGGATTTACCTATACGGTTGCTATGCAAGAGCGTCCTTAGGCATCTTGACCTTTGAACCCCTCTTGTTGCTAGGGTGGCGCGTGATACCCATGAGCCTTTGCGACCCTATTTTCCCATTCACCAATCACAAGCCACCATTTAGGTCATGTGACCCTCTCGACCAATCAAATCGCTTGCATCCAAACGAGGCAAAGTTGCCCATGTGAGCCCCCTTTACTACTTACCTACCTCCCTACCCCCTTCCCTCCCTAACTCCCTCCCTCCGTACCTACCTCCCTCCCTACCTACCTCCCTCCCTACCTCTTTACCTACCTACCTACCTACTTCTCTACCTACCTACCTACCTACCTCTCTACCTACCTACGTACGTCCAAACCTCCTCCTTTAAATTCCACAAAATGATGAGATGACGTCGCTTGACATGCAAATTGAACGATGTCATCTGTAAAACGGTCATTTTGGATCATCTTGCATTGGTTTCTTGCACGTTCATCACGAAAGGTAGTCTTCTTAGCAGGCAACCGAGAAGAAACGTTCGAAAGGGAAATTGGGGAAAATTAAGGCTACGGAAAATCTTGAAGGTAAGGCTTTCATTCGCTGCAATATCTCCTGCTCGGGTCATTTTCTGTTACTCAGAGTTACCTGTTGAAGTGGCTAGATAAGACCTTGGTATTAGGTATTGAATAAGTATTTATATTGAGCATGATTTTTTGCGAAACACGATATTTTAACACCAAGCCATACGAAATAAATGCTGCTTTGTATGTAGTTGTACATGTATTTGTTACGAAAGCTTAAGGAATACATTCAGGCAAACGAAATTTCTTGGCGAGGACAGCAGCCGTCTGTAAATTGAAGGGAGCAATTTCAGAACCGCGCACGTGGTCGTGAACCTCGCTCGCTGCCCCGACATCAGCGAGTATAATATCCAGATTCGTGCTACGTAAGCCAAAAATCGATAAAACCACATAAACGTGTGTGATAACTTTTGCACTGGTATAGGCTACTTTCGGAATGAGAGATGGCAAAAGCGTAGCATGGGAGCAGTTCCTTTTACTAGCGAAAAGGACAGGATCAGTTCCTACTTACGCGCAAAAACTGATGTTGGTTTCCTTGCTGCAGATCAGAGCTTTGCGCTGACGCCTCTCGTCCCTCGCGCGACTACATGTATACAGCTATTTCAGTTAACGTTGTCAGATGAACGTTTAAGCCCACGCGACAAGACCGCAGGGTAATATGGGATTTTTATGCCTAAGTTCACCAAAATCAGCAGTACCTTGCTTGCCGTACAATAGCAAAGTATATGGAAGAGTTTTTAAAGCATAAAAATTAAACAAATAACGTGAAAGAATTATTTTCAGATACATTTTTCGTTCAAAACTCATCTGTTTGTTTACGGGTTGAAACGGGATGCAAATTTTAAAAATGTGGGTACACGTGGAGCACGTGCATGGTATGTAAATTAGAAGTACGAAAAGCAGCATCATGAAAAATATGTAACATGAATTTTTGCACCTCAAGGCAAGAACTAACAACTGAAAATGGAAAGCCAAATCAGGATTGCCGCTGAAAAAAAAAACCGGATGGTGCCAATTTATTACTTGTACTAAGAAATTCAAAGTTCCCGACCAACTTCTGAAAACCATTAAACTAAGTCTGATTTACAACTACCCACACTACCCTATGGTCTTGTCGCTTAAGCTTGAGTCGCATCCGACAACCTTAATTGAAATAGCTGTATCTGGTAGCAAAAACGGACGTCTCAAAGTCTTTCAGATGTGTATATTTCCCACGTGAACGTGGGCTTGTGACTCGTGCGCCTGTGATCGTGCACGATCACAGGCGTGTGTCAAGCGCACTCGTCAGTCTCGTAGCCAAGAAGACAGCCAGGTTTCTCTCACGTTTGTGTTGACCTACGTTTTCGTCTCTTCACGTTTTTGTAACCTATCGTTGAATACTTGCTTTCAGCGGTGCAGCTGGTAGAAAGCAACGGAGCGTTTTAACAGACAAAAATCGAGGCGAAAATTCGAGGGATGAGTTTCTCAAAATTGTCAACAATTTTTGAGAACGTTGGAAGAGACAAAGAGGCGACAAAAAGTCGCAAGGAAAAAGGGAAAACGAGATCTGACACATTTAAAGCAGTACGCAGAGCATTCTTCGCCACAGAGCCCAAGGCACCTAAAAGCAGCAAGGACGAAAGCAAGCCGAGATCGTCCACATTGATGGAGTCGGCACAGCCAACAAAACGCCACAACCTGGGTCGTCAAGCAAGTGATCCTTCTTGCCACATGCTGAAAGCAGCACAGTCTCGTGCTCGCCTTCGAAGCGCGCCACCTCGTTTGATGATCGACCGCGCCAAGCTACTGAACGATAGTCGATTGACTGAGGCTGCCAAGCAACTGAGTGATGAGGAGTTGGCGTTGTTGTACGAGGACGTTCTTAAGCCTTTTGATTTCTACGCTGTGCTGCATACATTGTAAGAAAAGGAACAGTCTTTTCGAGTTTGATAATCTTGCCAGTTCAAAAGTAAAATACTTTTACGTGCCAGAAAATAGTGTTAACTTTATTGATTCCCCCTTGATTTTGCGATTTATTTTATTTGTATATTGAAATGAACAGACAAAATATATCTTAAGGTAATTTACTAACTTATTTAATAATTTGATGTAAATTTGCGCAGTTAAAGTTTCTACATTTCGTTTTTTACGCGGGTGACTAGGGAACAGAGGGCCTCCGGTGAGTTTCATGTGAGGTGCCGGTCAACCACATGGTAGTTATACAAGAGGCAATTTGCGTATCATTCCTTCAAATTGCCTATTGAATAGGAAATTTGTATCACTCACTACTCTAAAGGTATTGCTGTTATGATAAGCAATGTTGTGTCAATAAACAATTTGTTTTAATTACTAATGGAGTGCTACAGTAGGCTAGTTTTGTCATTCGTTTGAAGTACTGAATAGTGTTACAAATAAGCAGTCTGTAACTTTTATTCAAGGTATTAGTGTCACGATAGGCAATTTGATAAAAAACGTACTATAAAACTGTGCAAATGAAATGGAAAACGTAACTACTCTTAGTAAACAGTTCACTTTATTATCCAGCTAGTTGTCAACCATGAGACTCTAATAGTCAAACGAAGTAACATATCGCAGTCATGGCATAGATAAATGAAAAATGCAACAACGGGTGGAATGAACACGTGTGCGTGCCGGGAATCTCAAATTCAATAGGGTGGCAAAACGTGTTCAGCAAATTTAATTGTTGAACCGAGAAAGTTTGTGAATTCGTTTGTTCACTTAGAGTTCAACATCTTACAAGACGGTGTTTTCAACCGCCTCTATTCCGCAATAATACCTTTGATGAATGATGCAAATTGTCTATTGTAACACTAATACTTTTAATAAATGACGCAAATTGCGTATTTTAACAGTAATACCTTTAATGAATGACGTTTACGTATGTCTTTCATGGATGACACAAATTGCGTGAAACTAATACCTTTAATGGCTGACGGAAATTGCCTATTTTAACACTAGTACCCTTAGTGAATGAAGTAAATAACCTGTGAAACACAACATGTACCTTACATGTAAATAAATTGCGCAAAATACCCTTTGTGAGACTAATACCTTACTGGCGTAAATTGCGCCGCCTGGAAAAGTTTAGAGACAATGTTAATCCTTTTCTTGGCTGTAATCTTACAAGTTGTCTCAGCGCACAAACTACCGCACACGTGCAGCAAGTCTGAAGGGTAAATGTTTAATAAAATATAACAAAGTTTTATTTTTTATGTAATATCTGATAAATAAATATAAAGAAGATCCTCGCAGTTATTAACGCAACTTATGCAGTTGCGAAAAGAAAGCCTGAAAAAATCAGGCTTGCCGGGATTCGAACCCTGACCTCTGCGATGCCGGTGCAGCGCTCTAACCAATTGAGCTAACAAGCCAACTGGGAGTTGGTCATTAAATTGGTTCGTAATTATCGCCACCTGTAACCTATAGATAATAAAGCTAAACTGTAAGGAGAAATTAATTTGTAATTAGGCTTTTGATTCAAGCTAGGTTTTTGTGTCCACGAAATTTATAAAGCAGATTTTTGTTTCGGCAAAACTTCATTCCAGTTGGCTTACGTTTCCAACAAACGTGGTTAGTTAGAGTAAACCAAGACATTACGAAAAACACAAGGAAAAGTCCCCAGAATGAGTCTGGAAATTGATATCGAAAATTGTCCAAACTTGTTTTCCGTTTTTGAAGCGATAGAGCAAAAAGGAGAGCGGTTCATTTTGTCTGAGGGAGCAAAACAACACAAGGAAGAACGAAAACCAAGATCCCCCACAACGATTGAGCGACAAGCAGCAAAACATCAGAGTGTGGAACGCAGAGCCAGTGATTCCACCGGCCAAACGCTGAAGGTAGGACAGCCCCGCGAACGCATTCGGAGCGGGCCTCCGTTTCCATTGTTCGATGGCGTCAAGATACAGAACGATAGTCGATTGACTGAGGCCGCCAAGCAACTGAGTGATGAGGAACTGGCGTTGCTGTACGAGGATGTTCTTAAACCTTTGGATTTGCATGCCATGCTGCATGAAAGGAGGAAGAAATTGCCGGGTGAGAAAATGAACAGTGAAGTAAAGACCTCACTAGAAAGATTCCAGAAAATTGACAGGTCGGTTAGAAATACGGCGAGCGTTATTGTAAATAATAAATAAATCGTTTTGGTTTGTGAAATAATTTTGAGTCTGAATACACAGTTATTTTCAAAGAGTTACTTTAATTCCAAAACTGGAGTTAAAATTATATTTTAGGTTAAAAATAACCCCTTTTTGGGGGTTATTTTAACTCCTTAATTTAACTCCAATTTCGGGGTTATAATAACTCCAGTGGGGGAGTCACTTTAACTCTATAAAAGGAGTTATTTAAACTCCATATGGGAGTTACTGTAACTCCAAAAGTGGAGTAAAAACTTTAGGTTAAAAATAACTCCTTTTTGGGGGTCATTTTAACTACCAAACTTAACTCCAATTTCGGAGTTATAATAGCTCCAACGAAGGAGTCACTTTAACTCTACTCCATCAAAGACTAGGGTTATTTTAACTCTGCTCCATCAAAGACTAGAGTTATTTTAACTCCATAATCAGAGTTGTAGTTACTCTGAAATCAGAGTAAAATTAACTCCGGTACATTCACCCATTAGTTTCTTAGAAAAAAAGCAACATCACACAAATTGACTGTCACTATAAAAGGTACAACATTTTAAATTCAATCCTATTTCATTTTCTTATATGAACAATAGTTTCTTACAGAATTTGAATTAACAGTAACATAAATGTAAATTTCTAAGACACTATAATCATATAAGTATATAATTATATAAAATGAAAATAAAGCATGTACAAGTATGTATAAATAAAACATGATTTCAAAATATTTATATATTAAATTCTCTTAAACTTTCTCTGTATTTTATATTTCCAAAAAATCTCATAAATGTAGTTGTTCTTCAATATTACTACCTCCATCTGCATGCATCCATGGAACATAAAAAGAAATTTATAATTAAGGCTGGATAGTTTTGTGAAATACCCTTTAGAAAGACTGATGTCCTTTAGAACCTCTGATTATTCAATCTACAGAAAATACATAGTAAAATAAAACCTTTTCAAATTGTTTCAAATTTTGACTGAAAAACCGGAAGAACTCTGGTGAAGCCCTTATGAACAATCTTCCCAGATAAGAGGGTCAAAACATTATGAATTCGAATTTGAAGAAAGTTGGAATTCAAATGACAATATAGGAAAATTCAACAACACTATCTTTTGTTTAAAATTATAACTGGCTCAAAATACAATTTTCTTAAATTATTATCTGGAACAGGAACAAAAAATTTCTTTTGTGTGCTTTAAAAACCATTTTAAACTTTTTCCCCCTTAAGGAGCATTGAGGGTTTTAAGTCACTATCAATACTGGTATACACCTAATCTCCCCAACGCACGATTAAAACTAATCTCGCCATTCATGTAGTGATCAATTCTGTGCTGTTGTCACTCATACCGTACAAATGTATGTTAATTTTTCTTCTCTACATTGATCCAGTACGGCCTTAACATTTTACAAGGATTTCTACTTTCTTGCAAATTAGAGTTTCGTTGGGTTATGCAGTTTAGGTAGATAGATAGATAGATAGATAGCTTTACTAAAAGTAAAACCATAGTAGTAAAAGTTTATATACAACAGGCTCACTGCTTGATTTTCATCGGCTTGCATTCTTATCTCACGCCTTTCATTTGCAATCATTCATGTGTTATCAGTACGTCCAAACCTTCTCCTTTAAATTCCACAAAATGATGAGATGACGTCGCTTGACATGCAAATTGAACGATGTCATCTGTAAAGCGGTCATTTTGGATCATCTTGTATTGGTTTCTTGCACGTTCATCACGAAAGATGGTCTTCTTAGCAGGCAACCGAGAAGAAACGTTCGAAAGGGAAATTAGGGAAAAATTAAGGCTACGGAAAATCTTGAAGGTAAGGCTTTCATTCGCTGCAATATCTCCTGCTCGGGTCATTTTCTGTTACTCAGAGTTACCTGTTGAAGTGGCTAGATAAGACCTTGGTATTAGGTATTGAATAAGTATTTATATTGAGCATGATTTTTTGCGAAACACGATATTTTAACACCAAGCCATACGAAATAAATGCTGCTTTGTATGTATTTGTACATGTATTTGTTACGAAAAGCTTAAAAAATACATTCAGGCAAACGAAATTTCTTGGCGAGGACAACAGCCATCTGTAAATTGAAGGGAGCAATTTCAGAACCGCGCACGTGGTCGTGAACCTCGCTCGCTGCCCCGACATCAGCGAGTATAATATCCAGATTCGTGCTACGCAAGCCAAAAATCGATAAAACCACATAAACGTGTGTGATAACTTTTGCACTGGTATAGGCTACTTTCGGAATGAGAGATGGCAAAAGCTTAGCATGGGAGCAGTTCCTTTTACTAGCGAATAGGACAGGAGCAGTTCCTGCTTACGCGCAACAACTGATGTTGGTTTCCTTGCTGCAGATCAGACCTTCGCGCTCACGCCTCTCGTCCCTCACCCGACTACATGTATATCTGGTAGCAAAAACGGACGTCTCAAAGTCTTTCAGATGTGTATATTTGACACGTGCACGTGGGCTCGTGACTCGTGCGCGTGTGATCGTGTCACGCGCACTCGTCAGTATCGTAGCCAAGAAGACAGCCAGGTTTCTCTCACGTTTGTGTTGACCCACGTTTTCGTCTCTTCACGTTTTTGTAACGTATCATGAAAATTGAATACTTGCTTTCAGCGGTGCAGCTGGTAGAAAGCAACGGAACGTTTTAATAGACAAAAGCCGAGGCAAAATTGAAGGGATGAGTTTCTCAAAATTGTCAACAATTTTTGGGAACGTTGAAAGAGACAAGGAGGTGACAAAAAGTCGCAAGGAAAAAGGAAAAACGAGATCTGACACATTTAAAGCAGTACGCAGTGACTCGTGCGCGTGTGATCGTGTCACGCGCACTCGTCAGTCTCAAGAAGACAGCCAGGTTTCTCTCACGTTTGTGTTGACCTACGTTTTCGTCTCTTCACGTTTTTGTAACCTATCATGAAAATTGAATACTTGCTTTCAGCAGTGCAGCTGGTAGAAAGCAACTGAGCGTTTTAATAGACAAAAGCCGAGGCAAAATTGAAGGGATGAGTTTCTCAAAATTGTCAACAATTTTTGAGAACGTTGAAAGAGACAAGGAGGTGACAAAAAGTCGCAAGGAAAAAGGAAAAACGAGATCTGACACATTTAAAGCAGTACGCAGAGCATTCTTCGCCACAGAGCCTAAGGCAGCTAAAAGCACCAAGGAAGAAAGGAAGCCGAGATCGTTCACATTGATGGAGTCGGCACAGCCAACAAACCGCCACAACCTGCGTCGTCAAGCAAGTGATCCTTCTTGCCACATGCTGAAGACAGCACAGTCTCGCGCTCGCCTTCGAAGCGCGCCACCTCGTCTGATGATCGACCGCGCCAAGCTACTGAACGACAGTCGATTGACTGAGGCTGCCAAGCAACTGAGTGATGAAGAGTTGGCGTTGTTGTACGAGGACGTTCTTAAGCCTTTGGATTTCTACGCTGTGCTGCATACATTGTAAGAAAAGGAACAGTCTTTTCGAGTTTGATAATCTTGCCAGTTCGAAAGTAAAAAACTTTTAAGTGCCAGAACATAATGTTAACTTTATTGATTCTCCCTTCGTTTTGCGATTTATTTTATTTGGATATTGAAATGAAAGGACAAAAATAATATATCGGAAGGTAATTTACTAATTTATTTAATAATTTGATGTAAATTTGCGCAGTTAATGTTTCTACATTTCGTTTTTTACGCGGGTGACTAGGGAACAGAGGGCCTCCGGTGAGTTTCACGTGAGGCGGCGGTCAACCACATAGTAGTTATACAAGAGGCAATTTGCGTATCAATTTGCGTATCAATTTGCGTATTCAAATTGCCTATTGAAAAGGAAATTTGTATCACTCACTACTCTAAAGGTATTGCTGTTATGATAAGCAATTTTGTGTCAATAAACAATTTGTTTTAATTACTAATGGAGTGCTACAGTAGGCTAGTTTTGTCATTCGTTTGAGGTACTGAATAGTGTTACAAATAAGCAGTCTGTAACATTTATTCAAGGTATTAGTGTCACGATAGGCAATTTGGTAAAAAACGTACTATAAAACTGTGAAAATGAAATGGAAAACGTAACTGCTCTTAGTAAACAGTTCACCTCATTATCCAGCTAGTTGTCAACCATGAGACTCTAATAGTCAAACGAAGTAACATATCGCAGTCATGACATAGATAAATGAAAAATGTAACAACGGGTGGAATGAACACAGGTGCCTGCTGGGAATCTCAAATTCAATAGGGCGGCAAAACGTGTTCAGCAAATTTAATTGTTGAACCGAGAAAGTTTGTGAATTCGTTTGTTCACTTAGAGTTCAACATCTTACAAGACGGTGTTTTCAACGTACCGCCTCTAATGAATGACGCACATTGTTTATTCCGCAATAATACCTTTGATGAATGATGCAAATTGTCATTAATAAATGACGCAAATTGCGTATTTTAACAGTAATACCTTTAATGAATGACGTCTACGTATGTCTTTAATGGATGACACAAATTTCCTAAAACTAATATTTTTACTGGCTGACCGAAATTCCCTAGTTTAACACTAATACCTTTAGCGAATGAAGTAAACAACCTGTGAAACACTACATATACCTTTAATTAATTGTCCAAAATACCCTTTGCGAGACTAATACCTTACTGATGTAAATTGCGCCTCCTGGAAAAATTTAGAGACAACGTTAATCCTTTTCTTTGCTGTAATCTTACAAAGTTGTCTCAGCGCTCAAACTGCCGCACACGTGCAGCATGTCTGAAGGGTAAATGTTGAATGTTATGTAACAAACTTTTATTTTTTATGTAATATCTGATAACGTTCCATATTCTCGCCACCTGTAACCTAGATAATAAAGCTAAACTGTAAGGAGAAATTGATTTGTAATCAGGCTTTTGATTCAAGGGTTTTGTGTCCACAAAATTTATAAAGCAGATTTTTTTCAGCAAAACGTCATTCCAGTTGGCATGCGTTTCCAACAAACGTGGTTAGTTAGAGTAAACCAAGACATTACGAAAAACACAAGGAAAAGTCCCCAGAATGAGTCTGGAAATTGATATCGAAAATTTTCCAAACTTGTTTTCCGTTTTTGAAGCGATAGAGCAAAAAGGGGAGCGGTTCATTTTGTCTGAGGGAGCAAAACAACACAAGGAAGAACGAAAACCGAGATCCTCCACAACGACTGAGCGACAAGCAGCAAAACGTCAGAGTGTGGGACGTAGAGCCAGTGATTCCACCGGCCAAACGCTGAAGGTAGGACAACCCCGCGAACGCATTCGGAGCGCACCTCCGTGTTCATTGTTCGATCGCGTCAAAATACAGAACGATAGTCGATTGACTGAGGCTGCCAAGCAACTGAGTGATGAGGAACTGGCGTTGCTGTACGAGGATGTTCTTAAACCTTTGGATTTGCATGCCATGCTGCATGAAAGGAGGAAGAAATTGCCGGGTGAGAAAATGAACAGTGAAGTAAAGATCCATACTAGAAAGATTCCAGAAAATTGACAGGTCGGTTAGAAATACGGCGAGCGTTATTGTAAATAATAAATAAATCGTTTTGGGTTTATGAAATAATTTTGAGTCTGAATAATTGTCTCACAGGGCTATCGCTGGGAAAAGATCATGCAAAGATTCGCGCTTTAAAATATATTGCTAGGTTTGTTTTTAATTAACTGGGAGCAATAAAAGGACTGATTGTTATGTAGGTGTAATCTTCAGGGGGAGACTGCAGGTCAGTACTCGAAAATCTAATACAAAATTTATCATGCACCATGTCAAATTTATGTTAATTTTTGTTCTCTATAAAATTGATCCAGTACGGCGGAAACCGAATGCAATTTTATTGAATGCAATTTTTTGCAGATTCTTCCTGAACATTTTGCAAGGTGTTTTACTTTCTTCCCTTTTTTTTAACAAATAAGAGTTTCGTTCGGATATCCAGTTTGGATACAATAGGCTCATGGCTTGCCTTTCGTCGGCATGCTTTCTTATCTCACACCTTTCATTTGCAATCGTTCAACTGTTATCAGTACGTCCATTCCTCCTCCTTTAAATCCCACAAAATGATGAGATGACGTCGCTTGACATGGATATTGCGCCATGTGGTCTGAACTCTTGGATCATCTTGGATTCTTGCGCCTTTATCGGAAAAAAGATAGTCTTCTTAGCGTGCAGCACAGAAGAAAACTTCAAAAGGGAAATTGGGGAAAAGTTAAGGCTACGGAAAATCTTGAAAGTTAGGCTTTCATTCACTGGAATTTCTCTTCACCGGGTCATTTTCTGTTAATCAAAGTTACCTGTAGAAGTGGCTAGATAAGACCTTGACCTTGAGCATCACTTTTTGCGAAACTCGATAGTTGAGCACCAAGCCAAACGAAATAAATGCTTCTTTGTATGTATTTGTATACGGATTTGTTAGGAAAAGGAATACATTCAGGCAAACAAGATATCTTGGCGAGAACAGTAGCTGTCTGTAAATTTTAGGGAGCAGTGTCGGGACCGCGCTCGTGGTCGTGAACCTGGCGTGCTACCCTGGCATCAGGCTGTATAATCCCCAGATTCGTGCTACACAAGCTAACAGTCGATGAAACCACATAATCATGCGTGATGACTTTTACATTGCTAAGGGCTACTTTCCAAGTGCGAGATGTGAGAGATGGCAAAAGCGTAAAATAGGAGCAGTTTCTTTTTACGGGCGAATATAGGACAGGAGCAGTTCCTGTCTACGCGCAAAAAGCAAAAACGGATGTTGGTTCCCCTGCTTCAGGTGACCTTCGCACTCATGCTTCTCTTTCCTCAGTCGACTATATGTATATCTGGTAACAAAAAGGGACTTCTCAAAGTCTTTCAAATGTGAGTATTTGACACGTGCACGTGTCAGGATCGTGTCACGTGCTTTCCCGTCAGCCTCATGGCCACGAACGGGCTTTGCTCACGTTTGTCTGGACATTCGTTTTTGTATGTTCACGTTTTGTAACCTATAATAAACTGTGAATACTTGCTTTTTGCAGTGCAGTTGATAGGAAGCTACAAAGCGTTTCAATCGACAGCAGTCGAGGGGTAAGTTTGAGGCATGAGTTTGTCAAAGTTGTCAACAATTTTTGAGGACTTTGAAAGAGACAAGGAGGTGACAAGAAGTCGCAAGGTAAAAGGGAAAACGAAATCTGACACATTTAAGGCAGTACACAGAGCATTCTTCACCACATGTACAGAGCCCAAGGCAGCTAAAAGTAGCAAGGAAGAAAGCAAGCCGAGATCGTCCACATCGAAGGAGTCGGCACAGCCAAAAAAACGCCACAACCTGGGTCGTCAAGCAAGTGATCCTTCCTGTCACGCGCTGAAGGCAGCACAGACTCGTTCTCGCCTTCGAAGCGCGCCTGCTCGTCTGATGATCGACCGCGCCAAGCTACTGAACGTTAGTCGACTGACTGAGGCGGCCAAGGAACTGAGTGATGAGGAGTTGGCGTTGTTGTACGAGGACGTTCTTAAGCCTTTGGATTTCTACGCCGTGCTGCATACATTGTAAGAAAAGGAGCAGTCTTTTCGAGTTTGATACTCTTACCAGGTCGATAGTAAAATACTTTTGCGTAGCAGAAAATAACGTTAACTTTGTTGATCCCCCCCTTGATTTTGCGACTTATTTTATTTGGCTATTGAAATGAAACGACAAAATATATCTTAATTTATTTAAGAATTTGTTGTAAATTTACGCAGTTAAAGTATCTACAATTAATTCGTTTTTTACGCGGGTGACTAGGGAAAAGAGGGCCTCCGATGAGTTTCATGTGAGGCGCCGGTCAAACAGATTTCAGCACCACTCCACAAAGTAGTTATACAATAGGCAATTTGTATCATTCATTCAAATTGCCTATTGGATAGGAAATTTGTATCACTCACTACTCTAAAGGTATTGCTATTATGATAGACAATTTTGTGTCAATAAGCAATTTGTTTTATTTACTAATGGAGTGCTACAGTAGGCTAGTTTTGTCATTCGTTGAAAAAGTATTGGATAGTGTTACAAATAAGCAGTCTGCAACATTTATGTAAGGTATTAGTGTCACGATAGGCAATTTGGTAAAAAACGTACTATAAAACTGTGAAAATGAAATGGAAACCGGAACTACTCTTAGTAAACAGTTCACTTTGGTATCCAGCCAGTTTTCAAGGCCCATGAGAAAAATGTAACAACGGGTGGAATGAACACATGTGCGTGTTAAGAATCTTAAATTCAATGAGGTGGGAGAACGCGTTCAGCAAGTTTAATTCAACAATTAATGTTGTACGATGTTAAACCGAGAAAGTTTGTGAATTCGTTTTTTTACCTTAGAGTTCAACATCGTACAAGACGGTGTTTTCAGCCACCTCTAATGAATGACGCACATTGCTTACACCTTTGATGAATGATGCAAATTGTCTATTGTAACACTAATACTTTTAATAAATGACGCAAATTGCTTATTGTATCAGTAATACCTTTAATGAAAGACGTGTACTTATAATGCCTTTTATGGATGACACAAATTGCCAAAAACTAATACCTTTAATGGCTAACGGAAATTGCCTATTTAAACACAATTACCTTTAGCGAATGAAGTAAATAACTTGTAAAACACTACATATACCTTTAATTAATTGCACAAAATACCCTTTGCGAGACTAATACCTTACTGCGAGGGAGGCAGAGAAGAGAGACCCTGGGAACGAGGTTGGTGGTCTCAGCGCTCAAATTACCGTACACGAGCAGCAAGTCTAAAGGGTAAATGTTGAATGTTATTTAATGCTCTCAACCCATGAGAGACAACAACACAACAAGATATGTGGGGTAATGGGGTTGGGAATGAAGTACTCCACCAATAGGCCAGTGTCACTAAGCAAATCACTAGTCTAGCTAAGTAAGGGGTAACAACCCCTTCTCCTCTCCAGGGGTGCAGGTCACGATCCCCTGGGAGAGGTCCTTACTCCTCTTCAGGGCTGCAGGTCACAATACCCTGAAAGAGGTCCTTACTCCTCCCCAGGGCTGCAGGTCACAATACCCTGAAAGAGGTCCTTACTCCTCCCCAGGGCTGCAGGTCACAATACCCTGAACGAGGTGCTTAGTCAGGGTCACAATCCCCACTCCTCTCCAGGGGTCACAATCCCCACTCCTCTCCAGGGGTCACAATCCCCTGGGAGAGGTTCTTAGTCCTTAGCGAGTTTAGACTCATGGTTACTATGGTAACGCATCCATTCTGTGAGTCTATGGGGCCAAGAGTGACCTATATGGGAGCACTTCATCCCAACCCAAAGTTTATTTGTTTATGTCAATTGCAAAAGAATTTCAGAAAGAAACAACTCTGAACCTAAGATTTTAAAACTCCTTAAACTCCGTACTTTAATTATGCAGTTCTTGAGATTAGACAGGGATAATCAGTTCGTAAGGTATCTGATGCAAATAAACCGCATAAGTCCGAGCAGCGTTGACTGCTAACTGTAACATAACATATCAGCTAACTATAACATATAATATAAGGAGTTCCCTCTAGCTATTGTGGGATACTCAAAATACTCAAAGAATATTTAACTGTACATTAACTATGCATGGTCCAAGAAACTAAGAGCTGATCTCTTAACATGGAGGCCAAAGGCCCAACTAAATACGTCCAATAAGGTAGGTTACTGTTTGTTTAGAAAACATTTTATGTTCTTGGGTGTGTGGCATGCTAAAGCCAAAGGGAGGGAGGGTAAGAAAAGCAATTTCGTCGAACAAAGCCAGATAAAGTTTGCCGACTAGCAGCGAAGGAATGAATGAACAAGATTCGTGTTCAATGCCTGCAAACTGATTGACAGCGAAACACACACGAATTCTGATTGGCTCAGCCTAAGAGTTGCGTTACTAACGCATGTGATCGCCCAGAACTTTGAACCGTGAAACCCTATCCTCTATCTTACTGCATGTCACACAACCCCAACATGATCACTCATGGTTGTCCCATTAACTACAATTTATGTAAACATAAATTGGTCTATAATTAAGATTTATTTGTTATGTAATATCTGATGACGTCCGATATTCTCGCCAACTGTAACCTAGATAATAAAGCTAAACTGTAAGGAGAAATTGATTTGTAACAAGGCTTTTGATTCAAGGGTTTTGTGTCCGCAAAATTTATAAGGCAGATTTTTTCAAAACTTCATTCCACTTGGCTTACGTTGCCAACAAAGGTGGTTAGCTAGAGTAAACCAAGACATTAAAGAAGACCCAAGGAAAAGTGCGCAGAATAAGTCTGGAAATTGATATCGAAAATTTTCCAATCTTGTTTTCCCTTTTTCAAGCGATAGAGCAAAAAGGAGAGCGGTTCATTTTGTCCGAGGGAGCAAAACACCACAAGGAAGAACGAAAACCGAGATCCTCCACAACGATTGAGCGACAACCAACAAAACGCCACAGAGCCATTGATTCTACCGGTCAAACGATGAAGGTAGGTCAGCCCTGGAGCGCGCCTCCGTGTCCATTGTTCGATCGCGTCAAGATACAGAACGATAGTCGATTGACTGAGGCCGCCAAGCAATTGAGCGATGAGAAACTGATGTTGCTGTACGAGGACATTCTTAAACCTTTGGATTTTTATGCTATGCTGCATGAAAGGCAGAAGAAATTGTAAGGAAATGAACAGTGAAACAGAGACCCTTCCGCAAAATTGACGGGACTGTTAGAAATGCGTCGCCAATCATTGTAATAACTGTTACCAAACTAAGGTAATTGCAGTTAGTAAAAGATACTGGTTTGAAGCTCAGAAAAGTCCTTTGTTTTATGTTTTTTAACCGTATTTAGCCTTGACCGTGTATTTAGCCTTGCTGTGATGAGCAACAAACCAATGGAACTGTTACTGTTAAGTTATTCAGCCAAAGTGTGTGAACGTAAAGCAAGACTGGACACGGTTGTGGTGCTTTCGAAATAAATTGCAGCACCTTTGTTCTAACCATTGGAATTGGCTTTCATAACCAGTCCCTTAACTAAGTATGACACAACTAAAACTGTTTTACTTGTAAAATAATTTTGCAGCTTAATCTGTACATTGCTCTGTCGCTGGAAAAAGAACAACTATTCCAGTGGAAAATATTGCTAGTTCAGTTGCTTTAAGCTAAGAGCAATAAACTGCTGATGATTGTTATGTTATCTGCAGCTCTCGGCTCCCAATTCAATACGTCCTTTTTGAGCCTCGTTTGAGCCCGTTTGTCTCTTCAAATGGTTGGGAACACTTACCATCATGCACAACGTTGACCTTCTAATTGGCCTTCATGCCTAACCTAGTACCCAGTCCTTCTTCTTCCGCTCTTTCGACTTTGCGCGAAATTTCGTGACGTCACTGAATGGCGTATCGCGAGTAACACGTTTCGCCACGCCAAGTCGAGTGAACAGGAGGAGAAAGCCTGGGTACTAAGCTGCTTTATGCCATCACAGAACGGGTGCACCATGGTATTGAACTACTCTGGACGACCAAACTTAGCCATGTCTTCCTTGTTTACTTATTTATTTAATATCGCCCTCATTTCCACCTTTGTGGATCTCACTAAGGCGTTTAAAATAAGGAAGTCTCACGAAAAACCATGGCCAAGTTTAGTCGTCCGGAGTAGTTCATTACCATGGTGCAACTTTTTTGTACTGCAAGCAACTTGGAGCAACTTTTGCCTCCCAGAGCAACTTTTGGGCAACAAATGAGCCTTCTGAAGTATAAACACATAAATGAACTAACATTTTGCAGTTGTTTTGGTTGTCGGTTCATACTAAAAATGCTGTAGACGTGTAAACTCAATATGAATTTATGTCCGCCCACAAACAGGTCAGCAGTTAATTTAATATCGCCCGCGAACAGCGCACCAAATTTCAAGTGGTTATTTTAAAAGAACTGGATCCGCCAAAATAGCCCTTTCCACCGTTAACTTTTCTCATTTGCATTACAATGTATTTAAACCTGGATGTGATGCAATTTCGAGCAGAAACTACAAAATTGTCCGAAATTGCCTCACATCCACGTTCAAATACATTGTAATGCAAATGAGGAAAGTTATCTGTGAAAGGGCTATTGTTAAGCACAGACTTCCGTGAGCCACGGATGGCAACCGGAAGTTGAATGTTTTCCCTAACATGCATTTTGACTTCACCGTGTCCACAGTGGCAAGCCACCAGATACCAAAACAAGACATTTCATGCCTTTGATGGGAAGCAAAAACAAACCAGCTAACAAAACATTCGACTTCCGACTATGGGCGATAACTTAGAATTTCATAAAATGACTTTCTGTGGCTATTTATTTACTGCTTTATTAGAATATGAAAAGAAATCCTTGGGTAAATTCTTTTAGGTGACCAGCAGGGCCTCGAGTTCAAACCCTATTTTGTCGAAAATATGGCTTTCGCATTGTAAACAATTGCGTGACACCGATAGTCACCGAGACTTACGAGAGCCAAAAGGAACACCAGAAAAATAATTTAGAGACAGAAAAATAAAAATGTGTAGGTAGAATTTCGCTAGAGAGGCATCAGTCTTATCTTTTGGCTTTTTCCCTCTTGCTTCTCCTTCTCTAGGAGAAGGAAGAGGTCGCCCATAGTCAAAATTTGCTGTGTTTTAGAGCTAAAATTTGGTTGCAAAAAACTCTCAGTTATAGCGTGTTTTTGTAAATCTGTTTAGGGCATAAACGTAACTTAGATTTTATAAATTTCTTTGTTAATCAGCACAGGAAGACTTAGAAAAACATGTTATTTGAAGTTTCGTAATTATCTAATTCTGGTTTGATATACAAACCGATCAAATTTTGGGAAAGTTGCATCTCACCGAAAGTGGATTTTGGGCTCAACTTAGGCAAAACGGTTTTTCTCGAATTTTCACGAAAAGAAGCCGTATTTGGAGAAACTAACTACAGCTCGTTTAGTTTCTCACTACGGCCTATCTATGAGCAAAACATGAGCGAAATCAATTTTTCCACTTGTGCCATTGCTAGGTCGATATTTGTGGAAAGTCACTTTTAAGTTCCCTATTATTAACCGGCCGTCGCCATGGAAGACCACCGGTTTATAAATTGGGCTGGTTCTTTTTTAGGGGGGTGGGGTCTTCCAGTTTTCACTTGACGGTTTCCTTGAACTTCCCGTTCCGGCTATGACGTCATGCAATCGTGACGTAAGGAATACGTCAAGCACGGTACACAAAACTAAAGCACGTCGCATCACATTTACAATGTTAGTGCCGAGTGTGTTAAGGCCGCGGGTGAGAAACTAAGTCATCAGTATTTATTTATTTAAAGCAGATGCACGAAGTGCGACGAATGATAGCGACATTAGCGCGAAATATTCATGAAAAGGCTCCTCAGTAAAACTTTCAGTTTCTGAATCAATAATTGCACGTGCGTTTAATCGTGTGCTACGGAGCTGTGACTTTTAAGCATTTTTTAATGAAAAATACTGTCGAACTCCGGCTTTTTTACGTTCAAACGTTAATATGAACTTTTTAGTTTTCCAAGAAAACAAAGCAAAAACTAAAATAATACCCCTTGCTTCGGAAACGCGTATATTCTTCAATCCGAATATTTGCGATCTCTAAATTGCAACGTATTATTCATTAATGGACAGTGAACAATAGCGGCTAGAATTAACTTCCATAATTGGCATAATCTTACCTTAAGGTGGCTCGATCGAGTTTTTGAGTGACGATACCTCTCAACTTTAAGCAACTAGTGCACCACAATGAACAACCCAATAGAGAATCGATCGTTACTGCTGACCTAGAAAAAGATGAAAGTTTTACACGAACTAGGTTTCATCAAAATCGGAGTTACCATAGCAACGTAATGACGTCATCCCCCATTTTACATGAGAGCTGATTACTTGTCATCAAGAGATAATTCTGGGAAGCGCTCGACTGGATCTTCGACTTCACATATTTGTCTTCACGTCTACAAAATTTGAAGAATTTCTATGAGAGAGTTTTCGAGAAATGTTCGGGTGAAGTTTTAAGGTGTTAAAAAACAACAAAAACAAAATAATTTTGAGCTGTTATTGAAACTTATGTCCACAGCGACTTGATGAAACAACATTTTGGCTTTAAATGAATGTTATGTCATCTAATTACTTTGTGTGAAAATTTCGAGGAAATCGTTTCATTTGATTTTTAGAAACGTTGGCTTGAATATGAACTGGTTTAGTGTGTTACGCGGCTTTTTTTATCAAAAATCGACCCTACACTTATTAAAATGATTATGAATTAAAAAGCGGTAGATGAATTTTTTTCAAACTTTGCTTTCAAGGAGAATAATCGATATTCAATACAATCCCCGAGTCTCAAACTCATTGAAACGTTGTAAGGCTATCAATTTAAAGCCTAAACTTAGGAAATTATTGGACTGAATTTTACGCCAGTGGCTTGTTGTTCTTATTATGCATCTCCATTGTTTCGAATAGGCGTGCAATTGTAAATTTCAGTACATCATGAATTCATATAACGCTTGATTGCTTTCCGAAGATGTTCCGAAAAACGTGCTAATGTACCAGGTCAGCATTACAATAACAATGGACAGGCTGACAGCAGTGAGTGCAAACCTCAAGGTTAGCAGTAAGCGCAAACTTCGGTTAACAGAGAGCGCAAACGGAAAGCTGCTGTGCTCAGTCAGTGTTCCACATTTTTATGGCAAGGAGTCAACGAAAAATTTAAACAGGTCAGTAGACGTGGGTCTCCCCCAATCTTATCCCAGTCTCAGCACGTTTTCGAAACATCTTCGGAAAGCAATCAAGCGTTATATGAATTCATGATGTAGTGAAATTTACAATTGCACGCCGATTCAAAACAATGGAGATGCATAATGAGAGCAACAAGCCACTGGCGTGAAAATCAGTCCAATATTTTCCTGAGTTTTGGCTCAAAATTGACAGCTTTATAACGTTTCAATGAATTTGAAACGCTGGGATTGTATTGAATATTGATTATTCTCCTTGAGGACAAAGATATAAAAAAATTCATCTACCGCTTTTTAATTCATAACCATTTTAATAAGTGTAGTATCAAGTTTTGATAAAAAAGCCCAGTAACACACTAAACACGTTCATATTCAAGTCAACGTTTCTAAAAATCAAATGGAACGATTTCCCCGAAATTTTCACACAAAGTAATTAGATGATATAACATTCATTTAAAACCAAAATGTTATTTCATCAAGCCTTTGTGGGCATACTTTTCAATAACAGATCAAAATTATTTTGTTTTGTTGTTTTTTAACACCCTAAAACTTCACCCGAAAATTTCTCGAAAACGCTCTCATAGAAATTCTTCAAATTTTGCAGACGTGAATACAAATATGTCAGGTCGAAGATCCAGTCGAGCGCTTTCCAGAATTATCTCTTGGTGACAAGTAATCGGCTCTCATGTAAAATGGGGGATGACGTCATTACGTTGCTATGGTAACTCCGATTTTGATGAAACTTACCTCATTTAAAACTTTCATCTTTCTCTAGGTCAGCAGTAACGATCGAGTTTCTATTGGGTTGTTCGCTGTGGTACGCTAGTTGCTCAAAGTTGAGAGCTATCGTCACTCAAAAACCCGATCGAGCCACCTTAAACATTCGTGTTTATTCGGTAGGCCTTCGGAAGCCCTAAAACCACCAATTTTGTGTCCAAGAATACAGCGCGGATATAGAATTTCCTGAACAGGCACAACAGGCAGACAAACTAGGTGTATTGTAGGTTGTCACAACAGAAGCAATTTTTTCAAACAGGCCTTTTAACAAAATATTGAAGGCTTCAAATTTAAACAAGGACGATTTTACTCGTTTAAAAGCTTACAACTTTCAATGGAACTCGAAATCCTATAATCGGCTTCTGTTGTGACACAATAGAGGTTTTAACTGATCAATGAGTGGTAAAATCAAGAAGTGTCGTCTTCTCCACGAGGAAAAAACTTGGACACGGAGTCGCGTTTTACAAAATTTTAACTTTGGGAGCTCATAGCATCGCAAAGAAGCGCAATCTGTCAAACCAAAAACAACCATGTTGCACTTCCACCATTGCCTAAGCTCTCTGTTAAGTTTCAACGGAATCGGCCCCCAAGCGTTCATGATATAACGTTTTTTAACGTAAGACTTCCACCCAAGTTTTGCCTGATAAATTTATTCATGAGCAGCTTGTCACCCGCGGCGTTAACGTTCCATACTTATATGACAGACAGACCGCTGTAAGCCTTGCATGTGGTAGCGGTGTCCGGTAGCGTTACATGTCTTAGATGTTAGATATAAAGCGTGCGCAAGTAAGTTCGACTCAACGTGTCATTCAACGCTACCTCAACTTTGCTGAAAGCAAAATATTAATAAATATTTCACCTCGCTTCAATGAATATTTCATACCTTTATAAAGATAAATTGTCATATCACGAAGAAAAGAAACGAAATCACTCATTTCACTAATTCTCGCAACATGCCTATTTCGTATTACACACACCCAGAGACCTTTCTGCATTTCCAAAGCTAATTGTTCGTTTTTAGAAAAGATCTTTTCAATTTTCAGTCTCACTAAATCGTTACGAATTCAGCGTCCACTTGCTTACTTTTGCAAGGGGATTCCCGGGTTGGTTAACCAGATTAAACATTATGTCATAAGATATGCATGAACGTGTTTGAGCGTGGAGTGACGATTGACTCTGAAGATCTGCTCGTCTTTAGCAAACATTTTATTTTGATTTTACTGCTTTGCTCACTGTTTGTATTCACGGTCTAGGCGCAACAGTAAATATTTCGTCGTCTTTGTGTAAATATTCTTAATTGTGGGCGAATTTACACTGACGTTCAACGTTTGAGTTGAGTTTGCTTTTTTTTTCAGCGGAATAAAAAGCGATAAGAAAGATAAACTGAGTCATCAGAGTTTAAACATTACGGCTTCCACTAACGCTCAAGTCAAAATATTGTGTCACCCAGTCGCACTTTTCGTCAAGCCGGTTCGTATGTTGAGCGACGTAAAAATACGGGATCGTTAACCTGGGGGCGGGGTGGATCAGAACGGCCAGTTAATATGCCCATTGGGCTTTCTTGTTCCACTCATGGCAGCGCTGGAAAGAAGATAGCAGCAGTTCACTGACAGAGAAGTAAGTGTGGTGAATGACCCGATTTTGGTAGCCACACATGCCGGAGAAAGTCTAAGTGTTCCAGAAGCGCTTCAATTTCTCGTAATGGAAAATTCGTGGCAACCAAGGCAAATACAAACAAAGGGAAAGCGGTGTGGTCAAAGGCAAGAACGCAACATGTGCTTAGGACCGCGCGAAGGACTGTCCAAATCAACATTTCGTAGTGGTGTGTGGAAAATTGCGTTGCAATGCTTGCAGTGAAACTCTTCTTTGAAGAAAAGTCCAATTGACAAAAACATAAGGACCACAAAAGTACACAAACGGAATTTCTCGTATTGCAAAAGACAAGAAAGAGAGCCAGTCAATCATAGTGTCTACACAAAGGCCGGATATGCAAGATCACCCCAGTGGGTCGACATTGCCTGCAGAAATACGATTGTTTCGATTTGAGGTGGTGGAGAGAGTTCTCTCAGGGAGCAAACCACTATCAAAAGTGGATACTGTTCGCCCTATCCTGGAGAAGCGTCCATAGATTAACCAGCAGCACCAACCTCAGCGAGCCCATACCAGCAGTACTAGAAAAGGAAAGGGAAAGAGTCAAGATTAAGCTCGAGAATGGTAATGACCTACTCTGGACGACCAAACGTGGCCATGATCTTTCATAAGACTTCCTTGTTTACTTAAACGCCTTAGTGAGATCCACAAAGGTGAAAACGAGGGCAGTGTATCGTTCCTGACATTTCTCCTGCTTCAAATGTCATAGAAAATGTACCGTACTCGCGCTAGAATAGCAGAACTCGCTGTAGGTGGAAAACCAGCCTGACCATGCAAAGACTTCCCCCTCAGTTCCCACTCTCTGTGGTTCGATTACTTCAATTCCCTACTGACAGCCACTGGTTTTTGAACTTCTCGAAGTGCTAAGAAACGCAGTATTCAACGCTATATTAAGATGCTACGCGAATTTTCCCGGGTTAGACTTCAAGCAGTGTCTCCTCTGCTCAGGGATTGTCGGCCGAGAACACGGAACGCCCGCAAAGATAGGCTGGCGCGAGCTCACCCGTGGGAACGTGACACGCACGTTATTCTTCAACGCTGCGGCCGACTATCTTGCGTGTTCGAAGGTTCTTCTCGCTCTACTTTTCCTGAGCAGAAGGACGGACTGCTTGTAATCTACTCCATGGTCGGGTAAAACTCGTTTTCTGTTGGGGGGGGGGGGGGGGACTGATGACAAAAAGGGGTACTTAAAAAAAAAAAAAAGAAAAGAAAAGAAAATGCAACACAAAACTAGCCATTGAATAGTGGACTCCAGTGTGTTTCAACATCAATGGTATTTAATAAATTGAATTTGGTTAATCTTATGCACTTTAACTAAACCTTTATAACAACATTAGCATTAACGTATATGAATTAACATCACAACTAAATATAAACTGTTTATAGTGCAGCTTTTGGCTACTCCAACCAAGGTCATCTGAATATCAAGAGAAGTTTCTCAAAACAAGCTATCTGCTACAGAGCTTTTTATTGCTTTGACACTGGAGAACAATTGTACCTAATTTTCTTTGCTGGCCTTGGTCAGTTTAGTCACACTAATAAAAACTTCAACATTTTGCGTGTCAAGACTATCAATATTTGCTGCTTCTTTTTAAGAAGAAATTATATAGAAAACATGTATCGTATATAATGTATGATATTATGTATCTATATCACTATCCATAGCTGCAGTATTTAAATTGAAAAAAGAGTGTCAAACAGGTCTGCATCAACACGTGTCATAAACGGAGTGTCTTAGACTGGGTGTCTGAATCACTCATTTTCTGCGTGGAGAGTTGCAGAAAAGATTGCTGAAAGAATAGATGGGGCACCCATTTTGGGAGAGTTCATTGAGAGTCAGTTGACTCCACGGGAGGACTGTATTTTCTTTTTCAACAAAGTCATGTTAAAGAGTACCAGGAAGCGACAGCTTCCAATAAGCCTTCAGTTCCTGGCTACTGTTAAATAAAGAAACTATTTATGTAAGAGCATAGTCAATCAGGAGAGGTATACATGGAGTACCTTAGAGAATCATGCACTAAACAGGAAGGCAAATGTGATTACTGCCGGAGCACAGAGTGCCAAGGACCTGTGATGGAACGTATACCTCGTCCTTTCCCAGGTGAGTCAAGGGAAGGACATTACCTGGACGTCTTCAGTACTCTGAAGACAAATGAATATGGCTCTCCTCGGGAGATCGATGACTTCTTGCCTAGAGCACACGTCAAGAAACTTTTTGCCAAAGGGGAACTGCACAGCTTCGACAAGGCCAAACTAGCAGAACTTAGCAAGGAGTTATGTGTGGCTATGAATTTACTGGAAGACTGTAAAGCACTGTGAACAGCTGCAAGTGTTAAGTAAGATGAGAAGTAGGAAACGGGATCAGAAAAGGGAGGGACGCAAAAGTGTACAAGGACTTTGATTGGGCTGACCTTATCCGGTCAGGGAGTTTGCTGAAACTAACAGTGAAAGAACAAGACAAATATACAGACCGTCATCACTTACAATGTAGATACTTGTCAAAAAAAAAAAACATTTAGTCTACAACACATCATTTCTACAGTACCACAGGAGCGGACGAGCAACAATCGGAGGACTCAGTGGACTCAAGTGACGAAGAAGACGAAGAAGTGCATGAAAATGGTGAGGATATTGTTTTAAATGAAATTGGAGACGAAGAAGAATCAGAAGAATCAGAAGCAGAACAAGTTTCATTTACTAGATCCGGGAGAAGTACTGGCAACAAAAGAAGAATGAAGAGTGACTGGAGGTTCTACTGACATGTAAAAACAAGGTGAAGAAACGGGTTTGTCATGAAATCTAGTACTGTCGAGAAAAAAAAAGGATATTCAAGGGGGTACCTAAAATTCCAGAGGACTGTGGAGGGGGTACTTGACATTTTGTTACATTAGACAAGCACAGTGTTAAAATTTTTTTTTAACAAAGGTTAATTTCTCATCAGTCCCCTCCAACACGTTTCTGTGAATGCCCCCTAAATGGAAATAACAACGCAAAATCCTTCTTTGTTTTGTCTATTTTTATTCGTCCATTGCTTTAAATTTAAATTAAATTTGCTGGCTTTTGAGATAGAAAACTAATAAGGAAACTCTCAGAAAAACGGAAATTCCATTAAAACAATAAAATAATACGTAAATTTCGTAACTTTTCTCGCGAACCGTAAAGGTTCAAAATAAAATTTCTGGCGGCAAGAAAAATTTTTACCCAAACCGTTTGACTGAGAATGGTTAACCAACGATATGTCTCTTCTTAATAGCATACTAATTCCTCAAAAGGAGAAAGACAGTCAAACCTTCCCTAACAGCCATTTCATACGAAAAACCGGATGAACGTTTGTTTTTTATCCACGAACCCCCCCCCCCCACCCCTTCACCCAGTGCGTTAAAATTAGGGTTTCCCAGAAGCTATTGCCTAATTCTGATTGACAAACACGCCTGTCAATCACACTTAAGCGGCGGTCTTGTGCAGTAAACAAGTCGATCACGTTTCAACTACGACCAGGATAGCAAGTTAGAATAAGTTTCATTCGCGTTAAAAAAAGTTGCCTATTAAACCTAATACGTTACTGTTGATTAAGAGTGATTGCACTCAATCCGCACGAGAAGGCAATCTTTGCTGACTAAGTATTCTCTAAATCTAGGTTTATTACTCTATTATCTATTTGAGTCCAGAGCCCAGGAGTGTTTACCATTTCCAAAAAAAAAAATAAAAATAAATAAATAAAATAAAATAAAACGGTAAAGTTTCCAGAATAAATGGAACACCTTGAGAGGTACTCCAAAATTCTCAACCGGAATATCCAAACGGAAAATTGTGTTCCATTTTGTCATTTTCTACCAGTTCCAGGCCCTACGCCAATAGTCAAACTGGTTCCAGACTCTCTCTAAATTAGAGATGAACTGCGCAAATGGTACACGCCAATCTCGAACGGAATTTCCCAATGGGGGGCTTTTGTTTACCATTTTCACAAACCGCACACCAACCAACCAGCTTCCCCAAGTAAATGGTACACAACCCAGGTCGCACTTAAGGAGAACTTTTTCTTTGTCGAATGACAAACCTGACTCGCCCTTGGAAAGTGCGACCAACCTTTTCAACAAACGACATGTCACAACAGCAGTTCAAAGATGAAGTTGTATCGGACTCCTTTTCACGTGTGACGAGTTCACAAATATTTTGACAGGCTTTGCCTGCCTCGGATAACTGTTTTAATTGCTCGTCGACATTAAGTAACGCAAACCGTATTCAAACAACTTAACACAGTTTACTGCTAAACGACTGAGTTTCGCACTTATCATCTTTCTCTTAACTATACTGCTTATTACAGAACAAGGCTAAATCGATCACTTGACGCGATAGTGTCTCTCCTCAGAGGGCGCCTTTTTTTATAGTGGCCGTTTTTGGCAATTTTCGCTCAAAATTTAGCGTCGTAAAATAAAAACAATAAAGTCTATCCGTCTCAGGCCCTATGTGCGATGGGTCCCCTCAGAAATTTGATCCTCAAACTTCATATAAGCCCTCGAACTACGTTCTCGGGCTAATATTTGTCATTTCCTCGGGCAACCTTAATAGATTATTTTCCGGAAAAATATACGCCATGTTGGAAATGGGGCAAACACGTGGTAAAACACACACAATGTTCGTATAAGGAAACAACGAAATTTGATGTCAAGTGTATTCCGAAAAAATTGAAGTCTACGCAAAAAAAACAAAAATAATTATGTTAAACTATGAGGGGCATAGCTGAGCTAGGGTCGTGTTATTGAGTTTTTGTTTTGTTTTTCTTTTTTCCATACATTTGTCCATAAAATCCTATCAAGGAAAACAAATTACGAGATTTATTTGAGATAGGATTTAAGATTTTTCTTATACACACACTAGTTTCACGCCATGACCGCCCCATCCCCAACAAGGCAGATTTTACCGTGAAAAGGTTTATTCAAAAATTGTCTCCAAGTACGCTCTTGACTACTGCACTTTCTTTCACGGGTTAAGTAAAAGTCACTCTAAGTCTTAATAAAATTCTGTTACCAATTCCCTATTTACATGATAATCTGAGGTTCTGGAGAGGAGTCCGATATGGATTTGTGAGGAAGAATTCTACCGCCGTTGATATATAATTCATCTTTAACTATGACGTCTTCTCCTAGAACGGACACGCCTTCCATGCGAACCTAAAAGAATAAATTCGGAAAAACGCCTGGGTCACTTGACTTAGTTACTTTTGGTGGGTCAGTTACTTTTGGAGGTTTCCATAAAAAAACACCTTTGAGGTTTCACTGCGTTAGAAAACGATGCCAACGATTTGGGATGACCCCCTGGAGGCTATTCCCAAAAGTGGACTACACGGGGAGGCTCTGCCCGAAAGGGACGGCTTTTTTGGCAACTGAAATGTACGAAAGAGTAGGGGAATTTGTTTTATTAGTATTTTAAATGAGCGCCGAAACAAACCTTAAACTGAAAAAGACAGCAGCCAAGTCTTCTGAAATACTGAAATGGGGTTGCATAGTTTTGGCAGAAATAGGAACACGAGAAAAATACAAAGGTTGGAGTCTTCGGTGGACTACCAAACAGTGTCCAATCTACTGTTTGTGTCTTATTTTTAAGAATACAAAGGTTTAAGTTTTGTTCTAGGTATATGAAAGAGGTATCATTTCGATAAAAATTAGTGTCATAAGGGGTAAGGGTTTGAACCTCGACCCAACTTGTTTTCTTTCCCGAATAAAGCGTTTGGAGATCTTAGGTCTTTGTAAAAAGACATCTTTTCAATGCTTTCGTTTGTATCGATCTTGTTCTACGAATAAATGAACTCAGAAAGCTATACCAGTATTTGACTCTTATTATCCAACTGTATCAGTTATTGCACAGAAAGCGCGCTCGTTGTTTGTATTTGGACTCGCCCTGCGGGCCAGTCAAAATACAGCACAACTCGTAAAATATACGGCGATAATTCACACCGAAACTTCCAATGAGATGCATATAACTGCCTACTTTTATAATTGCAGAAATTCGTGACTTACCCATTGTCCCACGACTGACTTCCAACCAATGATAGCGGACTGTATCCACGAATGGGACCTAATAACTGCTTCTTGAAGAACTGTACAACGAGAAAGACACGCACCTATCGACAATGAAATACAAAACGTGTCAAGTTTTGAGAAGGCAATTCAAAAGACGAGCAAGCCTCCACATATGAATTTCACACCATTCCTTCATGAACCTCTCAACACTACATCACAAGCAGATTGGCGCAAAGACAATCTGACAAACTCCACTCATATCCGTGTGAGTGGTTTTTAAACGGATTCAAATTACATGTAGCTGAAGACCAGGGGCAAATCCACGGGGGGGGGGGGGGGACGAGGATTGGGAGACTAGCCTTCCCCCTCTTTGGGGTCATTTAAGCTTGAAATTAAGAAAGGGAAAAAACTATCACTGAGGCGATTTTGTCTCGGGTTGTTCTGCTATCGTTCTGTCAGGTGAGCCACCCCCCTTTCAAATATCCTGAATCTGCCACAGAAGACAACACGATACGTCCTGTTAAAAGAGAAACGTTGCTTACCGTCTTGAATAACAGCATTTGCTCCAATAACTACATTTGGTCCTATTCTACAATGCTCTCCTATCTTGGCTGAAGGATGCTGAACAAAGAAAAGGGTATCCAAAAAATAATAACTAAACAGGGACCCGTTTCTCGACAGTCCCGATGCCTTTTCGGGCCCGGTAGGCTATTTTATTAGCACTAGATTTACCTTAAAGATTCAAATTTTGTTGGTTTCTAAAGCTAGGTAGTAAACTTGCAAGTTGACGAAACAAGTCAAGCTGGTTTGCGGGCTAAAAGCTAAACCACCATTCTATAGATTTTGATTTTAAAATATAGCTCCGGGCCCGAAAGGTAGCCGGGACTTTCTAGAAACGGACCCCAGGGGTCCGTTTCAACAAAGAGCAAACTGAATGCTTCTCAGGCCAAGGTGTGAATAAATTTGAAACACTTGGGAAGTATAAGCAAAAAACACGCATTAGCTACACCCAGATCACTTGATAGCCTTCAATACCCTTGTTGATAATTTTATTTATTATATAGACAGTGTTTTACTGGAAAATAGACCACTCGTAAAGTTCATACGAAACTACATCCGGGACTCGAGTGGCCTATTTTCCATATCCTGACTAGTGAGGATATGGATGATGTCATTTACTGCTTTTACACCGTTGTTTGTGCAAAAATACTCTTGTCTATATAATCGAAAGAAAATAACACGGTGGCTCTGAAGATATCAATTTGATTTTCTCATGGTAAAAAACAATGTTTTACTCACTCACTGCACTCGTTCGCAAAATATTGTTCTTACCACTAGAAAATAAAAGTCATATTTTTGCTCCACCATGTAATGTCCTCTATATATATGTATTGACAACAATGATGTAAAGAGTTGTAATGCATTATTGTAAAGAGTTGTAATGCACTATTGTAAAGAGTTGTAATGCACTATTGTAAAGAGTTGTAATGCATTATTATCGCAAAGAGCATTAGCTGAGGATCCCAACATCAGTGCCTGTATATTATGCTCTGACTCACCACCAGAACATTGCCAATGATTCCTGGTCCTTCATGAAGAAGCGCTGGATGTTTTTCTCTCAGATATCGGAGGTACATGACCATACCTGTCAGGAAATCTTTAGGCTGCCCCACATCCATCCAAAACCCTGAAAAGTTGCAACAATTTTAGTTTCTTTCAATTCTCCACACTTCCCTCAAGCAAGTCCTGTACATGTAGTCTTGACCCGTTAAGCCCCAATATCCACATGCAAATTCTCCTCACTGTTCTCCATATATTTCTTACGTTAGTAGTTGGGAGAATTTGTTTTAAACATCGAGACATTTCATGTCTGATGATCATTTCCTTTATTCTCATAACCTGTATGTTTGATCAAGTAGTGATAATGTAAGGAGAAATTAGATGCTTGTCACTCTTGGGGCTTAAAGGGTTAACTCAGTGGGTTGTCGTAAGGTAACAGGCAATGCATGCACAAGGACGCACTACCCCCTTCTCTCCAAAACTCAAGTGGTTCCACTTTTGAGTCTGTGGATGACATCTTCAGTCAGCATTCAAATGAAAGCTTTTGACCAATACTTTGCTGTTGTGCTGTTTATTTAGCTGGATCTCTTTGGTTCTAGCCTAGCCTTTTGAGTCGACATCCTGAAAATGTGAGCATTCAAAGCAATTGAACAATTCTACTCTGTAGTGGTGTTTATTTTACTGTACAATTGCAAGATGGTTTTAACTTATTAACCTCAGAGTTTCTGGATGAAATCTCAAATGTGGCCATTCAAATGAAAGTTACTAAACAGAGCATTAGTGTGGTGCTGAACAAGTTGGTTCTTTGCACTTGCTTTTTCATTTGAAATACTACATTTTTACTTAAAAGTACTGCTTACCTGAAAGATCAAATGCAAATAAATTATCATCCTGAGCCATCTTTGGAAAGATTTCTTTCTCTATTGACGTTGGTCTGAGCTGTGTGGAGAACAAAAAAACACACACAACAACAACGACAACGATCAGTGAAAATACATGTAAGAACAATCAGTTATTTACACAGCGTTGCCCTTTGGGGATCAGGGAACTTATCAGTTTAAGTTTGAGTTACACAATGTATGTGCAAGGTGTGCCTTAGCCTGGTAATCACAATGATAGACTAAGGAACACTTCCATTATGGAAAGCAAACACGTACACGTAGTCCTTTAATATCATTGCACCAAAACATAACTATAAATACGGAGCATTTCTTCAGCAGATTACAAGGGCAAGAAAACCAAAGTTGAGGTTACAGATTGAACCAATTGCCACCAAACTGAGATAAAACAACACTTTTGTAATGGTGGATACCTCCCACCAGCAACCAATGTGGCCTCACCAAGTGAGAGCTTTGACTAAGTCATTATTTACACTATACAGTACAGTGCAGTGCAATGCAGTGCAGTACAGTACAGTACTTGCAATGTAAAGTATAACACACTGTACAGTATACATGTATATGAACATCATTAAACAAAACTAACAGGCTTACAACTCACCTCAATTCTATCCAGCATCTTGGGGCTAAATATATACAGCCCAGCATTGATTTTGTTTGACACGTACACTTGAGGTTTCTCTACAAATTTGTCAATACGTCCTGTTTTTAAATCGTAAACGACAACACCATACTTGGAAGGTTCTTCAACTTTTGTTACCTGTTTCAAAACAAAAGGAAAGAGCCTTGGGTAGGAACTTGCTTTTTTAAACATAAACATCTTTTCAGTAGAAACTACATGGAAAAACAATTAAACAAAACCAGACAATCCTTAACAATACTTGCATATTAAAATAATTGTTTCACGTAATTATGTAACACTAACATCTTCTGGTCATTTGTTGTTCACAAACTTGTTAAAACAGCACTAGGAAATTCTGTTGACTAAAATGATTAAAGCACATTATTTGATTTTCTGCTAGTGATTTTAACTGATCACACTGTAACAGAAGACTTCTTTTGTGACAAGTAAATGTATGTATTTAGACATGGAGTTTTGGATAAATTTATCAACTGAGTTGACAACTGAAGGTAAGTTGACCACCACAGATGGAAATTCAAAAGTTAATGCTTCAGGTATTAGCCAAGGGCTAACCTGTAAAACGTCACCTTTTGTTCTTGGCTACAGTTGTCAATTTAACCTATCACCTTCAGGTTAGTTTATAGATCTAAATTTTTATGCTTCACTTCCCCACTGAGGTAGACTGCGAGCAATCGTCCTATTTTCCTCAGATCCTACACACGAGTGGGAAGAGACTGCTCACAGTCTACCACTGAGGCAGCGCCTCAGTTTCTTTAGAAACTAACCCATTTATTTGTTACTTTTGTATTTTGACTTAGTCTGTTGACTACAGTGTAAGAATCTGTCGAATGCA
Organism: Siderastrea siderea; assembly: GCA_964030785.1. Lineage (NCBI taxonomy): Eukaryota > Metazoa > Cnidaria > Anthozoa > Scleractinia > Rhizangiidae > Siderastrea > Siderastrea siderea. The sequence goes on along the minus strand of OZ034977.1, from coordinate 10,016,680 downwards.
ATCCTTTCATCCATGATTACTTTTAGTTTATTTACATTTTGACATGGTCTTTTGTAAACAAAAAGAAAGCCTGGTTGAAATGCAACACTGTGTGTATGCATACAATGTATTTTCTCTGTAATCACTTGGCCTTTAGTTCAACTTGTTACATTTTGTACATGTACCTACAATGAAAATTTGTCCAGCACCACATAATTATCAATATGTAATGCACAGTACAGTAAATGTCCATGTAATATATTTTCTCTGAAAGTCAAATAATTCCAAGGGGCACCATGTATCTTCAAAGTCCCTACTCAGGGGATGGCCTTGTACATGCATGTCAATTTCCCAGGGGAAGGGGCATCCCCACCCCACCCCATCCCACCCTGGGGCTTAACATTGATAGGTGCATAAAACTTACCACAATAGTGCCTTCCTTTCCATGATTCTTGTGGAATTCTGCCATTTCTTTAAAAGGGAAGTCACACACAACATCACTGTTCAAGACAAAGAATGGTTCATCATCCACTGTGAGGTGATCTCTTGCTAGAGCCAGTGGGCCAGCTGGAAAAAGAGTTCATGACATTAAACCATTGCCATTTTGATCTTATATGCCCTCAGCTGACTTCTTTTACCAGAATTTTTAAAGCTGTGGACTTACCAGTGCCTAGAGGTTCTTTTTCTTGAGAAATTGTGATTGTTATCCCTAACTGTAAGAAAAAATAAATAACAACAACATAATAATAATAATAACAACAACAACAACAACAACAATAAATAATGGGACAGTGTGTTGATAATAAATACAACTTCCCATTATTCATTATTGTATGCCACATACAATTGTAAATACACCCAAGATTAGGACTGATTAGGGAAATGTCTCTTGTAAAGGATACCATACAGCATGATTGTACATGCAGAGTATGACTTTTTTGACCAAAAACAACTGAATATACTGCCATTAATGTTAGATGAGTAATAGTCCAGAGCTGCACAGAGATTTGTCAAGTAAAATAACATACACTGTACTGCTCAAAAGTAAGTCACCAGTTGCGTTTTGTTTTGTGCACAATGCGAATCGCGTCACATGCTATGAGAATTGAATCAACAGGAGGCCTTCTAGATTTGCATATTATAGCACTGTTTACTATAAATGAGAACATCAGGATAAAGGACAACAGGGGACAGAAGACTTACAATTAACCATCTGGGACAAGGGGTGGATTTATTTGCAGCTCGTAGATGGCACTACATGTAGCACAGTATGACTTTTTAGCAACATTTTTAAATTAAAAATTCTAGTAAGATGGCAATCTGTCCAAAAAAAAAACAAGACCTGGGGCCTGTTTCTCGAAGGTTCCGATAACTTTTCGGGCCCGGAAAGCTATTTTATGTGCGTGATGTTTACATTTAAGACTTAAATTTTGTTGGTTTTAAAAGCTGAGCAATAAAATCCTAAGTTGATAAAACAAACTTGTCGGGCTGATACGTGTGCTAAAAACTACACCAGCGTACTATAGATTTTGACTTTAAAATATAGCTCCGGGCCCAAAAAGTTACCGGGACTTTCGAGAAATGGGCCCGTTTCACCTAGCAATAGTACTGTTCGAGAACTTGAGGACTCTCAAGAAAAATTACAGTTTGTATAATTATTATTTTAGAATACCTAGTTCTGAGCAACCTCAAGGTCTTTTTTTAAATCTCAGCTAAACTCACCCTATCTTGCTGCTGTTTCATCTCCTTCTCTAACATCTCTGCTCGATAACTCACAGCAAGGATGATGTGTTTTACACCAGCCTGACAACAACAGTAATATGATGTACGTTACTGCAAATGGTCATAAAAATGTTCACTATTGTACATTTCAATGTTAAGAGTTTCTAATACTGATACATGTAGCTATCTGTTAACAGTAATCCTAACTACATATTTGTGCACGTACATGTAGTTCGCTGACTGAACATTCCCTTCAACAATCCTGTCTCTAATTAAATTCTACAATTCGGAATAATAATTATTTTATTTTTTCAATATCCCGTTCATGGATGGGGTTTATAATTTACTGATAGAAATAGCTTTCAGGGGAATACTGTATTCGAGAAAAAAATGCATTTCCAGTACAGGGTTGAACCAGTTCATCAAAGAGACCACCAAAAATGCAGGGAAAAGATCGGACTGACAAAAGCAAATTTGGTATCAAAGACAAGGGATTGCTAATTAAAAGAGATGTGGCTGCTTACTAGATGCCGTACATGTAGCTCACGGAGTATTTGGAAGGGATCTGGGAATGCATATGTTGGCTGCTAATCTGATCAAAATAAAACGGCAAATCCACTTGTCTGACTTAAGGACGGTGCCTCCTAATACAGAGGTATTTTTGCAAAGGTTATGACTATGGGGGAAAAGTAGATCTCAGTAAGGGTTATTGGAATCTAACAAGAAAAAATGTGCGTAACCACACATTTTTCAGAGCTAATTAAGTAACCATGATTCTAAAAAAGCTTTAAACTACAAAGAACGTAATCGTATGGCAATTTCCTTTCAAATTTAAGCTCAATTATCTCTGAAAATGCGTGGTTTAAGCCCCAGTTTTCTTTTTGGATTCTGAAAGCCTTTGCTAACATCTGCTTTTTCCACATAGTCATAAACCGCACAAAAATACCTTCGTATTAGTAGGCAAATTCCTTAAGAAACTTGAATATCTCAGACCAGACCCAAGATGCGCAGAACGTATGCGCAGTTCGTAACAAAAGGAGGCACCGTCCTTAAGAATTGCCTGGTTAATGCTGGGATCTCCACTCCACAGCTCCAGCCAGGGTAGACTGTAGCCCTGTTAGGGTAAATTTTGACAAGCAACATGGCCTTGAAACAGCGACATAAGAGAGATGAAATGGCGACAAGCGACACAAAGATGGATTGAAACTGCGACAGCGACAAAGACAAGCGCAAATACAATAGCAAAATACCGACAGGGACATGGCTTCCTCCTCAATGCATGAAACGAAGGGTTTTGAAATTGAGACTAGCGACACTCGTAGCCCCCTTGAAAGGGCCTCCAGACTACCTGGCCTGCATTCTAGACGCAACCAGGCCTGCAGGCTTGCTTACATGATGCAACACTGCAAACCATGTCCATCCTGTAAATTGTTGTCTACGTTGTGTGCAATCTTGCAGAAGTAGAATCATGGAATAGACCCAAGGCAGTGTGATCTCTGGGTCAGTAGTAGTGTACATTCTGTACACTGTACTAAGAACATTATAAATGGAAAACAACCTTCAAATAAAACTCTCTGATCATAAATAATGCTTCAAGGTAAAATTTATGTCTAGAAAAGTTTTAAAAGTTCTGGACGTTATGCTCAAAAGCTAAAGCATAGTAAGCTTAAAATGAAATTAACAGAAGGAAAATGATCTTCTCGTAAACTCATATTAAAGCTTAATTGTCAGAACTGAATTGATTTATTTGAATGACCTGATTTGAATTGAATACTGACAAAATTCCGTGATCGATCTTTGCCAGGTATAGAAAAAAAACAATTTCTGCGAACTTTTCGCTGAAAATTTACGTAAACCATAAGTTTGCTTATCAGCTCGTGATCAAAGTCATGACAGCTTTACCTCAGCCAAAGCTTCCACTTGATGCATCACCATCGGTTTATTGCAGAATTCCACGAGCGGCTTCGGTTTTGACAAAGTTAACGGACGAAGCCTCGTTCCATAACCTCCTACGAGTATAAGAGCTTTCATTTTTCCCACCTAGATCGCTGGCGAACGAAAATAAAGGCTGAAAAGATTCTATAAACTAGCGAAAAATAAGATTTTTTTCTCCTCCAAGAGTTCTGCAACGTGTCGAGTTGCTGCAGTACAAGGATTTTCGTTTTTGATCAGTAATCTCGCAAAAATAAGTTGATTTATAAAAAAGAACCCAACAACAATTTTGCACGAAAATTTTCAGTAACGTAACTTAAAAAAGTGATGTCCAGGAACATAAAATATTTTTTTACCTTTAAAACATAAACTTCCGTTTCAATTCAAAAACTATTAATCTCATCGGTTTCATTTCGAAATTCTCTATACCTAGTATTTTGTGTTTTTAACCGCTGACAGAAACTGCTGTCACCAGGGTGTCACGATGTCACGGAAAATCACAAAAAGTATACAACATTTTGGTTGTTTCCAAGACAGCGGCTTAACCAAGGTAAAAATTTGTCCACGATTCAAAACGACTCTTTGAAAAAAATCAACTTATAGCCTTCATTTCCAAGAATATGAACCGAAAAAGTGTGATTTTGATTATAAATGATTGTCAAAATGACTACTGCAGAGACTGATCAAACATGGGTTAGTGTTTGAAGTGGAATAATTCTCTGTTCTTTGATCATTTCTATTTTTTTTCTTTGAAGCAAAATATAAAATTCACTTGTTTTTGAGTACTCAAAATATCATGCAAGTAACGTGAATGTTCACTTCCTGTTAACCAACGGAAGTGACGCTTCTCTACATGCAGTGACGTCACATTAATGGCCGGTCCCTTGAAGTTCTGGTACCGTTTGCTGTTTTGACTAGAAGAAGGGTCTTCTAATTCTGTTGTGTTATTTTTCTGGAAGAAAATGTCTCATCAGACTGGAATACAAGGTTAGTTTGTTATTCAAGTCTTTGTTTTCCATACTGGGCTGAATTGCATGTTTGTCCTCATGAAAATTATCATAGAGGCAAATATCGCAGCGAGCTTACAGCTGTCCGCACGATTTTGTGAGCTAGAAATGTGCCGGTCTTAAAGCTGTTCGCGGTAAGCTTGGCATTTCTGGGATAAGAATACCTTTCATTCAGATGACCGACTCCTGAGCTTTTTCGGCGCTTGTTGTTACTTAACAACGCATTACAAACAAGAACGAAAAGTAGCCAAAACGTAGCTTCAGTTGATAACTGATAAACTCTCTCATATATCCTTGGAGTTCATATAATAAGCTTATATGAACGTTTTTAATTCCTGACCAGGTTTTTTTTAAATAATAATTTTTGGAAGATTTGTTGGCCCTTCTGTTTGTAAACATTCTAGTGGCCAAGCGTGCACACATCCTATCTACAAGACTGTAAACCTGTGCATTTCCTTAAGCTTCTTTATTTTATATATAGTGACATTCAGTGTCTTACAGGGGGTGGAGTGGTGGGAGTTAATGATGTTTCCCGTTGCTGGTGTATAATGCAACTACACTGATGGTGATCAGTCATTTCAATTTTTCACCGCTTCCTCCCCCACCCCCCTACATCATTATCATCATCATTCCTGTGTATTTCCTCAGGAACATACTAGGACCATCACTGTTTCCTTCGACCGCTCTTCCTCCTGAGCGATCTGTTTTGCCTCCTCCCAGGGCTAATTTTCCTTTTTTATACCCACCTCAAGATGGCTGCCATTTGCATGTCCATTATCTTAAACAGTCTAAGATGTTGTCAGGTTCATAAAGGGTCATACTTTAAAAATTAAACACTGCCTTACTCTTTGGCTTCAGCAATAGCTCACAATTTTTTATTAGACAAGTAATCAATCAATCAATCAATAAACTTTATTTACCCTCGAATTTACAGTGTAGCACTCAAGTGCTAATATCTTCAAGCCAACTACATTAATAAATAATTATCATAAAAAGTTAATTCTATATAACAAATAAGATAACTAACTACCTAGACAACTAACTTGCAAATTATCATGATGTAGAAAGGTTTGCAGTTCCTGCCCTTTTAACTAAATTATTGTTCCCTGTAGATATCAGTCGTCGAAAAGAAGTAAAATCAGAAATAGTGCGGTAATGGTCAGGAAGAGAATTCCAAGCTGTTGCTGCCGAGTAACTAAAGGAATTGAGACCATAAGAAGTGGTCAATGGTTTGGGCAAACAGAGCATATTATGTCCTCTTAAAAAATAGGTGCTAGAGCGTAAACGAAACATATCTTTTAAATATCTTGGATAATCAGAAAAATGAAGACATTTAAAAATAGTAAGAATCATGTTTTGTAAACGCTTGTCCTTAATGTTTGCGGTTCCTGCCTTTTTAAGTAAATTATTGTACTCAGAGTTAAAAATATCCTTGAAAATGAATCGAAGAATACGTTTGTTTAAGAGGTCCAGTTTATCAGAATAATGCCCATAAATTTGTTACACTGGCAATGTTAGGTACGCAAAAATGAGTCTGTAGTTTGTCAAAAGTGATGCTTCACTGCCTTGCTACTGACAATACAGTATGCATGCACAAACCCCTTCGAATGCTATATAATGGCAAAAACGAGCTTACACTAGCTGACTTTTGTTTTGTAGCTAATGATGATTTAAAGAGTGTGTTTGCTGCAGCAAAAGAAGGAAACATTAGAGTTATTAAGGTTGACATTCAGGATGGTATGTTTTTGTAATAAGATTACATATTAATTACATTAAACATCATGTTTAAACCGCTTAACGTCCGTGCCGGCCTGAGCCGGCCTTGATTTTGCGCGTGTTCGCTTTTGGCCCCAGCCTCCCTTAGAAAGGCTTTTTTGGTCCCCTTTTGTCCTAGTTGTCTTCGGGAATGTTCAACCAATCAGAATCCACCAACTGCGCATATATTTGAAGGCTTGAGGGGGTCCTAGAAGGGAAGACTTTTTGTCACTCTCCAAGAAGATCACATTTCACTCAAAATGGCTGCCGTGCTCTTCACGCGTGAATTTTCAAGATGGCAATATCTCGCTCTCGGAAGGAAGGATTACCTTTTGAAACTTAAAAATCGAAAGAAGAAGCTCTAAGGAACACTCGACAAGTTAAGCGATGGAATTTAGAGCTTTTAGAGCGAAGAAAACATCTTTCGAGGACGAACAGCTGTTTTGTCAAAGCGAAGGACAATCTTGCATCGCAAGAGATTTTTCGAACTGCGGACTTTCTGGGAAATGCTCAAGCACTTCTACGAGTCTACGGTAGAGTAAATTACACATTTGATTGTAAATTTTTACCGAAATAACTTCTTAATTGAAGGATTCTTTGTATTTCTTAAAGTTTTCGTAAAAGTTTGGAAAAACGTGCACAGTTCGCATCAGTAAATGCTCTTCAAAATAACTTGCACATCGAGCGAAATCGCTTGCGCGTAGCTTCCCTCGAAGAAAGAATTGAACGCGTTTGGTTTTCAGAAACGAATAAAGGCGTGTATTAATAAATGTGTTATTTAGAAAAGCTTACTGTCTCCTCTTCTGCGAATCTTCGTTCAAGAAATTTCCAAAAATAGTAATCTGACCTAAACACACACACAATCCTCTGTTGTGGTTTGATTTCACGCGCGAGACAACATGTGAATCTCTTGCGTAAATTTTCAAAATTTTGACTTCAAGATTGTATTTTTGGCTAATTCTTAATTGACAACTGGTGTATTTTATTCGAAAGTTAGAAATTCTAACTATTCTAGATCAAGTGAGTGTTGTGTTTTCGAGCCTATAAATTGTCGTTTCGTACTGCACATGGGGTTGTTTATTACCAACTGCTAACTTAGCGAATCGATCAAAAAACACGCGGCCGGTAATGAGTTAAAATAATAACCACCATTAGAGCTAATTCCATTGTTATGTGCAGCGAGATGTACTTTGCTGATCATGAAAGAATTGAACAGAGCTTTATACCCATGAACAATAATGAGATTTCAACAGAATTCTTTTATAACTACCATGAAGTCTCTTACTTGTGGGGGGCGTGGTGGTGTACAGTGGTTAGCGCGTTGGACTTCAGATCTGAAGGTCAGTAATTCAACGCCCAGTCCTTGCCATCATGTTGTTTCCTTAAACAAGAAACTTTACCCCACATTGTCTCTCTCCACCCAGGTGTATAAATGGGTACCAGCGACATACTGCTTGGGGTAACCCTGCAATGGACCAGCATCCTATTCAGGGGGGAGTAGCAATGCTCTCAGTTGCTTCATGCTAAGGAAACCTAGTTAAGCTCTGGCCGTGTCGTTCTTCTTGGCTCGTTTGCAACTTTAATTTACCTAGTACCTTTTAATGTTACCTGAAGTCGCACAATCACCCCAGTCACTGCCCTTCCCTATTCCAGGACATTTGACAATCTTTCAACATTATGTAAAGGTGATCTCTAACTAAGGCAGTTTTTCATTATATGTATTTTTTCAGAGCAGTTGTTATGTGCCGAAACAAAGGAGCCTGTAGGAGACTGGGAAAATGATATCCTTTGAGCAATTTCACTTTCACTTAAAAAAGATCAACAACTGAATCCTCCTTCAAGTTGCATCACTCTTTATAGGCACCATGACATATCAAGTGAAGGTGTCGGCAGAAAAGTGGCTATACACTGTATTGGTGTACTTTCCATCTGAAAGCTACAATCTTGGACAAAACTGTTGAGACACTTCAGAATGAATGAGAACTTTGACCTTGAAAACCACTTACCACAGCAAATGTCTCCCCCTCTCCCCCTTATCAATGTTGCTTTGCCACCAAAAAACCCCTGATGAATCCTTCGTCCTTTCAAACAACATTGAGTGAGGGGAGCGGGGCAGGGGAACCATTTCAGCAATCTTGTTGTTGTTTCCATAAAGAAAAATTGAGAAATGCACGCACTAATTGTGATTCTGTCAACTAGTTTTGTCCAAGATTGTAGGTACATGGTGGTTCAAGATTTAGTCTTTGCCTCTGTAATTTGTGTTTTTAGTAGTAAGCTGTGAAATAATTATTTGGTAATAAAAATAATTTCCAATGAGCAAAATGGTGCAGGTAATATCCTTGTGATGGACTAGCATTCCATCCAGGGTGGAATGGTGACTATAGCCCAAATCACTTTTGATACTCTAAGTGATAATCCATTTGGCTTGTAAACCTGAACAATGCCCACCTTTTTACTGACATGTTTGACAGATAGTGCATGTACATGAATTGGCAACCATTGCCAGTATCTTGGGTAGCACAAACATGCACCACAAATTCAAGTCTTTTATTCAAGTCTTTGTTTTCCATACTGGGTTGAATTGCATGTTTGTCCTCATGAAAATTATCATAGAGGCAAATATCGCAGCGAGCTTACAGCTGTCCGCACGATTTTGTGCGCTAGAAATGTGCCGGTCTTAAAGCTGTTCGCGGTAAGCTTGGTATTTCTGGGATAAAAATACCTTTCATTCAGATGACAGACTCCTGAGCTTTTTTGGCGCTTGTTGTTACTTAACAACACATTACAAACAAGAACGAAAAGTAGCCAAAACGTAGCTTGATAACTGATAAACTCTCTCATAACTAGCATTCCATCCAGGGTGGAATAGTCACTATAGCCCAAATCACTTTCGATACTCTAAGTGATAATCCATTTGGCTTGTAATCCTTGAACAATGCCCACCTTTTTACTGACATGTTTGACAGATAGTGCATGTACATGAATTGGCAACCATTGCCAGTATCTTGGGTAGCACAAACATGCACCACAAATTCAAGTCTTTTATTCAAGTCTTTGTTTTCCATACTGGGTTGAATTGCATGTTTGTCCTCATGAAAATTATCATAGAGGCAAATATCGCAGCGAGCTTACAGCTGTCCGCACGATTTTGTGAGCTAGAAATGTGCCGGTTTTAAAGCTGTTCGCGGTAAGCTTGGTATTTCTGGGATAAAAATACCTTTCATTCAGATGACAGACTCCTGAGCTTTTTCGGCGCTTGTTGTTACTTAACAACACATTACAAACAAGAACGAAAAGTAGCCAAAACCTAGCTTGATAACTGATAAACTCTCTCATAACTAGCATTCCATCCAGGGTGGAATAGTCACTATAGCCCAAATCACTTTCGATACTCTAAGTGATAATCCATTTGGCTTGTAAACCTTGAACAATGCCCACCTTTTTACTGACATGTTTGACAGATAGTGCATGTACATGAATTGGCAACCATTGCCAGTATCTTGGGTAGCACAAGCATGCACCACAAATTGAAAAAAGTATAGTGTAAATTTAGTGGTAGCTAAAGGTGATGCTTTAGCCTTAGTTTAAATGTGCTTATCTTTACTTATTTTGGCCTTGACGGTAACTACATTATGATGATGCTATTCTACCACTACTAGAGAAGGAGGATCCTTGCTACTTGTTTTATCGACTGGACACCGAAAACAATCAAGGATATGAATGGCTGTTTATTTCATATTCTCCTGACTTTGCCAAGGTGAGCAGTTTGGCACCACAGAGAAACACACTTATTCATTAGATTAACTGCTCTATAAGAAGGATTGGCTTTCAGACTCCTATAATTTATAAGTAATTAATTAAAAGCTGTTTACTCTTCAGCTCACCTGAATACAGATCTTTGTTCAGTCTATACATGAGCCAAGATATTGGTAGTTCTTCACATGCTTAAGTTTCCTGTTGTCAAGAGTTCTGTCTCCCTGCTGGCTATATGCCAAGAGTCCGGTTTTGGCACCATTGATGTGTAATCCAACCTCCTTTAACTCTCAACCCCTTAAACCATTATACAAATTCTCCTTACTTGTCTCCATAGATTCTATTGATGACTAATTGGGAGAACTTTTTCAAAAATCAAGACAATTCATCTTTGGTGATCATTTGCCAAACTCTCATGGCCTGTACAATGTATGTGTTAATACACTGGTATGTGAGGAGAAATTTGATGCTGATCTCTCTGGGGGCTTAAATGGTTAAGACGATTTCCGCTCAACGTTCGAGCAGTAAGTGCAAAAATTAAGTTACCAAAAACATACTTGCAGCACTGTCACATTTTGAGAACAGATAAGAAGAACTTATCGTTACTTTTGCTCCCAGGCTGACCCCGCGAGAGAAAATTGAATTTGAAGTTATCCATATTTCAATTAAAAAGACGCTTCATGTCAGTTCAAAACAAAATGGCGCCTGTTTTTAGCATACTTTTACGAGATTTGAAATTAATTTTCTTGAGAATGCTTGAGAATTTCATCGCGGGGTCACTTGGGCAAGTGAACTAGGGTGAGATGTTTCAAATAGCATTTAAAATGTTACCGTGCTATGAGTAGTTTTTTGGTAAATATTTTTTGCACTTATTGCTCGAACGTTGAGCGGCATCCGTCTTAATTTCCTGCAGTTTCTACCCTATGTTGCAATGTCTTTTTTTTTTCATTTCAAAAGGCAAACAAACCACTAAAGTCATTCTGGATGTTTTTGGGTAGAGATCTTCTATTGATTGAATCATTACAGTTACCTTTTGTCTTGCTTTCTAACTAAAGGATGGTTAATTTTTGCTCTTCAGCCTCAGCGGAAGATGTTGTTTGCTGGAACAAAAGCTACCTTAAAGCAGGAGTTTGGTGGAGGCCACATAAAGGATGAAATCTTTGGAACTCTTCCGGTATGAGTAGATGGACAGTATTTTTTCTTAAATAATAAAGTGTATATTGTTTGTCTCATGATGTACATGTAGTCATTGGAGTTGTAGGTCGCGACGTTTCGACTGCTTACTACTAGTCTTCATCAGGCGATGAGGTCGACTGGTTGCGTGTCACCGTATGAATCACGATGGTCAGCTGTGGTTGGTACGCTTCGATCCTCATTGTTCCACTGTGAAGTTGTTTCCCGAGAGGTCCGATTTGAAGTTGTTCCCTCGGCGGTTCGCTGATGTACCGGTCTCCTGTTGTGTTTCTTGATCGTTGGTATCCACGCTTCAGGAATTTCAATTCCATTGTCCCTATTGATGTCATTAGGGTGAAGTCTTATTTGGGTAGCTTCCTTGACCCTATGGGTGTACCAGTGTCAGTCTCGATCAATAAACTTTACCTTGTTCCAAAGCGGGTGGTGGCAGGTCTTGTTGTCGTGCTCAGAAATGGTGGAGGTCTGGGTACGGGCGAGTCGTATATCCCTGTCATGGTCTTTGATCCTGTCCTGCATAGATCTTCCTGTTTCGCCAATGTAGACTTTTCCGCATTCACAGGGAATCCTGTAGACTATGCCGTCTTGTTTAGCCGTATCGACGGTGTCCTTTGGTCGCACTAAATGTGACCTAAGTGTCGTGTCCGACTTAAGTAGGGCACGAATACCTTGTTGTTGTAGGCAGCAGCAAAGAGGTTCTGATACTCCTTTGATATACGGCAAAACCGCGGTGGACTTAAACTCTGTCTCAGGCTCTACCCTGGGGGCTGCTTTTCTTGTCCTGGTTAGCTTCTGTACGAAGGAGGAGGAATAACCGTTAGAAACAAGGACAGATGTTTTTTCTCCTCAGAGATGACTGATGGCTTGGTCACGAGGCTCTTCGCCCGGTCGTGCAGACACTTAACAATACTGCGGACCTCTCGGGAAACAACTTCACAGCAGAACAATGAGGATTGAAATGCACCAATCACAGCCGACCATCGTGATTCATATGGTGACGCGCAACCAGGCGACCTCATCGCCTGATGAAGACTAGCAGTAAGCAGTCGAAACATTGCAATCTACATCTCAAGTGACTACAGTGTACATCGTGAGACAAACCATATACACTTCATTATTTAACTGTATTTACCACGATGAACAATAACCACCTTTTTTACGACAGTATTTTTTCTTTTTCACAGTCTTTTCCCTTGCTATGATGCAAGGGTTGAAGGGATAAACTTGCTTACATTGGAGTAACCTTAACTGCCCATGCTGAGAAATGTTACAGTAACTTAAATTTCTGATGAAAATGACAGGGCATTCAGATTAGGGATAATGCAATTGAGATTCCTGAAGCATGGATTCTTACAGCAGTAGTCCTACAAGCAAACAACTTCTCATTGGTCAGAATCACAAGGGTAGCCTGATCAAGAACCACCAATCACAGCTAGGAGACTTCCCTGCCACATTTGTGTGTACATACATGTAATTGTTTGTCTTCATACCCAAGGCCCAGTTGTTCGAAAGCTGGTATATGCTAACCTTGGATTAGAATTTGACAAAGGTCCCTGTTTCTCTTATTTTAAAATAGTTTTCACAACAAAATTCCAAATGATTCAGTTTGAGAGAAATCAAAGTAAAAAATGTACAGTAAGACAGGAATCTGTATTGTTTGGCCAGCTGGGTTAGCTTAATCCTTCTTTGAACAACTGGACCCAGATGTGTAAGCTGAGTCAGCAACTGCAGATATGCCACAGTCAGGGAAAAGTCAAGGAAAAGCATTATTTTTTCAAGGGTCAGGGAATTTTGCATCAGGTAATGGATTTAAAGTTCTTAATTCTACCTCAAAAACAATAAAAAGTCAGCCACAAGGTTCGATAACAAAATATTTTTTTTGTAGGTAAGGTAAGAAAATTTTGAATCAACTTAAATCTTAAAAGAGTACTAACATCAAACAAGTGACCAGCCTTTTTGTGATTGTTTGTAACCGTGTATTTTGTTTTGTAGCGTGAGTACTAACATCAAACTAATAGCCTTTTTGTGATTGTTTGTGGCCGCATGTATTTTGTTTTGTAGGGTGATGTTTCTTTGAGTGGATTTAAGAAACACAAAGCACATGAAAGTGCTCCTCCACCTCTCACTGATCAAGAACTGGAGTTGGAAATGGTGAAACAACAAGAGGTTAGACCTGCTCTTGTGTAAAGCATTTTATTTAACATTTACAGTGGCAGCCCATTAGCCTTAATGCGGGGGGCTTAATATAGAAGGTAGACATTTTGCGAATCATAATTATTCTGTCTTTTTTTAATTATTTTTTTTACACATCTGAACTTCACATCAAAGTAACAAGTTAAACGTAGATCAAAATTTTCCATAAAGTGTAAATTACTCAATTTTGAAAATACCCTAAATGACACTTAAGGACTTTTTTATGATTTGAAAGTTTTAAAACAAACTGAAGCTTGATTTCCACTGGCAGAGAAAAAATCAATTTTCCACATTTTGACCATGCCCCCATTTCTTTAACTGTTAAGACGGATTCCCCACAACATTCGAGCAATATTAGGGTGCAAAAATTATTTACTAAAAAACTACTTATAGCACGGTGATATTTTGAATACTATTTGAAACATGCATGACACTTTTATTTGCTTCTCCATTTTCCAAGTGATCCCGGGATTAAATTCTCAAGCATTCTTAAAATGCTTAAAATAGGTGCCATTTTGTTTTGAACTGACATGATGCATCTTTTCAATATTAAAATATGGATAATTTCAAATTCAATTGTCTCTCAAGGGGTCAGCTTGATTGCTCAGGTATTGGTAATTTCTTCTTTTTTATTCAAAATGTTACCATGCTATGAGTATTTTTTTGATAACTTTATTTTGCACTTATTGATTGCTTACAAAGTCCAGCGGAAATCATCTTAACATGTTCTCTACCATTGTCACTCACAACTTTTTGCCATCTTTTTGATGGGTTCCATTTCATCTGACCAATCAAATCCAAGAACTGTTAGATGAGAAGCCACAAGTGTGAACATGGAACTTTACAACTCCTCCGCTAACATTCCTTCCATTTTAAGGGGGCAGACCCTAAATACAGATCTGGGGTTGTTGCTAAGGGGTTTTTGTGGATGGTATTTAATCATGCCCTGTTTTCCAGCACAATGTGTTGCTGGATTGGTGAAATGTATTAGGATGAACATCTGAATTTTAAAAATCGACACTGCGCGTGCATAGCTAGTGCCAGTCCCCAATCGAGCATTGAAAAGAAATATCCTGAAAACTCGGAGGAAAGAAAGTAGAATTCCAAATTTTTTTTACGAATCAGAGATAACTCAACCCTCTTTAAAATTTGACATATGTGTAAGCAATTGCTGTTTACACAAAGAAAAGAAAATGTATAAATAATTTTATGCATACTTATGATGTCATAACCTCTGTAATAATGCGAATTTCAAAAAAATCGATACGTCGCATTTTCAACTTGACGATTCTTAAATGTTAATAATGTTTTCAATAACCAAAACTGTACCCCATCTGTGTGTTAGGCTTTTTTCTGTTCCGGTCACGTGACCTGCCAAATATGGTTGTGACTCGAAAATCTTGAAAATCGTTCCCATGCAACAAATAAGGCCAAGAAGCTTAGTCGAGTGTATCCATGTATTAAACTTGAAAAATTTTACACAACAGAAGATTTTCTTTTTAACAGCACCTTACCACCCGAAAGCCTATACCCACATGTAAGCTTGCGTAAAATACAGTAGCTCAATCTTATTTTTAGCTGTGGATGAAGTCCTAAGGTGTAACCATTCAAATGAAAGCTACTCATTAGTACATTTACTTCCACGAAGTTCTGTTTGTTTCTTGATATTTGGCAAAAAATGCTACTTTCTCCTTTTATTTATTGTTTCTTTCCATTGTTGGCACTTTTGGGTAATTAATTACGGTTGATTATACATTAACATCAGCAAACTCATATATTTTGCAACACAGCTGCGAGCAGACATAAGTGTAGACAGCAAGCAGAGTCACATGACTGGAGTTCATTTTCCTTTAAATGATGAAGCTCTGGCAAAACTGGCTGAACTTAAAGAGAACAAGTTAAGCCTGGTCCAGCTGGTAAGTGAAACAGTCTTATGTTCATGTGAAGTGAATAAAATACCGTATTTTCTCGATTAAATGCCAGGGCCCAAATAAACGCCGGGTATCAACGAGGGAATTGTAAATAAGCCCCTCAGACGTTTATTTGTTGTATAATAAACACAAGAAAAGCCCCAGGGGCATTAGACCCCGCCGTTGTTCTCCCTCCCCTCGGGGTGTAAAACATATTAAGGTCACTCAAGATACAATTCCTAGCCCGTGTAGCGAAAAACACGGCGAGTATCTGTCTGGCCGAGCGAAAACCGTAGTCTGGGGCAAGTGACCAAGAAAAAAAGGAAAATAATGAAAGAAATGGGTATTACTAGACACCGTCCTGACGGCAGGGTAAAAATGGGTATTACTAGACCCCGTCCTGACGGCGGGGTAAAAAGCCCCAGGGGCATTAACCCCGCCGTTGTTCGAACTGCCCTTGGGGTCCTAACTATATTACGGCCACGTAAAATACAAGCCGAAGTGGTGTAAATTTTAAAAGTTGGTGATTTATCGTATTTTTTACGTGTTTGCAATGATAATATAAATCAAGACATGACCTGCCTAATCACCCTGTTTTAGCGTGCGTGACGAAGAGCGTGATGAAATATTTTGATCATAGCGTGACTCAGCCTGGCCTCGTAGCTCAGTTGGTAAAGCAACGGTGTTCTAATGAGGTCGTGGGTTCAAATCCCGCCGGGGTCAAAGATTTTTCTTTTATCTTGGTTCTCATTTCTAATTTCTTCTTTTAAGGCCTGTGGCCGGGGGGAATTATGGAGGGCAGTATTGCTCACTTCTTGGCACTCTATCATACACTTTACATCATAATATTACTAAGTTCATAGCGATCGCGAGTTCATGCCAGCTTTCAAACTAAAGCTCGCTAGTACATTCGTCCTTGCTCTCGTCGAAGAAAAGTTAAGTCCATTGAATTCCTTGTACTTTTCTACACAATTTTCCTTAAAGATTTTGGCCAAGCAAAGCAAAACTGCCAAAAAAATGTTTGCATTTGACTGTTGAATTATTCAACTTGGCGAAAGTAAGGGACTTCCCCAAATCGGCTTCTGTGTTTCAGTGATCTAATGTTTAATACTTGCCAGGGCAAGTTAGGCGAATTCATGCCAGCTTCAAAGCTCGCTAGCACCTTCGTTCTTGCTCTCACTGAAGAGAAGTCAACTCCACTGAATTTCTCGTACTTTTCTACACAACTTTCCCAAAAGATTTTGGCGAAGCAAGGCAAAACTGCCAAAAAAATGCTTGCATTTCACGGTTGAATTATTCAACTTGGCGAAAGCAAGGGACTTCCCCGAATCGGCTTCTGTGTTTCAGTGATCTAACGTTTAATACTTGCCAGGGCAAGTTAGGCGAATTCATGCCAGCTTAAAAGCTCGCTAGCACCTTCGTTCTTGCTCTCATTGAAGAGAAGTCAACTCCACTGAATTTCTCGTACTTTTCTACACAACTTTCCCTAAAGATTTTGGCGAAGCAAGGCAAAACTGCCAAAAAATATTTGCATTTCACGGTTGAATTATTCAACTTGGCGAAAGCAAGGGACTTCCCCGAATGGGCTTCTGTGTTTCAGTGATGTAATGTTTACGTGCCACGGCAAGTTAGGCGAATTCATGCCAGCTTCAAAGCTCGCTAGCACCTTCGTTCTTGCTTTCATCGAAAAGGTTTTTATGCCATTAAAGCGCCAGTAATTTTCTACACCAACTATCCTGAAAATTCTGGCGAATAAACTCTAAACGTACGAAAATTACCGGCAAGTATTGTTTTGATCGAGCGAAGGGCTGGGGCAACTGACCACGACAAAAAAAAAAAACAAAAAATAAACAAGAAAAGCCCCAGGGGGCATTAACCCCGCCGTTGTTCTCTCTGCCCTTGGGGTCCAAAAGATATTACGGCCAGGTAAAAGTTGGTGATTTATCGTAGCTTTTACGTGCTTGCGATGATAATATAAATCAAGGCACGACTTGCCTAATCATCCTGTTTTAGCGTGCGTGACGAAAAGCGTGATGAAACTATTATTTTGATCATAGCGTGACTCAGCCTGGCCTCGTAGCTCAGTTGGTTGAGCGACGGTGTTCTAATCCGGAGGTCGTGGGTTCGAATCCCGCCGGGGTCAAAGATTTTTCTTTTATCTTGGTTCTCATTTCTAATTTCTTACTTTTAAGGCCTGTGGTCGGGGGGAAATTATGGAGGGCAGTATTACTCACTTCTTGGCGCTCATACATACATACTTTACATCATAAATTACTAAGCTCATAGCGATCGCGAGTTCATGCCAGCTTTCAAACTTAAGCTCCCTAGTACATTCGTCCTTGCTCTCGTCGAAGAAATGTTAAATCCATTGAATTCCTTGTACTTTTCTACACAACTTTCCCTAAAGATTTTGGCGAAGCAAAGCAAAACTGCCAAAAAATGCTTGCATTTGACTGCTGAATTATTCAACTTGGCGAAAGCAAGGACTTCCCCGAATCGGCTTCTGTGTTTCAGTGATGTAATGTTTACGCGCCACGGCAAGTTAGGCGAATTCATTCCAGCTTCAAAGCTCGCTAGCACCTTCGTTCCTACTTTCATTGGACCCCGCCGTTTTTCTCCTCCTCCCAGGGAGCAAAATATATTACGGTCACTCAAGATACGAGCTCAAGTGGTGTAAATTTTAAAGTTGATGATTTATCGTACCTGTGTTTGCTGCCATTTCCCCTTATGCGTCTGCTCCGCACCCTTCTCCCTGTGGTAACATGAATCCCTGATAGTATGAACCCCATCCCTCATTCCTTGGTCATCCACTTGTCCTAGCTTTCGCGAAGAAGAACGTGACGAAATATTTTGACCATAGCGTGACTCAGTTAAGTCACCTTTTTTTTAAATAAACGAACTGACATGTCAGCGTAATTCTAAATAGCAAGGGCACGGAAATTTAAATAGATTTCTTGATAAAAAACTCATTCTAAAATCTAAAGGAAACTGGTAGCTATGAAAAACCGTAAAAGTCTATTTTAGGCCGTGATTCGATGAGTGATTTGGCGCAAGCAAGTTTACTTCTCCGAATCGGCTTCTGTGTTTCAATGACGTAATGTTTATGTGCTACGGCACGTAGCATGAATCACTGGCTTTCAAAGCTCGCTAGCACCTTCGTCCTTGCTCTCATTGAAGAGAAGTCAACTCCATTGAATGTGTTGTACTTTTCTACACAACTTTCCCTAAAGATTTCGGCGAAGCAAAGCAAAACTGCCAAAAATATGCTTGTATTTCACTGTTGAATTTTTCAACTTGGCGAAAGCAAGGGACTTCCCCGGATCACCTTTTGTGTTTCAGTGATGTAATGTTTACGTGCCAGGGCAGGTTTGGCAAATTCATGCCAGCTTCAAAGCTCGCTAGCACCTTCGTTCTTGCTTTCATCGAAGGAATTTTCATGCCATTAAATCGCCGGTAATTTTCTACACCAACTTTCATGAAAATTCTGGCGAATAAACGCTAAACGAACGCACATTACCGGCAAGTATTGTTTTGACCGAGCGGAGGTCTGGGGCAACTGACCACGACAAAAAAAAAAAAAAAAAAAAAAAAAAAGGAGTATTGCTAGACCCCGTCCTGACGGCGGGGTAAAAACGGGTATTACTAGACCCCGTCCTGACGGCGGGGTAATAAGATTTCACGGCAAGATACACGGCTGAAAAGAAAAACGAATAATAACCCTTTCTTAAAAAATGGCAGGCCCAAATATACTGCTGATTCAAACAGATGCCGGGTCCACCATGCCAAGTTTGAAATGAACTTCGGCGGCATTTAATTGGGAAAATACGGTAATGTGGTTAGTCATGCATTTTGTTTGTGACATCGTGAGAATCAAAAATGTCATCATAAAATAATTGAAAGGCCCAGTGGAAAAAGGGCGTAAGTGATGATTGCAGGTTGAAAATCTTAATTGCTGCTATTTAGCTGAACGTTTGCACACAGGCTGGTTTTCCTGTAAGGAACATTGTTGTGCAGTTATTTCTTGACCTGAGAGCTTCAATTTGAATAATTAGCGTATTACTTTTGCTTAAAACTGACACAAAGAAAACAACAGGACTGCGGATTCTAGGTTGAATTCCTT
Source organism: Siderastrea siderea (assembly GCA_964030785.1). Taxonomy (NCBI): domain Eukaryota; kingdom Metazoa; phylum Cnidaria; class Anthozoa; order Scleractinia; family Rhizangiidae; genus Siderastrea; species Siderastrea siderea. The sequence continues at coordinate 9,997,118 of OZ034977.1, read as the reverse complement.
TGTTTTAGTTCAGGCAGAGAACAAAAGAAATCTTTCACGCATCACTTGAGCGAGTTCAGTTCAACAAAACTTTTCACGCAAAAGTAATACGCTAATTCTTCAAATTTTAGATCTCAGGTCAAGAAATAAGTGCGCAACAGCGTTCCTCACATGAAAACCAGCCTGTGTGCCAATGTTCAGCTAAATAGGAGCAATTTCGATTTTAACCTCAAATCATCACTTACGCCCTTTTTCCACCGGGCCCTTCAATTTTAAATTCCACCGTCTGGAAATTTTGTCACCTCTCCTGAAAAAATAAAATGAATATATTGTGAAATGAGACAATTGGCAGGGTAATTGCAAAACTGCCCTGTAGTGTATGTGATGATAAGTTATAGTCACTGTTGTTGGTGTTGTTTTGTTGTGCAAGTTTTTCTCCTCTTCCCCCTCCCCCCAAGAAATTCAAGTTTAGCTTCATACTTTGCTTCTAAAATTTTGGGTTTTAAGACCCCCTTCTCCCTAGGAATTTCTGATTGCCTTCCATGGGGTGGGTATGGTGTTTTTCTGGAACTACATGTACACATTCTTTAGAGTAATCAGTATTGTTTTTAAAAATATTGTAACAACAACAACAGCAACAACAACAACTTAATTAAAAAAACAAAATCTCCTTGAGTCCAGTATATTTTATTGTATGAAATAACAAAATAATTACTTGAATTGAGTGGTTTGTTAGAAATTTGAATATGCGACTTAACTGTTTTTTGTCATTCCTCAGGAACTTGACATAGAAAGTGAAACAATTGTGTTGGCGGATGCAAAGGAGGATGTTGCACCTAATGATCTTTCCAAACACGTCCCAGCTGACAAAGGAAGATATATTTTCTATCTGTTTAAACACACTTTCGAGGGAGACTACCTCGAGTCCATAGGTGAGAGGAAACTCCCTTTTCAGGGGTGTGGATTAGCCAAGCCTTCAAATACAGTGTATCACTGCTTTCCATCTCTCTCAACCACTGCAGCAGTATTTGTTGGGAGTGATAAGAGGCAGCTGTATTATTTTCTAGGCTAAGAATAGACCTTCTAAAGTGTTTTTGCTAAGTTTTCTTGCTTACATGTAGCTTGGGGTGGGGAGGGGAGGTTTTAGCTGTCAATAACTAGGCTCTAAAACTAACACCTTCTGTAAAATGAGTTGAATTCTAGTGATATCTAGAGGGTGCTTTGAGTGTTTTCATACCACTGAGTGTCACTTTTGTATTGAGCAGAACAATTTACATGACTGAACAGGATTCAAATTTTTGAAATAAGTAGACGTAAACACCAAATCTCTCAAGGGAAACCGAAAATTGTGAGAGATAGCAGCGTGTGGAGAGTCAGGTGTGAAGTTCTTATTTGCATTTCATTGCAGTTTTTGTGTACTCAATGCCTGGATACAAATGTCCGATTAAAGATCGTATGTTATACTCCACATGCAAGGGGCCATTACTGGATGTGGCTACTGATAGAGTGGGACTAAACATAGGAAGAAAGGTATAGTCAAACCTCTGTTATAACGTAACCCAATGAAAGGTGCACGCTGACTAATGCTTACTACTTGAGAACGCCTGATGTGACGCAATGTGGGGCATGCAGTGACAAAAATTAACACGAGCTTTTTTTTCGAACGTTCCACCTACTTTTTTCTTCCCCAGGATGCATCTAGAAAGTACATGAAGTCCTTTTCCTCTAATGAAAAAGGTTCATGGTACGAAGATGTCAAAAAAATTTTTTAGCTTATTTTCTTCATGATTGCGCAAGTTTTTTCAAGGGGGATTAAAATTTCCGTCTGACAGGAAATCTTAACACGCGAAATTATATGTCTGAACAAAATACCTGAAGTTATGTTATAAAACAAAGGCAAAAGGCAACAGCCATGCAACCATCCCGTTATGGTTGCATTTGGGAGGTTTGCTAAGTACTCAAGAAACTAGAGTCGCTCTCGGCGATTGCCTCGACCAACTCTCGCGCTTCTTTCTTGGTTACCTACATCCCCCCCCCCCCCCCCCCCCCCGCGTGCATCCATAACTCGATTGTTGCATACTGAGCCTTAACCATTGGTTAAGTAAACAGCCTGCTACTACTGTACGCAGCCGCCCTCTTTTAATTGGCCAGTTATCAGAGTCCGCCAGTCCCGGAAATATCAGTAAGTTAATAGGCCAGTGTTTCCTGACCCTATAATGTTCTATTTAGATGGGGTATACATGTATACGAAATACATAATATATGAACTGCGGATGATACATGTGATCCATGTTTACACTAAAAAAAGAAAAACCGGATCGAGGTCAAGTTCCCAATCTCTTCATCAAATGCATTCCTGTTGTTTTCGTAGATTGAAACTTCGGAACCTAAAGAGCTGGATGAAGAATTTCTTCAAGACCAACTCCACCCCCGAAAAGATATCATCCGACAAAAATTTGCCAAGCCTCCAAAGCCTTCTGGGAGTCGTGGACCAAGGAGGATCCACAATTCTCCGGGGGGAGGGAATAATGCGGAGTAGTTTGTAAAGATCATGTTGAAGTGCAAGATTTCTTAGATTTTATTTTTAACCATGAAAATAATCATCTTTTCTTAAGAAAAGGTTATCATATAGGTCAGGCTTTTAGCCTTAACGTGCCACGGCGGTGTTAATTGACTGTCCGAAGTTATGTTTATTTTGTTTTCAGTTTGCTGAACTCTGGTTGATAATAACATGAAGTGAATCATGCTAAACCAGTCAGAGTGAACAAGCAAGATATTACAGTGTTGTATGTTCTACCAAGCAGAAGTGAAACCAAAAGCAGTTTTATTTTTTGCTTTGAGTTTGATTGGTTGAGTTGTTCGGTTTGTCCTGATATTATCGATTGGTTTCGCTTTAATTGCAGTCATTTTAAAAATCATCGCTCTATTTCTTGAATGAGAGTGTCGATATGTGGAGAAAATAACTGTAATTTTCAGACTTTAAAAAAAAAGAAGAAGAAGAAGAAAAACGGCATCGCTGGAAAATACTGCTCAATATATTTCATTTTAATGTCTCTCTAGGATTTCTTTCTCAGACATAGCTTAAAATTGAGAATCTTGTACGCGTGAAAGAGTACCACGCACTTTAATTGAAAGAATTGTTCGTTTAAAAAACAAAGTGTATTGTGTTCTGTAGAACTGCGAAACAAGTCACTACTGGAAATTCTTTGTAACTGTGGACTTTTTTTAAAAAAAATTAATATCAAATCTCGATGAGTAAATTGTGGTTGGGATGTCTGGTGAACGATTAATGGGGTTACTATTTTTCGAGAACATGTTACACTTTATCGCCACTTAACGCCATTTACAACTCCAGATAAGTTACCATCCTATGGACACTGTGTTTTCAGAAAACTGAGACAGCTTTTATTCTCTCGTTAAAGTAAATTGTAAATCCGAGATTTGAGATTTCACGGTCTTGCAAGTAAGAAATGCCATGTGGTATGTTATTTCTGGATAATGATTTATTATTTACCCACTACACCAACAACATGAGTAAAGAAACAAACATAGATATCTGCTTACTTGCTACTTCTTAAGTTGTGCGTAGCATCTTGTCTGAAGCCTACATGTAGACCTCGCTTGTATAGCTGAAAGCACGTGGTAGTATTTGGTTTCCAGCGGTTGATTTCGGTATTCGTACAAGCAAACATTAGCACCGCAGCAGGAAATGCAGATCAATCCATCGGTAAAAGCAACAAAGTCTTGGAAGCCTTAACATATCGAAAAGCTATTTTATACTCTTAACTTGTACAACTAGGCATGTGTCCTTGCCTTCCATCTCCAAGGGATAATAATGCCAGAAGTTGACAAACTATCAACTAAAAGTGCCCTCTTGACGGATACGACAGCCTGGTTTCATACGATGTTCGCAGATTGACTCTAATCTTTAAAATGTTTTCTGCGATACCTACTTTTTGTGTGGAAGTTTTATGCTTTTATCGTGAAGTGCACAATAGTTTCACCTATCCCCTGGACTAATTAATTTTGTGAATTTCAATGCAAAGAGATGATTTATAATTGAAAGACAAATGTCCCAGTGGATCCGTATCCCCTCAGTGTTGGAAGCAGGTGTTTATTAAAAACAACATATCGATGATCACCCCAGGCAAAGTGCTGAATTTGCTTTCTGAAGTCTTAAGAATGGATGATTTTATAAGGGGAGAAAATAGAAATTACACGAGCACTTCCATCAAATCAAGCGCACTTCCAATAGGCATAGCAATTTTTCTTTTCGCTTTACACGTTTTTCTGTCCATCACCGCATCTCTGGGCAATATTTTGATCCTGGTTGCTCTCCACAAAGTGTCCTCTCTTCATCCACCAACGAAACTGTTGTTTCGATGCCTGGCACTCACTGACTTTTTTGTTGGTCTCGTTACACAACGACTCGATGCAATGTTATCTTTGTATCATATAACAGCTTTTAACTCGTGTTTCATTCTACGTTAACGAGGTATATCATGCCTCAATTTTTGTCTTCTGTGGAGAGTATCAATTGTGGTATCGACCGCTATAAGTTTGAACAGACTTCTCGCTCTGTTGTTGGGGCTGAGATATAGACACGTAACTTTAAGGCGAGTTCGTACAATTCTAATTTGTTCTTAGATAATTGCTATTTCGGTGGCATTAGTGGCCTCCTTCTGGAGAAAGCGTTTTTGTTTGATCATAATTTCTTTTATTGTCATACTTTGTTTGGTAATTTCGACGTTCTGTTACACAAAGATCTTCCTTAGACTAGGACATCATTGAGCTCAAGTTCAAGGGCATGTTCAGCAAGGACATCCGGACGAACAAGCAAGAATAACAGAACAGGCAGTACTTGGTTGCAATGTAGCCTTAAATCTGGAGCCTTCAGTCTTATATATCCTGTAGTCAAAAACCGCCCAACTACAGAACATAAACAGAAACAGAGTGCAGGTAGCTAGAAAACAATCTAACAAAAGACTTGCAGGCTACAATTACGAAAGTTTCCGCAACTCTTATTACAGTTATGATTCAAACAAAACAACAGGTAGTTACCTTTTACCAATTTGAAACTACGAGAAATATTTTCTACGTTGGTTCTTTTTTCTATTTTTAGCAGCGAAACGAATAAAAGAAGAAAACCTGTGGCTTATCAAAGATGGGCCCTTACAAGCTGCAGTTAATTTGTGAACCACTAGGTTCATGAGCTACTTAAATTCTTAACATTTTCAAAATATTTTTCTTTATTAGGTATTATAAATACGTTTTGCGGGATCAGTTTTCGAAATTGAAAAAAATACATATAGCAAAAAAGAAAACCTGCAAGAACTTTAAACCAAACCGTAGTTGCTAGAATTTTACCTCTCAATTCTCTTACAGCCCTACCGTTGAAGTTAAAGAAGTGCTTGAAAATCTAAACGAAAGCCACCGGGTTTCTTTCCAGTTCTCCTTCGCATTGAAATTAAGTTTATGTCCTCGAACAAGGATTTCTTGCTTCCTAGCTCTCCAATTTCTTCTATATGCGCCATCGAGTTTAAAGAATCTCTTCAGGTCTTTTTCTTTTCCTGATGAGGCGTTGAAGTCTTAATTCATTCCAAGAATGTATTGCAAATCGAGCGTACGAGGAACCAGAGGCCATGTTGTTGACTTCAGATCAGAAAAGTGGCATTCTCCACCCCGTCGATCGGGTTGTCTTGGTACTCCCCTCCCCCTCGCCCAGAGTCTTTACGGGGGCGCGGGCGCGTACACGCTGACGTCACAACCAAAATTTCTCGCATCGATAGGTTACCAGATTTGCTTACCAATGGTGCTCCGCCCCTGCGGCCTTCGGCGGCAAAGAGATCCGCTAAAAAGCGTCGGGAAGTCCAAAGCCAGAAATGTACTCTTCATTTTTCAGTTGCCGATCTTCTCTTTGAGGAAAATACTATATTCTGTCCTGAAACAATTAATTCGTTGCTTCGAGCCCTCCAGTGTTCAGTCCATTTGAATCGAGTCTTCTAGACCTTTCCCATTGTTTTCACCTTTTATATGGCGTATTTTGATCCGTTTAATGTCTAAAACCCTCTTGAAAATTGTTGCGAACAACAATTGGTAGGACCACCATTTTTTAAAAAGGTCCAATAAAGCCCCCAAACGTAAGTTTTATGGAGGGATTGCAATAACCTAGCCACGTCACCAAGAAAACCAACGTCAAAACATTGTCCCTCTTTCATCCTCACCTCCATACAATCAATCAATCAATCAATCAATCAATTATCATGACCTTGAACAACCTACTACGACGAAACTTTTGCATAACTAAAAGGAGGCGCCCTCCAGGCCTGTCAACTAATTTACAATAATTTTCTTTCTTCACAGTTTTACGGTAAATAACAATGATTTCGACAAAACTGTTGAACGAGAGAAAAAAAAGCTGAAAACAAGTCTATTTAGCTCTGACTAGCGAAAAATTGTATTGTGTGCGGTATAGGAAACGTTTTCACCGTTAAATTTAAAGTAATTACAGTAAAAACTAATAATTTACCTACTGATGAAGCTTGTATATGTGCCACTAGCAAGGACGTAAAATACCAGGTTATTACTTTTATTGCTGAAAAACTGGATGACAAACTGTCCCTTCCTCCCTTAGCAATTTGCTGGAAAAAACAGATCGGCTCCTCTATTTAACCGGCTCGTCTTGACAACAAGGGCGACGGTAATGCAGTTCTTTTCAGATTTCTTTTTTTCTTTTGCAAAAAGCATATCTCACTTCAGACGATGATTAAGGACGATGCCCCTTTTTGTCACTGCGCATCTCGTGATGTTCAGGTTTCTTAAAGACCCATTGGCACTTACCGTGATGCACTGCGCATTGTTTATTTTGATTCGACCGGACATGGGCCGCGATCTCTCGAGAGGAAAGATTACAGCCTCTCATCTCGAGGAAGAAATGAACACTGAGTTTGAAATGTCGGTCGTAAGTAATTTTTTAGTCTCAACAAGCAGCCCTGTTATATATCAAAAGCCCGTCAAACACTTTTGCGGACTTTGTTTTGGGCTGCTCAACCCGCCTTCGCGTAGCACTCGCCGAGGACATTTTCTTCGCCTCCAAAAATCCCATTTAAAAGAAAAATAATAACGCTGCAGACGCAAGAAATTTGTTCCTACTTTCACCGGAAGTTTGAGATCGATGCGAACGAAATTGAAACCTCCAGCGAGCCGTGAAGTTTTCTGTATAAAAAACACACTTCCAGTCGGCTCTTTTCTGTCCGTTGGATCTAATTTGTATCGGGCATAGTTTCAAATGAGCACCGCCGGCGGACGCTGTTTTTAGCCACTTTCGAAACTCACATCGAAAAAATTTCGACGGCCAGAGACGCGGAAAACCTCCTTCAACTTTCGCCGAAAGTTTTATTTCAATGCAGAACAAAACGAAGCCGCCAGCAAGCCGAGAAGTTTTGTACTCCATCTATATTTTGCCGTGCATACAATACTTTGTTCTGGTCGATTGGTCACGTATCGATGTTGAAAAACTCACCTCACAGTAAACGAGTACACTAAAAAGAGATAACAAAACGATTCGAGAATAAATTGTAAAATACAAGGGCACTTACAGACCCTCTAACAGACTTATTTCATTTACATGAAAGACCGAATTTGTGAGCCAAGCCCGAAGGTTGCAGTTTCTTGCCGGTCATCTCCGATCCTTTGGCGGCATCGCTCCACGGAAAAGTTCCAATCACGACCAAAAATGGCTTCTACCACATCACAACGCGAAATATCACGTAGAATATATGTTATATATTTCTTTGTACTTCACAGGCGAGCAAAATTGGCCGAACATTGCGCGATGGAACCAGATTACTTTGGATCTTTCTTACAGTCGCGATGGCTGAGTATTTTCGTGGTCCACGAAATTCAATTACGACCGCGTTGCATTATGGAAAGTGCCAATGGGTCTTTAAGGAATTTGCCCACTAATACAATAATATTTTTGCGCAGTTTATGACTGTGTGGAAAAAGCAGATCTTAGTAAGAGCTATCAGAATCAAAAAAGAAAATTGGGGGTAACCACGCATTTTTCAGAGATAAGTGAGCTTAAATTTAGAAAGAAATTGCTATGCATTTAATGTATTTTAACCGGGGGGGAGCAACTTTCCATACATTCTCTTAAATGAAATCCAAACGATGTTCTCACAGCTTGCAAAGCAATCTGTGAGGTTGTAATCAGAGGACGTGGCTGCTGGGCGTGCGTAATTGTTGCATATTCTAACGGAATTCGCACGCTAGAGGGCGAAATTATGGCGGCCAAGGCGGTGGATTCAGTTTTGTCCTTTCGTTTAGGTAATTGACCAATTGATCGTATTTTACACTTTTATCATGTTTTCGTGCTTTTTGCGAAGTAGAACAGGAGCGATTTGATTTATCGAGTCGACTACGCTGATCGACTCTGTAGAGTTTTCTTAAGTTGGGTTAAAAACTGGGAGCGGGTTCAAAGTACTGAACTGTGAAATGATCTTGTTAACACATAACTGGATTATTAATAATAAAAGTCGTATTTTGTGCGAAGGTGTTATTTCCATTAGGTTATACCAGTTTTTGTTGATTTGGAAAGGATAGGAGGAAGGAACACGGCGATGAAGAAACACAACAACATTTAATTTAACAAGACGCCATTACAGTTTCCGAGCACATAGTTCTCTCTAAGCACGCGTGGCATCGTGGGTAAACCTACGTCATTACAATTCATCAACATCCCTTCTTCTTTCAGAAAAACGAAAAACACACTTTTCCTAAAATGAACAATTTGTTTAAGTCTTAGGCTACCAAAAATGAAGTTGTCTCTAGGCGAGGACTGCTATTACTTCGTGAAAATATATTAATGAGCTATGAACACTTGATGCATGCCAACTTTGTAACTGTCCAACGCACGTATGATTAAAAACATTAAACTTTGAGAACTACAAGTTTTTACTACGCCGCAGTCACATTTTCGGTAGTCTCTATTTGGGGTCATAATCTTTAAATCGGATTGGTGGTTTGATTTCACGTCTGGGTCTGGTCACACTCAGTGACTGTCCACTATTATCCATGGGCACAGTCTTGTCCTGAGAACTACTTGGTCGAGTATCCTTCACCCTAATGTATGTAGGTGGGCTTGGTGTTTGTGGTACTTGTGACGGCCCTGTCAGTGGTGCTACTTCTGGACTATGCAATGCAACAATAGGAGTGGTATCACAAGCTCTCGATGTGATCTTGGTTGGTCGTATGTGCACACGATTTCTTCGGTAAGTGCCTCCGTTAACACCTTTGACCTGATAAGTGTTAGGGCCCAGAATCTCAGTTACTTCGCCCAATTTCCAGTTCTGTCCTTCGGTATGCTGAAAGAATACATACTGTCCCACGTCTAGTTCTGAGAGTTGTCGCGATTTTCGGTCATAAGATCGCTTGACACTGCGCTTACGTGCCTCACGCTACTCCGCTACAACAGTGTCCTTTGGGCCATTGCTCACAGTAGGCGAAAAGCTCCTTGTTCTCCTGTTGAACATCATTTCTGCAGCACTACGACCAGTATCTTGACGTGGAGTGTTTCTTTGCTCCAGCATTGCTTCATAGGGATCGCCACCTTCCTTGTGGGTTTTGATGAGAAGAGATTACATGATCTTAACGGCAGATTCCGCTTACCGCTGGCTCTCTGATGCATTGGTGATGAGGTAACGTTAGTAATACCCCAGCAAGTTACAAACGACTGAAACTCCTGACTGACAAACTGCGGGCTTCCATCTAAGACGATCATTCTTGGTATGCCATACCGGGCAAAATGCTTCTTAAGAAATGTTACAACACGTGCTGTTGTCATGGTTGTCAGCAGATCAATTTCTATAAAGTTGGAGTAATAATCTACCACTGTTAGGTAGTGCTTGCCTGTGATTTCAAATCTATCAAGACCAACTTTCTGCCATGATCCGTCACAATCATAATGTTGCTTGAGTGGTTCCTGCGTGTTTTGCGGCTTCATTTCTTGACATGTAGTACATGAATCAGCTACTTGCTTACTATCACTGGCCATGCCGGGCCAAAATACAGTACCTCTAGCTCAACACAACATACTCTCACGGCCTAGGTGGGCACTGTGGAGTCTTCTATTGATAGATGTTCTGAACTCTGAGGGAATCACTACTGCTTCTCCTTTCACCAGAATTCCATTCATGATACTTAAGGAGTCGCGCACGTCAAAATAAGGTAATGCACATAGCGGAGTATCACGCTTGTCTTCTGGCCAACCTTCTAACACTAACTTCATCACAGCCTGTAGAGTAGCATCACGCGAGGTTGCCTCACGTATCTCGTCAAGTCGCTTGTCTGGAACGTCGCCAAATGCATTTGTCATTCATGATTCGAGCACGAGTATCCTGGTTGCCTTCACTAGAGTCCAGGTGAGCTCTACTCGGCGTGTCGGCAAGAAGCAAGGCGGTACCCTTGACGAATACGAAGTTGACGTCATACCTGTGGTAACGCATCATAATGTCCTGAAGACGTTTTGGAGCCATACTCAGAGGTTTGCGCAATATTGCAGCAAGAGGTTTGTGGTCATTCTCCACTTTCAGCGGGCGGCCATAAGTGTGTTGATCAAAACGCTCTAGACCGTACAATACAGAAAGAGCTTCTTTCTCAATTTGTGCCCAGTTCCGCTCTGATGGTGTCAGGGCTCGTGACGCATATTCGATGGGACGACCTTCTTGTAACAGCACGGCGCCAATCCCATGTTTACTACTATCTACTTGGATCACGACTTCTTTCGTCGCATCAAAATAAGCTAAGCAAGGGGACTCGGATAGATTTCTCTTAAGTGTGTTGAAAGCGCTCTCGCATTCCTCGGACCATACGAACGGGATGTCGTTACGCGTCAGAGCCCGTATCGGTTGAAGTGTTCCAGCAAGGTCTGGTAGGAATCGGGACATGTACTTAGCCATGCCACAGAGACGCCTTACACCTTCTACGTCTGTAGGTGCTGGCATATCGCGGATAGCGTGGACTTTCGCTTCGTCAACTTTCACTCCTTCCTTTGAGATACGATCCGTGAATGGCAATCTCAGTCAAACCAGTCTCCTGCTTGTCCTGGTTCAGAACAATGTTCTTCTCAGCGCACATATTCAGGGTCTCCGTCAGTTTCCGCTGGTTGTCCATTTGAGCCTCGGCTTCTGTAGGACCACACCCTACAAGCCTCTTCCACATGTGAGGACCAAAAGGGGTTATCATTGTGGTCAGTTTGCTGAATGCTTCGTCAAGTCGAACATACCAATAAGCCTCTTTTACGTCAATCTTGCTGAAAACCTTTGCATCTTTGAGTTTCGGAAGTACATCATCGAGTACTGGCAATCTGTAATGTTCACGTTTGAGAGCAGCCTTGAAAGGCTGAGGATCAATGCCTATGCGTAGTTTTCCACTAGGCTTGTGTACAATAGCCATTTGACTGACCCGTTCGGTCGGTTCGGTCACCGGGACGAGCACAACTTTTTCCACAAGCTGATCCAGTTCCTCTTTCTCCGCATCTTGAATCACAAGTGGAACTTTCCTACACGGAAGTACTTTTGGTGGAATGCTTCCATCAATCCTGAGAGTAGCTTCTCCCAGATCACCTAACTGAGGGGTAGTAATATGAGAAATGAAACGTTCCTTATTTATGGTTATAAAACCAAGTTCCTGAATGGTCTTAAGGCCTAGCAGGTTGGTAAAACCATTTGGCACCACTATAAACTTAACCTCAGTCTCTATACCGGTGCAGGAATCCACGATTGTTAGGACAGTTTCGCCAAGAGGTTTCAGGTTGGTTTGTTCCACATATTCAAGTGCACAGAAGAGGGGGACACTTGGTGTTTCCTTACATGTCTTTGACAGATAGTGTTGACGTCACTGCACTGTCAAGTTGGAAGCTGACGTCATGCTCGTTATGCTAAGTGTGGCAGTAACACTCTCTTCACCATGGTTTACAGCAATGAGCCACTGGTCATAATAATCATTGTTACTATATTGGGACTGTGACACTGCCTGCACTTTCTTGCATTTGGACATGAAGTGATTACGGCCTTTACAATTGTCACGTCTTACCCCATGCAGGACATTTCTATCTCTGACTTTCGTGTTTGTAGCCACAAAATTTACAGTCGAATTTCAATCTTTCATCACTCTTCTTTGAGCTTTTGTTTGCATTTGTGGGTTTCTGGTTACTAGGCAATTTTGGAGTGGGTTTCTGTGTCACTTTGTTCACCTTCGTGTAGGAGCTCGAAGGGGTCGCATTATCTCTGAATTCTTTGACTTGTTTAGCAGACTGTTCAAACGCCCTACAGATTTTCACCGCTTTGTCAAGTGTCAGACTATCCTCTCTGGGAAGTAATTCTTGAAGTTTCCCTGTCACAGTAAAAACTATTTTGTCTCTCATCCTATCCTTTTCCTGAAAGTTACAGGAAGCTGCTTTCGTTTTGAGCTCCGTGAGAAATTTGTCGAACTCTTCTTGGTAGGGAATGTTCCAAAATCTATGGGATTCGAGAACTTCATTGTCTCTCGGGTTACAGTATCTCTCCAAGGCTTCTAAAACTTTAACGAGTTTGTCTTTGTCTTCGGTTTTCGCCCACACAAAATTGTCATACACCTCGAGGGCCTGCACAATTCAAAATTATAGCAGTTGGTACCTTTTCATCTTTTTCCGATGCTCCGGAAGCGGCTAAATACACTTCCACTTGTCGTTTCCACCGTTTGAAGTTCTCGGGCACATTCCCTGAATTTAGTTCCAGTTGAGGCGGGAGTCTGAAATGTCCGGTTTCTGAAGTCGCCATTTCGTCAACAGTATCCCACCGCTGCCACCATGTTGATTTGCAAAGGATAGGAGGAAGGAACACGGCGATGAAGAAACACAACAACATTTAATTTAACAAGACGCCATTACAGTTTCAAGCACATGATTCTCTCTAAGCGCGCGTGGTATCGTGGGTAAACCTACGTCATTACAATTTATCAACAGTTTTGATTGAATTTATTTCCATCGATGTTTTTTGGCACATTTCCCGTTTTTATTTATTTAGACCACGCTGAATAATCCCATGACGGGAAAACATGCAAACCTAATACAGCCATAACTGTTTCATCTTATGCTATCAATTCCTTACAGAATGAGATGCAAAAAGAAACATTGATAATATTTTTGTTTATCACATGTATCAGTTCAGCGGCTACACAAAGACCAAAATTACGTCGCGGACTACAAGAAATAAAATCCTGAATAGTTCAAGCGCTTTCTCTTGGTGAGAATTTTATTTACGTTGAATTATCTAATTCTAGCATTCAACTTTGTAACGTTTGTCGCAAACCTGTTCTCCAAGTATAAACAAGCGAAACGTGACTGCCGTACAGCTCGCAGCTGATCCACTCGCCACCGCAACAAACATGACAGTGCGAAAACAGAAGTGTCTTCATCGACGTCGCTGCCATCGAATATTCTCTTGTACGAAACTGACAGTAAGGTCCGTAAAAGATTAGCCGCTCACCGCTTACATTCCGCCCGACAAAATACGCATAAATTTGAAACTATTCGAAATTAAATATCGATCGGAAATATTTATTATTAGGAACACCGCTGTCCACGTTTTGACTGGACCGCAACATGGTTTCTCGGCCCCAGGCCTCGCTTCTATCCCCCTACTTTTTTTTTAGAATTATGCTATATGCTTGCTTAATTATGTCTGTTTCCAATAACCCTTGCTAAGATCTGCTTTTGTCCATAGTTATAACCTTTCCAAAAATTCGTCTGTGTTAGGAGGCACCGTCCTTAACCCTTTTTAATTAGCAAGCAAGAGATTCAGGTTTTAATTATGAATGCAAGAAGATTTGCGCAGAGGTGATCTTCTTTGTAGATTTTCTTTTTTTAACAAAGAAAAACTATAAAAAATAAATCTGTTTATTTAGCGTTACAATTATTATTTTTGGCAAAGTGAAATTACGTTAAAATTACTTTTATGGCTGCAAATTATAAAAATAGTACAACAAACTGTCTGAGAAATTTTGCTGGAAATGTGGGTAGAATTTAACCCCGGTTTTGTCATTCTTTTTGTAATGTCTTTAATTATTTGGATACGATTCAAATAAGAGTAGCATATTTCACTCAGTCTGTGGATGGTAAATAAGCGCGAGATATTTTTCAACCTGATTAGAATGCAAGAAGACTAGCGATAATATAGTGCATCACCTTCGCTGTGATTTGTAAAAGAAAAAAGTGAACAAAGGCGCATGTTATAAGAGTTCCAGCTGATAGTGTTCTATTTCCGGCTTCATCATCGTCAACATGGTATCTTGAAAAATTGTACTGGAGAGAAGAGTTACACAAGAACACTCCGTGGACCGAGCTATGGCACATCCAACAAAGCTGTTTTCATTTTTTACTCAGTTTTGAATACTTTCACCTCATTTCTGGAAAATATTGTGAGGGCACCACGGGAACTATTTTACTGGCAATGCGCTGTTTTGATTTTAAAATCGGCTCTCAACACTACGATAAGAATATTTCATTTCCTTTATGAATTAATGTTATTACTAGGTAAGCAGGAAATATTCAGCGTCAATAGACAATTGATTGTAAAGAGAACTGAATGGCGCAGACACCCTCAATTCTATTATTAGGCAAGCGAAATATATGTGTAACTGAAATACGAAGCAAAGTCGCAAGGTTGTTTACCTTAACGCGAGTTCGTGCAATTGTAGCGTGGTTTTGGTTAGGTGCTATTTTGGCGGCATTAGCGTTCCTTGTTTTGGAGTTACCTTTTATCTTTGATCGTAACTTCAGTAATTGTAATACTTTGTTCTTCTCTTACACAAGGATCTTCGTTTGACTACGACAACAGCAAGCTCCAATTCAAGACTGTGCGGCAAGAACAACCGCGCGAGCAAGCATTTTCAGTGAACATCGTACAGTATTTCAGTAAGTCGTAGTTCTGAATGAAAGAAAGAACAAATAAGTAATTTCCTAAAAGTAATACGTGTTTCCTTTTTTAAAAAATGGAAGATGACTTGCAACGTCGCAAAAATTCTCGCATTTGGTGCTCAATTAGGCTACACATTACTCTGACCAGATGATTATACTTTAATTTATTCTCACACAGCTTATTCTACAAATTTGAAGACAAGATAAAGACGTTCTTAACAGATTCTCAGCGTACTGTATGTTCTTAGCATGTTCTTAAAATCATGGCCAATTCCAACCTCGATGTTCTTATAAAAAAGTTTTTTTATAAAAAAAAGAGTGTAAGAAATATAAGTGGGTGAAATTGGACTACTGCAACACTAGGACAAAATCCGACAGTTTTGCTCAGTTTTATCTGTTTAAATTAAGCAGATACTTAGTAGATAGCACAAATCCCTTCTGTGGCGAACGGAGTATCAAAATCGATCGGCCTTGTTTACAAATCCAGCTTCTATATCTCTAAGGCCTTGCTGCACACCTTACACTACGAGCTGCTATCACTCCAAAATGTGTTGAAGACGTTGTTATAAGAGCTAATTTAGATGGCACAGCCACTTAAAAAATACCCGAGAAAAGAGAGTAGGCATGGAATCAAATTGAAGGTGTCACCGGCGACATACTGCTGGGGGTAACCCTGCCATGGACTAGCATGCCATCCAGGGGGGAGTGGCAACACTCTCAGTTGCTTTATGCTACAGAAACCGGGATAAGCTTCTGCCGTGTAGGCCACCTTGACTCGTGTGCGACTTTACCTATGAGTCTTCCTGCCCAAATTTAACCCCGTCTCATGTTAACAATAAGGACGCTGTGATGCACACTGCTGTCATTCAAGTAAGCGGAAGATATTTGTCAATTGAAATGCAAAGATGACTTACAGGTCTAAAAAGTAATAGTTTTGTCACCGTCCGGCGTCAACCCTAATCTGTTTGCATGAAGCAAATGGTCAGACGATCAGCATAAAAGAATAAAATTAAATAAAATACTACTACTACTACTACTACTACTACTACTACTAATAATAATAATAATAATAATAATAATAATGAAATTATGAATATATGAAATTCATATATTTGAACTGCGGAATGAAGAAATAAATGTAAAGAAGATCCTCGCAGTTATTAACGCAACTTATGCAGTTGCGAAAAGAAAGCCTGAAAAAATTAGGCTTTGGGGGATCCCGGCAAGCCTGATTTTTTCAGGCTTTCTTTTCGCAACTGCATAAGTTGCGTTAATAACTGCGAGGATCATCTTTACATTTAATAATGATAATAATAATAATAATAATCACTGGAAAAGTTGAAAATTTACAAAACAGGTAATTTTCATGTAAATTTGGATTTACAGGATTTGTAAATTGCAATTTACATTTTAAGGTTTTGTAAAATAAAATTTACATGAAATTTACACGTTTCAATAGATTATGTAAACGTGGTGTAAATGAAAATTTACAGGGTCACTTTCTGGTTTTATAATTCGAAAAACATGTAAAAAACGTGTAAATTCCTTTTGGCAAATTTACAGTATCTGTAGTGTAAAAAAATATGTAAATTGTTTGAACACATCATGTAAATAACATGTAAATGGTCATAACAGAAAACTGTGGTGTTAGAACTCTGTAAATTGAATTTACGAGGAACTGGTTTCTTTCCTTGGACAATGTAAATGTCCTGTAAATGGTACTTTACATGGTCATGTTCTAATGCAGATTTGAGGATAATGTAAATAACATGTAAATTTATGGTTACTAGAAAAGGGGGCGATTGAACCGCATATCGTTTCCATGTGTCATGTAAATGAGCTGTAAATAGTGATTTTCAACATGTAAATGGTTTTACCAGATACAGTAAGGCTGCTGTTGATGCTTGAACATTAAATTTACATGAAACTTTTTTACAGAATTGTTATCTGACAGAGTAATGGGCTCCTGTATCTGATAAGAAATTAAGGTGATTTATTTGTGAAAACAAAATGGCATATACGGGGCCAAGTAAAATGTCTGTAAAATGGCAAGTACGAGGCTCTGTTAAATGTCTGTGGTCTTCCATAGCTCAAAAGGAGGTCGTTCCCAGGGAACGTGAGGTATATTTAAACTAGTAAATCAGTTATCGTTCGAGTACTGACGTAGGCAAGGATCGAGCTTCGGTTGAACAGAGAGAATAGAGTTCCGGTTTATCAAAGAACAGTGTTCTGGAGCCTTAGGGTGGTTAGCTTTCATTAATTGTTATGGTAACACTGTATTTATATTCTTAAAATTTTATTCCTGGCAATTAACGATCGTTGGTGTGCCATTCTGTTCCGGTTTTTTTCTTCTTCTTTTCTTTCTTTCTTCCTTCTTGAATTTTTCTCAATGTAAGTTAAGTCAAGAAAATGACCTCCTTTGGACCTATGGAATCTAGACTCTACCAGTGTCTGTAAAACGGCATATACCGGACTCTTTAAAATGTCTGTAATAGGGCATAAACGGGGCTCTGTAAAATGTCTGTAAAATTAAGGAAATGGGGCATCATAAAATCTCTGTAAATTGACGTAAACGGGGCACCACAAAAACTCTGTAAATTGACGCAAACGGGGCATCATAAAATCTCAGGCTCCTGCTGTAAATCATGACGTCGCAAACAGGGCATCATAATTTATAGGTGTTACAAATTTGCGTTAGATTATCAATTTAGAAACGTTTCAAACAGAGCACTGGCGTTAATTATATTCATCTGAAAATACCCCCGTTTAATTTCATTGGCGAACGATTCGCGCAAGGTGCCCCATATTTGATGTACCAACCGGGCTCGTTGCTCCTTGTCAGTGGTATTTTCTCAACTTAACGGATAAGAAAAAAATAAAAAACGCAGTTGCAATTTGAAAGAAAATTTGTTGTAGATTTAGAGTACTGATATTATTAGAGCTAATGAAAATGAATCGAAAAGCGGTTCGCATTTTCATTTATTTGCCGGTTCTGGCCCAATCTCGTACCAGGGTGGGTTTGGCCGAGTGACCTTGGGTACGAATTGATCATGCGCAAAGTGGTTCCCTTCCCGACGTGCTGTTCGTATTTTTGGCGCCGATCGTTGAATTCATCGTTTGAGGTCTAAAATTTCTTTCGCTTTGGAGAGATGGCTTGTGAACTATTCCTTCTCCTTGCTTCACGGTCTCTGAATAGCTGCAAACAATCTCCTTACAGCGGATTCACGATCAGTGGGAATGTTTTTCTGCCATTTAACAAGCTGGATCGAGTCAACTTTTGGCCGCCATATTTGATGGCTCATGATCATGCATGGTTCTTGTTGTAATTGCCAAGGTAAGCTAACTTATAGACTGTAAAACGTGAGCTAAGGCTCTTGTATATCCAAATATTCGTGCCTTGTTTGATATTTGCCACGTTTAAGCGAATTGCCCCGCACTTTAAATGTTCTTGATGACACTTTCTTTGGGACTTCAAAAGTACATGATGTAAGCTCAACAGTAATTGTGGCTCATTGCTGAGCTCCCACACCTTTTAAAATCAAGACTGGAATAAGCTTATATTTTCTTTGTTTTAAATTATCATGTTTACACATTTTATTTCATAGTTTGAGATCTTTATGCTTGCCCGACGTGACCAATCGAACCAAATTGAACATTCGATTAATCAAATTCAATCGAACCCAGTCGAACTCAGTCATATGATTGGGTTCGGTAATCGAATTCAGTCGGGCTCTCACAAAAAAAATGGAGCAATCAAACATTGATTAGGTTCGATTGTGTTCGATAAGGTTTGATTCAGTTCGACGGGAAGGCAATCACAAAACTGTTAACATGGTTTGTGTGGGATGACATTCCATTGAAAATAGAGGTAGCAGAGCCAAATCTGGGGAGATGCAAGTTTTTCTTGGCAGCTTACAATGCCAACTCTTTCCACATCATCGGCTTGGTTCATTGAATTTTGCGTGGGTTATTGTAAAGATTACATATGCTGATAAGAAATAAATGAATCATATATGAAAATTTAAAATAGGTGGGGTGAATTGAAATTTATATAATCTTCTGTTGTCTGATGAACTTAATTTGTAAGTTGTTCTCATTTTGTGAACCATACTGTTCAAATAACTTATATATTTTGAATGAATTTTTTTTGTTCGATTCGTTCGATTGGGTTTGAAAATCGAACACAATCAAACTTTCACACAATTTCTTTAGTTCGATTGTGTTCGATTTCTGAACCAATCAAACCTAGTCATTCGATTTAGTTTGACTGGGTTTGATTGTGTTCCATTACTGAAAAGTTCGATTGGTCACATCGGGTACTTGGTACAGTTTGCTAGTGATGGCTTTGTTGTTAGATCTTCAAGCTGCTGTACTATTTGCAAGTGACCACATTGACTCTGATTGAATGGGTTTTATCATGTTTATACATTTAATTTCATAATGTGAGATCTTTATGCTTGGTACGGTTTGCTAGTGACAGTTTGTTGTCAGATAGTCAAGCTGCTGTACCATTGTGAGTGACCACATCACCTTATATTCCATCTGTTTCTGTCAGACAGACAGGTAACATCTATTAGTGTGATCAGTGTTTACTCAGGGCTGTCATTAAGGGCCGTAAACCGTAACACCTGTTATGGCTGAGTATTCATGACGGGACCTCAATGTTATGGGTGAACTCGGTTTCTTGTCCTTACAATTTACTTACAAGTTTGTTGTGGGTGTGAAGTTCAAGGTAACAGGTGACTCAAAGCTTAATGACAGCCCTGTATACCGAATCATTGGTTACTCAAACCTGGTCATGCATTCCTGTCAATAACAAACTAATGAATGGCTTCTGTCACCCAGCCGGAGTAGGAATTTGACAGGTGCATAATCTGCCTGTAACAGTCAGTTACATTTCTTTATTTTTACATCTCTTTATTTTTATTCTCTTTTCACTTCGCTGCCCATTTTTTTTTTTCAATGCATAAATGTTGAGAGAACTCAAACACCAGGCCTGGTATTTACGTATTCTTAAGGACGGTGCCTCCTTTTGTTACTGCCCATACGTTCTGTGCATCTTGGTACATGTATATTCAGATTTCTTAAGGAAATTGCCCACTAATACAACAATATTTTTGCAGGGCTTATGACTATGTGGAAAAAGCAGATCTTAGCAAGGGCTATCAGAATCCAAAAAGAAAATTGGGGGTAACCATTCATTTTTCAGAGATAATAGAGCTTAAGTTTGGAAAGAAATTGCCATACATTCTTTGTATTTTAATGCTTTTTTAGAATTATTATCTCTGAAAAATGCACAGTTACCCACATTTTTCTGTCTGGATTCCAATAGCCCTTGCTAAGATCTACTTTTTCTTCATAGTCATAACCTTTGCAAAAGTACATCTGTATTAGGAGGCACCGTCCTTAAAAGGTTGTACAACGATGCAAATCGAAGTCAGTCAAACTCTCACCCTGTCCTGAGGCTGGAAGTCACACATTAACTATTATGGAATATCAGATCAAGTTTCACTTTGAATTGTTTATTTCAAGAGCCACTTATTGCATTTGTTTGTAACTGACAGGAACACATGACTGGGTTAGTTTGAGAACAAAATAAGGCCTTTGTGCATGATAAATTTATGCCTTAGCAGTGACTAACCTTCAAATCACTGTTTTTATTGCACAATGTAATCAAGGCAAATAGTGTACACCAGGCTTTTATTGATAAAATTTGGTTGCTGACATATAATATGAACATGAATATATGAAATTCATATATTTGAACTGCAGATAAAGATAGAATATTTATTATATGTAGATCATCGCAGTGAAGTTGTTCCAACCTAAGCGGTTGAAAAGAAGAAACCTGAAAAATTCAGGCTTGAACAGGAATCAAACCCATGACCTCTGCGATACCGGCGCAGCGCGCTAACCAACTGAGCTATCAAGCCAACTGGGAGCTGGTCAATTGAGAGTTCCTATTATCCCGTCGATGAAGAATAAATGAACATGAATATATGAAATTCATATATTTGAACTGCGGATAAAGATAGAATTATATGTAGATCATCGTAGTGAAGGTGTTCCAACCTAAGCGGTTGAAAAGAAGAAACCTGAAAACAAATTCAGGCTTGAACGGGAATCGAACCCTAACCAGCGCGCCCTAACCAACTGAGCTGCACCGGTATCGCAGAGGTCATGGGTTCGATTCCCGTTCAAGCCTGAATTTTTTCAGGTTTCTTCTTTTCAACCACTTAGGTTGGAACACCTTCACTGCGATGATCTACATATAATTCTATCTTTATCCACAGTTCAAATATATGAATTTCATAATTATATTCATGTTCATTTATTCTCCATCTACGGGATAATACGACAATTGACCAGCTCCCAGTTGGCTTGATAGCTCAGTTGGTTAGGGCGCTGCACCGGTATCGCAGAGGTCATGGGTTTGATTCCCGTTCAAGCCTGAATTTTTCAGGTTTCTTCTTTTCAACCGCTTAGGTTGAAACGCCTTCACTGCGATGATCTACATATAATTCTATCTTTATCTGCAGTTCAAATATATGAATTTCATATATTCATGTTCATATTATATGTCAGCAACCAAATTTTAAGCCATCAATAAAAGCCTGCTGTACACTATTTGCCTTGATTTCATTGTGCAATAAAAACAGTGATTTGAAGGTTAGTCACTGCTAAGGCATAAATTTATCATGCACAAAGGCCTTATTTTGTTCTCAAACTAGCCCAGTCATGTGTTCCTGTCAGTTACAAACAAATGAATTCATTAATGAATATTTTTTTTTTTGCAATAAGTGGCTCTTGAAATAAACAATTCAAAGTGAAACTTGATCTGATATTCCATAATAGTTAATGTGTGACTTCCAGCCTCAGGACAGGGTGAGAGTTTGACTGACTTCGATTTGCATCGTTGCACAACCTTTTAAGGACAGTGCCTCCTAATACAGATGTACTTTTGCAAAGGTTATGACTATGAAGAAAAAGTAGATCTTAGCAAGGGCTATTGGAATCCAGACAAAAAGGGGGGAACTGTGCACTTTTCAGAGATAACTAAGCAACCATAATTCTAAAAAAGCATTAAAACACAAAGAATGTATGGCAATTTCTTTCCAAACTTAAGCTCTATTATCTCTGAAAAATGAATGGTTACCCCCAATTTTCTTTTTGGATTCTGATAGCCCTTGCTAAGATCTGCTTTTTCCACATAGTCATAAACCGTGCAAAAATATTGTTGTATTAGTGGGTAATTTCCTTAAGAAATCTGAATATACATGTACCAAGATGCACAGAACGTATGGGCAGTAACAAAAGGAGGCACCGTCCTTAAGAATATGTAAATGCCAGGCCTGGTGTTTGAGTTCTCTCAACATTTATGCATTGAAAAAAATGGGCAGCAAAGAGAAAAGAGAATAAAAATAAAGAGATGCAAAAATAAAGAAATGTAACTGACTGTTACAGCCAGATTATGCAAATTGTAAACCTGTCAAATTCCTACTCCGGCTGGGTGACAGAAGCCATTCATTAGTTTGTTATTGACAGGAATGCATGACCAGGTTTGAGTAACCAATGATTCGGTATACAGGGCTGTCATTAAGCTTTGAGTCACCTGTTACCTTGAACTTCACACCCACAACAAACTTGTAAGTAAATTGTAAGGACAAGAAACCGAGTTCACCCATAACATTGAGGTCCCGTCATGAATACTCAGCCATAACAGGTGTTACGGTTTACGGCCCTTAATGACAGCCCTGGGTAAACACTGATCACACTAATAGATGTTACCTGTCTGTCTGACAGAAACAGATGAGCTGCACCGGTATCGCAGAGGTCATGGGTTCGATTCCCATTCAAGCCTGAATTTTTTCAGGTTTCTTCTTTTCGACCACTTAGGTTGGAACACCTTCACTGCGATGATCTACATATAATTCTATCTTTATCCGTTCAAGCCTGAATTTTTTTTCAGGTTTCTTCTTTGCAACCGCTTAGGTTGGAACACCTTCACTGCGATGATCTACATATAATTCTGACATATAATATGTTAGCCACATCTCTGTTACATGAATGCTGTGTTTGAAAAATGAGCAATATAAGGCCGATTTGCTTAAAAATGCACAGAGGACCCTTATTCCACAAAAAATATCAACTTAAGCAGCTGATAAAACAACCTGAAGAAAATTTCTCGCCTGAAGTTTTTTCAGGTTGTTCTTTTATCAGCTGCATAAGTTGATATCATTAACTGTGATGGTCATTATCATTTCATAGTTTAGCACCACTTGCCTTTTTGACAAGTTTTAGTGAAGATACTTTCTTATCATTGCTTTGGCTCAAAGAGTAAAATAGTCTATCAGCTCTTTTCATGTACATGCATGTAAACATTTCATTCAAGGGGAATCCTTCAAATTACCTTTTAGGTGATTTCTGATTATAAAAAGGAAATGCGGGATGCCATAAAAGCTGATTCCCTGAAGTTGTTGCAAACAGGGCTTGTAAGTATTCATGTATTAATTTATTACTCGTTAATATATGTAACAGTAAGTTTTCTGAAAATTAGTTTAGGATTACTTGAAAAAAAGTTTTAACCATTGCCTTAAAAGCTCAATGGCAGCCTTTTAGTGTGTTGGATGCATGTCACAACACCATTTCTCTGCAGACAATAATTGTCTATTCATCACAGTCAAACTACTCAGCATGTGACCAGTTGCCTGACACTAGTAATAAACCAATCAACAGTTATTTGAAATTATGGTACTGGATATCATTGGAATATTACAATAGGCTATGCAAAATTGAAATTTTGATCCCATTAATAAAATCTATCTGTTATTAGTGAAAGTCATTCCTAAATAAATATACGAATGTGCTGAATATCTTGAATGTAATTCAGTTTGGTGTGTACTAATTAATAACCATGTAGTGAATTCAGTGTGCAAGAAAATGCAGGTTTTGACAGGGTGTCTGTATTAAGCGGGTACTATGTTTATTAATTAGTCTAGTGTCTGTGCTTATGGTTACTGTTAATCACATTTCTCTTCCAGGTTCAAAGAGACCAAGAAATTATGATTGCCCTCCACTTTTCAAAAGAGAGACAGGTTTCCTCTGTCACATTAAAAAGACTGAAACCATTGTGCAAGGATCACTGCATTCCTTGCATGCCAGGGACACCTAAACAAGACCTACTGAGTTCCCTAGGACAGGTTCTGTTTGAGAAATGTAGTAAAATGTAAAAACAATGAAGAACTTACCACCTATGATAACCTCGTAACTATTGATTTACCTACCGGTACTAATTTGTCATGTGCAATTGAACTTTGCTTACACGTAACAAATGTCATAAAAACCAGGGTTCAAATAAGATACAATTTAACAGCATTCATAAGTCGACCTTACACAATATACACTTACATTTCTGTTGATGAGACTGATTCTTCTCCGATGGGTGTACTACTTTGGGTGCATAAACCATCACCGAATACCACTCCACAATGTACTGAGTACCAAATTCTAAAGTTGCAAATACTAAAACGAATGCTGTGTCTGTGAGCCCCAAGTTGTAAGCACTGGTCCACTTAACCAGGAAAATATGGTACAAGACAACAATTCGATCAAATCTAGTTCAATGAATGTTTCTTTTGTTTTGTGAAAGTTGATGCTGTAGGATATGATGTCGGCATCTACATAACAAATCTTAGAAATATGCCAGAGTCAAATACATGTATCTTGACACTTTAAGACGGATTCAGCTCAGCATTCGAGCAATAAGTGCAAGAATTATTTACTAATACTCATAGCAAGGTAACATTTTGGAGTAATATATCAAACACGAGAAAGAGTGTTTCATCAGGATATCCAAACCACAAGAAGTGGGTTGAAAAAACGAGGCGCAGCCGAGTTTTTTTGACCGACTTCGAGGTGTTTGGATACCTGATGAAACACTCTTTCGAGTTATTGATATGGCATCTCAAGCCATTCATAATTCTTGGAGGACCATTGGGTTGCATCATCACTGATTTATGCTTTTCACCTGACAACGTTTTTTCATTTGGGTGTATATAACAAATTGTAAGAATGATTAATACAAATGTGTAGTATCTTTTAAAATAACTTTATGGGTCAGAAACAACAATTATTACCATTTGAATCGAAACAAGGATATTTATACATTTAACAAACCTATATTGATGTGAAAATATTTTGAAAGCACATAGTTCAAATTATAATTTTTATTGAATTGGGCAGAATGAAACAATAAAGTTTTTATGCATTTTTATTACGCATTTTTATTTACTGAGGACTGTATAAGTTATTTACAGCATCTTGACAGCCCTCCCTTTTAATTTCAATTTACGTGGTATTTGCAGGATCTTGACAGCCCCCTTTTTTAATTTACGTGGTATTTACAGGATCTTGACAGCCCCTCTTTTTCAATTTACATGATATTTTCAGGGTATTGACAGCCCCCCTTTTTCGATTTACATGACATTTACAGGATCTCGAGAGCCCCTCTTTTTCAATTTACATGATATTTACAGGATATCGACAGCCCCCCTTTTTTGATTTACATGATATTTACAGGATATCAACAGCCCCCCTTTTGCGATTTACATGATATTTACAGGATATCAACAGCCCCCCTTTTTTAATTTACATGGTATTTACAGGGTCTCGACAGCCCCCCTTTTTCAATTTACGTGGTATTTACAGGATTTCAACAGCCCCCTTTTTTCAATTCACGTGGTATTTACAATGTTATTTACAGGATCTCGGCAGCCCCTCTTTTTTAATTTACATGATATTTACAGGATCTCGACAGCCCCCTTTTTCGATTTACATGATATTTACAGGATCTTGACAGCCCCTCTTTTTTAATTTACATGATATTTACAGGATATCGACAGCCCCTCCTTTTCGATTTACATGATATTTACAGGATATCAACAGCCCCCCTTTTTCAATTTACATGGTATTTACAAGGTCTCGACAGCCCCCCTTTTTCAATTTACGTGGTATTTACAGGATCTCGACAGCCCCCTTTTTTCAATTTACGTGGCATTTACAATGTTTTTTACAGGATCTCGACAGCCCCCCTTTTTCAATTTACGTGGTATTTACAGGGTCTTGACAGCCCCCCTTTTTCAATTTACATGGTATTTACAATGTCATTTACAGGATCTTGGCAGCCACCCTTTTTCAATTTACATGGTCTTTACAGGATCTCGGCAGGCTCCCTCTTATAAATTTACATGTTATTTACATGATCTGTGTTCTTTTGCCTTACAACATTTACAGTATCTTTCTTTATATTTACATGTTTCAATGCCGAAATTTACATGTTATTTACAGTATCTTTTGAGAACATGTAAAAGTCCAAAAATCATGTAAATTTACATTTTACAGTATCTTTTTACCCTTTTACATGTTATTTACATGTTATTTACATAGTATGTAAATTTTCAACTTTTCCAGTGAATAAAATAAACCTTTATTGATAGTCATAGTGAAAATACAATGGACAGATAAGAATAAGATGCTAAGAAATTACAATCAAATTATTAGTTTAAAAATAATAATAATAATAATAATAATGATAATAATAATAATATAGTTTGAAAACAAAACTTTGCAAGCTATCAGGTACGAAGCAGTCATCTCTGCAAATCGCACACAAGTGCAAAAAATTCCAAGAATGGAAAATTTTACTGTAAATCATAATAGTAAGTACATATCAGTTAACCCAGTTTTTCCTTTTTGTTTTTCCTTTTCCTTTTTTCCTTCGGACATCTTTATACTATGGTTTATTGCGTTTAGAGGAGAGGGAAGGGTTTTTCGGTCATAAAAGCCGGAAGGAGGGTAAGTACCCTATATCTTGATAAATTTGTGTGTTTGTGTGTGTGTGTGTGTGTGTGTGTGTGTACGTTTCTAGCTTATTTGCATTAAAAACCCAATTACAGTGTTAACTTAAATGAGCAATCGGCAAACGTGTAAAATAGTGTCTTTAAACGTTCGAGGTATTAGAGATTCTGCAAAGAGGGGAAGTATTTTTCATACCTTAAAGATTACCAAGCCACTTTTTATTTTCTTCAGGAAACCTATTCTGATCGTAACGATGAGTCTGCCTGGAGGAAAGAATGGGACGGTGAATTTTTTTTTTCGCACGGCTCTCGGCATAGCAGAGGAGTATGCATTTTGATTGATCCAGGTGTGAAAGTGGACAAAATTGAGTGCCACTTTAATGACGCCTCGGGTAGAATGGTCTTGAATACTTTGATATTAAACGACCTAAAGTTGTCACTTTGCAATATTTATGCTCCAAATAACCACGCCGACCAACTTGAGTTTATCCGAGAACTCAATAGCTTTCTTATTGATAAATCAGATCTCACAGCCCTTATTATAGGCGGCGATTGGAATTGTGCCTGATCAAAAAAAGACAAAAGGGGAGGACTTCAATGGAAACCGACCATCTATAGAAACTCGATTTTAATTACCATGGAAATGTTCGATTTAGTGGACATTCAGCGTGTTAAGTACCCTAATGTCAACAAATATTCCTATGTATCAAAGGCGCTCAATGTAAAGTCCAGAATCGATTTCTTCCTGATAGCTAAGGGTCTCATAAAATATGTCCGTAAATCAGACGTTCTAAGCTCGATTGCACTTGACCATAAATCAATTCACTTAGCGTTAGCCTGGACAAAAGAATCCCCCAGAGGCCCTGGTTTCTTGAAATTTAACAATACGCTTTTGAGTGACGAAAATTATGTCAAAGGAAATTCGTAAAATGTACCAAAGCTTTCTGAAAAAGTATTGTTATGTCGAAGACAAACAACTGTTTTGGGAACTTTTAAAAATGGAAATTAGATCTACAACCATTTCTTTTGCAAAACGAAAAGCAAATTGGAGTAAAAGTAGAGAGTTTGCCATCAAACAACAACTGAATAATCTTGATGATATTATTTGCAATAGTGATGATGTACAGAACGTGAGCCCGCAACTAGATCAGTACGAGGAGCTCAAAAATGAACTCCAAAAACTGTATCAAGACAAAGGTGAAGGGGCTAAATTTAGAAGCAAAAGTATTTGGATCGAGCACGGTGAGCGTCCAACAAAATGTTTCTTTAATCTAGAAAAAAGAAATTATAAGAGGAGGGTAATTACGGAGCTAGAAGATGGAAATGGAAAGCGATTATTTGAGGAACAAATCCTTGCGGAAATCGAAGCCTACTATAAGAATCGATACTCTTCTAAGATTGACGTAACGCCTGAGTGTTTCTCCCGCTTTAATGAGAATTTAGAGACCCCACGCCTTACGAACGAAGAAAGTACTAATTTGGAGGGGTTATTAACTTATGAAGAGTGCAAAGAAACGCTGAAAACGTTCCAACATGGCAAGTCTCCAGGGGAGGACGGTTTTACCGCGGAATTTTACTTAGAATTTTTCGATCTTCTAGGGGAGGATTTAATGGAAAGCTTTAACGCTGCCTTTAGAACTGGCAAGCTTTCAATTTCCCAGCGTAAAGGAATTATAAACCTGATACCGAAAGAGGACGCAGCACTATTAGAACTCCAAAATTGGCCCCCTATAACTCTCTTAAATGTGGATTACAAAATTGCGTCTAAAACCATTGCTAGGCGAATTGAATCGGTTTTGCAATCTGTAATACACCCGGACCAATCAGGGTTTGTCAAAGACAGATACATAGGTGAAAATATAAGGTTGATTAGCGACGTACTGGAGATAACTAAAATAGAAAAGTTATCAGGTATTCTGTTATCGGTGGATTTTCGCAAAGCTTTTGATACGTTAGAATGGTCATGCATTCATTATGCTTTGGAGCTATATGATTTTGGAGATAGCTTAAGAAACTGGGTCAAGTTTTTTTTATACTGAAATAGAAAGTGCAGTCATCAACAACGGTTTTGCTACAAATTGGTTTAAACCCACGTCCGGTGTGAGACAAGGATGCCCTCTTTCTCCTTATTTATTCATTCTAACTGCGGAGCTAATGTCCACAAAAATTATGCAAAGCAACGAGGTTAAAGGCGTTTTAACTGTACGGAAATGAAATCAAGTTATGTCAATTTGCCGATGACACTAACCTTTTTTGTGCAGACGTGATGTCTGCAGAAAATGGTCTACGCATCATTAAGGAATTTGGGGAGATTTCGGGTCTCAAGTTAAATATAGAGAAAACAAAAGCCATGTGGCTTGGGAAATGGTCAAAGGTGAAGCACAAACCTCTTAATCTGAAATGGGTTAATTGCCCTACAAAAATTTTGGGAATTCACTTCTCTTATGATGAGAAAGCAAACAATGAATTGAACTTTAACCTCAAAGTTCAAAGATTACAATCGAATCTCGACATCTGGTGCTCAAGGGACCCTACTCTATTTGGTAAAGTACTCATAATCAAGACTATGGGAATATCGTCACTGGTGTATTCAGCCGCTAATATTGATGTACCTTCGGAAGTTATAAATGTTGTCAAAAGTAAAATTTCAGGTTTTTGTGGAAAAACAAGAGAGACAAAATCAAAAGAGAAGGACTCTATCAGGATTATGAGAAAGGTGATCTCCGCATGGTTGACTTTGAGACCAAGATTAAAGCTTTAAGGCTTGCGTGGATTTCCAGGCTTTTACAAGAACGGCAGGCAAACTGGAAAACTGTTCCAGTCCACTTTTTCAGTAAACTTGGAAGTTTAAATTTCTTACTTACTTGCAACTATGATGCGAAATATTGCGAAAACTTACAGCGTTTTTACAGAGACGTACTATCTTTCTAGTTTCTTCTCCATCCTAAAGTCCCTTTATGAGGATGAAACGTGCAAAAGAGATTTGATTTTGTACAATAACAAAGAAATATTGATTGGTGGAAAGCCTTTTTTCAATAAGGATAGTTCTCGAAAGGTATCAAATCGATTAGAGATCTTCTTAACCCGGACGGCACCTTCCTAACTTTTGAGGAGCTTAAGGCTAGATACTCCCTAGAGAAAAGTTCTTTTCTGCATTTCTATCAAGTAGTTAGTGCTAGTAGTATTATCCCAAGCCACTTGTTAAATAAAGCAAAAGCTCCAGAAAATCTGCATAGCGAAAACATAGCTGATGATGTGACATGCTTCCAACTAGACGGCAGTGTTGCGATTAATCTAATGAAAGCAAAAGCAAGCGATTTCTACTGGCTTCTAATTAACAGATTATATAAGAAAGATCAAACGGGCCCAAGCGGTGGAATAAAGCCATTCCAATGGAGAAGATAGAATGGTCCAAGATCTTCAAATCGACTTACAGAACTTGTAAGGAACCTAAATTGAGAGAATTTAGTTTCAAGTTTACCCACCGCATCATTGTTACAAAAAAAGAACTTTTCAGGTTTAAGATAAAACCTGATGGCAACTGTGTATACTGTGGGGAGCCAGATTCGATAGATCATACTTTTCTAGCTTGCCGTTGTATACAGTCTTTTGTAGAGCAGTAGTAGTAGTAGTATTAAAGCTTACACGGAAAATCATCAGTTAATTAAGCTTAATTAAGTAAATAACTAAAACTAATTACAACTGCTTTACATGATTGCCGTGTGGGAATCCGATATATCAGCTATCTTCTTAATAATTTGCTTAAAATTATTAACAGATACAGCATTTTTTAGGCATTTGGGTAAGTTATTCCATAACATAGCCCCGCTGTAAGAGAAGCTCCGTTTCAAATAGTTGGTGTTTGGTTTGGGTAGCGTCAGCTTTCCCTCAGAGTCTCTCAAGTTATAAACAGAGTGACGCTGAGAGAAAAGACTTTGAAGATAATCTGGGGCAAGTCCGTTCATAGTTTTAAACATCATCAAGGCTTTCTGTTTCTTTCGTCGAAGAAATAGCCTCTCCCAGTCGAGGGTGGACAGAAGGTGGTTTGAGCTTGTATCAAAGGGTGATTTAGTAATAACTCTGGCTGCACGATTCTGTAATTTTTGGAGCTTTTCACTCAAGTAACCACTCAAACAGTCCCAGACAGGGCTGCAGTAATCAAAATGTGGTATAATTAAAGCGTTATAAATTTGAATTGCAGTTTCTTTCGATATAAAGGGCCGCACTCGTTTAAGGGCACCTATAGCCGAAGAAACTTTCTTGCAAATCTCTTCAACGTGTTTACACCAAGAGAGATGAGCATCAATGAAAAGACCCAAAGATTTAGTATGATCAACTCTCTCGATAATTTGGTCATCAATTCTGATTTCTACGTCGTCACATTGAGCAGATAGTCTTTGCCTTGATCCAATAATCATTAACTCTGTTTTGGCAACATTTAAACTGAGCTTGTTAGCTTTCAGCCAACAACTAAGGTTATTTAATTCAGGGGCTAAAGCCAGCTTAAGCTCTGTTAACGTCTTAACAGATAACGTAAGATTGGCATCATCGGCAAACATTCTTGGTACAGCGTTCTGCAGGGAGTTCGGGAGATCGTTAATATAAATTAAAAATAGCAAAGGACCCAATATGCTGCCCTGAGGCACGCCGCAACTGAGGGTACGAGCAGTTGATAGTTTGCCGTTGACACTACATCTTTGGGTTCGGCCACTTAAGTACGATGAGAACCACTTTTTAGCTGCCTGATCGACACCCAAGTATGACATCTTACGCAAGATAATCTCATGATCAATGGTGTCGAATGCCTTAGTAAGGTCAATAAAGACAACGCCATTTAGAAGGCCATTGTCGATGTTTACTGACCAAGCATCTGTTGCCTCAAGCAAAGCCGTGAGCGTACTATGTAGGGAACGGAACCCGGATTGGCAACCTAATAACAATTTATTGTCATCTAGATAATGGTAAAGTTGATTGTAAACAATTTTTTCCAAGACTTTCGAAACTACTGGGATTACAGATATTGGCCTATAATTGTTAGGATCTGATTTTAAGCCCTTTTTGAAAAGAGGAGTTACTTTGGCCGCTTTCTAGTCGTTTGGATATATCCCCGTGAGAATAGACTTTGAGAAAATGGAGGTAAGAGAAGGTGCGACGATACTAGCAGCCATTTTTAACAAATTACTCGGAATCCTATCAAGACCAGTGGCTTTCTTTTCATCAATTTTCGACAAAAAGCTAAAAACAGTATTTACACTCGGAATTTGCAGAGAAAACAAACTATCAATGGGCTCCAGGTAAGACTCGGGATTTACATCGACAACAGGGATATCTTGGGCTAATACTTGCGCAACGTTTGAGAAATGTTCGTTAATAGCTTCCGCTATGTCCATCGGGCTACTTACTATTCTATTATCTGCTTTGATCTCCAAAATATTAGCGGACTTACCACTGTTACGTGAAGTTAGCTCGTTAATAGCTTTCCATGTTTTGCGCGAGTTACCTTTGTTGGCTTTCAGGTTGTCAGAAACATAGCGTTTCTTTGCGAGCTTAATTGCGTTATTTGCCTGGTTTCTAGCACGCTTAAATTGATCCCATGTAGCCGAGTTATTGGAGGAGATTGCCTTCTTTTTAAGGAAATCTCGTTTTCTGATTTTACACAATAATTCTCTGGTAATCCATGGAGATCGCTTTTTACGAATTCTTTTCAATTTGAGTGGTGCGTGTTTATCAACGCAACCAAGAAACATTTCTTTCCATTCACGCCACATATCATTTGGATCAGAATACAAATCAACATTGGCCCATGGCAATTGATTGAGATCACTTAAGAATTTTCCTCTGTTAAAGTGTTTAAATTGTCGCGTTTCAATAACGCGAGGGCCGTTACGATGGTAATGAGTCTTACGTGTCAAGAAGACAAGAGAATGATCACTTATGCCAAGGTGAATAACACCTGAATTTGTAACCTTCTCTAGGGAGTTTGTTATACATAAATCGATTAACGTTTTTGAGACCGGGGTAACACGTGTTGGTTCAGTGATTAACTGACTAAGACCAAATATATCGAAAATATTTGTCAAATGGGAAGAATCATACGTATTTGCTTAAGGCAACAAGTTGCAGTTGATATCACCAAGTAAATATAATTCCTTATTTTCCGCGTCAATTTTGGCTATAACTTTTTCAAATTCGCTAAATAAATTTGGTGGAGAACTTGGGGGTCGATACCAAGTACCGACCAGAAATGGTGTACTCCGTGGCTTACTGATTTCGACAAATAGACACTCCAGGTGATCATTATTTAAGTCATTACGTATTCGATAATTCAAATTAGTGCGTAAATATATACATACACCACCTCCATTCCTTCCGTTAACTTTACGATCTTTTCTGACTATTTCAAAGCCAGGTATGTAAACTTCATCATCATGTACTGTAGAGTCTAATTTAGACTCGTTGATTTGTAAAATATCAACTTTTGAAGAGGACATAAAAACTCTAAGTTCGTCGATATCAGACAACAGACTGTTAATGTTGAGGGACACGTTAAAATGGTTTAACCTGGATAATGGCACTGTTTTCAGTTTAAATTCGCGAAAAATTGTTTTTGGACTATTGAATGAATGCAGGCCGTCAGTAGCTAAATTAAATTATACTTTGCTCTTCTTGCGATACTATATTTATTAAAAGAAACTCCAGGAAGACTCATTGGTGCTCCAGCATTTTGTTAGTCAAATAAAATACAAATATTCGCTTGAAAAACTTTAAGCAGTTTTGTCCTTTTATTTCTTACCTACCTTTGCTTCCCTTTTTGCCTGTTCTGCTTTTCCTCCAGTACATGGGTTAACATTGCAAATAAATATAAGTAATAGTATTGTATTATCTGTAATAAGTGTTAGAGTAATGAAGTATTGTTATTGAAATAAAATTACCTTTCGTGGAAAGAAAGAACAAAACAAAACAAAACAAAACAAGAATAGCAAGAAGTTTGTAAATTATAATCTAGGGTATTGTAGGCAATGCAAGTAATGTTAATTATGATGTATCTGTACTCTGTCTGATTGTCAATAAAGGATTTTTTTATTTCAAAAAAATAATAATAATAATAATATATAGTTAGTACACAAGCACTTCTATCCAATCAAGTACCCTGTAAATGGTTTGAACCCAGGAGTCATCTCTTAAGTCGGTAAATTACGATCGTCCGTGCAAGTTCAGTCCGATAAGGACTGTTTGTGATGACATTGACTGACGTGTTGACAACCTGAGCGCAAGTCATCATCAGAGTTAAGTGAATTGTGAATCGTCAGTGGATGTTATAAGTTTCTGGTCGTTGTTCTGATTGGTCGACAAACTCGTGATGTTATTGGTCGTCTATCAGTTTAGCGTTGATGTTATTAGCTCGGTGTGGCTATGTTCCTATTCACTTTGAACGTCTTTCTGTCCATCATCGCTTCTCTGGGCAATAGTTTGCTCCTGCGACATGAACATGTGACCAACGCAGTTGTAATCGCAAGTGAAGAAATTGTGAATTAATCGGGGCTTCAACAGGATTCGAACCCGTGGCTTCTGCGTTCGCGCTGCAGTGCTAAACACCGATTAAAGAAACATGACAACTGTAATAAATAAATCATTCCTAGCAAGCTTTGATTATTTCCGTTAGTGCCATGTTGTAACGAGCTGCTATCACTCTATGCGATTAGATGTCACAGCAACTAGGACCTGGCCACCAAATTAATCTAAACATGAAAATAACCGCTTAAAACATTGACGAAAGGTTTAAATAACAGAGCAAATACAAAAGAAGGCAGCGATGGGTCAAATTAAAGAAGATTAAAGTGTACATGACACGAGTTTTTTTCTTCGGTTTTTGAGAGTCTGATGTGTATAAAAACGATTCTAAACTTAAAACCTGTCTAAAATTTTTAAAAACCTCTTTTTACGCGGGCAAAATACCCTATTTTTCACTTCAAAACTGTCCCGGGGACAGGGACCGAATTTACCGCGCAGTGACGTCAATTGACTTGATTGCGTTCCCGCGAACGCTGTGTTTTTGTTACAAATCGCCTCAAAATGTTGACATTGTTCAGTAGTATCGGGGATCATTTCGAAACTTCCTAGACCTACTGAGTGAGAAAGAACTAGTAGGAGAAAAAATAGAGCTGTTTTAGGTCTTAACAAACCAGACAACGACGAACATTTGCGATGTCTTCTCATTCGTATTGTAGTGAGGATGTTGATCTCAAAGTCGAAGATCTATTCAGTGGAAGCACCTCAGTTGTGAGATTTCTTTCTTGAGTTCTTTTAGGGTTTATTAAGAACATCAAAGCCCTTGTGTTCACATAAACAGCTTACTGTTTCCATCAACCTAAGGCAACCGAAAAGTGCCGTTTTTGTTTTGATGTTGTAATACCGCAAGAATGTCGTCGTTCTTATAGAGAATGCGCTGGATTTTCGATTCATTTCGATTTAAGAACGAGTTCCCAGAGTTTATTCTCAGCCTGGCCTTAGTTTCAGTGGTTTCTGCAGCAGGCAAAAGTGTTTTTACAGAGTGTAGGGAAAAGCCAACGACGAAATCGTTTTGTTGATAATATGGCCGTACGCAATGTAAAGACATTTATTTCCACTGTTGTGTCATCCTGCATATTAGAATCTATATACGCTTTACTTTAAAAACGGCACGGAAACTGCCTTCGGCTCGCATGCTACTTAATATATATCTCTGGATGAAACAGCAAGTATAGCAGCTTAAGACTGTTGCTATCTAGAGTATATATATTAGGATATTAACACTAATCTTGGCTCAGTAATTTTTCAAACAACTGAGTACCATGAAGGCAATGTCACATTTTGCATTAAAATACAGTTCATTTTGTTTTGTTTTGTAGAACTGTTATTGAATCATAACCATGTTCATTATCTTTTAAAATAACTGGTGTCCTTGAGCTTCTTAAATAGCTTTTGGTGTTTCTAATACCACAGGAGGGGAGCCCAGCACATCAAACTCTTCTAAGACTAACAGTTGATTATAAATAAACCAAGAGAAATTGAAAATTGACCGGTAAATTTGCAAATCAACAGTGGGTCTCCATATTGACTCCTTCTCAAACAATTTTCCTATGAACAGTGGAAATCATCATCGATCTTCATCAATAATAATCATCTTCATCAATAACAATCATTATTAAAAAGCGATTACCAAAGCGTATGTATAACTCAGACACAGTGATGAGGATCCATACATCCCTTGTAGCTATTATTTACAGCAGCTCAGCTTCTTCTAGCGTAGAAAACTATTAAAAACTTAATTTACCCAGCGGACTTCCATTTTTTTCCCTGTAATAGACTAATATAAGATTACAACAGAAGCTCCCATCTTGTATAAAAATAGCGAAGCTTTCGGTTCTTAATAGCAATTAACTTTTCAACTTCTTGTTTAGCTTCGACCTTGTGCGAAACAACCTAAATTTTGGAAAGTACTTATTTTTCTACTCTCCCAGATAGTTATCTTACCAAGAATTATCAAATAATTTAATAAATCTTTCCTCTGAAGAAAGCCAATTATGATGTCTTTTAAAGACAAAGATAAATTTTCACCACTTATACCAGACAACCAGACTGTGAAACTATTCCAGAACACCCGCACAAAGGAGCAGTTAAACAAAAGGTGGTACAAATCTTCCGTATACGTTCCACAAAATGAGTACTTATCTGAATCGCTTAAACCTATTTTGAATAATTTATCATTTGTAAACAAAATGAAATTCAACAATCTATATTGAAAAGACCAAACATACATTTCGCTTGCAGTTAGATACGGAATAGAAAAAGCATCTTGTGGATTTGAGAGTTTAAAATCAGCTATCAACCTTTTAAAGCTACTCGCAGTTTTCGCTTTAGTTGATATCATCATTCCTCATCATTGAATCTGAATTGTTTGCACTCTGCCGTATATGCGTTAAAATCTTTAGCATTATACTCAAAATTCATAGGATCGAATTTTCCCACTGTTAGGAGATTGGAAGAATTTTTTGATTTCATATTTATGATAGCAGACCTCAATGCTGTCCATGTAAGGAAATTAGTATTAAGACCTTTTTGTTTAAAGGACTCAAAAGAACGTACATTATCAATGTTAAACTGTAAATCATTCAAATAAATTATGCCCTTATCAAAGAACTTTTATAAAACATTGGTTTGTTATTTATCTTTCTGTCCTTATTATTCCAGATAACATTTTGGGAATAATTAACATCGGAAAAGGAACTTCTAAATTCCACCCACCACCTAAGGAGCTCTAAGTAAAGGTTACTAACGCTTAAATCAAGGTCATTGACATCATAATTGCATCTAAAAAGAAAACACCCTCCATAATTTTTTAAGTTGTATTTGAGATAAGATACCATGGCCAAGGGCCTTCCCTCTCAGCTAAGACTCGCGGAATCCAGGATAATCTTAGAGCTTTAATATGTGACTCAAAGTCTGTAAGATTCAGTTTACCTTTGTCTAAGGTATTTATTACAGAAAGCCTCGTAACTTTATCAGGGCCTTTCCATAGAAATTTAAAAACCATCTTCTCCATCTGTTTAATAACTTCAGGTGGGGTTTCCATTATTGAAGAAACATATAATAATTTTGGGATGAGAAAAGATTTGATGATTGTTACTTTCCCAGATAAGGGAAAGAGAGCTCTCATTTTCCATAAATTAATCAATTTTTGACATCCATTAAGTCTGTCATGGAAATTTTGTCTGGAACTTGTTCTTGGTCACAGGAAAAATCAATACCTGGAGTCCTAACGCCAGTACACCACTCGAGGCACAGAGGTGTCTCTAAGGAGTGTTTATTCTTCCCAATCCACACAGCCTTTGTTTTTGAGAGATTCATTTTCAGACCAGAACATTTCTCAAAGTTATCGAGGGTTTGTATAACTTTTTCTACTGATGAAATATTGGCAAGTGTAGCTGTCATGTCGTCTGCATACAACAAATACTTAGTTTCATGTTCCCCGATTTTTATCCCTTCAATCTGTTCATTTGTTCTTATAGATATTGCCATTATTTCAATGGCAATTAGAAATAAATATGGTGACAATGGGTCCCCCAGTCTTACACCCCTTTCTAGTTGAAAAGGAGATGAGAAAAAACCATTGTTGAGAACACAACTTGAGAGGTTATTGCAAAACGTTTGAATCCACTTTATGAAGGAGGGACCAAAATTAAAACGCTCTAGTGCTCTATTATAAAGAAAATTATGTCCAATTGAATCAAAAGCTTTTTCAAAGTCTATAAAGAGCAAAACACCTGGAAGCTTTGAAGCTTAATCTGCTTAAGCCTGATTCTGATGGAGGGAGGTGGAAACCCTGTATGGAGAACCTAAATTAATACCATATTTCCTAATAACTGGAGACAGAGTTAAATTAAGCTTGGGGCATTTGTGGCATCCTGGAATTCTTTCAGCAACCTCTCGATTTTCTTTCTATTTCACTCTCTAACAACGAGGTATTTACAGCCTCCTCACAGAAAGAGTCAAACAAAATCCTAACGCTTGTCTTGCTAAAAAGGTGATTTATTTAAGGTATCATGGTACCCCAAAATTGACCATGTTTTCGAAAAATACACTTCTGTCATTTTCAGACAGATAGTATTCAAACCTCTCTTTTACAAAAAGTTTCAGAAAAAAAGATTGTTTCTACGCAAGGTTATGGACGAAAAAAGATTTGTGGCATTAATTTTCTCTAATCATGTGCTGACAGTTATCTGTCAACAACACTGAAAATAGCATGTGACATAACAGGGTTCCGATGTTTTGACACGCAATCGATTGCGTAGCAGTTCCCGCTTATTTCGCGTGTGTCTACAAAGTGGCTTCGATCATATCTGTGAAAGAGAGAGAGAGAAACAAAGATCGAGCGTTGAGGAATTACTTGCGCTTCCTGACTCCTCACTTGTCAGTGTGATAAGCTTCGACTGCCAGCTCGCTTATCGTAACGCGAACGGCGAAAAACAATCCATCCATTCAAATTCCAAAACATTTCTACAAAGCCAGATGTATCAAAGAATCAACTTGGCGCAAAAGACGGCATGTCCAGGAAAGTACGGAATTTGTCTCCAGTAATACAGAAGTTTGTTTTTTCCCAGTTGCTCGCATTTCTGACAGGATGTTCTCTCTTAGATCTTGAGCCGAACCCGTGGCGGCTTCTTCGCAGATTTCAATGTGCTTTCCTTTCGCCTTTCCTTTCGTCTTTCAGGTCCCGGCTTGGGTAGTCTTACCCAGGTCAAACGATGATGCCTTCGGCATTTTACAGCCGACGTGATATTATGACTTTAAAATTTCCGTTTATTGCGTTTGAAGACCCTTTGAACGGCACTCGTACTCAACGAAAGGTCGCTTTCCAACATAAAAACACGCAGAATTTGACACCATTCTTGTCGGCATGTTTGTGCTATTGTTGTAAGGCGGTAAGTTGAGCCTCCCCTCTGTCAACCGCAGGTAATTATCTTGACACCTAGGTGTTTTAATCTCCTTAGACCGGAAAAAGTTTCCAAATCATATTTTGGCTTTTTTCTCGAAACTAATTTTTCAAGAAATTGGGCGCACATTTTAAGTTCCCGTTCAGCGAGTTTTCAACCATTTTAGCTCAAATTTGGCGATTCAGGCAATTCAGGCAATTCAGCAATTCATTCCAGTCCTTAATCTACAAATGGTGAGAGATCTTACTTCCCAGGTATACATTTATTTATCATTATATATGTACATTGTCACTTTTGTCTGATAATAGACTCAACTTTCCACGAAGCTATCGAAAACACCGGGCTTCGCACTGTCACGCAACGGTACTAACTGCGCGCAGCTGGAAAAGTATTTTCAACTTCTAATTCTATTTTCACCAATATGAAACGACGAGTGTATCTAATTGTTTAGTTTCCGTCTTCTGGGAATAGATTGCCTGAAGATAGAGAAGGGAACATTTTCCACTGTACGAAATCCCAGTTAATGCAATAAGACAAAGTTTTTATGAGATGGGAGTTTATTTACATTACCTCTGGGTTGCTCTCAGCTACACTTTCGGGAGTTAATGGAAGTTCAGGTGTCTTTTGATCAAAGCAATCTTTGCAAATAGCTTTGTTAGGAAAAAGAAACAAAAAAACAGCATAAGTTTGACAATACAACCCTTCAATATAATATTTTTCTATTTCGTACCACGCGTTGTTCATTTCATACAGGGAGCGGTAATTAACATTTGGTCACTTATAAAAGCATGCATGAACAGGAATACTTACGGGATGCAATAGGTATAACAATCCTGGTCTCCTGATATATTCTGTCTGAAATGTCGGCAGTTACTTTCTTGGGTTTCTTTAATTTTGTCTTTTCACCTTTATGAAGAGGGTGTTGGCAAGGGCCACTTAACTCTCGTAAACGAGTAAATTTTCGGCGATGACGCGGGCAAATTGTAATCTTTCTCATCTCATCATTTTCTACACCAAACCTTCCAGCTTGGTTAAGTATAAGCTTATCTTCTGGAAAATGCTACACTCTGTGCGATGCTGTGGTTTTACTGCCTGCGGCACCAACTCTCACCAGCAGGTGTGTTACATCTCGGTCCAAACTTGTTAAAGGAAGACTCACGGCTGGTTCACACGGCTCGGAATTGTCTCTTGCACCACAAATATCATCATCCTTCCAAAAGGTACATTTGACAGAAGACATGGCTTCGACTTTTCGGCGCAAGGTAGTTTACCTTTAGAAGTATTCTTAATCTGGATTGTTTTCGCTTAAACTTAAAAGCGACAAACTAAATTTCGATGCCTTGATTGTGCAAGTCAATTTCAAAAACAAACAACAAGGGGATATTTTCGGCTACCTGTGCAAGTCTTCCAAAATAGCAAAATTATTTACATTCATCATTACGACTATTTCTTTTAAAGAAAAAAGTCACAGCGACCTTTTTTCCGTAGAAAACACGCAATGGCTAAGAAAAGAAGCCCCGTTAACTAACGTTAGATACCTTGATTAAATTAATGAGACATGTTCACGTGCAATTTCAATTTCAAAAACAAACAACAAGGGGATATTTTCGACTACCTGTGCAAGTCTTCCTAAATAGCAAAATTATTTACATTTATCATAAAGACTATTTCTTTTTTTTTTTTTAAAGTCATAGTGACCTTTTCCGAGAAAACACGTAATGGGTAAAACAAGAGAAGCCCCGTTTTCTAGTTTTCGCACTTTATAGTACAACACTTGTATCCAGTCTTCTATCGTCTGAAGCGGAACAACCGTTGAGACTGGTCGTCTGTTCTTTGCAATCAGCCGCAAAGGTTCGAGAAGAAAGTAAATATCAGCAGGAAGGACAAGGAAATGGATGAAAAGAGCGTTAATTAAGGAAACATCAAGCCCAGAAACTCGGATTGTTATGGTCAATTTTAGTGCAGTGTTCCCTGGACGGATGCAAGTCGCCATTACAGTGTAAAGAGGTAACGCAATCAACTTAAGGTCGTCAGTATTGCAAGAAAGTTTAAATAGTCAGCTTTAGCAATAACACATGGACGCAGTAGATGCTTTGTGCTGTAATTATACCTATTTCCAGCGTGTTTTGTAAAAACGCCAGTTGGTATAAGAAAAAGAAGGATTCAACCGGAAATGGCTTCATTAGCGTTTTTGAGTATGTCTAGAAAGTAAAGAAAAAGCCGTAACCTTAGTATTTTGTTCTTGATAGTTATTAACTTAGGACTGCATTTTACAGTTCTGTTAGAAATTTATGATTTCAAAACTGGGCATCGGCTATAATAGAACTTAAACTTAGGCCATTTCCGGTTTCACTTCATATGGCTGAAAGAGACATAACTTCAAATAATTATATGAACAGCATAAGTACTTTTGTTAAGCATATAACTATTTTCAAACAAGCTTAAGGACTGAACTAACAAAAAACGGCTTTTGATTTCCTGTAACTAGTACTAAGATTGCACGCGAGGAACAGGAAAGTGCCCAAAATTGAGCTAAAAATAAGCCTCATGAGACCAACATGGGGCTGATATAAGAAAACCCAGCCCAAATAAGGTCCTGGAAACTAAAACTTCGGCATGTTACACAACTTTTCCTAGCAACTTTGTGTGCCAAAGTTGAATGAAATCGGCCGACCGCTATTTCCGGGCCTGCCCCACTCTCTCAGGCACAAGCTCTTAACAACATCTGAAGACACCGACTTGGAAGGTGCATAGGAGTTGATGCTCGTTGAGAGGGAGTTTCACTCAGGGCGAAGTTCCTGTGGGTCTGTTGCAGGTGCAATGACGATTGACGAATCACCTTTCTTTAGCAGTTGGTGCAAGAGAAAGGTGTGGTCAGACATAGTAGGCACATAATCACGGAAGTAAACACAAAGTCCAAGAAATTGCTTGAGCGTGGTGACATTGGTGGGTGATTTCATTGCTGTGATGGCTTCATTGCCCTTAGTGTTAGGTTTGCGTCCATCTTGGTTGATGCAGTATCCCAAAAACTCAATTTCACTTGGAAAGACAC
Source organism: Siderastrea siderea (assembly GCA_964030785.1). Classification (NCBI taxonomy): domain Eukaryota; kingdom Metazoa; phylum Cnidaria; class Anthozoa; order Scleractinia; family Rhizangiidae; genus Siderastrea; species Siderastrea siderea. The sequence continues at coordinate 9,954,803 of OZ034977.1, read as the reverse complement.
ACATTTGGAGGTTTTAAACTGAATGTTAACTTGCACTGCTCGCTGTAGGAGTAAGGAATACTGTTCAAGAGTTTCTGTGTGAGTTTGTTCCCACGTTATCAATCGTGAACGTAAACAATGAGCCAGCGGTGCAGGTATACAGCAAAGACTGTGTTTGGGATGCGCTGAAATGTGTTGGAGGCCGTTTTCAAACCAAAAGGCAGACTGAAGAAGTGATAAAGTCCAACATGTGTCGAGAAGGCGCTCTTGTGCTGGTCTTCTTTTCTTAAGGGGATTTGCCCGTAGCCGCCTGCTAAGTCACAACGTCCAGAGACTTTGCCTTGGCTAGCAGAGTCCAGAACACTTGCGATGGATGGGATTGGATATCCGTCGCTTTTAGTAACGGCATTGAGCCCTAGGTAGTCAACCACGAAAAGAAGGGGTTGTTCACGTCCGTCTTCCAAGGATTTCGAACCAGGATGCATGGTGCTCCCCACTGAGAGTTGCTTGGCTTAATAATTTTCATTTTCAACATGCGCTGCATCTCTTTTTTGATGGCTCGTCATTCAGCAGGGCTTTTCCGGTAAGGGTGCTTGTAGACTGGAAGTGAGTTGCCGGTGTCGATGTGATGTTCAAAACCTTTAACTTCTGTTAAGGGGTTTCCTGCAAGCCAAAATACAGTTGGATACTTGCGTAGTAATGCCTTGAACTTGGATAGAAGTTTGGGATCCACACGTGCATACAATTCTGTGACAAGCTTTAGCGCATTTACCGGGGTGGTATGGTATTCTTCAGAGTAAGGATCCATGGGGGCGTGAGTTGTGTTTGGAAGGAACTCCACAGTATCTTGCTGGTCGTCCTGTGGCTCACGAAATGGAGACAGGATAGAAGAATCCAAGCCCGCAGCTTGCATTTCAGATTGTGGTGATAAATTTGATCCGCTTACTTTGGAAACTGAAGAGGCGTGAGTGGTGTGTGTGAAGTGATTGGCAGATAAGTTCTGTTGAGTTTGTGTCTCAGCCCAGGTCATCCAGGCATCTACAAGATGTTCTGAAGTACAGCTAGCTACTTGTTGGAAGATATCTTGGTCATGTGGGGTGGCAGGGCGAATGTGGGCGAGGATGACATTCTGTGGGATGGTGGCCCTTTCTTGTTTAGAATCGACAGCAATTGTTGTGTAATGCACTGTGGTTAGGTCTGGGATGTCAGCCTCAGGACCAGGGTGGCGACACTGGTCTTCCATTGGCGACTTTTTGAATTTCTCCCAAGCGTTCCATTTGCTGTAAAACGTTACTGAAGTGAAAGGTAAAATAGTTGACATTCTCATCTGATTTTTGTGTCATTGAGCTTAATTCGGCGGCGAGTCGGCGGCGTTTGAGTGCCGTTGGTTCTTCAAATTCACGCTTGAGGTGCTCAATGAAAGTGTTAAGCTGCTCACTGGGAGGGTTTTCTACCAATTCCGCAGTGGTCTTTGCCATAGAAAGCACTGAGCCAGGCCATTCTTCTACACATTGTTGCTCAAGGAGCTTGACGGTTAAGTCGGCGGGAAGATGAGAGGTTTGTTGTTGAAAGCGTTGGACGAAATCAGCAATGTCATCTCGAGTCGATTCATCACAGCGGAATGTTGGAAGCTGAAGTCAGGATGGTAACCAGGTATATGGGATCAGGGATCACAGCCTCGGGATCGGGATCATGGACCCGGGATCCCGGGTCACAAGTGATGGGATCCGGATCAGCCAATTTTTTTTTTTGGTCTTGGAGGGGATCAAGGATCGATCGCTTTTTAGATACTTTATTCTTTATGAGAAACAAGAATATTCCGTTTTGCAAGGAAAAAGGCCTCTTTTCAGGACTATTGAAAAAGCTTTTAACCTTTATACTTCAATTCTATTACGTTTCCGTCACGCAATCAGCTGTTTAAAGCTTTTCTCGCTCGTATTTCATGTTGCATAACTTTGCGGTTTCCTCTTTGTCGGACTCTCTAACTCTCTAAGAAATCGGGTACTCGCTTATCGGTACCATGTGTTCATGATGCAGGATTGACTATGGACAAGTCAAGGAAAAGAAGTCGAGCACGACGGTATGACAGTTTAACTTCTATTTTGCAATTATTACCATACCCTTACCGTATTGATCTGTTGATATCATGGTTGTAAAATGCTGCGCGCAAATTGAAGGCCACTGTTCTTCATATTTCTAGATCACGTTCCTATTCCTGGTCGCCAGCCAGAGAACGGTCACGGCGATCAGAAAGCCGAAGACGATCATCAAGTCGGTCAGTTAACTGTTCTTTTATGTTTTATCCAGCACTAATTCCTTTATAAAGCTTGATATATGTATGTTGCTTTATCTATAACTACCGATATATTGCAATGCGCAACAGTATCAGAAGATTAAGAAGTAAATAATTTCAGTGATAATAGAGAACAATGCACCAGAATTGGTCAGATACATTGTCCTTGACACTTCTTAAGATCCCGTTTTCTTTACTCAGATCTCGGAAATCTCAGTCGAAAAGATCCAGATCTCGTTCGCCGAATCGTCATCACAGACATGAATTGCACGAACGACAAAGGTAAAGCTTTAGTTTATTGTAAACCTGACACCCTGTTGTGTGATGACTGCTGTGACAACAAGTCACGCTGGCGAGTAATATCACTAGTATATCACAGCAAGCGAACAAGCGAAAATATTGCGGGCAGAGAGAGAAATGCACATCCTCGATAATAAGACACTGTCTATTCGAGTAAGCAAAGTTTTTTAAACGTACTTTGCTTCTGTCAAGTTTTTCGAAGCCCTTGACCATCACTTTCATCATGCTTTCGGGGTAACCTCGTTCCCAGGGCTTTTCCCTTGGTAATTTGGAACGGGCGGGAAAAGACCCTCTTTTCCCGCCCGTTCCAAATTACCAACTAAATAACTTGTTGTAAAATGCATTGAGACTTCCATGCGTTGTAAAATGCGTTTTTTAAGCACCTTATTTATTATTATTATTATCATTGTTATTACTATTATTATTATTATTATTATTATTATAAGGCAGGACTGTTTGGTGACTTTAGATTAAAACATACATGCACGTGTACGCGTGATTCATATTACATTATTGGGGGTCATTAGATTAATACGTACATGTGCCCGCAATCTTCCTAACTATTAATGTTTATAAGTAGGCATAATGTAACATGAACACAGGACTGTTCTCCAGCATAATATTAGAAATCGCATGCTATTGACATTTGAAGTGGTTTTTGCCAGTGTTGTTTTTCTGCGTTTGCAAACCAGTTGAACTGAAGCGTAAATAATAGAAAAACCACACTTCGTTCAGTTATTATGATTGTTAAGTGGTCAATTTGCGGAAAGAAAATGCGATCCCTTGCCGGTATTGAATGTGTTCGATCCAACCCAGTGCTTTTAGCACGCCACGGTGGCTTTGAACAGTATGTTTATGCAGGCGTTTATAGTTTGCTTAGTATGCTTATCAAGGGATCACACGCGCACATGTTTTCAGAAGTTAGCTCGTGGAAAAACTAAAGCATCATTTTCTGTGAACATTTTTTCTTGATCTTTACGATGAGTAATGTGCGACTCCTCGCTAGTATTCGAGAGTGTAGACATTTCAAAATCCCGAAAAAGGGAATTAAGGTCACCTTGGTATCCGTCCCAGTCCTTCCCTCCCCCTCCCCACCTTCTACTGTTTATGGGCGACCACTAAGCATCATGTTGTTTGGGGGGAGGGGTGGGGACTTGTCAATTACAATTTTGACGGCTGCATATGTCTGACTGCCGACACGCTCCTGGTTCATAGCTGCGTGCTGTCTTTACAATGGCTCAACGAATCTTTTTTGGAGCTTTGAAAACCATCGCTGGAGAGTTATGCAAAGTTTTATATGGCTGTGTTTAATTCGTTCAAGAATGGCTTCGTGGCATATAAACAACAAACATTGAGTTCTGCTGCACGGAGTTGGAATTATTCTGTTTGCCTTTGCCACGTGGGTCGAACGGCTGAAAGCAGTAAAACTCGGCAAGAACAGAAATTACGAATGAGGTTACCTTTAAAAGGAAAACCAGTAACCTGGCTTTTGCAAATGAAATGCCATCATTACGGTTAAAGATCTGAATTTGGAATGTTGTGATATCTGGCTTTGTGTGATATCCGCCAGGTAATGGCGTCAAATTCGCAAAGGTAAGGACATTTTTTATAGCTTTGTAAGTACTCGATCTAACTAAATTGATGGTACTGGACAACACAAAACATTGCCATTGTTGTGATACATTAACTTTAATTTAAAAAGAAGTCTCAAAAACCATGAAAATTTGTAAGCTTTAAATCTGTAAATTATTCTCCCGCGAAAAACACTTTTGGCGCCAAGTTATCGAATGTAATGGCGACCTATGAAGCTTTTTCCACTATTCAAAAAGTATATAAATACATCGATGCTTGAAAATTATCACTTCATTTTTTCCCCCAATAATATCTTTTGTATTTCAACCGCCGGTCCCATTAAGCTAGAGCAAAAAAGTAGTCAATAAGAGCGTGTTTGTTTTGTTGGAAATGCATGTCGGTACGCGGTCGGGTATGACAATGTTTAGATAACGGGAATCCTTATTATTTGACGTTTTCAAATTGAGAAGGAAGAAAAATGACCTTACCCGAATCCTCAAACTGCGCCTCTTAATTATCATTAGGGAATTAAAAACTCTGCACATTAGGTGGCCGTGCAAGTAAAAATCTTTAACCGATATTTTGACCGTGAAATCAAATGTCCTGCCGTAAGTCTGTTAACAACGATTAACACCGATCAGTGAAACCTCGGCAAAGATCGACTTGTCTCGCTGTCGAATTTTTTGATCGGATTTATATTTACAAAACAGCTTGGAAGATAGCTTGACGAGGTTTTTTCCTCTTTAACTCAGTAGGTTTTGTTTATCCGTACCTTGTTTTGCTTCAGTGCATTTGATCTGACGCTCATTAGCTTGAAACAACCAAAAACAAAGTGCCTCAATCACGATCGGTAGAAAACGTTTTTCTGGCGAGGATGGATTAAAGCACGAATAAGCGAAATACTCAAACAGCTACTTTTTTGCAATTCACGGTTTTTTGAACTTTTTCTTTTCTTCCTTTTTTTTTAAATTTATATTCTTGCGGACAAGGTTTTTCGCCTTTGTTTACTGCAGCGGTATGTTCTGGATAAACAAATAGGCAAATAACTCATGTAAACGTATTTACCAGCTACTGATTTGGACTTTTGTCCCTTAATAAAGTGAGATAGAAAGTTTGAGAGCAAACCTTCGATAAAAGTCACGAGAAGTCAATCCCTGGCGGCCACCCATCCAAGCACTAACCCCGCCGAACATGACTTAATTCTGCTAATCGGAAGTGATGTCTTCATTTATATGGTAGACGTTTCATTCTGTTATTTCCCACTTATATTCAAGTAAAATAGGCATTTAAAAACCAGGAAAAAGACGAAAATGGAAAGCAAAAGGTAAATATTTGAAGTAATTGAATTCCATGATCAAGATACCACAAGTTTTCCTGCCCGTACAGGCGAAGTTAAGCCCAGTCCGGCGGGGTTAGTACTTGGTTGGGTGACCGGCCCGGGAACGTTGAATTTTACCTTAGCTTATTCGCAAATAAAGTTCATTCGTAAAAAAGAGGTTTTTTTTGGTACGCTACAGGTTACGATTAATGAGATATTTAGCTCTGCTTTTATTCCCGGTCGAGCTTATTCGCTTATTGCACAGGTTGTTTTTCGCCGCCGTAGGCGATCAAATTGTGAACAATCTACGGCTTGAAGTTAAAGCAAAACTCTTATGAACAACATATTCCGGACAATCTTGGGTGGAAAAACTGTTCTTCTTCGCAATTAGTAAACAAACTTTCCTATTAGGGGTATTACGAAGCGAAAAAAATGCTAAAAGTTTAACCACAACTCGACCGATAAACAACTGCTGCTAAATGCAGCTTGTTGTCCTTCATGAAATAGATTTTAATCTCGCTTTCAAACAGTTAGTTTAAAACAAAGCGAGTCTCTCTTTTCTACTGAAATGTAGTTTCAGACACCGCTGATTATTATCTTTGCTCGAAGTATTCTGTTGGGAAAAGCAGATGTACGGAAAGGGAAACAAAAACGCTCACGGTTTTCACCGGGCACTCGATCGCTCGATCGATCGATCCGCGATCGGACGGGCTGCGAACTCTTACATTTGAAAAATATCAGCCCCTAAAACAAAATCCATGTCGTCTTGTTGCTTAATTGAAAGAATTTACAAACAAGACTTTGCCTGAATCATTTTTTTTCTGTAAAGATTCACCAAATGAATACATTTCGCCCTCGATATTTTTTCCATAATGGCCGCCAAGTATGAAAAATCATTGTTTGCGAAGTTTGGTGACACTTGTACTTAATAAACGAAAGACCTACCTTTTGTTCTTATTAATCACATTTTTCGTACTTAATAAGTACAAGAGACGTACTTAATAAGAGGAAACTGCAATCTTTTTACGTAATAATCGAAGATAATCACAGGGTGAAATAAGGCGTTTCCGTAATTCGGAAAATTGACGGAAATCTGACAGTTGACATTTCCGTTACGTTTCCGCAGATCTGTTACGACGGGAAACGTGTAAGAGAAGAATGGTGAGAATGTTCGGCGTTTCCGCAGCGTTTCCGTTAGCTGAAACGTTTAAAATGTTTCCATCGCGTTTCCGCAGCGTTTCCGTTGGCTGAAATGAGCAAGGTTTTTCCTTCGGGTTTCCGCAAACGGATTCGAACGGAAACTTGGCGGTTTTTCATTCCTGGTACTCCGAGATACGCGCAGTTTAACTGATATACTCTCCAATTCGGAGTCCAGAACGCTTTTAATGATGCTCTTAACGTTGTTTGGAAATGTTTAGAAATTTAACCCATGGCCATAAAATAGTTTTCAAAACAAAGCTGGAGAACCTCATGAAGTTTCTTCGCAAGTACACGGCAAAAAAATCATTTTTGAAAATGGGTTGAACTGACTCTTTGAGTAAAATGTGTATTTTACTCAATCTGTTGAGTAACGAATAAATCTAGCACTGGGCGAAAAAAATGAATTTACCGCAAGTTTGCCAATCGAGCAAATTTGTTTTACATTTAGAGTACTGATATTGCTATTTTTGTGATGTACCACCAAATTATATTATTCGAAAAGCGGTTTGCATTTTCATTTTCTCGCGGGTTCTCGTCGGTTCCCCGCTGGCTGGCCGGTTTGGCCGAGTGTCCTTGGGTACGAATTGATCATGCGCAAAGTAGTTCCCTTCCCGACGTTCTTTTCGCATTTTGGCGGCTGTTTTCAACGACCTTCGGTAGCATTTAGCATTTGAGGGATAAACTTTTGTCGCTTTGGAGAGATGGCTTGTGAACTATTCCTTCTTCTTGCTTCACGGTCTCTGCATAGATGCATACAATCTCCTTACAGCGGATTAACGATCGGTGGGAATGTTTTTCTGCCATTAATCAAGCTTCATCGAGTCAAGTTTGGCCGCCATATTTGATGGCACATGGTTCCTGTTGCGATTGCCAAGGTAAGCTTAAGTTTAGACTGTACAACGTAAGCTTAGGCTTTGATATATCCAAATATTCTTGCCTTGTTTGATATTTACTACGTTTGAGCGAAGTCCTCCGCACTTGGAGTGTTCTTGATGACATTATTTTCTTAGGGACTTCAAAAGTAATGTACAGATACGGTCAGATACCAGTCAAATTGAAGCTTCAAAACCCCCTCCGGGCAATCCCCCGGGCATTTGAACTTTTGAAGATTGGCTTGTTCAAATTCCCTCCCCTCGGGGCAAAAAACCCATTCAAATACCCCACCAATTAGTATTGAAATACATTATACCTCTCCTCAAAGGCAAATTTCGTCTTTAATCAAACACTGTTCACGCTTTCAGAGAGAGATCTGCCCTTATGACACCTTCAAACTTCTTTTAAAGACCCTTTTAAAAGAGTTATTTGCAAGCAAAGGCAAATTTCTATCTTGTAAATCCATCATACCCTGCAAAAACCGAAAAAACTCATGGGCGTATTACACTACAACAAGAGATAAATCCGGATCAAATTCCCCACCTTTCCAAGGCAATGTTCAAATTCCCCCCCTTCTTGGGCACGATGCACAGTCAAATGCCCGGGGGGGGAGGATGTTGAAGCTTCAATTTGAAAGGTACATAATATTTATGAGGGTCCTGAAGGGGTAAAAATGGGAGCTGGGATTTGCCTATTTTAGCACTGGGAAAATGGGATTTGAGGCACTGGGACTGGGAAAAAAGTAGCATATAATGGGAATGGGAAAGATGTCCTATTGAAAAACAGAATCTACAAACCATTTGAAACCCTTTTTAAGTCCCTTAAATGCACAAAAATGCAACAAAATAGTCTTAAACAATACCTAAAAATTAATTTTTTGCAAATCAACAGATATCAAACCAATGTAGTTGTGATCTGATTTTAGCGTTGACTTTAAACTGCATTTACTGAAATCAGCAATTTGGTTGCACAACGTTAGACGTTCCCTCTATATGACTCTATGTGCCTAACAGGTCAAACCAATGTAGTTGTGATCTGATTTTAGCGTTGACTTTAAACTGCATTTACTGAAATCAGCGATTTGGTTGCACAGCATTAGACGTTCCCTCTATATGATTCTATGTGCCTAACAGGTCAAACCATGACTTCAATTAGGTTATTTAAAATAGCAGATAGGGGCTAAAAAGTGTTGATGTTGTGGCAATTTTATCCTTGGTTCAATTCTTATTATCCTTTGTTTATGTGTATAGTACAGTGTAATGTTGATAATGAACCAAGGATAAAATTGAACCGCAACATTGAGGGGCCTGCGCAATTCCCACAGTTCATGAATGCAGGGCTGTGCTCTAACAGCGCCCGTGGCCTCAGGCTACTAACTTTTGTCTGTGGGCGACTAGAAAAACTCATTTTTGCATAATGCTTAAGGGCTGGGAACCCCAGAATTCACAGTTGGGGCCTTTGAGCACCACTTCTTAGAGCGCAGCATTGGAATGATATTTCTAAAACGGCCTTCATACATGTAGCTTAGCTCGTACCTTCTTTTTGGTATTACATGTATATGAGGGGAGGCTTCTTAAAGAGTTTCTTAACTTCAGATGTGGCTGATTCTGTACTAATTGAAGGGTCCAGTCAAAAACTATGCGAAGTGGAAAATTTGCATAAATTGTTTTTTTCCAGAAGTGCTTGAATTTTTGCATGTGGTCTTCAAATTGATGCAAAAACATGGCCCTGTATTTTTTTCCACTGGTTTTCACTTTGTGCCATTTCCCCATCAGTATATACTTTAGGCTAGGCAATGCCAGGTGGTATTGCATAACAAAGAGTAGTATTTTCTCACATGCAGCTTTGTTTTTCTGTTTTAGTGCTGGTTTTCTGTCCAAGAATTTTACTGTCATTAAAGATGTGTTTACTGTTCATCGTGGTGTAAGATAGGTAAGATGAACGTTTATTTGTTTTTGTCACGATGGAATCGCTTAGAGCTGTTGATCGCGACATTTCGACTGCAATACTGCTAGTCTTCATCAGGCGATGACGTCGATTGTTTACGTGTCGCTATTTGTAGCATGATGGTTCGCTGCTATTGGTGCATTTCGATCCTCATTATTATTCAGACTATTAGATGTTGTTCCCTCACAGGTCCGCTTTGTGGTTGGTCGGCTGTTGTGCTTTCTGATCTTAGGTATCCAAGCTTCAGGAATTTCAATTCCACTATCTCTCTTGACACGTAAACAATAGACCTCATCGCCTGATGAAGAATTTTACTTCTGGGAGGCATTTTTTAACAACACTAGCTGGGTACCCTCTATCATTCAGGCGTAATTTGAAGAATTTTTTCTCAAATATTGCTTTCGGGAAGATTTTCTACGAAGCCTTAATGCCTCTCCTTAGATAACACCTTTCTTGACCCCCTCCCCGCCTCCTTCAGGACCCCCATTTATGGCTCAATTCTGAGGGCCCGCACCTTTTTATCAAAATTCAGATATATTTTCTTTGTTTTGAATTATCATGTTTACACATTAATTTCATAATGCGAAATCTTTACGCTTGGCACAGTTTGCGAGTGATGCATTTTTTGTCAGATCTTCAAGCTGCTGTACCATTGATTGTGAGTGACCCCATTCACACTGATTGATTATGGGTTTTGCCTTTGTTTTGAATATTTCCATAATGTAAGATCATTATGCTTGGTACAGTTTGCAAGTGACAGCTTAGCCTTTTTTGTTAGCTCTTCAAGCTGCTGTACCAGTGCGAGTGATCACGTGCACACCGATTGAATATGGGTTAAGGCTTTGTTTTTAATTATCGTGTTTACACATTTAATTTGACAATATGAGACATTAAGTAATGGCTCGTGCTGCTGCATGCTATTGCTGCCATGTTTTTTCTTTAAACTGCGTATAAAGTGGTTGCAAACTGAACTGCGAATTTGTCTTGATTCCAGTTGTTTTATATGGTAACTTTATAATCAATGACCAGCTGAGACAAAAGAATAAAAAGATAGGAAAAAAGGACAAAACAAATCTAAGAGACACATAACCCGCCACTAACTACTGCTGTTCTTTGTTTCAGGAAAAAAAGCTGAGGTGACAATAACAATATTGCCACTGGAGTTTATCGCGGTAAGTGTATATTGGTTACATGTATGCTCATTGACTCTTCACAAATGTGTAACAGTACATGTAAGTACATGAACTTGAAGGTCAACTATTAGCATAGCAGTCAAATTCAGAGATAAACCAAACTTATGGTCTGAAATAAGCTATTCTGGACGGGGACAGTTCTTACTAACTTTTCATAGTAGTCATTTAATGAAGATTGTTCCTTGTAAAATATTTGCTCAGAGTTTCAACTGAATACAATGCAGACTGCAGAAATGAGGATGCAAACAGTCCAACCGAAAACACAGTTTCATGCAGCTTCTATTCTAGTCCCCAGATGTACTTGTTTTTCTGCTGTTGTTCTTGTCGTTCCTTTTAATGTCATGGCAAGTACTTCATGTTTTTTTTTTTGCCAAACTCTTGTAGTGAAGATGCTGCATGAACATCAAATGTTTCGTCTCCCTGAAAGTATCCACAATCACAAGTGTCCATCTTTACATAAGCATCCAAGATCACAAGATGTTATTTAAATTAATTTGTTAATTGTTTTACTTTGTTTTTATTATTGTTTTTGTCCTTACGTTCTTGATTGTTTCTTCAACAGGAAGAAACCAGTCCCAAATAAGTGACAGAGAGGAAAACAACACCATATCCATTCATAATCTTCCAGGGTGTCCTGTATTCTCCGGCCAATAATGTGCACTTAGCCACTGGGAAGATAATTTGTGCACCTCAGAGACATCCATTGTTGAGGGAACTCTAGCTTTGTTGGCCACGTTTTATGTTTTATTTATGAATATCCACCAGGCTTTGCAATTTTTTTTTGTATCTACAAAATGCATTTTGCAGATAGAAGATGGGAGAAAGCTGCCATGTTCCACATACACTTTGTAAATTTAGTACATGACATAAAGGTAGGCACTCACGAGGGGACTGCTCCCTGAAAAAAGTCCATGAGACTAATCCCCTCGTGTGTGCTGGCCTTAAATGTCTCAGCAACTGAACAGTGTTAATTGCCACAGGTATCTAGTGCTCAACCTTAATGGTTTATTCACGTGATCCATGGGCTACTAAAAATAATAATAAAATTTGGTAGACAATTTAGACATGACCTGGTAGCCAAGCCCCAAATTATTTATTATCTTTTGAACACCTGTCCTTGTCAAACACCACTCTGGTTCTCAATTATTCCTGCAATGTAGACGAAACCCAATTTTGACTTGTAAGTCTTTGGCTAGTGGACTGCCACTAAGGTCGAGCACATGCATGAGTGGATATAATGGCGCTTTTGTCAATGAACTCAGGTTGGATATTTGTACGAATGATTTTAAATATCATATAGTAATAGTCTCCTTTGCTCTTTAGTTTCAAAGTTCACCACTATATTGAAGTTTTTTATGCATATACGAACTCCCCTTTTTTGAGTGTATGATCTACTCTTCCATTGGCAAAAGTAGGGATGCCCATCTTTGAGTGGGCTGCATCAATTTAAATGTCTATCGTGATAGTCTGTCGCACTTTTGTTTCAAAGTTCAGCACCACAATTTTTTTTTCGAGTTTGTGAACCACTTTTTCATTGACAAAAGTAGGGCAGCCCATCTTTGAGTGGGCTGTGCCAAGACCGTTTGTCCATCTTCGAGTGGAAATAATGGTGCTTTTGTCAATGAGCTCAGATTGGATATTTGTAAGAATCAATTTAAATGCCTATAGAGATAGTCTGTCACACTTTTGTTTCAAAGTTCAGCACTACATTATTTTTTTTCGAGTTTGTGAACCACTTTTTCATTGACAAAAGTAGGGCCGCCCATCTTTGAGTGGGCTGTGCCAAGACCGTTTGTCCATCTTCGAGTGGAAATAATGGTGCTTTTGTCAATGAGCTCAGATTGGATATTTGTAAGAATCAATTTAAATGCATAAAGTAATAGTCTCCATTGCTCTTTTGTTTCAAAGCTCAGCACTATATTATTTTTTCGAGTATGTGAACTACTTTTTCATTGACAAAAGTAGGGCGGCCCATCTTTGAGTGGGCTGTGCCAAGACCGTTTGTCCCTCTTCGAGTGGAAATAATGGTGCTTTTGTCAATGATCTCAGATTGGATATTTGTAAGAATTAATTTAAATGCCTATAGTGATAGTCTGTCGCACTTTTGCTTGAAAGTTCAGCACTACATTTTTTTTTTCGAGTTTGAGAACCACTTTTTCATTGACAAAAGTAGGGCCGCCCATCTTTGAGTGGGCTGTGCCAAGACCGTTTGTCCATCTTCGAGTGGAAATAATGGTGCTTTTGTCAATGAGGTCAGATTGGATATTTGTAAGAATCAATTTAAATGCATATAGTAATAGTCTCCGTTACTCTTTTGTTTCAAAGTTTAGCACTACATTATTTTTTTTTTCAAGTTCGTGATCCACTTTTTCATTGACAAAAGTAGGGCCGCCCATCTTTGAGTGGGCTGTGCCAAGACCGTTTGTCCATCTTCGAGTGGAAATAATGGTGCTTTTGTCAATGAGCTCAGATTGGATATTTGTAAGAATCAATTTAAATGCATATAGTAATAGTCTCTGTTACTCTTTTGTTTCAAAGTTCAGCACTACATTATTTTCTTTCGAGTTTGTGAACCACTTTTTCATTGACAAAAGTAGGGCCGCCCATCTTTGAGTGGGCTGTGCCAAGACCATTTGTCCATCTTCGAGTGGAAATAAGGGTGCTTTTGTCAATGAGCTCAGATTGGATATTTGTAAGAATCAATTTAAATGCCTATAGTGATAGTCTGTCGCACTTTTGCTTGAAAGTTCAGCACTACATTTTTTTTTCGAGTTTGAGAACCACTTTTTCATTGACAAAAGTAGGGCCGCCCATCTTTGAGTGGGCTGTGCCAAGACCGTTTGTCCATCTTCGAGTGGAAATAATGGTGCTTTTGTCAATGAGCTCAGATTGGATATTTGTAAGAATCAATTTAAATGCATATAGTAATAGTCTCCGTTACTCTTTTGTTTCAAAGTTTAGCACTACATTATTTTTTTTTTCAAGTTCGTGATCCACTTTTTCATTGACAAAAGTAGGGCCGCCCATCTTTGAGTGGGCTGTGCCAAGACCGTTTGTCCATCTTCGAGTGGAAATAATGGTGCTTTTGTCAATGAGCTCAGAATGGATATTTGTAAGAATCAATTTAAATGCATATAGTAATAGTCTCTGTTACTCTTTTGTTTCAAAGTTCAGCACTACATTATTTTCTTTCGAGTTTGTGAACCACTTTTTCATTGACAAAAGTAGGGCCGCCCATCTTTGAGTGGGCTGTACCAAGACCATTTGTCCATCTTCGAGTGGAAATAAGGGTGCTTTTGTCAATGAGCTCAGATTGGCTATTTGTAAGAATCAATTTAAATGCCTATAGAGATAGTCTGTCACACTTTTGTTTCAAAGTTCAGCACTACATTATTTTTTTTCGAGATTGTGAACAACTTTTTCATTGACAAAAGTAGGGCCGCCCATCTTTGAGTGGGCTGTGCCAAGACCGTTTGTCCATCTTCGAGTGGAAATAATGGTGCTTTTGTCAATGAGCTCAGATTGGATATTTGTAAGAATCAATTTAAATGCATAAAATAATAGTCTCCATTGCTCTTTTGTTTCAAAGCTCAGCACTATATTATTTTTTCGACTATGTGAACTACTTTTTCATTTACAGAAGTAGGGCGGCCCATCTTTGAGTGGGCTGTGCCAAGACCGTTTGTCCATCTTCGAGTGGAAATAATGGTGCTTTTGTCAATGATCTCAGATTGGATATTTGTAAGAATCAATTTAAATGCCTATGGTGATAGTCTTTCGCACTTTTCTTTCAAAGTTCAGCACTACATTATTTTCTTTCGAGTTTGTGAACCACTTTTTCATTGACAAAAGTAGGGCCGCGCATCTTTGAGTGGGCTGTGCCAAGACCGTTTGTCCCTCTTCGAGTGGAAATAATGGTGCTTTTGTCAATGATCTCAGATTGGATATTTGTAAGAATCAATTTAAATGCGTATAGTGATAGTCTTTCGCACTTTTGTTTCAAAGTTCAGCACTACATTATTTTCTTTCGAGTTTGAGAACCACTTTTTCATTGACAAAAGTAGGGCCGCCCATCTTTGAGTGGGCTGTGCCAAGACCGTTTTTCCCTCTTCGAGTGGAAATAATGGTGCTTTTGTCAATGATCTCAGATTGGATATTTGTAAGAATCAATTTAAATGCCTATAGTGATAGTCTGTCGCACTTTTGCTTGAAAGTTCAGCACTACATTTTTTTTTCGAGTTTGTGAACCACTTTTTCATTGACAAAAGTAGGGCCGCCCATCTTTGAGTGGGCTGTGCCAAGACCGTTTGTCCATCTTCGAGTGGAAATAATGAGTGGGCTGTGCCAAGACTGTTTGTCCATCTTCGAGTGGAAATAAGGGTGCTTTTGTCAATGAGCTCCGATTGGATATTCGTAAGAATCAAGTTAAATGCTTATAGTAATAGTCTCCGTCGCAGTTTTGTTCAAAGTTCAGCACTATAATATTTTTTTTTCGAGTATGTGAACTACTTTTTCATTGACAAAAGTAGAGCCGCCCATCTTTGTGTGGGCTGTGCTACGACTGTTATCACAATAGGACATTCTCTGTACAGATAGTGAAAATAAAACATAATCCTCTTAAATGCTGTAGATCTAAAGACGTTTGTTAATGCAGCTTCCACTTCTAAAAGTTGTGTATGAGTCACTTCGTTGGTTAATTCCGATGGGTATACCGTAAGTTGACGAATGCATCCACACTAGCAGGGTATTCCCGACTATGTCTTTTTTATTAGGCGTATCTGTGATTTACAAGAGAAAACAAATCGCTTCCTAACCCAACTTGAACTTCCCAGTGAATGATGTACCCTTAGAAAAATCCAGCGGATAATTGTGTGTCTGTCAAATTTACAAATCGTGGAAACATAACGGTTTTTAGGGTTTCCGTAACTGCGTAAACCTTGTGGATAGGTGATTTATCGTTACATTTACTCTTCGGAAATCCAGCGGATAATTGTGTGTCCGTCGAATTTACGAGTCGCGGAAACACGATGGCTATCAGAGTTTCCGTGACTGCGTAAACGTTGCGGATACGTGAGTTTAAGGAATGCGTTTCCGCAGAGCCGCAGTTGCGGAAACGTTATGTACATCCGTGTTTCCCGCAACGGTTACTTACATTTCCGTTTGCGGATATTCATGTTTCCGTTGAATAACCGTTATGAAACCTGAAACGTAAACGCGTTTTTTCACCCTGTGAATGGTCTTTTCTGCAATATAAGTACACTTGCCCTGCAGGATCTGTTTATTAAGTACAAGAAACGGTACCTGTGCTTAATAGACGGTCAATTTTGGACTCCGAAAACAATTTGACACTCCGGAAACAAATTGACTCTTGTTCAAGGGAAAAGCCCTGGGAACGAGGTTGAGGCAGTGGAAATTGCGCGTTGAAAGGATGGGGGCGTTTACTTAGGGGACAAAATAAATCGATTGGTACCTGCTCACTACAGGCATCGTAGGCTATTGAGCTACTATACCTTATTTCCAACTCCTACCTCCGGAAATCCCTCCGAGTAGTACAATATTTGTCAGGTACAGAGCAACAGAAAAATAATGAAAAATAATGGCGCAGGTCGGGGAATTCGGATAATTTTTTTTTGATTTCTTGCATGAATATTTTTTATCTTGGTAAAACGTTTGGAAAGGCAATGCATGATTTTATTTATTTAATTTTTTTTTTTTGGAGTGGGGGGCTACTCGCTGCATATAATTCTTTTCTGTCCCCAACAACAGCAAAAGAGTCTTACCACGATGTCAAGTGCTATATAAACAGGCTATTTGAAATTTTAGCAATGAAATCAAAATTGTTGTAACATTTCTCTTACAGGTCCCAGCGCCGCTCGAGATCCCAATCACCAAGAAGTTACCATCACGATAGGTCAAGGTAAATAACTATCATTTTTATTCTTTAATTGCATGTATCGCACGCGTCCTGGGTGTTATACATGTATTGCACCCAGACAGTGTGTGAATATTCTTGGGATAGTATAAAGACGTTTAATGTCACTAGTTAGTGTGAGCCGTGGACGCAACGTGTAGCATATGCAATATTTGGCACATACGTCTATGTTTTTATATCGAGTATCCATCAATATAAACAGAAAACCAGAACACAAAAGGATTGAAGCAAATATAGCCATTCCTACTACTTGTGTCACTACACAACTACGGAATCAAGCGTATTCGTTGGCAAAACGGGGCTTTACTGATGTCAAGTGTGTTGAAGAAAAATCCTTCGTCAATTCTGGGCATCGGACGTACTGAAGAAAAACTCGTTTTCTCTGATTGCCAAGACCACACAGTCAACTTTTTCGTCGAAGAAGAGTCACGTATAACGTACTCTCTGGGAACTGTTCAGGGTTTTCAGGACGGCTACACAGTAGCCTTTAACTCACTGTCTTCACTTGTTGCGTTTGGCGAGACTGTCTTCATTTGTGACACAAGTAACAGAGCTGTCAGAATAATTACAAGTCTCACCAATACAGGCTCCTTGGAGAAAAAATGGATTCGTTCATTGACCTCTTTCAACTAAGAGAAGATTCGGGTAAAGATTATGTAAACCACCATACAAGTCTGAATGATGGCTTAAAGATTCTTTAGGGAGCAGCCGATTTGATGAAAGAGATAGAAGTCCAAGCACGTGCTCGAACGGGACGGATATGCCCACAAGGACCAGATCTTGGGTTTACGAAGCCAACCAGAGACTCTTTCCAAATTCTACACTCTTCATTTGCCAAGATCAAGTCAATTTTAGATGACAAGGGTCTTCTTCACATTACAGAAGAAATTGATTTCTCCAGCTTCACAACCTTGCAGGTCGAACATTTCTTTGCCGGGATGAGGACGCCGAGTAGGCCGACACCAGACATGCACGATTACGCAAGCCGGAGGCCAAACTGCATCACTGAGTCGCTTCAGAAAACCTATCAGTCTGCCTTCGTAGTTTACAGTGGTCCTCAAAGTCATTACATTGAAAAGAAAGTTCATGAAAAAGAACCTGAATGGTTGTATGAACGCTGTAAGTCAAGGACTGTGCACACTCTGGAAGAGAGGGATGAGACCAGGGAAGAGGCTAAGGAGCTTAGGCTTTTCGCCAAAGAGTTTGGACAGGGAGTGAGACAGCAAAGGGTGAGGGGTAAAACCCAAGAAAGAGCTGGGACACTACCCTTGGCTATTTCCATAATGAAAAGAATCATTGCGCCAGAAACTCGAAATTTAAACATGCTTGAAGACCTCCAGGGCCTCGAGGAAGAAAGTGGTGATCACCTGGATGCCGGGACGTCAGTGGAAAAGAACAGAGTTGTTTTTTCAAAAGGAGAAGTTGTCGCTCTTAAGCATAACTACAGGACGTACCTGGAGCCCTTTTTTCTGGGAATCCTCTGTGAAGATCTCCACAGCAGGAATGATTGTTTCCTGGAGGAAAAACTCAAAATAAATTGGCTGGAGCAATCAGAGGAAGATCCTTTAGTCTACAACAAAGGAACCTTTGACGATCAAAATTCACCGAAATGCATCATGGACTGAGTCTCTGTTGATCGGGAAGCTGAACAGTTTATTTTAAGAAGAAACGAAGAACGGCGCCTAAGAAATTTGGCGCACGGGCATGTAGACAACGTGTCAGACGACAGTGACGATGAAAGCCGGCCAGGAAGAGGAGAATCTAGCAGAAGTGGAAGACGAATAGCCTAGTAGCAGATCCCGGTTTGAGGCTGGACACAGTAGATCTGGGAGAAGAGTCACCAGATATCTTCTTTAAATACACTTTTAACATCAATTTTTCAGTCACAATTTCGCTATTGCTATGAAATGAAGAGAGCTTAAAATAACAGCAATCAGGCTGAGAGTTGTCACGTAAACACTTCCAGTGCTCGAGTGGAGTCTTAGCGTATAACAGCAGTCTGAGTTCCTTGATAAGCCTTTCTCTTAGTTCGTCGTGGTTGTAGGTGGTTCGTGTTTTTTTTTCCTCGCAGCCAGCTCACCTTTCAAATCGTGACTGTAGGTATTTTTGCTTAATACACAAAATCTCAAAATCAAACAATATAACTTTGATCTACATTTCTTTAAAATTGAAAATTCCTTTTTCTTTCACCTTCAAAGTGCATGTCGCGCCTTATATATATTTTTGGCAACATATTTAGATTCAGTCTTTTTATTCACTTTTTACGTGACGTTAAGCCAAGTCGAATCAGGGAGTTTTAATTAAAAGAAAAACTGTCGTTAAACTTGTCAGTTTTATCGTATTGTTTTATAGCGCGTTTTCTAGTGTTCATACGAATTTTACATTTCTCAACCAAGAAAGTTTTTTAAAAAGTAAGCTAATCAAGTAATGTGTAATGGACCGAGCATTTTTCACAAGCAAGCAGCAGAATTCCAGTTATTCCTTAATACATCATGGAAGAGAAGATGAGAACTCAGTTGATTCAGAATGAGCAAATGAAGATCTACTTGAGGTAAATACACTTTATTGTTATTAATGAATGATAAATCGACGTCGGGGAGACTTAACTTGATCAAATCTCTCTATGGGATCATAAAATTTATGTGGGATCAGGGATCAAATGTTGCCACATTTTGGGGATCAGGGATCCAAATTTAGAGCTAAAATTTGGGATCAGCGATGAAAAAATATACCTGGTTACGACCCTGTGAAGTGTTGGAAGTCGTAAAGACCGAGGGACTGAGACCGAAGAAGTACTCGAAGGCGTTTATTAGAACCTTGAGGTGGCGTGCTTGCGATTTGACCGACTTGTTGATTGATGCGATTTACGTTCTGCGTGAGGTCTTTCACAACAATTACTAGACCTGCTACAATGCCTTGAAGTTCTTCTGCGAATGCCATGAAACTTTGGTTTCTCCGCCAACTGTGGTCGGAACAAATAGCACTCCAGAATAAAGACAAGAAAGCTCGGTTTAATTACATGTAAACTCTATAGTTATTACAATACGAACAACAACAGGAAAAGCAATACCAACCGGTTCTGACCGGTTAGCACTTAGTAACTGCTTGACCTACAACGCAAGTGGGGGGGGGGGGGGGGTTGGGGGGGTTGATGGAACCCTCCCTTAGGTTTTTGATGTGTTACAATAATTTGAACAGATTTTAACTTTAGTAGAAATTCTATGATGTGCTCGACAAGATAAGTTATATATTGTGGGTAATGGCGCTGCTGGGGGCGCCTGTGACGTCATCTAAAATGGCTGCCATCTTAGCCGCCATCTTGGATTTTACTCAAAATCAGAAATCATCAGAAGACGGTGAAAATTGACGAGTTTTGAAGCTGGACATGTAGAATATGACATAATTAAACAATTTGCTACTTTTGTCAACATTTTGAGCCCTCTTTACAAAGTTTTGTCGAAAAGCGTCCAAGGGATATGCTCACAGCTATTGAAAACGGCAGCTACAGATGAAAAATCGTCTTGGAAAAATTTAAGAAAAGTATTATAGAGATGCCTCGCTCCCCGGTGCGTCCAGAGGTTAATCTTGGAAATAACCGTAAAAAAAGGGAGTGGGAAATAGCATCAGAAACTATATGGTTTCAAAAAAACACGGATCGGTCGAGCGATAGGAAAGGAAATATTTTATGGGGATCGTCTAAAATACAATAAGCTTATCTCATGGCTGAAGGTGATCTGTTAAAAAACAAACAAACAAACAAAACAAAACAAATCGAATACATTTCTAGTAAACAAATGTTCTTGTTTCGAGCGTTCCATTTTGAACACGGTATCATGGAGAAATCTTCTGTAGATGATAAATACAAAAGAACACTTCGTGGACCGAGCCAGCATATTACCAAGGCATCAAATTAAGGGGTTTAATTCTTTTGGACTCAGCCTTGCATACCGAATCTCTGTGAACCATTGCAAGGGGATAGCGGGCACCGAAGCCGGCTGTTTTACTTTGCAACGCGCTATCTTGACATTAGTTGATTTTAATTTCCCGTTTTTAATTTTTACTCAGTTTTGAATATTTTTACCGCATCTCTACGATGAGCGTACTTCTTTTCTTTCGTCTCTGTTAATAATACGTAAGCAGGAAATCTTTGTCAGTTGAAATGGCAAGAGATGGTTTAGAGGTTGAAAGAGTAGTTATGTGTCCGTCTTAACGCCACTCAGACTGACTGCCCTGAAGCAAATCGATTGTCATTTAAAAAAACTTATTACAAAACACAACTTTGCAATCTATCGGCGACATAGTTGTAACCCCCCAAATCGCAAGCAAGTTGACTACCAACTCCTCAACGTCAAAGTCTGTCGCGCTTCCAGCAACTTTGCTTGAGCAATGAAAGACTCTCATTTTCAACTTAACCGCTTCTCGTTCCCAAGATGTTTTAAAAGATACTTTTGTCGCACTCTTTTTGTGACTGTCTTTAAATTATTTTAATACAACTCAACAAGCGTATCTCATTTCAGCCAACAGCTGGCAAATAGGCAGGAGATGTTTTCAATCTCAATGCAATAAGGCTAGGCAAGCGGTAATTGAAAGCGTAAAGTCGTGAATAGCCCTCACAGGCTGAAGCAGGTGTTTTTTAAAGGCAGCTCTGCTCAGCAACTGTGTGAACAATAAGCATGACTGCTTTGTCATTCGTTAATTAATTTTTTAAATTAGCTTTTAATGCTAACATAAGCTTCGTTCATTTTTTCCCTTCATGTTTTATTAATAGGTAAGCGGGAGTTAGTTTTCAATTAAAATGCCAAGAAATGGTTTGTTAAATTAGAGGCTTGCTAAACTATATTTTACATGTCCTGGCGTAGACCCCCACACTGTTTGTTGCATTGAAGGAGATGGTCAGCATAAAAAACAAGTTACAAAACACATCTCTGCAAGCGATCAGCGAAATTGTATTCATCTCCCCAATCGGAAGCAGGCGCTGATTTTGCCTTCGGAGAAATCCGCTAAGAATGGAGAATTTTACTGGAAGTTATAAAAGAAACTACACAAGTACTTCGATCCAACAAAGCACGTTACCAGTAGGCTTGGTTGTATTCCTTTGCCCTTTGAACATTTTTCTGTCCATCATCGCATCTTTCGGCAACATTTTGATCCTGATTGCTCTCCACAAAGTGTCGCCTCTTCACCCACCAACAAAACTGTTGTTTCGATGCCTGGCAGCCACTGATCTTAGCGTTGGCCTTGTTGCACAGCCACTCTTTGCCATCTATAATTTACATTTGTCTCATACAGCAGATATTAACTCAAGTGTTTTTTACTACACTGCCACGGCAGCTAACGCCTCGAGTTTTGTTTTCTGTGGAGTATCAGTTATGGTATCGACCGCTATAAGTGTGGACAGACTTCTCGCGCTGATGTTGGGGTTGAGATACAGACATGTTGTAACCCTATGGCGAGTTTGTGCAATTCTAATTTGTTTATGGTTAGTTGCCATTTCGGTGGCATTAGTGGGCTATTTCTGGAGTCGCCGCTTTTCCTTTATTGTATTTTCAGTTATTGTATTACTTTCTTTGCTCATTTCAATCTTTTCTTACACAAATATCTTCCTTAAATTACGACAACATCAAGCTCAAGTTCAACAGCATGGTCAGCAAGGACAACCTAACGAGCAAGCAACTCCTTTGAACATAGCAAAATACAAGAAGACAGTTTCTAGCATAGCCTGGGTACAGTTGGCATTAGTTGCTTGCTATGTCCCCTATGGTAGTATAGCTCTAATAATGAACATAAGTGGGATCACTAAGACCGGGCAAATAGTTTGGTTCTCATTCGTAACACTAGTCTACCTAAACTCGTCTCTAAACCCGATTCTTTATTGCTGGAAGATAACCGAAGTGAGAGAAGCTGTGAAGGGCACAATCAGACAATTTTGCTGTCTGTTTAATTTCTTCACATACTTGTAATAACAGCACAGGATTCGTGGTAAACTCAAAAGAAAAACCTTTAATTCGTAGAGATCCTAACTGTGTTCGTACATCTTTTCAAGTGTCCTGTAACACTTCATTTCGAATAACTAATTACCTCGAGCCTGAATAAATTACATCAAAGCATGCAGCGAAAGAATTTAACACATTATGACACCCTCTCTTTTATAACAGAAGAGAAAATAAACACGTCAAATAACAACAAAAAAAAAGAGTCCTTAAAGCTGCAACAGTTTAGACAGTTCACCGCTTAGGCACTTAGGCCAAAACATAGTCCTCAAGGTGTTTTGGGGCTCGGCGGACTCGCTGGGATCGTCTTAGCTCTGGTGCTTCCACAGGAGTAGCGGGTGGCTGAACTACAGTAGCACCTTGAGATGGAGCTTCAGTTGCAGTTTGGGACGGCAACCCGCGGGTTTCAGACACAGGATCTTGAGGCTGTGGCTGTGGCTCGTTACACTGTTCATCTTGGGTGTCCGGTGCTGTAGGAGCAGATTCGTTGGTCCTCCTAAGATGAACTCTGTTTCTCCGAAGAACTCCTTGGGGAAGCTCCACTTCGTACGACCTTTCGTCCAAACGCTTCTTAACAACGCCTTTCTGCCATTCCTTCTTTCCAACGTGCCAAGGCTTAACTCTTACAGGATCACCTTTCTCCAAAGGATCTAGGTCGCGGGGGCCTCTGTCCTAATAACGAGCTTGCTGTTGCTGGCGCAGGTGAAGCTTGGTACGGGTTGTATCTTCATCAGCTACAGACGGCTTTAGTAGACCAGCAGACATGGGTAGAAGACTTCTTGTCCTTCTATTTAGAAGGCGCTGAGCCGGGCTGATCTGAATTCCCGTAGGCGGTGTATTCCTGTGGTCAAGTAGAGCAAGAAACGCATCAGAACCAGCCTTCTTACATTTCACGAGGATCTTCTTTGCCTCCTTCACGGCACTTTCTGCCTTGCCGTTGGACTGACTGTGACGAGGACTGCTAGTACGATGATCAAAATCCCATTCTTTTAAGAATTTCAGGAAATCGCGAGACGTAAACTGTGGTCCGTTGTCGGTGACCAGCTGTTCTGGTATACCGTGCCTTGCAAAATGAGCTTTGAGCTTCTTGATTACATATACGGACGATGTGCTTCTAAGGTGATCAAGTTCGAAGAAATCACTGAAGTAGTCAGACGTCACCAGGTGGCTCTTTCCCTCTAACTCAAACAGGTCAGCTGCAACGTACTGCCAGGGCCGACTTGGCGTTTCGTGACTCTTGAGCGTTTCCTTGGTCTGGCTTCGCTGGTATTCCCTACAGGCTTCGCAGGTTGACACATGATTCTTAATGTCCCCTGTCATACCAGGCCAATAAAGACACTCGCACGCTCTGTTAAGGCAACCATTAACTCCCAGGTGTGAGTTGTGAATTCTCCTGAGTAGTTCGCCTCTTGCAGCTTTCGGGACCACCACTCTCTCTCCCTTGAAAATAAGCCCATCTTGAACGGACATTTCGTCTCTCATGTTGAAATACGGAGAGACAACGGGTGGCAGGGCACTCTTGTGTTCAGGCCAGCCCTGCTGAATAACGGCCTTTAAAGCTTGGAGGGACTCGTCCTTCTCTGTGTCATGCTGGATCTGCAGGAGCCTCGCTTCAGATATTGGTAGATAGTTCATCATGTTGATGGTTTCAAATTCCGACTCAACTTGCGTACACGATGGAAGATACGCTCTGGAGAGTGTGTCCGCCAGAAACATTTTGTTCCCTCGCTCGTATCGGACTTCTAAGTCGTACTTCTGTAAACGGATCATCAGTCCTTGCAGTCTCTTAGGAGCACGATGAAGTGGCTTCTTGACGATCGATTCTAGAGGCTTATGATCAGTGTGGACGATAGTCCCCCTGCCGAACGTGTAATCATTGAACTTCTCCACTGAGAAAACAATTGCCATCATCTCCTTCTCAATCTGCGCATAGCGTGATTCAGTTTCTGTTAAGGCTCTACTGGCGTAGGCAATGGGGTGCCGATTTTGCATAAGTGCTACACCCAACCACCAAGCAGGTGTCCATGGAATGGAACATCATCACACTTGAACTCTAGCTTCTGACTGTTGAGTTTGATGCCTTTCAGTTGACATCTACTCATAAACGCTTCCAAATTGCTGTCATGATCAGCCTCGTTCGTGCCATGGATCACGTGCATCTGTGAGGTTAGGCAACAAATCATCAATAACAGGAAATTGGCAATGTTCTCTCTTTCAAGCATCATTGAGAGGTTTCGGATCGATGCAAACACGCAGCTCACCAGACTTCTTAACAGCAACCACAATCTGACTAACCCACTCGGTCGGTTCGTCAACAGGAGCAATGACCTTCAGACTTTCCAGCCTTTGCAGTTCCTCTTTAAACTTCTCACGAATAGACACAGGAACTTTCCTCGCTGGGAGGATCACAGGCTTAGAACCAGGATGGACGTGGAGATGCACTTTTCCAGGTATCGTTCCAAGACCCTTATCAAAAACATCTGGGTACTTATCTATCAGGCCACCACTCACATTCTCCACAACATTTACGAAATTCTCTTTGTGAATAGTTAACAGCTTCATCTTCTCCGTCGTGTTTAAACCAAGCAAAGGCGTCAGATTTTCTTTAACGACCACGAGTCTGACCTTAAACTTCTCATTGTTCCTGGGATTCACGACCAACAAAGCACAGGTGCCAACAGGTTTCACTTTAGTACCATTCCACATAACCAAAGTTTGCGAACACGGAGCGAGTTCCTCGCCTTCGGCATATCTGAGAGGTAAAATGTTCGCGCTTGCACCACAATCTATTTGAAATCGAATTGGTCGCTGTTTAACCAACATCTCGGCAAATACAGCCCTCTCTTTAACAGCTTGTATTCTCACGACACTGATCTCTTCAAGCTCTTCTTCGCTTTCAATATTGTAAACAGGTACTCTCTTAGTACATTTCTTGGCAAAATGATTCTTTTCTTTGGACTTTTTGCACGTCTTTCCCCACGCTGGGCACTTCTTTTTTGCCAATATATGCTCATATCCACAACACTTACAGGAGATCTTCTTCGATTCCATGTTTGACTTTCCATCAGAAGATTTATCCGATTTTGTTTTCTTCGACTTGACCTGATTAACGGTGTCAACGGGCTCGGCGAGCGACTTCACTTGCATTGCGGTAACCTCTTCACTGCGACAAACATCAATACATTTATTTAAGGTGAGGTCTCTCATCCTTAGAAGCTTTTTGGTGGTTTGCTCGCTCTTGATTCCCAGAACGATACGATCGCGTATGAGACTATCGCGTAAACAATCACAAAAGCTGCAGGTCTTTGCCAAGTTTTTCAACTCAGCGACGAAATTGTCGACCGTTTCCGTTGGAAGCTTGTCCCTCTTGTTGAAACAATATCTCTCATAAATCTCGATTACTTCGCCGATGCAATGCTTTTCCATCTTACCCATAACCACACGCCAGTCGTTCGCATTCTCCTTTTCGGAATAACTGAAGGTTTTGATCACCTTGAGACCATCATCGCCGATTGCGTGCTTGGACATAGCGAGCTGATACTCTGGACTTTCTCTTTCCAATCGAGAAATAACGAAATAATTATTGTATTTCTCTTTCCATAACTTCCAATTTTCGGCGATTTCACCAGTTGTCTTCAGATCAAGATGTTGGGGTGGCAAGATCTGGTGAAACATTGTTGATTGCGATGTAATTGCGGCTGAGCCGTTGCACCGAGGCTTGAACCGGAATCTCCTTCACCTCCTGGCAACGTAGACGGTTTACGTTGTCAAACGATGAACAGAGTTAAACTCCCGCTGCCACCATGTAATAACAGCACAGGATTCGTGGTAAACTCAAAAGAAAAACCTTTAATTCGTAGAGATCCTAACTGTGTTCGTACATCTTTTCAAGTGTCCTGTAACACTTCATTTCGAATAACTAATTACCTCGAACCTGAATAAATTACATCAAAAAGCATGCAGCGAAAGAATTAACACATTGTGACAATACTAAGTACATTTTGCTGGTGCATAAAGCTAAATCTAGATATTTTAGTAACTGAAATAAAATTTATAATCAATTGTAGTTATATTATTCACGGCTCAGTTGTATCATCCTGCTCTGATTTCAGTTAAGTATAATTATAATTCTCGGTTTATCGTCCCTTTAACAAACTCGACACCGTAATAACATAGTATCCAATGACGGAATTAAGCAATATATCGTACGAAAATATTTGAGGCGAATTTTTAAAATCCGTTGTTTTAAGAGCCAGTGTCTGTAAATATCGAAAACCCGGCGCCAGTTGTGAAACTTTCAATTTCTTTATATTTTGCCCAAAAAAACCCTTTAGTGAGTTATTTTCGAAAATACAATTATAATTGGTTTAGAAGAGCAACTACAACAATGTACTAATTCTTGAAGAAGAGAAATGTAGAGTACATTCCTCCGTAGTGTCGGGATTGGTACTTGAGTTCCAAGGTCAATGTACCAGTGGGCTTTCTATGGTTTAGAAGTTAGCGAAAATTTGCCTATTCGCTAAAGCGCTTCGAGGGGGGTAGCTAAAACAGCTAGAAAGATGGAAAATTTAAGAGCTTTTCCAAAATAGACTACTGTTTTGGAAAGAGCAAGAATAGTGTTATGATTTGGTAAAAGTACATCGGTAAACATTACCGCGTTTAGCTGTACGAGCGAAAAGAAAATGCACCATTTTACCCTATTTTTAACAACGGCGGGAAGCCAAACTGGCGATTTTCAAACTTTCCTCGATTTTGAAAAAACTAAAGCGCTTTAGGAACTTTTAATTGTATTTTCGAAAATAACTCACTAAAGGGTTTATTTGGGCAAAATATAAAGAAATTGAAAGTTTCACAACTGGCGCCGGGTTTTCGATATTTACAGACACTGGCTCTTAAACGCCTATTATGGTAAAAGGTTACAAAGAGTCGAGAAAATTCGTGTTTGAAAAATTCTGATGTTTTTAAACTGAGAGGTTTATCGTGTGGAAAGTTAAAGTTTTTTTTACAACATATTAAGCACTGAACCACAGAAAGCTTTTCTAGGTCTGTTAAACTAGTTCCTTCCTTTCAGGTCAGTAGAATGTAATAAGCACATCTCATATTTCAGTCTATGAATAATTTTTAAGCAGGCGGGATATTGCATAGTGGTTGAAGCAGGTGTTTATTTGGCATTTTAATCATTTTCCCTCTGAGAATTGTTGTTGGAAATACGAGTCTTTCCTGCCTAATTAAACCCGGATTCCTGCTCCCAGTCAGGACGCTGTGAGACACACTTATTACAATACGCTAAGTATCATCTCTACCCATGATTGGTAAGTAAGCGGGAGATATTTTTCAAGAGGATGAGCGAGAACTAAAAGAGTCATGTCATAGATAACCTCCGCTGGCGCCGAAACTTGCGCGTAACTTGTAAAAACAATACCATTGAACAACTGTGCATGTTACCAGCTGCGGCATTCCTATCTTAACCCTCTAAGCCCCACTAGTGACTAGCAACTAATTTCTCCTTGCAATATCCCTACTTGACAAAAGAAATAGGTCATAAAAAAAGGAAAGGATCTTCAAAGACAAATCGTCTCGATGTAAAACCAAATTCTCGTGATGTGAACCATAAGAAATGTGTGTAGAGCAGTGAGGAGAACACGCATGTCGATATTGGGGCTTGAACGGTAAAGATGATAATTATTTCAAAATCCGTGCAATATCCTAATGAGAACTACACACGAAACACTCCATGGACCAAACAAGCACATTACCACGGCGTCAAGCAAAGCTGTTTTCAGCTTTTACTCCATTTAATTTTGAATAATTTCCCCCTCTTATGTGAGGCATATTCTTAGATGATCGCAGACATTGTTGTATTGGGAATGCGCTGCGTTGACATTCCTTAATTGATTTTATACCCCTAGAGGTTACAAATTAGGCGTAGCTATTTTATTTCTTAAGGCGGCGCGACGTGCCTAGGCACGTCCGGCCGACTCATAAAATGCAACGCGCATTCCTGAATTCGTGGTAGTCACTTCACTTAGTCTCCGCGCGGCCTCTAAACAATCAGGCTCGTTAGATTGAAAACTAATCTCTCAAATACCGGACAATTTGCTCGTGATATTACCTTTTTTCCTTCTATAGCTATGACGTTACCAGATAGAAAAAAGTAACCGTAGAAAGGAGCGTAATTTTGTTGTTTTGAGTTTCGCAGCGTACTGAAGTTAAGTAAAGGTAAGCGTTGAAATCTTTATTTCTCAGGGTAGTATTGACAAAATACATTAGAATCGCTGCAGACGTGTTTATAAAAGGTGCTTTTAAAGGGAATACGGTGACAGATCGTGAGAGGGCGCCATATCGTACGTCCCGTAATATAATATGTTTGCAGACATTTAATTCCTTACATACCGGAAGTGCAAATTGTCCATAACAGGTCACCAGAAACCACGAACTACATAACATAACCTTTACTGAAGATCTTTTGAGTCGAATTTAATTTTCCATCTTTGATCGCAGACAACTTCAGGGTAGTATTGACGAAATAAATTAGAATCGCTGCAGACGTGTTTGTAAAACGACTGTTTTCAAAGGGAATACGGTGACAGATTGTGAGAGTGCGCCATATCGGACGTTAAGCAGGCAGATTGTAGGATCAGGAGAATACAAATAGAAACAATTGTTATCGTTTTCGTGACCGTTTAACAAAACCCGTATTATATCAAGTTGCCTGTCAACAACTTGTTATCGATAGCGTTGCGTGGTCTTAGCTGATACACTCATTTTTTTTTATATCTCTTATGTGGAGGGGGACAGGGGGGTTTGAACCTCCCGCTTCCCGTACCCTTTAATCCCGGTTCCCGCCCTGTATTTTTTCGCTCCCGCCCCTTTGCATTTTTTCGATTGCGAAATATTGCACAAATTTGTTGCATAATTTTTCCCTTTTTCTCCCGCTTCCCGCCACCTTGGGAATCCCGCTTCCCGCCCCCTCTTCTCCCGCCTCCCGTACACATCCCGCCCCCTTTTCTCCCGGTCTCCCGCCCCCCTGTCCCCCCCCCCCCCTCTTATGTTATGGACACTAAGTTAGTTGCCAGATGATGACATTCATTACATACAGGAACTGCTAATTGTGCAAAGTAGGTCAGCGAAGGCTAATGTTAAAAGTCTGTTTTACTTTTCTCTTTGAACTAGTGCTTGTTAGGAAAAAATGAACCACAGAAAGGAGTTTAAATTCCTCTTTTTGAGTTTTGCGGCCTATAGAACTTATGTAAAGGTAAGCGTTGAAATGTTTATTTCGCTGTTACAAAGCTTAGTGATTACTTGGGAATTGTCAGCGTTTGTCAGTATTGGCGCACTAAAATAGTTTTATATCTGGCGTTGCTGGATAGGGGGAAGGGAAGGTGAGAGACTCTGCGCCGCTTGTAAATTCTTCAGAATTTCTTGTTCGTTTCTTAAATTAATAGGAGAACGGAAGTTATTTGTCAATTTAATTACAAGAGGATCAAAAAGAACAGTAGCAAAACACAACTTTAAAACCTACTGGCCAGATTTTTCGATCTCTTCAAATGTCACTTAAAATATGGTTGGTTACAGTTCTCTTTTTATCGTACCGACCAAAAAAATCGAGAGTTTTATTTATTAGTGACGGCACACACTTTTAATGACAGACTATCCAATGACGGGAATTAAACTAATATGTTTTAATTGAGTTAAATTTCAAATAAATTGTTACAAATTAGAGAGTGAAGAAAGTACTCCTTTGTTAAAATTCTGAGGCTTCAAATTAGCGTATTTAGGGAGTGGAGAAGTCAAGTTTTAATTACAATATGAAGCACTGCGATATAGAATACAATTATAGGTCAAGTACATGCATGGGCATTTACATGCGGTTCTAACTATAGCAACCTCGAAAAAACTGCAAACGAGAAACAAAAATCGAAAATCTGAAAGCGAATCTAATTATTCGTTGTTAAGGACAATTGCATCGTGTGTGGTAAAGGAAACACCATTACCATTAACCACTACTACAACTAAGAAATTAAATTACTTATGCATCTTGGTGTCACTGGGAAAAAAACGTAAAATATTAGGTAAATTAATAACCCTATTTCGGACCCAAATTATTATGTATCTTTCGAATTCTCTTTCTGCTCTAGCCGTCAATCTTTCCCCTCTTATTATTCTTTATCCTCTTCTATTTCAACTTTTTTGGGAGGAACTAACCATGCAACACAAAGCTCCAATTGGGTTTAGCGTCCTCCCTTCTTCCCTGGGTACCTTGTTGTAGGTCCACAACAAGACACACAGCGCGGAACAGTATTAAGACCATCCCGGTAATTTACGATACCATTTCAATAATGCAATAAAAGTATTCCATTTTGCTTGGATTCATCTCTGTTATTAATTAGTAAACGGGGGATATTTGTCAATGTCAATGCAAGTAGATGAGTTATCATTTGAAAGAGAAATGTCTGAGCATACCTCCTCAATGTTTAAAGCACATGTTGAGTAAAAAGTAGTTTTAAAACACAATTTCGTTGCAAGAACATGCTTTATAATAGAGGGAGAAATATCCAGCTCCTATCCCCCCATGTTTGAAGCAGATGGTAAGTAGAAAAAAAAAACAGTTACAAAACATATCGTTGTAAACTATTTGACATTAATGAGTCATCACATAAATCGCAAATAAGTACAAAAATTTACTTCCTAAAGAAATCAAGGAATGGACAATTTACGACGGAAGAAAATATGGAAACCACACGAGCAGTTGGAACAAATCACACATGTTTCCAGATGGCATGGTTAAACGAGAAACAAAAAACGAAAAACTGCAAACGAATCTATTTATTTGTTTTGAGGACATTTGCATCGTTTGTGGTATAGAGGACTTTTTTACCACAGCAATTAATCAAATTATAACTAAGAAATTAAATCAATCAAGCATTTAGGAACTGTTTGTAGTCCACAACAACACACTCGGTTGAAAGCACCAATCTGGTCAAGGTGACCACTAGCAAGTTTTGTTGCCTATGAGTTGTTTGGCTTTTCTTTAATGGGTTTGGTTTAACAAGTGTTCCCTTAATGCAACATAACGAACGCCTCAGGTTTTGTTTTCTGTGAAGCATCAATTATGGTATCGACCGCCATAAGTGTGGACAGACGACAGACTTCTCGCTTTGTTGTTGGGGCTGAGATACCGACATGTCGCAACCCTTTGGCGAGTTCGTGCAGTTCTAATTTCTTTATGGTTAGCTGCTATTTCTATGACCTTACTGGGCTATTTCTGGAGATTCCGTTTTGCCATATTTGTATTTTTAGTTATTGGTTTGCTTTCTTTGGCCATTTTAATCTTTTCTTACACAAATATCTTCCTTTAATTACGACAACATCAAGCCCAAGTTCTAGCGAATGGTGAGCGAGGACAACCTAACGAGCAAGCAACTCCACTGAACATAGCAAAATACAAGAAGACAGTTTCTAGTATAGCCTGGGTGCAGTTGGCACTAGTTGCTTGCTATGTCCCGTTTGGTATCGGTTCTGATAGTGAACATAAGTGGGTTGAGTAAGACCAGGGCGATAGTTTGGTTCTTTGTTGTAACACTTCTCTACCTAAACTCGTCTCTAAACCCGATTCTTTATTGATGGAAGATAAGCGAAGTGAGAGAAGCTGTGAAGGACACAATCAGACAATTTTTCTGCCTGTTTAATTTCACACATACTAAGTACATATAGCTAGTGCATAAAGCTAAATCTGAGATATTTTAGTAACTGAAATAAAATTTATAATTAATTGTAGTTATATTATTTTACGGCTCAGTTGTATCGTCCAGCTTTGAATTCAGGGAAGTACAATATTATAATTCTCGCCTTATCGTACCTACAAAAAAATCGGCAACTTAATTAACCGAGCGCGAGGGCCGTGCTGGGAGAATATCGCCCGAGGTCTTTCTGGTACGGACCGAGCGAGCGATATTCTCCCAGTACGGTCCCGAGCTAGTAAGAGATAATAAGAAGTTCATTACATGGCTGTGCAGTGCCTGACACCTAGCTACTGGAAAAGTGAGCCGTGGCGGACTGGAAAGAATGAAACAGTTTACCGGAAAGCATTCAAAACCCAGCGGTTTTCTCTCATACAAAAAAAAAAATTATATCGCACTAGAAAAAGTAAAAACTTTCAAAGAAACTGTCTCTTCTCATTTAGCTTCAAATCATTCGAACTTTATGAATCAAAAGTACTTTGACATTTTCCCAATATTCCCGCATTACCAGCCGGGCGTTAACATCGCTAATAATGCCCGTGGGCATTACGGGAAAATCTGACCCCGAGTATTGACCAATCACAGGGTGCGTTATATATTTACAAGCTCTAGCCATATAATAATAACGTATAATATCCAATCAAGGAACTAAGCATATATATCGTACTAAAATATTTGAGGGAAATTTTAAAAATTCGTTGTTTTATAAAATGTCTTTTATGAAAAAAAGTTACAAAAAGTCGAGAAGATACTTTTTTCTACAAATTCTGAGATTTTAGATTGAGGGATTTATCGCGTGGAGATTTTATTTTTTTTTTTGCAACATAAAGCACTACTATGAAGCTTTCCTAAACCTTTGTTAGACTATTTTTTTCAGTCCAGTTCAGTAGAATGTAATAAGAATTTCTCATATTTCAGTCTATGAACAATTTTTTGGCAGGCGGCCGAATTGCTTAGTGGTTGAAGCAGGTGATCCTTAAATGAAAACAGTTCTAATGAAAAAGAATTTGTTTACTAGACATTTTAGTCATCTTTCCTCTTAAAAGAAATTTGGTAGAAATATGAGTCTTCCCTGCCCAATTAAACCCGGTTTCGTGCTCGCAGTGAGGACACTGTGAGACACACTTTGCCATTCTTTTTGGGATTTATTTCTGAATCAGTTATTTTATTACAATACACTAAACATATCCTCTCTGCCCATGATTGGTAAGTAAGCGGGAGATATTTTTCGAAAGGATTGGGGACAACTAAAAGAGTTATGTCATAGACAAACTCCGCTGGCCCTGAACTTGCGCGTAACTTGTGAAAACAATTCCGCTGAGCATGTTCCCAGCATTCCTATATATCTCAATCCTTTAAGGCATAATAGTGACCAGCAACTAATTTCTCCTCACAATATCACTACTTGACAAAAGAAACAGGTCATAAGAATAAAGGAAAGGATCATCAAACACAAAATCGTCTCGATGTAGAACCAAATTCTCGTAACGTGAACCATAAATATGTATGTAGAGCAGTGAGGAGAACACGCATGACGATATTGGGGTTTAAAGGGTTAAGATGATAATAATTTCAAATTTCGTGCAATATCCTAATGAAAAATACACAGAACCACTCCATGGACCAAACTAGCACATTACCACGGCGTCATCAGCTTTCTCTTAATTTAATTTTAAATAACTTTTCCCTCTTATATGAGACATATTGTTAGATGACGGCGTGCACGGTTTTATGTGGAATGCGCAAGAGAGATCCTGGGAACGAGGTTGTGGAATGGGCTGCTTTGTCATTGTTTAAAAGATTTTGTAAAATTAATTGCTGGTTTGCACGTGACGTCATAAAATTCTAAAATGAAAACTCGCTAAGCCTGCTAAATTTTTATTGTCACCAGGTAAAGGAGCACCTAAAAATATATCTTTTCACAAGATTCCAGACCGCTATCTTTTTTGTGTTTAAAATACAGCATCTTGAATTTTCGAAATTGTCGCCGTAGTTAATATTATTTCACGGCTCTTCTGAGTAGACGGTTGCTATGGAAACGTCAATCATCATAGACGCGTCATTGACACGGGGAAATTTTCTCTGATAAATTTTAGGAAAAGTCACGAGATTTGATGATTATTCGTCCGGCCGTTTAAAAGGTATAACTCGTTAAAGTCAGCGCGGGCACAATGTGCCCCCCCCGCCCCCCCCCCCCCCCCCCCAGGCAGAATAGGGTTAAAAGCCTCTTCTGGGAAAAGGTTGCATAAAGGGGAGAAAATACGTGTTTGAAAAATTCTGAGGTTGCAAACTGAGGGTTTTATCGCCTGGACAGTTCAAGTTTTTTTACAACATAAGACACTGAACCATAGAAAGCTTTTCTAGGTCTTTGTTAAACCATAATTCTTTCAGTTCAGTAAAATGCAATAGGCATATCTGACACTTCAGTCTATGAACAATTTTTGAAAAAGGAGGGAGATTAAGATTGAGTAGTGGTTGAACTGAGGTGATCCTAAACTGAAAATAGTTCAAACGAATATGTTTATTTGGCATTTTAATCATTTTCCCTCTGAGAAATTTTGGTGGCAATACCAATTAAACCTGGTTTCGTGGTCGCAGTGAGGACACTGTGAGACACACTTTTGTCATTCGTTTTGTGATTTATTTTAATTGTTTTATTACAATGCACCAGCAAATCATCTCTGCCCATGGTTGATAAGTAAGCGGGAGATATTTTTCAAGTGGCTGGATTAGCGCCAACGTACTGAAAAAGCCATGTCATAGATAACCTACACTGGCGCCGAACTTGCGCGTAACTTGTGAAAACAATACCACTGAATAACTGTGCATGTTACCAGCATTCTTATCTTAACCCTTTAGGCCATAATAGTTACAAGCAACTAATTTCTCCTCACAATATCCCTACTTCACAAAAGAAACAGGTCATAAGAATAAAGAAAAGGATCGTCAAAGACAAAACATCTCGATGTACAACCCAACTCGTAATGTGAACCATAACAAATGTATGGAGAGCAGTAAGGAGAACACGCATGTCGATATATTGTTCTTAAGGGGCTAAGATGATATTCATTTCAAATTTCGTGCCAATATTCTAATGAGAACGACACAAGTAACACTTCATGGACCAAGCTAGCACAAGACCACGGCGTCAAACAAAGCTGTTTTCAGATTTTGCACATGAATAATGTTTTTTGGAATAATTTCCCCCTCATTTTCGACATGTTGTTAGATGATCGCGAACACTGTTTCACTGGGAATGCACTGCTTTATCATTCTTTAATTGATTTTATAAATAAGTTCGTTATGCTACACCCCGAGACGCTACAATAGGCTTAACTAGTTTATTTCTTTGGCTTAATTTCTTATACTGTAATAGATGAGCGGAAGATATTTGTCAATTGAAATACAAGATCACTTTACAGATTTTTTGAACTGAGTACTAATTACAATATCCGGTGTGCACCCACTCGATGTTTGAAGCAAACGGTCAGTATATATAAAAAGAACGGTAGCAAAAAACAACTTTGAAACCTATTAGCGATATCACTCAGTCTCTCCAAATGACAATTCAAACAAAGTAGTTAGTTCTCGTTTTATCGTACCGACAACAAGGTATTAGTGACGGCACGCGCTTTTA
This sequence comes from Siderastrea siderea, assembly GCA_964030785.1. Taxonomy (NCBI): domain Eukaryota; kingdom Metazoa; phylum Cnidaria; class Anthozoa; order Scleractinia; family Rhizangiidae; genus Siderastrea; species Siderastrea siderea. The sequence continues at coordinate 9,918,829 of OZ034977.1, read as the reverse complement.
ATGACAGAGTATCCAATGACGGGAATTAAACTGTCTAACATATCTTATTTGAGTCGAATTCTAAATAAATTGTAACAATTTAAAGAGTGAAGAAAGTACTCCTTTGTAAAAATTCTCAGGTTTCCCTAAATACGTTTTACCTATTTAGGGACTGGAGAAATCAGGTTTTGGGGGCGCAGTGGTGTAGTGGTTAAGTGCAGGACAACCAGAAAGGAACCTTGAGACTGAACCTAGAGTGACAATGTCAAAGTGGAATAAACAGCCGAGCCAATTTCAATACGGCTGAATTTTGAGTTCTAGAAAAGATTGATATTACAATGATTCTTAGTGGCAAAAATCGGCAATGATTTAAAAAACGGAAAGCGAGAAATGACGGGAGAGAAAAGAAGGGCTTTAAAATTATTGTTTTTCCTGGTGTCTTTAAAATAACTGATGAGTTTTAGAAGCGATTTTTTTTCAAAAATATTCTAAGCCGGCCCTTACAGAACGAAATAAACCTTGAGAGGATATATTTGTCTAACGTTGGGGCATGGAATTTTAGCCCCACCTCTAATAAACTGGCAAATTTAGATCCACAATACTATTTCATATCTGTTTAGAAGCCCGGGTCAAAAGTCGAACTTCACATGAAACGAACTTAATTGAGTCAAACGTCGAACTTATCACGAACTTAACTCAATGAATTTAGTTTTTACTCATGTGAAGTTGGACTTTTGACCTGGGCCTTACTCTGAGTATTTTGGATGATAAATGTTGCTCCAAATTTCCAATTTTCGGTCAATACTATCTCAGTTGTTTTGTTCGCTTAATGTTTCGTCCTCATCACAGATTTGACAACGCCAGAATTCAAATAAAGCAGCTTTAAAAATATGTCGTCTAGTTGCAAAATTCTCATAATAATTTAATTTTGCCATAAAATACTTTCCAAGATCTGCCAAGGCTAGTTGCCAAAAAGATCTTTGTATTTCTCAGCCAGAGGTTAACAGAAGTCTGCACCAGGGAAATTTCACAATGGCAATTAGTTTGTTCACTTAACATGTTATATTTTAGATTGATCACTTAAGAAAAGCAGTTGACACCATTTATAACCAACCTGAAAATCTAATATACAGAATTTCGTAAAGTTAAAAGCCGTTCCACTTAAACAGAAATTTGAACTTTCCTCAAGTGAACTTTTTTTTTCTTTTAGCTGGTTGCAAACTATATATCTCTTTTATTGGTAAATGGTTCCTAATGGAGGCAAATAAGTATTCCTAACACGAAAGTGAAGAGGATGAGTTTTCGGTGAACAGTATAAATTAAGCAATAACATCCACAATTTTTGGTGAATTATGTGAACCTTAATATGAAAGTTGAATTCTTTTAACCCTATTCAGATCGGGGGGGGGGGGGCGATTGTGCCCGCACTGACTTTGGACGTTTATAACGTTTTTCATAAGCAAGCTAAACCCACCAAACTTAGTGAATTTTCCTAAAATTTATCTGGGATCAATTTGGCGTAGCAAGGGCTTGTCTATCACGTTTGACGTTACCATGGCAACCACTTTTTGACAGAGTGTTTTTTCAGAGTTTTAAATTTTAACCTTTTCATTGAAAAATTATAACTTTTCTGAAGTAAATTTTACATTTTATATCATTTTCGTATTCTTTTATTGATTTCCGATACTTTTTGGTCAATTTTGGTAAATTTCTGAAAAATAAAACAAGAAATCCAAGATGGCGGATCCAAGATGGCCGTCATTTTCGAACCTGACGTCATCAGCTTATGTTGCGGACCCCAAAGGAGATATTTTTCAACGTATTATCTGCCCTCCAAGTTTCGTTGTCATAGCTTTAATATTCTCGGAGGTGGGGGCCGAATCAGCCCCCCCCCCGGTCCCAGAAGACCCAAAAAAGCCCGGTCTGAATAGGGTTAAGACGTGGTTCAAACGTCTAACTCGTCACGTGTACTGTCAAACCCCGTATTACTTATTTGGACCACAATAATACTCCGAACCAGCTGTGAAAACAACGTTTCCTTTTAGTCTAATGACAATAAAAGCAATTAACGGACAAGATAATTTAAAAAGAATTTACCAACTCAACTTTCGCATCAGTGGCTACAATTTCAAATAATGTATGTTCCTTAAGAAAGACTCTATTCGATTTAGCTAACTGTACTTCCGAAAGCTACTAAGGGAACCCTGAGCTTTAAGTTTCTTGCACAATTTTTCTTTCTTAATCAGACAGAATGCGAGCTCCGGAACAAAAGAAATAACTAGCACGCTTTTTTGACTAGCTAATAGGCTTTATCAATCGTAAGTGTTTATAAAGCACTATCATAAATATTGCATTACACTTGGTCCCTAAAATGTTCGTTGTTTAACAATTGCAAAGTGATCCTTTCTATGAGACTACGGCCCAGTCTATGCCCCACCAAAATCTCTTGCGCTTTAAATTAATAAGATGTTACCTCAGATAAATTGCCACACCTGAGAACAAGACATTAACCTATGAACTTGCAAATAACATTTTGATTAAAACTGCCTTCTTTCCAGAACTAATGTCAAAAGTGGTGAATGACAAACAGAAAGGAAAACTATACTGTGCCAGTCCTGAGTTTGCTAGAGTGAAAATGTGAAATTGATCATTAACACTGATTGACCCCTGAACCGCCCGTAACCGCCCTTCTTTAACCACCTCCCTTGTACCACTTGTGACGCCATCAGTTTTAACGGTCCTAGACAACTTTGACAACTACCTTGTGCAGGGAGATGAGATCTTTCAAGCCATACCCAAACGAGCGCGATTCAGTTAAACAGACCAGAGAAAGACGCAAAAAACCGTGTAACTTTGACCAGAAAATTGCAATGAAAATCTTGTCCCACTACCCACTAGTACTTCCTTAAAAAAAATTCACGATCCTCGAACGTTTTGCAAAATCTTTTCCCACCAAAAGGAAGCCTAGTAAATGCCCCACAAAAAAAGGGGAAAGAAAAGCAAAAGAAGCGGGGAGGAGAGAAAGCAAAAGGTGAAAGACGAAAGGGCACCGAAACTTTTGCTTTCTGCGCATGCCCGAAGTTTGAAAGCTGTAATTTGGCATCAGAAACAAAAGCTAGTCCAGTGTTCGACTCGTAAACAACGTTTTAAACAGTGTGGATTCTTTTTGGCTAGACAGCGACCTAAAAATGGCTTGACTCGCTTCAAAAGGCATTTTTTGGCAAAATGTCCAGGAGTCAATGGGTTAACATGGATAAGATCATTTTTATTGGCATTCTAGTTTTTGCAAGCAAATAGCGTGGATCTGTTCATGTTAATTAACCTTATTTTGCCTGAGCTTTTTTTGCGTTTCTGAGCCTGGCACGTTTTTAGAACTTCATTAGCTTAACAGCTTAACAGCCATTTTAAATTTTGAGGCCGCCATCTTGAATCCCGAGCCTACAGTCATACAGTTGACAATGACAACATCGAAAAATATTTGAATTTGTTCCAAGAAACATACTTAATCAACACAAGCACAAAAAAGTACATTATTATCTTCTTCTTACAAATGAAGGGCAAAAATACTGAAAAAAGACTAAAAAGGACAGGAAATAGTCAAAATACCCTTCTGAGTGGACGGTTGGAAACGTCAATCATCATAGACACGTCATTTACACAGGAAAATTTTATCTGCTAAATTTTAGGAAAAGTGACGAGATTTGGTGATTATTCGTCTAACCGTTTAAAGGCTATAATTCGTTAAAGTCAGTGCGGACACAATGTGCCCCCCCCCCCCCCAGGCTAAATAGGGTTAAACAGAACTTATTTGATTTGCGCAACTTGTGTGGAGACAAATAAATGAGGTCATAAATGTAGGATGGTTAACAGCATTGGCGGCTGTCACCTACGACCTTCTTTCTTCCCACTGTAGCTCTTCTATTAGCTCACATTGCCCTAGAAATTTGCTGTTTTTCGAAGAAACACTCTACATGACGTCAGGTCATGTAGAGGCTTGAGCTCCACAATCGATATTATGATGTTTCTTTGTGGCACAAAATTAGCAGTGATTTAAAAACAGAAAGCGAGAAATGGCAGAAAACAAGTGACCTATAAAGGCTTGCGACAATAAACAAAACAAAATTTTTTATCGATGGAGTTGGAAAACAAAACAGCTCACCGACCTCGCCTTCGTCTTGGTCCATGAAAACGAATATATACATTAAAAAACAAACAAACAAAAAAACAACTTGGCTAATATCCAGCAATCTTGACCGAGCAAGCTTGGTCAATAGCGCATATGTATTTGCTTCGAGCTGGGATTGGTTCAAAACGTTGTTTGTGTCTGTTGTGATTGGTTAGAGTAAATTTGACTCTGGTTCTTGTTTTTGACCACTCAATTAAAAACTGCTCTTAAATAGTGTCCAAATTAGTTTGTAATTTGGACAGCCATTTTTTAAAATTGAAACTAAAGAGTATCTAAGTTGTCCAAATGAATGGTTAATTAGAATTGGATAGGGTGAGAAATAGAAAGAGCTCTTTCGCTGGTTGCTTGAATAGGATTTCAGGCTAGCAATATGGTGAAGAAAAGTTAAAGGTTGGAATTTTACTTGTTTGAGGCTTAAAAGTGCGTAGCTTTGTTAGATAAAATTTATCAGCAATAATTGAATGCTAATACCAGGGGTGGATTTAGGGATATGGGCGAAGGCGGCCGCGGCCCCCCTTTTTTCTTGTATTATAAAAAAAACATTTTATATTAACCAACCGTCTTTCGCGAGTGGTATTGTGCAATCAGTTCAAATGCACTTAATGCAGCTCTTCATTCGCAAGGACATATCTTTGGATTATAATGCAATTATATTGACGACCTGATGCCAAACTTAACCAGAGATTTCCAGTTATTCTCATAGGATGTATGAATGCAATGGGATGACGCTGTAAATAGTTCGCCAACCAGTACCTTTAACATCGTTTTGCAAATCGCTTTAAAAAATCCTCTTAAGGTCTGTCTTCCGAAGCCTTAACTTTTGGCCAGAAGTGCTCTTAGAATGCTGTAAGCAGCATCTCCACGAACGTAAATTTTTCATGGGGGGGGGGGGGATGGGGAGGGGGAGGGAGGTGCTCTAGCCACAATTTCTTCGGTCCCTTCTTTCTGAATTTTCTGGATCCGCCCCTGAATACATTATTGGCATTATTTCATTTATCGTTTGCATAATCTTCATTTCCATTGCTGTCCAAGTTTTTTTGTTGTTGTTGTTGTGAATGGAAGCCAAGGCAATTCTCTTTTTTTCGGTGCCAACAACAAAATCAGCAGTTAAATAAAGAAGTTTCTAGTACTGGGATTAAACAAATTACTAATATATCTTGTTTCAGTCTAAATTTTGAATATTCTTGAAACTGTTACTAAGAGTTGGTTAGAGCTCTGCACCGGCATCGCAGAGGTCAAGGGTTCGAATACCTTACATCGGATGATGCCTGAATTTTTTTCAGTCTTTATTTTCGCAACTGCAAAAGTTGCCTCTATAACTGCGATGATCTTCTTTACATTTAATTCTTCATCCCACAGTTCTAATATATGGTATTCATATGTTCATTATTTCAATGCGTTGTTTTGTCAGTTGTTAATTTTTTTTATTTAATCGACAATTAGCACCCAATAATCTAGCGAAAACGTTTTGTTTTGTCATAACAAGTTTTATGACTGTCAGGTTAATAACTGAAACTCTGGGAACACTTTTCTCAACCTGGGGAACACTCTCTAGCTTGGTCCAACGTAGACTTAAATCTGCAACTGAATAATATTTTACAATGCACCTCTATTTAAGAATATGAAAAGAGGAGACGCGGGATTACAGCGTAACCATTTAAGCTTAAATTACAAACATAAACATTTCTAAAGATCTATCGGCTAAAACGAAAACCAATCATTGCAAAATTAATTACTTTTAAAACAATGCTGGTGGATAACAGAGATTTTTGCAGATTACAAGTAAACTTTTAACTCTTAGCTTATTACACTGCTTATCATGCAAACACTATACAACAGATGCTAGTTACAGTTTTCAGAACTGAAAACTTAGAGAAATATTTTCTACTATCGTTTTTCTATTTTCTTCTCTTCTATTTTTGATCCGTCAATTGAGTTTTTCAACGTAGCCGTGTAGTGTGTAATAGTAGTAGATAAGTAACAAAAATAAAACTTTACGGGCTATCCACCACATAGCAGTCACCTCCCCAGACGTAAACAACTGCTAAATTTGCTTCCTAAAAAATCCCAAGAATGAAGAATTTGACTGCATTTGAAGGAAAAGACCCCTCGAGCACTTTCATCCAGTCAGGTACATTTTTGACATTACCAGTAGACTTGGTTGTACTTCTTCTCGCTGTGAATATTTTTCTGTCCATCACTGCATCTCTGGGCAATACTTCGATCCTGATTGCTCTCCACAAAGTGTCCTCTTACCAACAAAACTGTTGTTTCGCTGCCTAGTCACTGATCTTTGTGTTGGCCTTGTAACACGGCCACTTATATTACAGTTATCATCATTTTGTCCGAAATAACAGATATAATTAACTCGAGCGTTTTATGCTACCTTAACAACGTAGATATTGTGGCAGCGCTTGTTTTCTGTGGAGTATCACGTATGGTATCAACCGCCATAGTGTGGACAGACTTCTAGCTCTCTTTTGGGGGCTGAGATACAGACATGCTGTAACTTAAAGTCGAGTTCGTGTAACTGTAATTTGTTTTTGGTTGGCTATCTTGCTGGCATAAGTGACGTGTCCCTTTTTGGAGTTACTTTGTATCTTTAATCATAGATTGAGTAGTTTATTTGCTTTGTCTAGCCATTTCAATCTCGTCTTACAGAAGATCTTCCTTAGACTACGACAACATCGAACCCAAGTACAAGATCCTCTTCAGCAACGACAAGAGAACGAACATTAGCAACTCTACGGAACTCCTTAGCAAAATACAGGAAGATAGTTTCTAGCCTAGATGCAGTTGGCGTTAGTTACGTGCTATTTCCCGCTTGGTGTTGCAGTTGCTCTAAGGACCAGGCAGATAGTTTTGGTCTATATTCTATCATCTGTCACTAACACTAGTTTACTTAAACTCTTCTCTAAACCCGCTCATTTACTGCTGGAACATCAAAGAAATGAGAGAAGCAGTGAAGGACACAATCTGGCAGTTTTGTTGCACATCTGTTTAAAATTTTCGGGCAAATATCCATGTGTGCAAAGGTAGGCTAATTTAACCAATCCTCAAAGAATGTGACGTATGTGACGAATGTGACGTAAAGGTTATAATCACAAAAAATATTTTTATATGCTCATCTGATATTATCCTCTGTTGCTTTCCTGAACGAAGAGAATGTTAAAATTCACATTTTATCTTGCAAAGAACCAAAGAGTTCTTCAGTAAATTCAAGCCTCCCCCTGCAGCCAGCCAGCCAGGGTCTACAGAAGAGCCAACTTACACTGATTAGTGCTGAGCCTATAATTCACCCCATTTCAATCAGTAAACTGCGGTATTGTCAAGTGTCTGTACGACAAGGCGAATCGTCTCGTCACCAAACCATCCACCATCTTTGAGGGGAAGAGATGTTAACATTTGCCAACTGTTCTAACGATGTTTCCTTCCCCTGTGAGCAGAAGATTAACCACACAACAAAGTCTAAGTCTTGTACTTAGATCACAACCAGTGCGACCTATGTACACTGGCGATCCGGCTCACCAAGACGGCGTAGTGTACAGACTTGCCCGTGACTGCGGCAAAACCTAAGTTGTTGAGATCTATGCTAGGGAAGTTCACAAAGCATGACAGAAATATGCGTCTCGCCTGTACCCAGGCCTCCGCCGGCAACCACCCCCCTTGGAATGATGTAAAGTTTATTGATCCATACTAGTGTACACGTAGGCTCAAGGTTATCCACAGAAGACTTTACACTTATCCCCTAAGGGTTGATACCAGCGATGGCGAAACACAACAGGAGACCGGTACAACGGTTAAACGCTGAGAGAACAACTTCAAATCGGCCGCCGAAGAAAAAACAGCTCAGTTGGCACGTAATGGGAGGTCCGCCGCTCTTGACAAACTGAATATTTCTTGATAAACAATAAAAGAATGAAACAAGACAAAACAAAAACAGAAACGATAATTTCAAGGCCTAGAAAAAGACGAAAGAAAAAACACCACCATGACCACTATTCCAGGGTCGTAACCAGGTATATGGGATCAGGGATCACAGCCTCGGGATCGGGATCAAGGACGCGGGATCCCGGGTCACAAGTGATGGGATCCGGATCAGCCAATTTTTTTTGGTCTTGGAGGGGATCAAGGATCGATCGCTTTTTAGATACTTTATTCTTTATGAGAAACAAGAATATTCCGTATTGCAAGGAAAAAGGCCTCTTTTCAGGACTATTGAAAAAGCTTTTAACCTTTATACTTCAATTCTTTTACGTTTCCGTCACGCAATCAGCTGTTTAAAGCTTTTCTCGCTCGTATTTCATGTTGCATAACTTTGCGGTTTCCGCTTTGTCGGACTCTTTGAGAAATTGGATACTCGCTTATCGGTACCATGCGTTCGTGATGCGGGATTGACTATGGACAAGTCAAGGAAAAGAAGTCGAGAACGACGGTATGACAGTTTAACTTCTATTTTGCAATTATTACCATATCCTTACCGTATTGATCTGTTGATATCATAGTTGTAAAATGCTGCGCGCAAATTGAAGGCCACTGTTCTTCATATTTAAAAAGGTGTGGGAAGGCCTGCACGACTCCTACTTCACGTCTTTGTAAGCCGCGCCTTAGATCACTCGGTCTTTCGACCAATTTAGCTTCTTGTATTTTTGTAGTGGGTAAAGTCTGGAGGATTTTTAAATGGAGACTGAATAGAGCCGTGAAAATTAAGGCGTCGCATTTTAAGGACTGTTACTGTATAAAGGTCATGTCTGCTATTTGTATGATGGACTCCTACGGCTCTACGCCTGCTTGTAATATTTGACCTTTGATCATCGGTAAAGCGACTTCTAATGCCGCTCTTGGCATATTAGATTGTTGAATTTGGCTCGTTTACGGACTTGATAGGTTTTTCAGCCTTTAGTGCTTAAATTTCTGACAATAAAGGATCCGAAATATTATCTGCAACTTGACGAGTTTCTTTGTTTGTAGTGCCGGGCCCGGCTAATATTATCTTTAAACTCTGTTGCAGGATGTAGGGTTTCCCATCACGGAGTGTGATCTATAGACCCATATCGTCAAGAAATTGAAGTTGTAACTTCTTTAGAGCTATGCAACGTGTAATAGATGGCTGAACTCGGCTTCAGTCAAATATGTGTGACTAACTCCTCTTGAACCTGAGTTTCGTGTCTAGGAGCTAGATATCTTTCCTCCTGATGCGGTCAGCAATTCCATTGACTGCGTGTTCAAATATGCCAATATGTACAGGCAAGACCATGGTTTCGACCCTCCACATGGGTCTCATCAGTTGCCGGGATTGGCTTTGTGAGATATGCTTTATTCAAGCTCGTGTACTTTGCGAGAATGACAAGACATTCTGTTTGGCATAGGTTTTCTGTCGTGTATATATACCCACTGTGTGGATCGAAAATCCTGGATTTCTATTGGCTACCCAAAGGTAGCCAACTGTCAAATGTGGTTTTCGATCCTTTTCTGTTTGAAGCTTACGTGTGTTTTTCTAGACTGTGTTCTTTGAAATTATAGCACTCTCTGTTAGTTTGTACATGTTGTTCATAAACTGCGTAAACTGCAGTGTAGTTGCTTTGAATGTAGTACGCATTGTCCTGCTCACTTTGCTCCTCTGGTCCGCAAGTTTCGTGATGGCGGCGCTTTTTTTGACTGGTTTCCTCGGCGGGTCTGATCTTCTTTGGCGGGTCCGGACTCCTCGGTGATTTATACGGACATTTAACAATCCCTCGGTCCTGCTATTCCTCTGTGGTGTTTACTGAGTGCTTATAAACGATGTTCACACGTTTACTTATTTGGGCGGCATTGGTTCAAGGCCAGTCTTAGGCACTTTTGTGGACGTTTAGAACAGGGCTCAAAGTTAACGACCAGCTGGTCGCACATGCGACTAGATTTTTTATTGTGCGCCTAAAAAATCATGTGTGATCGCACTTGCGCGCCTAAAAAGCCCTTGTTCAGTGCGACTGAATCGCTACTCGACTCTTCTTTCTAACCTGATCGTCCTTATGTACTCCGACTGGTTAGACACGAGACGGAAGCTTGAAATAATAAATTCAAAGGTAGATATAACACAATCAGGCTCAAAATAATAAAGTTTCATCATTTCCCTTGCATCAGTGTGTGTTTTATTGGTCGTTTCCCCTGTGGTTTCTCCGATCTCGGAGGTCCATTTCTTCTCGACGTTTCCATTCCATCCCAGACTCTTTCGACTCTTTTCGGTTTTGTAAAGACTCCGCTGACACGTGTGAGTGAAGGCTACCTTGAAAACACGTGCTTCTTGCGCAATCGAGTTTGCGTTGCCGATGTGAAAGGTCAATCCAGAGTCAAGAATGGCTAAACAACCTGGGTTAAGAGACTTTTTTCTTCAAGGTAAGAACAATTTTTAAAACAATGAATTATATCCCAGTTATTAAATAAAAGTCACTGCGCAGTCAACAATGTAATTTATTCTCTTACGAAATGCTCATTTGCATAATTATAATTTATTATTAAACAGCCGGCCGCCGCCTTCTTCTTCAGCCTCGAACTCCAAAACTTCATCAGCCTTGAACTCCGATGATACTTTTGTCCAAGATAAAGAAGACGAGTCACCGAGAAAAAAAAGAAAAGTGTACAAGTTTCAGAGAGCATGGTTAAAGGAATTCGATGGCTTGAATGGGATTTAGAAAAAGAATTGATGCGCTGCAGATATTGTAAAGCCTTCCCAATGCATGGATCTTCATCCTTAGTCAATGGATGCGACAATTTTAAACACGAGACACGGTAGTTGTACAGCAACTCTAGGTAACGTTACGTACATTACGATAACGTTACGTAAAATTCTTTTACAACTCTTTGTTCTATTCCACTAGGTGTACTAGCTGCAGTAAAAAATGCATTCAGTGACCTTGTTGAAGATGGTCTTCCAAATTGGATACATGTTAGTTAGTTTCTCTTACTTTGGATGGAGCCTCTGTTAACCTTGGAGTTCGCAGTGGTGTCATTGAACTCATTTGATCCAACTGCAGCAGTTGTCAAGTGGTTCAACAATGGTCAGAGATCAAGGCGTCCTAACTGTACTTACAGAATGTGGCCAGATGAATTAATTTCAGTTGCTGATTCATGGCAATCACCGGATTTCGACTGATTGAGTTAATGTTGTATTAATCAAATGATGTGGATCTACTTTCAAGTCTGTATCAGCTTTAAACTAAAATGAGATGAAAGTTGTGAGCGGTAAACTGACAGTGTATATTTTCTTAGTTATTTATGTTAATTTCAAAGGAAATGAATGTGGAATTTTTCTGTTATCTTGAATGTACCACAAAGTGTTATACTTCTTGAGATTGAGAAGTAAGATTGATTTAAGAAACGTAACAGTATTAGTGTTATCTTCAACATATAGTAAGAGCCTGAAAGGAACAAACACAGGATTGAAATAAAAGATAACATGAATACTTAACCAACGTCTGAAGCTTTCTGATTTTTCTTTTTGGTGCCACCAGTATTTTAACTGTGCTCCTAACATTTTTAGCTGTGCGCCTAAAATTGTGGCCGTGCGCCTAGAAATTTACACCTGGTAGCACAAGTGCTCCCAAAGCCAAAATTAAACTTTGAGCCCTGTAGAATGAGGAGTTATAAGTCGCACATAGTTTTTGCATAATTGGCCTTGTAGGCGATTTGAATGTGGTGCGCATTGCTCGTTGTTTTCTCCTCTTTGATGTTTTGTTCAAGTGCTCGCGTATGATGCTACTCACATGACGTAGAACGGGGCCTCCCAATAAACAATCAATCACAGATATAAAAAGGTGTGGGAAGGCCTGCACGACTCCTACTTCACGTCTTTGTAAGCCGTGCCTTAGATCACTCGGTCTTTCGACCAATTTAGCTTCTTGTATTTTTGTAGTGGGTTAAGTCTGGAGGATTTTTAAATGGAGACTGAATAGAGCTGTGAAAATTAAGGCGTCGCAGTAACAGTCCTTAAAATGCGACGCCTTAATTTTCACGGCTCTATTCAGTCTCCATTTATTTGACTGAGGCCGAGTTCAGCCATCTATTACACGTTGCATAGCTAACTAAAGAAGTTACAACTTCAATTTCTTGACGAGATGGGTCTATAGATCACACTCCGTGATGCGAAACCCTACATACTGCAACAGAGTTTTTAAGATAATATTAGCCGGGCCCGGCACTACAAACAAAGAAACTCGTCAAGTTGCAGATAATATTTCGGATCCTTTATTGTCAGAAATTTAAACATTAAAGGCTGAAAAACCTATCAAGTCCGTAAACGAGCCAAATTCAACAATCTAATATGCCAAGAGAGGCATTAAAAGTCGCTTTACAGACGATCAAAGGTCAAATACTACAAACAGGCGTAGAGCCGTAGGAGTCCATCATACAAATAGCAGACATGACCTTTATACAGTAACAGTCCTTAAAATGCGACGCCTTAATTTTCACGGCTCTATTCAGTCTCCATTTAAAAATCCTCCAGACTTAGCCCACTACAAAAATACAAGAAGCTAAATTGGTCGAAAGACCGAGTGATCTAAGGCGCGGCTTACAAAGACGTGAAGTAGGAGTCGTGCAGGCCTTCCCACACCTTTTTATATCTGAGAACTTGATTCAGAATGAGCAAATGAAGGTAAATCGGCGTCGGGGAGACTTAACTTGATCAAATCTCTCTATGGGATCATAAAATTTATGTGGGATCAGGGATCAAATGTTGCCACATTTTGGGGATCAGGGATCCAAATTTAGAGCTAAAATTTGGGATCAGCGATGAAAAAATATACCTGGTTACGACCCTGACTATTCAGTGCTTTGAAATGAATTCTACACTAAAAATCAACTCTCAATCGACAAAGTAGTTCCGGCTTTGAAGCACTGCTGAATGATTTTTGAACTCATCTCAATTTTGCTTCGAGGGGAGAGTACTCACTAACACCACAATTCAACTAAACCGAGCATATAGATAAGTTGATAAGTTGCCTTAAGAAACGAAAGTTATGTTTGACTCGGCTAACGTACCTGCATGAAGCGATATTTGAAACTGCCCTTTGGGTTGCCCCCTTTATGAACCATCGAGTGATGAGGTAGAGAAATACAACAGGGAGAGAACAAGAATGGCCACCATGGGAGTTCCCAGGCAATTTTTGGCGGTACGCATAAAGCCAGTCCGACACTTAGCCAAAGGGAAGGAAACATAATTGCCGTAATCATTACGATAACAGTCAGAAAGCCATTTTAATACTTCTATAGTATTCTTGTTCTTACATACTTCGGCTTTTTGCTCTTTCCAGCAATATTTGGATTTCCCGTGTAAGACAAATGCACGCAGTTGGTTTTGTTAAGTACACTAGTAAACGTAACTCATTTTCTTGGCAACTGAAAACTAACTCGAGACAATTTTTCTTTTCAAAAAGTAGTTACAACTAAAAACAAAGAGAAAATTTCTTGTACTACACTTTTGCTGTCCACTGGAGTGTCTCTATGAGCTTGCATAAGAGCCAGAGAAGAGAGCCGCTCAGTTCTCATGGTTCAGCGCTTGTAGTTCTTGATTCTGTCACGGTTCTAAATAACCGTCCTGGCGTTGCAGTAAACGTGCATTGTAAAAAGAATAGTGAGAACTGTTGATAATTTCCATGGTCCCCACTAGTCAATTAGGTTTTTGGCAGCATGCGCCCTCTTTACCTTCCATCTCAGAGCTTCTTTGTCGTAGGCCAGTTCAGGTTACTCCAAACCTTCGCGGGTGTCGTCGGGGAAAAAATTCGTATGCGCGCCATTTTAAAGGAAAACAAGGCAAACTATGTATCGTTGGAAAGGTAATGAATGTTCATTTCGAAAAAAAAATGAATTGCCGGTTTCTTCAATTCCCCAAAAGAAAATCGCAAAGAACAGTGATGATGACCATATGTCATTTAATTGAAGTAATAGGGTATCAAATCCAAGTGCACTGGCAAAATAACGGCACAGTGTTAATCACAAGGGATTAATCATCAAGAGTGTGTGCATGAGAATTTTTTGATATTCTGACTGGTTATTTTTTAATTCATCTGTCAAGGTCGAGCAGCAAAGAATACGCGATGCACGTTGCATTGAAGATCGCCACGGGTGAAATATTATAAATTTCAAAAGTCCCCGCACTTTGGTTTCACATTATCTAAGGAATGTTCAGAGCAAATTTCACATAAATCTGCCTAATTTTGATACCCTATTAATTCATTTATCTAATTGAACGACGCATGGTCATTTTCGCGGTCATTTTGCATATTTCGCTTAACGGCAGGAGCGTCCCTGGCTACGCAGGAAAACCCACGCTGGTAGGATGCGCCGCTAATTTAAACCCTTTTTAGACCAATATGCAAGCGAGAGAACGGGACCAAAGTACATAAATTTTCAGTTACCACAAATCTTTGCAGCACAAAACGGGCAGATCTGTGCCTTTTCTCACCTTTTGGGGGTCATATGGGCGACAAATGCAGATGTAGGGTAGTGAGGTGAGGGAGAGTAGGAACCGTTTGCATTTCAAAGCAAGCAAATTGATCAGTGCTTATCTGTTAAAGGGTATTGCAAGCGGCACTATTTTAATTCTAATCCGCTGTTTTGTCGTTCTTCAATTGATTTTTCAATTATCTGTCAATCATACTTTAAGACTTTAACATTTTCCTTGGGGCGTCCTTTATTAATAGGCAAGCGGGAGACATTAATTTGCCAATTTTGATGCAAGAGGGTGATTTAGAATTGAAAAGGGAATGCCCGGACATTCCCTTTTCAATTCTAAATCAGAAGCAGATGGCCGGTAGAACATGGTCATAAAAGCGCAACTTTTAAGGCCGTAAGCGACTTAGCAGTCATTTTCCAAAACGTAAACAACTGCAAAATTTGATAAGAAATCCCAAGAATGGAGATTTTTACTGCATATCGGTAAAAGGAAACTACACGAGCACCTTGGTCCAGTCAAGTACATTAGCATTGACATTACCAGAAGGCGTGGCTGTAATTTTTTTTGCTTTGAGTGCTTTGAATGTTTTTCTGTCCATTACCACATCTCTGGGCAACATTTTGATCCTAATTGCTCTCCGCAAAGTGTCCTCTCTTCATCCACCAACAAAACTGTTGTTTCGATGCCTGGCAGTCACTGATCTTAGCGTTGGCCTTATTACACAGCCAGTTACAGCCATCATCATTTTGTCTCACACAACAGATATTAACTCGTGTTTTATACCACCTTAAAAACATAAATATTGCAGCGGGTTTTGTTTTCTGTGGAGTATCAATTGTGGTATCTACCGACATTGGTGTGGACAGACTTCTCGCTCTGTTGCTGGGGCTGAGATACAGACATATTGTAACTTTACGTTGAGTTCGTGTAGCTGTAATTTGTTTTTGGTTAGGCGCTGTTTCGGTGGCATTAGTGTCCCTCTTTTGGAGTTACTGTTTATCTTTAATCATAGCTTCAGGAGTCCTATTATATTGTGTGGTTATTTCAATCTTCACTTACACAAAGATCTTCCTTAGACTAACACAACATCAAGCCCAAATACAAGAGCATGTGCAGCAAGGACAACCGAACGAACAGACACTGCCAAGTCCACTGAACATAGCAAAATATGAGAAGACAGTTTCTAGGATTCCCTGGGTGCAGTTGGCGTTAGTCGCGTGCTATTTCCCGTTTGGTATTGCAGTGGCTCTAAGGACCTGGCAGATTGTTTTGAACACATTCTTTGGTCTATCACTAACGAGTTTAAAAACTCGTCTCTAAACCCGCTTCTTTACTGCTGGAAGATAAACGAAGTGAGAGAAGCAGTAAAGGACACAATCAGACAGTGTTTTTGTATATCGGTTTAAGTTTTGGGGATTCATGCAGTGCAAAGGGAGGCTAATTTATCCAAGATTCAAAGAATATGACGAATTATTGATAGGAAAATCAAGCAAATGTTATCATTCTCTTCTGTGGTCATTGGTTGTTATCCTTCTTTGTTTTCTGTTGCTTGCTCTAACGAAAAGAGTTCTTTAATCCTCATGCGAATGTTATTTTGACTCGATTGTAAAACCTACTAATAGACACACAGAAACAGTCTTCTAATGGAACAAATAGTGACAAACCAGAAAGATAGGCAGACAAGGGAACTGGAATTATTTGGCCACATTGTAAGTGTTGGGGTGTGCCCCTAATGAACCCTATTTTAGACTACGCAAGCGAGAGAACTGGAATTATATGGCGACGCACAATATGCCTACGGTCGTATGTGTTACTGGATCTGCAGCTCATAAACCTATTTTAGGCCAAATAAATGTGTTTCCAACCTCTTTCTGACTTTACCACCTCACATTTTCCTTTTCTGGTCAAAGGGAAATATCTATGCCTTATTTCACCATTTGGGGCGGAAATATTATAGGCGAGACATGAATGTATAGGTAAATTAAATAGGCTGAAAAGTAAAACCTCCTATGCAAGAGGGGACAAGCAACCGTTTATAATCCACAACAAGGCGCACAGGTTCTTCAGTGCTAATCTGTTCAAGGTGATTACGGGCAGCATTTTCTTTGCAATAAACTGTTATTTTTAACTGAATTTTTGGAAAACTAGCTCTAACAATAATACAATAAGAATATTTCGTTTCTTTTATTTCCTTTTCCTTCATTTATTTCATAGGTAGGCAGGAGATATTTGTCAGTTTCAATGTAAGAAAGTGGGTCATAATTGAAAGAGAACGTCCAAGCAGACCCCCCTCAACGTTTGAAGCAGATGGTCAGTAAAAATTAAAAAAGTTACAAAAGCTATATGCGAGAAAACAATCACCTCCCTAACCCTGCAAACAAGTGCTAAATTTGCTTTCTGAAAATCTCAAGAATGGAGAAGTTAACTGGAGCTCATAATAGAAACTACACAACCACTTTAATCCAATCAAGCGTGTTACCAATAGGCTTGGCTGTACTTCTTTTCACTGTAAACGGTTTTCTGTCCATCACCGCATCTCTGTGGGCAATATTTTGATCCTGATTGCTCTCTGCAAAGTGTCCTCTCTTCATCCACCAACAAAACTGTTGTTTCGATGCCTTGCACTCACTAATCTTTATGTTGGCCTTGTTACACAGCCACTTGGTGCGGTCATCGCCCTACATTTGTCTGACCATGATGTAACGGATATTAACGCAAATGTTATTTTGCTCTACGTTAACGAGGTAAATGCTGCCTCAGCGTTTATTTTCTGTGATGTATCAATTATGGTATCGACCGCCATAAGTATGGACAGACTTCTCGCTCTGTTGTTGGGGCGGAGATACAAACATGTTGTAACTTTATTAAGGCGAGCTCGTACAATTGTAATTTGTGTTTGGTTAATTGCTATTTTGGTGACATTAATAGGCTCTTCCTGGAGTTACCGTTTTTCCATTATTATAGCTTCAGTTCTTGTAATGCTTTCTTTGGTCATTTCAATCTTTTCTTACACGAAGATCTTACACCAAGCTCAAGTTCAAGTGCTTGGTCAGCAGGGACAACCAAACGAACAAACAAATTCACTGAACATAGCAAACTACAAGACGACAGTTTCTAGTATAGCCTGGGTGCAGTTGGCATTAGTTGTCTGCTATGTCCCGTTTGGTGTAGTCGCTGAAATGAGGAACATAAGTGGATCGAGTTGGAACCGGCAGACAGTTTGGTTCTTTGTTCCAACGCTACTCTACCTAAACTCGTCTCTAAATATAAAATCCGGTTCTTTATTGCTGGAAGATAACTGAAGTGAGAAAAGCAGTGAAGGACACAATCAGACAGTTTTGCTCAATTTTCTCCGTTTATTTTCCACAGATGCTGCTAAGTACAAAAGGCTTCAAGAGAAACGTGTTTAACTGTTAAAGTTCTTAAAAACGAGACGAATTGGGAGAGCTGAAGGGCCCTGACTAGAAAAATTGTGGTTAATCTAGTATTTCACCGCTCCTTGATTTTCGTTATTAATTTTGTTGCTTGTAGTGAACTGAAGTAATTGCAATTCTCTTTTTATCAGGCTTGACGACAACAGTGAAACCCCTTTAAATAACGAAAAGTAATCAAAGTTATAACTAAGAATTTTAATTAATGAAGAATGCTTAGAATTGTCACTAGGAAGGACGCAAAATATTAAGTTATTACTTTTATTGCTGCAAAAGAACAACAAAGTTTTCCTGCTTAGCAATTTGCTTAATTTAACCAGTTCAGTTCGTCTTAGCAACAAGAACGACGGGAACGCACACAGTTTTTCAGCTTTATTTGCGTTTCCTTTAAATTACTCCTACACAGTAGAATGCAATAAGCATATCTCATTTCAGACGATGGTTAGGCAGCAAGAGGTAGATGCTTTTAATTTTAAATGAAAGAAGATTAGCCTTTAAATGCCGCAGAACTCCTTGTTAGTTGTAACAGGTGAGCTTTAAATGAAAACACTTGTAAACGAATGTGTTTAATTTGTTCAGCGTTTTATTATCTTAATGTTAAAGTGAAAATTAAGTTATCAATTTTATTGGTGCAAAATTTAAAGGGCACAACTATGTTTTCTCTGATGAATTTTTCTAAAAACGCGAGCCTTTCCTGTCCAGTTCAACCCGTTTTCGTGTTCGCAATGAGGACGTTGAGATGCTCACTTTTGTCATTCGCTTTGTGATTTATTTTAATTATTGAATACAATACAGTGGGCCCATCATTTCTACCTGTGGTGGGAAAGGAAGTGGGATATATTTTTCAGTTTGCTTAGAACGCAAGAGGATTAACTGAAAGAGTCATGTCACAGGTCGCTGCCCTCACAACTGCCCATGCTAGCAGCGTTCCTATCTTAAGCTGCTAGTGTTGCAAAAATTTCGTGCAACATCCTTAACATGGCATCATGGAGAATTGTTCTGGAGATCTTATTTGAGTTGAATTTTAATTAAATTGTTACAAAGATGACGTATGTAACGGCTGCAGAATTCCAGTTTTTCGATTACAATATAAAGCACTGAAATGTAGAATGCTCTAATAGGTCAGTCGCAAACCATGGCCAGGAGTATTCCGAACTAGGAGCATTACGGCGGAATTTACGTTATAACTATAACAACCTCGACAATATTGTTGAACGAGAAACAAAAATCGAAAATCTGAAAATGAATCTAACTATTTATTTTTAAGAACAACTGGATCGTGTGTGGGATATAGGGAACGTTATTACCATTACAATCATACTCACAATTACAACTAACACAAATTAATCAGACAAGCATTTTGGTGTCACACTAGGAGGGACATGATTGTAAAAATTTCTGGGTAAATTAACCTATTTCAGAGCAAAATATATGACCTTTCGTATTCTATTTCTGACCTTAAGCCACCAATCGTTTTCCCCACTTCTTCTTCTTCTTTTCTTCTCTTCTATTTTACCTTTTTGCGTTGGGGGAACTGACTATGCAACAAATAGCTTAAATACATGTAGGCTATTAGGCATCCTCCCTTCTTCGCTCTAGGAACTGTTTTGTTGGTCCACAGCAAGGGAAACGGCTTGAATAATATTTATCTGGTCAAGGCGATCATGGGCAATTTTCTTTGCAATGAGCTGTTTTGTCATTCTTCAATTGGTTTGTTTTAACAAGATTTCAATAATACAAGTATACCATTTCATTTCCTTTAATTCATTTCTTAATGATTAGTAGGTAAGCGGGAGATATTTGTCAATTTCAATGCAAGAACACGAGTTATCATGGAACGAGCAATTAAATGTCCGAGCAGACCTCCTCAATATTAAAAGTACACGTTAAGTACAAGTATTTTCAAAGTACAAGTTTGTATTTTATTAAGCTATCAGCGACATTGCTGTCGTCTCGAGCTCCCCTAATCGCAAACAAGTGCTTAGTTCATTTTCTGAAAAATCTCAAGAATGGAGAATTATTTTACAGGCCATAATAGCATTTACAAGACCACTTTGATTAAACCAAACACGTTGCCAGGAGGTTTGGTTGTAACTCTTTTCGCTTTGAACGTTTTTCTGTCCATCACCGCATCTCTGGGCAATATTTTGATCCTGATCGCTCTCTACAAAGTGCCCTCTCTTCATCCACCGACAAAACTGTTGTTTCGATGCCTGGCATTCACAGATCTCGGCGTGGGCCTTGTTACTCAGCCCTTCATTGCCATCATAAATTTGTCAGTCATAACAGACATTAACTCAAGTTTTTTGTACTACGTTGCAAAGGTTAATACTACGTCAGCTTTTGTTTTTTGTGGAGTATCAACTGGGGCATCGACCGCCATAAGTGTGGACAGACTTCTCGCTTTGTTGTTGGGGCTGAGATACAAACATGTTATAACTTTAAGGCGAGTTCGTGCAATTGTAATTTGCGTTTGGTTATTTGCTATTTTGGCTGCATTGTTGCTTCTTTTATGGAATTACCTATTATCCGTGATTATAGGTTCAGTTCTCGTAACACTCTGTGTAGTCATTTCAATCTTATCTTATGCAATGATTTTCCTTAGACTACGACAACATCAACATCAGGTTAACCATCTTCAGCAAGGACAACCGAACGAACAATCAACTCCACTGAACATAGCAAAATACAAGAAGACAGTTTCTAGCATAGCCTGGGTACAGTTGACACTTGTGGCCTGCTATGTCCCGTTTGGTATTATGGTGGTTTTAGTAAACACTGGGCAGATAGTTGGTTTCAATGGCATATCACTAACACTAGTTTACTTAAACTCGTCTCTAAACCCGATTCTTTATTGCTGGAAGATCAACGAAGTGAGACAAGCAGTGAAGGACACAATCAGACAGTTCTGCTGTTTCTCTTTTTAACAGTTCTACAAATACTATGTATATACCTAATTCAAAAAAGGTTGCTTTGGCAATTGGTCATTGGCAATTGGGCATTGAGCATTTGGGCATACGGAACACAATGGAATGCTTGGCTTGAGTGACTGCCAAACAATAGCTTCCCAATGCGCGATTGCCCAATGCCCAAAGCAACCTTTATTGAATTAGGTATATAAACTGAGTTGCAACGGAAGGCTGATGGAATGAAAAGTCGAAGAATGTCCTCAGAAGATACGGGACGAATTAAGATACTTTGGTAAAATAAAAGTTATTTTCAATCGTCGTTCATTGGTGTCATCTTTCCATTGCTGTTATTATGATTATGATTATGATGATGATTATTATTACTGTTATCATTATTATTATTATTATTAAACATTTTCAAAGTGTGGAGAGGGCTTGCCTTTGGCCTTTGTAAAATTCTGAGGTTACAAGACGAAATTTGAAACGCATGGAGAATTTTTGACTACTAAATTAAATTAAAGCAAACGATGGAAACCTTTTTTAATTTCGATCACAAACTTTGAGAAAACTCTTGCACATGAGGATTACATTTTCTGTTGGATTCTTTGGATTTCCTTTGTTGTTTTAATATACCTCCTTTATAATCATTTTATCCAAGATCTCACTTAGATTACCACAAGGATTAACCTCAAGAACACACGCCGTGTTCGATGGTTTTACTGATAATAGCTTCGGTCATTTTACTAGTTAATACGGGCTTGTAGGACACCATCGTACTGCATAGTTTTACGAAAGTTTCGTCGTAGTAGGTTGTTAAAGGTCACTAATTGGTGATTGATTGGTTGCTTAACGATATCCTATGGAGGGTGGGAACGGAAGATTGCGTATATATGTTTTGACCGTAGTAGGGGACAGGGCTTGGTCATTGCCATTCCGCAACACGCTGATTTGGATGTTTTATAGGGGACCCTTTGAAAAATGCTGCCCCGACCAGTTGCTGCACTAAACAATTTTCAAGAGGGTTTGAGCATTACACGGATCAAAGGGGAAAACTCGGTTTAACTGGACTGGAAATTTGAGGGCTCAAAGCAACGAATTAATTGTTCCAGGAATGAATAAAGCGTTTTCCTCTAAGAGAAAGCTTATCCGAATTTCGGCAACTGAAGACTAAGGCATACATTTCGGGCCTTGGACTTCCTAAAAAGCGAGGGCTGTAGGAGAATATAGAGGTTTAATGGTTTGGTTTGAAGCTCTTGAGGGTTTTCATTTTTTGCTATATGCATTTTTCGCTCATTCGATATTAAAAGAAAATTGTTAAGAATTCAAGTGGCTCTTGAACTTAATGGCTCCACAAATTAAGTCCAGCTTGTAAGGCCCCGTCTTTGATAAGCTACAGATTTTCTTGTTGTGTAGTATTTTCCAATCCCAGCAGAAGTGAGGAAAATGCCAAAAAATGTGTACTTTGTCCTAGCCTGAGAAAACAGGCTTGAGGCGAAGATGAGATGAATATCGAAAAAATGTTGCTTTGCTCACTGTTCATATTATTTAAATCGCCGTTTTATCCGCTGATCAATTTCGTGGCTCAACATTCGCAGGTAAATTTCTTTCCCGTTTATAGGAACGAATTTCTTAGCGAAACACGCCATTGGAAGGTTAATATAGGGTAGATTTGTATAAGCGAAATCAATTTGAGGTAATGATAAGTAAAAAAAGTAATAAAAAGCAATCAAAGAACACAAATAATACATGAAAAGGGAAAAAAGGGCATAATTAAGTTAAACTTTTCATTTGCGAAAACTGCATGATTACCATGGCAACGTCAGATGTGATGAACACTGACATGACACACCATATCGTTATCAGATAATTTTAGGGAAACTCACAAAGTTTGGTGGCTTTTGCTTGCAAAAATAGTTTTAAAACATTGAAACTGTCACTGTCTCAAGAATATTCTTGAAACAGTGATTAATTACTACCATTTTCGTTCAACCCCGAAGCGTGACGATTTTTTTGCGTATGTTTACTTTTTAAACTTAACGGTTTTGTCTGGTTACGTGTCACTTTCGACCAATGAAACCTTGTCGGTTATGTCGCGAAACTGACAAGGTTCTTGGCGCCATTCGAACATGTTTTGTTCACATGCTCTAAGACTTTTCAGGTTTTGCCGCACGAAAGTCTTTAATTTTTTGCAGCGAAGGAGCTGAGAAAAATTAACAAGTTAACAAGTTTGGAAGGAGTTACCGTCCAGGAGTCGCTTTAGATCAAGATTTAAAATGCTCTATCATTGACATAATTTTTATTTAATATCAGTGAGGGTCCGAGTGAAGGGGGTGAACAAGTTACGGGTTATATTCCGCGGAGTTTTACACAATTTGCGAACGAGTTGCGTGACCGTAAACACCGCAAAATCTGTATGGCACATGATACTGCGACGAAATGCAAAAATTAGCAAAGCCTAAAGAGGCCTGACATCTGAAAAATTACAGGAAGATGACCTTGAACTCATCGAAGTATTGAAGGTCCACTACTGATCTATCTCCCTTTCCCAAATCACCGAGGAGTTAGTGCAGTTTGGAGCACAACAAATTTCGATGTTGGCCGTTTTGCGGACCATAAAGTTTCAAAGCACGTGAACAAAACATGCTCCTGTGCACGGAAAACCTGAAAAAGTTTCGGAGCACGTGAACAAAACATGTTCGAATGGCGCTAAGAACCTTGTCAGTTTCCCGACATAACCGACAAGGTTTCATTGGTCTAAAATGACACGTAACCAGACAAAACCGTTAAGTTTAAAACGTAAACATACGCGAAAAAATCGTCGCGCTTCAGGGTTGAACGAAAATGGTAGTAAACAAATCTTAGTAGTTTTACAGTAGTTTGTTATAGTCTATGTTTATTTATAATTAGGATTACCTATCTTTATTTAGTATGGTTTTCACACGGCCGCCTAGAAAGATCATTTTATGTAATGATACAACTTCCTGTTTAAATAAAATTCGTGATGATGATGATGATGATGATGATGATGATGATGATGATGATGATGATGATGATGATGATGATAATGATCATGAGTTATAAACATTCAAGTCAGCGCGGGCACTTTGTGCGCCCCACCCTTCCAGGCCAGGAGTCCATTACCTTATGCGTGCAACTCCCATTCTAAGCCTATGTCACGGAGTTTTCAGAGGCCACGATATTTTTTAGACAGGTCTTAGATAACTATTTCTCGTGAAAATTTAAGTTTCGGTGCGCATGAGTCCGCATCACTCCAAAAATGGCGGCCTTAGATGGTTCTTTTTCTTTCTCAAATGCTCGATTCGTAACCCAAGGGATAAAGCAAGGCGGATAAATCATTTACACAGCTTGTGAGTGGCTAGCAAGGCTCCTTTAGGGAGTTTGAATTCCCGAGAAATTCAATCGGGTTCCTATTAGGGCTAGCAACTGACCTAACAGTCCAGTCAAAACAATTAGGTAATGGTGAACCTCTTTGAGAGATTGCCTGGGCATACGTCTGTAATGCTGATGGGTTTAAGAGTGGGGATTCCAATCCACGATTCGGTGGCCGTGGGTGCTTACCATTTAAATAAAATGTCCGAAAATTCCGGTTGGAATGTAAATGGTAAGGCGGATTTTGGAAATTCCATCCCGGAAATTTTGATCTACCTTCTGAGGTATTCTTCTTTTCCAGTTGGAACGAACCGATTGAAAATTACCTCACCATTTGACCGTTTTTCTCATTTTCAGTCTTCCACTGAAGAAAAGTGGCGAGAAATTCGCGCTCGATGATTCAGTTTCTACAAAATGGCCGACACCTCTGTTACCAAAATGACAGGGGGTAAATGGTAAGATCCATTCCATCCGGTTGGTCACACAAAACGGTAACTTCCTTACCATTGCCCAACCGGATTTTTCAGGTAAATGGTAAGCACCCCGAGTGCTGCGTAGATGCAATCAAATACTTTATTAGTTATCATGCTTAAAACAGGGACAGGACAGGTAAACCTTGGTACCATATCGCCGTTGCGACAAGGGTAGGCGAAACGTTTTAGAAACATACAGAGGGCTTCCATTCCATCGGCTTTGCTGCGCTGATTACAAGTAATCCAATCTGGGATTTGAAGTACTTCAGCAAGAACAAGTATATCTCTTTTCTTCACTCGAAATTCGGCTAGGCATTCGTCCTCTTCCGTTTCTTCGAGATCGAAGAGTGGATAGGAAGTATATGGTAGGGCTAAGTTTGGTGACTTGTACGAATCGTACAAAATCAGGAATTCTTTGTCGTTAATAATCCCCGGCCTGATCATAGCAGAACACAATAAAATCCCTTGTTTCCTTAAACGAAGTCATAATTTGATCCCGTCGGAAAACTGCTTAATACAAACTGCTTGGAAAGTCCAATTTCAATGAAAAAATGGAAAAACAATGGTTTTGACATGAAATTTATCTCTTCATGCTAAATTCAAGCAAAAATCTGTTCCAACCGTCATATTTTCCAAAATTCTCAAATTGCCATACCCTGGGCATTAAAAAGTCCAGGCAGTGGGCCATTTAAAAAAATCTCATCTCCAGGGCATGAAAAAACTCGGCACATGCCCTGCAGCCCGAAAGTTTCAGCTCTTGCCAAGGATGATGTCGAGGCTGGTTCATGGAAACGAGGTTGAATTTCCTGCCCGACATGAAAATCTAAATTTCATGCCCGGCATGAAATCGGATGATATCGAGGCTACTGTACGGAACGAGGTTGCATTTCATGCCCGGCATGAAAATATAAATTTCATGCCCGTTTCATGCCCGGCATGAAATCGGGTGATATCGAGGCTACTGCACGGAAACGAGGTTGCATTTCATGCCCGGCATGAAAATCTAAATTTCACGCCGAGCATGAAATCGGTGGAAACCTAAATTTCACGCCGGGCATGAAAATATCTATTTGGCTGATTTCATGCCTGGCCGGGCATGAATTTAGGTCTCAACCAATTTCATGCGGGGCATGAAATTTAGTCCTTGCCTTATCTGCAGTTGAAAATTTGGACGTTTTTTGTCGGTAGGTTCATTAAATGGCGCTCGGATTGTGTCATGCAATCTTCCTGGATCAGAATTTCAGTGACTGGTGATCTCATTGCAATCTTCTAAGCCAATGAATAAACAAATTCTGTCGAGAAAATTTGTAACCTTTTATTTGCTAGGTTTTGTTCCTGAAGTTCACAGTATAATACTCTTTAGTCTACCATTCGGTCCCCTTCCCCCCCCTCCCCGCCTTTATCAATTTTTGATTGCATTGGTATCAATAGCTTATGAAAACATCTACCGGTAATGCACTTCTTTGATCATTTATGCTCGGCTCAGTTACTGAATCAACCACCCCCCACCAACACACTCATTCACACACTCACTGCACTCATGTTATGGCAAAAGCTCCTGTGCTGGCAACATTGACGCTGTCCTCCTATTCCATAACGTTGTATTGGGCTTGGACGTCTTCGACTGCAATTAGTAAAGAGAAAGATATATTAAAGAGAGGAACAAATAGATGCACAGTTAACATAAGCTCAGGATGAAGTATCTACAGTCGAACCTCCCAGTGCGACCACCTCCCTTGACAGCGACCACCTAAATTCCCCCAGTCAATTCACTATATCTGCCGCAAGCGACCACCTCCGTAAGTGTCCACTTTTAGGCGGTGAAATTTTCCTTTGTTTTTAACTTCCGATTAGGATTGTGTTTTCTTTTCACGTTTGTGTTTTCGTTACTTTTAAAGACTTACGCTGTATTAGGTATTTCCAGGAGCATATCTGGTATTTCATAAGGCAAACTGTTATAGTTTCAGCAATTATCCTGTTCGTATAATAACAGGTAATAGCGACCTTCAGATCGGAGACTAAGAGTATGAGATTGAGTACGACTTGAATTCCTTGTCGCACGCTTTTGTGATCTGTCCTGTGAATATCGTTCACTTAGCATTCTCCTCCGCTGGTCAGCAACAGGGAGGAACGACGGCTTTCAGAACGTAACGGTTTTGAAATGCGAAAGTTGTACTCGTACTCAATCTCGTATTCGTAATCATATCTGAAGGTCGCTAATAAATACTCGAGTGATTCAAAATCCGAAAACTGGCTTTCGCGATGCCAATCCCAAATTTCTTTCCCGTGTTGAGCCAGCAAAGGCAGAAATCATACTCAGCGGTTCCTCCAGGGTTTCCTTTGTGACAAAATGGCCAGCGAAGTCTTTTATATAGTCAGTGATTTTTTTGGTTAATTCTGTCCGTGGTTTACAAAAACAACAGCGGAACTACTTTACAGGAAGCTACAGATTGGCACCACACCTTATTGCTTAAGCATTTTTTCGGTTGTTTTGGAATATTGCCGTTTTGACAGTCAATCAGGTAAATCCCGAACGGTGGACTCAGATTTGATATTGATTTGTTCCTATTGTCATCCTTTAAAAAATCGTTTCAACTTACTTTTAAATGTCCACGGAGCTATAACGCTGATTAGAAACTTATTAGCTTACATATCGGTCATTTTGATGTGAACTCCGTAGTTGAAATTTCAATTGACGTTGCGTGAGAAACATGCACAGCGGTAAAAACAATGTAAACAAGCTTACCAGTTAGTTAAACGGGAGGGAAGGCTGAAAACGTCGAGTAACATTTCTTTGCGCCTGGGATGCATTTTTGCTTTGCTCTTTTGGTCACGAAATTTTTTCACCTTGCTGACAATAAATTGCGTGTTCAAAAGCGAGAAAACCTCAGCGTATGAATTCGCATTAGCTGAAGAGACCCGAATATTCGAGCGTCAAAGTGTTTTAGTTTTAGTATAGGACTTTGTCGGCAAGCAAAGCAGCTGAAGTGCTGTCGGAAAATGAGCGAATTTTTGTGGCGTCACTTGCTTCATGTTTGCGTAATCGCTTCTTCGGTATTTCAGTCTCACCTTTTCAGCTGGTTTACCCTGCAAGCAGAGGTTTCTTGGTCGCCCTATGTTCCGGCGGGCGAATAAGTAACCTCTGCGCAAGACCGTCTGATTCTTTGATCTACTGCCGTCCAGAATTTTGGACGAATTAATTAAAAATACTTGATTCTAACCGGCTCTCAACCGGTTTTGAAGCTGACGCCTGCTGTAAATGCTGTCAAAAAGTGCGCGCGCTGTGATACGCTTTCAAGGTTGTTGTACGCGACAGATTACCCTGCAAGCAAGGGTTTCTTGGTCGCCCTATGGTCCGGCGGGCGAATAAGTAACTTACTTATAAGTTACTTTTTCGCCCGCCGGAACATAGGGCGACCAAGAAACCTCTGCTTGCAGGGTAGCGACAGATTTGCTTTTTTCAGCTTTTTGTTACAACCTTCTTTTGTCATTTCTCCTAGCTCAGAAAATACGCAGAAAGATAAGGCAGCAATTGTTGAACCTTTGCTTTACTGATATTTATCCTGTGAGAGTCCGGTGGCGGTTTATTTCTCCGGTAAGTACATATTAATCTTAACACTTGCTCTTCTTCTTCTTCGCGGCGAATACTGTTTTTATTTCCATCAACAATGTGTACAAAACGTTTCCAAATAATGGTTATTATGGAAACGTTTATCTCTTTCTTTTCGTTTGATTGTTTGTTTTCTGTTGGTCACTAGTCTTGTAGTTAAACCAGCGATATTATGACACTTATGCAGCTGCATACTCAGCTTATTGGCTTCGGTTTCACTTTATACTTGCAGCTCATACTTAACAGGAATATATTATTTCTCCGTTGTTTGCTTATGGTCGCTAACTTTGACCTCCTGTTTTACACACACAATTCATTTCAGTTTAAGCGAAAAACAGATTTTTTTAAGCGCAGGTAAATGTAAAGCATTTAAATGTAAAGCTCACTATAACTTTGCATCAAGCCGTGATATTAGTCAAACTCAAAGAATTTTAGTTTTACTTAGCTCTTCAACAGACGTGACAAAGTTTTTTTCATGTTGAAAAGGCAACATCGTTTCAAATAGTTTTTGTCACTCATGATCACTGAAAACTGGATTGTGGTTAATAGAAAATCGGGAAATTTCAGGGAAGATTTTAACCTTGTTTTTCCGATCCTAAAATTCAGGTGACTATTGTGTTTTTCGTCTCAGTGAAAGTGAAAATTGTATTGCCTTAATCAGGTCATTCATTATTGTTTAACAAGAACAACCTAAAGAAATGTTCTACATGATCAGACTAGCATAACTCTGTTGAGGGTTGCATTAATTATAGTTTAGTTTCACTTAAATATTTTTAGGTTTATTTAGGCCAGTACCTGGACTTAATGGCTAAAAAAACCCAGAATATTTGTCACTCCAAATGGGAGAAGGGCCAGCAAAGAGGGTTATCAAGGAGAGGATAAATCATAGAACTGTAAGTAGATAAATTTTTTTAGGTTGGAATACGCTTGAGGGGAGAGCTTACAATTTTCATTGGCAAGACATGGGGTGGAGATAGGTCAGAATGACAATTCCTTCTGTGACATCATCTTCTATTTCAAAGAAAATTGACAAAAAATCTCTGCTTGCTATGCATTGCTTTTAAAACCTGTCCCTGCGGCAAAATAAAAATCAAACAGTGGGAAGCATTATTTATTTTTAGTTACTTCAGGTATCCTGATCATAACCTAGGAGTGCTACAAACTCCCTTTGTGTTCACTATTTAACCCACTTATTGGCCACAAGATCAACAGGCATGCATGTTCTCCTGACTGCATGTTCCCCACACATCTAAGGTACTACTTGGGAGAATTTTGTTCAACATCAAGACTATGACTTTTATGTTTTATCAACTTTCTTTACTTTGCTTCTCACAAATATATGACGCCTGTAACAGGCCACAGACACTGAATAATATGAAGTGGTCAATAGATTGCAAGAGTTGTTCTGCAAGATGTTAGTATGTGTATTAATTTTACAATTGATACTAAGGTGATTCCGTTCAGTTAACCCCTGGTGTGATAACACCAGGGAAGCCCTCTGTGTGTTATTAAGTGCTACCACAACAGTCATAACATAGTTGTCATTTATCCTGATGTTCAATTTCTTGTTTTCAGCTGAAGAAAGAATTCCTGGTGAAGTGGAAATTCTCCTGGGTGGAGACAAAAAACAGGACAAGCAAGAACACAGACATTGAAAAGGAAAATGGAAAATGAATTTAGAGTAACTCCTTAAAGTGGATTAAGCATTTGACGAAAAAAGTAGAAATATATTTATTGATTTTTTTTTAAATTTTTTGCCTATAATTAAAATGTACCCTTGTTAATTAAAATGGGAAAGAGGGCCCGGTTGTTCGAAAGCCGATTAACGCGAACCTTGGGTTAAATTTTGTCCAGGCTTTCTGATTCTCTTGATGTCAAAAAGCGTTACCGCTGCTAACTTCATGTGGCAATTTAAAGTAGCCAGAGTCAGACTGTTAAGTGAAAATAATTTACTGGAATCCACCTTGCTTCAAACAACCAGGTCCTGACCTAGTCTGTTTCCTGACCATGATGGTCTGTTTCCATCAGATGGTTTTTAATTGGGGGAAAGGGGATAATTGGTGGAAATTAATTTTTGTGTTAGGGAGATCAAAGTGGTTATATTTGGCCTTTTAAACACGTAATTTTACAAGAATGGTGCCATGTTATCACACTATACTTAGCCATTTTGACCTCATAGACAGTCATGATGTCCAAATTACACAGTTTGCAAAGAAGACTGACATGGAATATTTTCCCTTGGTCACATATCCCATCCTGCATGCAATGACCAAGTGAAAAATGTTTTCCCCTCATAGTCCTCTTTGGCATCCATCCACATGAGCAAAACCAAATGAACTGTCTTTACTACCTTCAAGGGTTCAGGGGAAACATTGATGCTTATTTGGAAGATTTGAAATTTATCACAGTCTCTCCCCCCCCCCCCCCCCCCATCACCACAGCCTGCCTCCAACCTCTCTGTTCCTTTCAATAAAAAGTCTTTAGGGAAGATGTTACTTTTAAAATAGGGGCAATTGATTCCCAACCGGCCAGGGCGGCAGAGGGGACTCCCCCCTGTATAAACTATATAGATATCTGCTACCCCGAGGGGTATGGCTTTTTGGTTTGAAAATGGGTATGGATTTTGACTGTTTTGGTCTAAAAGTCTGGTTTGGGTACCAGATCTGAAAATGGGTATGGATTCAGAGGTCAGGGCTAAAAACATGTATTGGAAAGTTACACTGGAGAACTTGGCAACACACCCCCACTAAAAATTCCTAGGAGTACCCCCCTCCTCCTGGGATGTGAATAGTGAACTTAGAATAAAGGCACTTAGCCTGATGTTGATCAGTGTAAATTATACGATATTACACCTGTGCTCACTGCCCTGTATGAAAAATGACTAGTTACTTCTTAACCATCAGGGGTTAAATAAGGAAACAGTAAAAAATTGGGAAATTGTGTTGCGTTGATTATGCTGAGCTTTGGACCACGTGCAGCTTATTTTCCCTAGAAAGTGGATAGCAGTAGATTGCCAGTAGACTACTAACCTCTTTTGGTATTGGTCATCGAGTTAAAGTAAAGGGCTCTGCTTTCTTATGAAAAGGTTGATAATCTTATTTTTATCATTGAGGACACTCTAAGGAGACGTATGTGTAGGATATGGTATGTTGTATAAGCATTTCATTGGACCGCAACCAATCAATAATAAAGGATTTCTAGCTACCCCCTGTTGAATCCACTTTTTGACACTTTGAGTATGGTTAGTACTTGGGCCAGTAAAGGTTCTGGAAGAGACAATTTGTCAGTGTGGGGACGGGTGTTTGAAGAATTTCAGCTCATTTGTAGGAGTCAACCAAGGGTCATCTCATTGTTTACACTTTTGATTAACACTGGATTTTTTATAATCTTTCATTGTCAGCAAATTTCTTTCGATTTAGATACGACGGTGGAGAAGGAAATGCCGTTTTAATCTGAATAGAAAACTGACTTTATACCCACTGAGCATGTCAACTCAAAATTTACTTAAAGACCAGGCAATTTTCAAGTTGGTTTTCATGCCCAGCATGTGGAGTCAATTTTCATACTGGCCATACAAAGTCGATTTTCATGCCGGGCATGAAAAGCCGATTTTCATGCCGGGCATGTAGAGCCAGATTTCATGCCGGGCATGAATCTGGCTCGGCCGTGAGAAGACTGGGTTGAGACGAGAGAAAAAGTCATGCCGGGCATGAGCTTTCGATTTTCATGCCTGGCATGAATTTTTTTCGTCTTAAACCCAGTCTTCTCCCGGTCGCTCGGTACGGATTGTCCATGAGCAGAAGAACATCCCGGGCATGAACTTTTCCGAAACATGCCCTACCAAATTTTTTCCTCAATGATCATGAACTCCTCTTAAGTTTGCTTCCAACAGTTTTGGGTTTAGAGAGGCATGAAAAATTGCGTTACATGCCCAACTAGAGGGGATTCCCGGTCGGAAGTAGTACATTTTCCCCTACATGCCATGATCCATGTTAAAAATAGCCTTTGATTTTTAAGATCGTTGAAAATAATACCCACGAGGGCATTTCTTCATGCCTCTTACGTCTCAAAAGAGGTTTCGTGGCTCAAGAGAGGTCGTTGATCATGTTTCGGCATTAAAATGGCCAAAAAGCATGCCTATAGGATTAAAACTGTAAGTTTTTAACTGAAATTTCACTTTCCAAGCCGTTTACATCATAATAAAACTTACAAATCTTCGCCATACTCCCTCCGCAATTCGCGCCGCTTAAGCTCGAATTTTGTCAGGCTTTATAGAGGTGGGTATTTTGCCTCTCGATTATTTCCTTCCCTTAAAAAGGGGGTATGGAGTATTTTCTGAGCCGTGAATAGCGATAATAGGCAGTTTAAGCAAATCGCTATGCCAGGTGATAGAGCGATTTTCGTCGGACCATGAAACAGTTTCTAGTAGTTAGTGTATAATAGTATCTATTAAAGTGTATTAGTCTAGTCTAATCTTTAGATCAGACTACAGTCTATCAATAGGTCTAATGACTAGGTCTATTCATGACAACAAACCCTTTTGTCTAAAAACTCACAAGTTTATTGTAATTCAGAACTGTTCAGGATTACGTTAATAAAATAATCACTGGTCCAGCTTGCTTGAGTTCATTGCTTTCGAGACTTTATTCTACAGAAGCACTCTCCAAGATCGTTGGTAAAAGTGTCTTACGTTTAAAGGGCTGATTTGTTCAAATGCGCTCACAATTGCCAACATGGTATTTTCTTTCAAGAAACCAGGGGTGAAACGAGCAATTGCTTTTGCTTGTCCAAAGACCATTTCGATGGGATTTAAATCATAACTATAGCCTGGCAGTTTAACAAGAGTAATGTTCTTTCTAGCTAAAATTCTGCATAATACGATTTCATTATGTACACTTGCATTATCAGCCACCAAATAACTGTTCGCGGGCAAGAGTGGCAGCACTTGGTTCTCTATTACATCAGTTATTAGATCTGCTGTGAAATTTCCTTCAACTGGAATTTCCTGCAAGACTCCCTCGTTAAATCCACAAACACCTAGAGTGGAAAACTTTCCAGCTCGTGCTCTGCTTTTCTGACGAAGGACCGGACATGCAAATCCTGAGTCTGTCCTTCCATATTCACGCTCATCAGTCTCGCAATTAAAGTGTGTCTCGTCGAAAAAATAAACTTTAGCTGGGTCAACAGTCCTTCGCCATTGAAAAAAAAAGTTGACGACAATGAAGATTGTAGGGTGTCATCCTTTCCTGAGCCACGTGAATGCATTTCTTTCGAGTGATGCGGAGCCTTACGAACATGCAGTTTCGCTATTGATGCTATAGATGGAACATCGCCGGGAGCCAGATGGATTCGCTCGCAAGTATCTGTTGCAGCTCACGAAGGTAGAGAGTGGGGTATATTCTGAGAAGAGCTTCGAGATATGCTGCCTTCCACCATGTCATTTGTCATGGACGCACATTATTGCATACCGAAGGTATCAATGTTGCCCTTTGCATAGGAAGCCCAAGCATAATATTTGAATATCATCAAAAATGGCGTTGCAAAATATAAGTCTTTGTATGGGATTTCGAAGCGAACATTTTGAGCAATACATAACAACGAACTAACTGAATTAAGTTCATGAAACATTACATGGTGTTGTTTGCTATCCTTACAAAGCATTTTGGGCAATTTGAGGTCCATTTACTTAACTGTGTTAGTACGTGTATAATACATTGACAAGGAAGGAGTCATTTGGCCCAATTTAGCCACTATCACCGCTCGACACGTTTCGGATTTCGCTCGAATTTACCCACAAATATAGTTCAGGCTCCCATTCTGACTTAGCGACGTGACAAAAGGAAGACATACAAGTGATTTTCTCAAAACTAATTGCACATACCTCCTGTCCCAAAAGAATTATCCACTGCACAGAATCATAATAGCATCTCAAAATAGGCCGCCATGGATCCGTGAGGATCCCGATAGCCCCGTTTGACCGCGGTCGGCACTGGACACCATGGCCAGTCAAATCATGACCTTATCGGGAGGGCCACGCTCGTTTTGGTCGTGTTACAATTGTAGTAACTATGACCCGGTACGGACACAAAATTGTCGCTCCAACGTAGTCTGGTTCGCGCGAGAAAGGTGGAATCGCTGCGCGGGACTCCGTGACCTTATGGAGAGAATTAAGTTATCGAAAGAAATTAAAACGATCTTGGCCGTTAGAAACTGAAAACGAGTCAAGAAAAAGAGAAAGTGAACCGTGTTTCTCCTTCCTCCTATGTTTGTATTCATGCGTGGTAAATTGAACATATTTGCGTTGGTGTACAAAACGTTTGTAATACAGGTCAGTCTACTGCGTTAATTTTAAATACGTACTCTGCGTGAATTGAATGTGTTCAATTTTTTGGAATCCTCGATAGGTTTTATATACCAGGTATATTTTTTCGAACCGAAGTTGGCAAATTCATTTAAATTCATATCCTCACGCGCGTGAAAATGTTTTATTTTAAAATTGTTATAATTGTATAAACAATATCTATTTCTATATTTGCATGAAGCCAGTCAGGTAACCTTCTTATTAAAAAAACAAGAAAATATACACCCTGAAAATGGATATAAATTCAGAAATGGGAATGATTTATTTTTGCTATCCGCTTGTAACACGTAGGGATTTTCTCACGCGAACCAGACTACGTTGGAGCGACAATTTTGTGTCCGTACCGGGTCATAGTTACTACAATTGTAACACGACCAAAACGAGCGTGGCCCTCCCGATAAGGTCATGATTTGACTGGTGTCCAGTGCCGACCGCGGTCAAACGGGGCTATCGGGATCCTCACGGATCCATGGCGGCCTATTTTGAGATGCTATTACGATTTTGTGCGGTGGATAATTCTTTTGGGACACGAGGTATGTGCAATTGGTTTTGAGAAAATCACTTGTATGTCTTCCTTTTGTCACGTCGCTAAGTCAGAATGGGAGCCTGAACTATATTTGTGGGTAAATTCGAGCGAAATCCGAAACGTGTCGAGCGGTGATAGTGGCTAAATCGGGCCAAATGACTCCTTCCTTGTCAATGTATTATACATGTACTAATACACAGTAAGGTAAATGGACCTAAAATTGCTCAAAATGCGTTGTAAGGATAGCAAACAACACCATGTAATGTTTCATGAACTTTATCAGTTAGTTTGCTGTTATGTATTGCTCAAAATGTTCGCTTCGAAATCCCATACAAAGACCTATATTTTGAAACGCCAGTTTTAATAATATTCAAATGTTATGCTTGGGTGTCCTGTGCCCTTTGTTGAAATAATCGCACATATTGGTCTACACAATTGTAGGAAACCCGACAAATTCTTGACGTGTTAGCTATGGACAACGTTTCCAAAAACGTCACAATGATCTGAAGTCTTTTTTGTGTCGGGTAAGAACTTCCAAAACGGTAGCAACCGTGGTTCTGGTTTATACGCCACGACATTCTAAAAATTAAATGTCATGTTTTGAATCATATAAAAACAAATACTCGAATGTATTTGTGAATGTATAGAGCAAACAATGGAGGGAGCTAGAGGCAATTAAAAAAGACAATGAAACTTGTGTTGCACGTGCAACATATCGTAGATGCAAATAAAATTTATTGTGAAGATTACACGTTGGGGATTTTGAACAGTTTGTATTCAGTCGCACCGTGTGCACCACACATATTTGCTTCAGTATGTCGGGGAGGACATGTGGTAAATGCCGCTTACACGGCCAAGTCGAGCTGCTAAAAGGACATAAAAGAAATTGTCCTTATGCAAACTGTTCCTGCCCTAAATGTGCAAGTCACGAGCACCTCCTCGCACTTCGAATGACAGATCGTCATTCGAATGAGGACAAGGGAAAACGCTGGCGCACTAACCTGACGCAGTCCTGCACAGCAAAGAAACCAGAAGACCACCAAGCTGTACGGTTTCCAGAAATGACCGCTCAACTGGATAGTGAACCTATGTTTGCTCTGAAGGTGGCAAATTTTGAAGCAGCAAAGAAGGCAATGGAGAAAAGCAAGCCAAAGTCAGAGCAAAGGAAAGGTAAACATGTTTACAACGACTAACTATCCCGACTTAAAATTAAGGCGTTGAGTATTTCAAGGGGAATTTTGATCTTCTAGAGGACCTCGTCACTATTTCACTCCGGTACCGATACAAATTCAAGCTTTGTAACGGAGGGGTACATTGGGGTTTGCGGGATTACGGTTCTGAGCGATTTTTCTTACGGTTTTACGGTATTTTCGATTCACAACTGCGGGATTGCGGTTTCATCCAGTTCGACGGTACGCGTTATTTTAGCATTTTGAGCAGGTGTGTTCGGTAAAATGTCTAATTTTGTACGGTATTTCGGTGAGGGAACTTTCCTTACAATGTTAGTAAGAGAAGGAATTTTGCGCAAGTTTCAGTGCGGTTTTCGGTAACCTGCGATCAGGCGAATTATTTCGCGCTCTCATTTACTCTCTGTCTTTTTGTGATCGCGCAAAAAATCCCGTAAGAGAATGTAAGGAGCGTGAAAATTTGGCCTGATCGCAGGTTAGGTTTTCGGTATTTGAGAGGATATCTTGCGGTTTTACGGCACGGTTTTGGAGACCCCCAGTGTTCCCTCAGTAAAAGAAATGAGTAAACGGCATGTAATAATAATAATAATAATAATAATAATAAAAATATTTATATAGCGCCAATATCCTAAAAGTTCAAAAGCGCTTTACAGAAGTAACGTTTTATTTGCATACTTTATTTTTATTTGCATACTTGTCTGTGTTCAAAATAGTTTTAATATTGCCTGTGTAAGATTAGACCTATTTCCCTAGTATAAAATTGAAAAATATTGTAATTTAATTACAATTTCAGCTAAACAACAGGAGCAGCTTGAGAAACACCGACACCTATACAACAGCATTAATTCGTATTCACAAGAAATCGCCGACACAGTGAAAGACGTCAACCCGGTGACCGTGTTAAAAACGGCAATTCAGTTGCATCAAAGACAGCCCAGACGAGAGAGACACCTCGGCGCGTCAAGCACTGCGACAGTCACTACTTTCTCCCCAACGGCTCAAGCACATCCGTCCCCTTCGCCAGTTGTTCCGACTCAGCAGCACTTTACTCAGAAGTTGGAAAACTTGAAAAAGGTCTTGCCATTCGCAAATGAGGTAAAATTAGCCTCCCTTCTTGCTCGAGCACAAGGGGATATGGATGCAGTCGTTCAAGAAATCTTGGACTCGTCTAACGATCCGGAAGTTGAGCACACTCACGATGCAGCAGGTGAAGCGGAGAATCTAAGAATCATCGACCTTACAGGCCCCGACGATGACGAGAAATGCTTCACCGAAACCACCACGGCAAAGTCCGCAGAAAGAATCAAGCAACTGGCGAGCATGCCAGTTGAAACAGCAGCATTGAGAGATATTATCAAGACCGTCGAAGAAACGATGCAGCGAAAGCTAATTTTAATTTATATTCTTTTCATAAGCCAGAGAAAATCCAACAAATGTAAATGTTTTCAAAAGTATGGAAGAGAATAGATATTCGCAACAACTCTCGACCATGCAGCATGTAAATCCGCGTGAGTGCCCTTACTGCTTTAAAAGTATTTCCACTGACCAACAAGGCAGTTTTTGTAACTTCTGTGGAGGAATTTTCCCAAAAAATTACACGAGGTGGTAAAAATTAATGCCGCAACAAGTATCATATACATGTGCATTTCCGCTGTCGTAACATGACTCGAGAATCAGTAATAAAGGAAAAATAAACCACACGTTCACTGTATATTTGTGCTTGTCCATTTTCTGTTGTTTTTCTTGTGTTTTAATTTAGACTCGGCTAATCTCCTTTAGGGAATAGAAGCTAATAGACCTCAGCCGTCCCTTGACTAGCAGCAACTAATTTGGCGTAACAGTATATACTTGTACAGTAACTGTTTCACGGTCCGAGGAAAATCGCTCTACTACAGCGGTCATGGCTGTGAAGGACTAAGTAGAGTATGTCGGGGTTATGCTTGAAAATAGAAGCTGCTCCAGGAAAACAATTCAGACATGATTAAACTGTCATGCTTTCGGTGATAAGCATTAAGCAACAAGAAATTAAAACAAATTGACTAAAATTTTATCTCACTTCATTTCCGATGTTTCAGAGAAAACAATTTTTTATAATGCCTGGTAATGAGAGCGGGTGCTTCAAAACAACACCGCCGGCTATAAACAAAGCACTCAAAGTAAATTTGAAAACTTGTAGCAAATTGTAATAAACTAAACTGTTTTAAATCGCTCCCATGAAGTGATCAAAAATTAAAAAAGTATTGATGATTTTTTTGACTTTCATCCATGTTAAAACGACGGCGTATATTTTAATTGTAGACATCAGTTTTCGATTATTCTGCGAATTAATTTCGGCTGATATAAAGTTGATACCTTCAGTGTAAATTGTATCAGGGCAACTTTTAAATGTAATTCAATTTTTTTATAGTCTCATTCTTCCCTAGAGAGCTATTTAGTCAAATAAAGCAAAAGAAAAGTCTATAAAATTAATGTTTAAACTTTTTACGACTGTTGTTTCCTCTATCTTTGAATTTGTGGAATAAAGCTAGCCAACAAAATGCTTCCCATGAACCCTTTATTGGCTCGCCCCGTGTTTAAACTCCTCTCTAAACTGATTACAAGGACAATCCGACAGTTTTGCTGTTTTTTTTTTTGTTTAATTTCGAAAGTTACTAAGAGCACATAGCTTTCTGTTCAAAGCAAAGTAAAAATTAAGTTAATACGTCTAGTCCTGCAACAGGGCAACAAACCGCTTTCCTTCTGTGAAATTTGCTGGGCTGGAAATATGCGTCTTCCCTGCCCAATTTAACCCGGTTTCGCGTTCACAGTTAGGATGCTGTGATGCATTTTCTTTTTACATTCTATGTGTGATATGTTTTGATTACTTGAATACAATACGATAAACATGTCATTTCAACTTATGGTTGGTAAGTAAGCGGAAGGTAGTTGTCAGGTTGGTCAGAATGTAATAGGTTTAACGATATTTGAATGAATGCAATGTAAAAGATCACCTTGGCTGGCTGAGGCAACAACTGTGCATGATGCTTCCGGCGTTTAAAAAGTTGACCATGGCAGTGTTTTGAAATTTCTACAACATCCTTAACTCGGACGTGCAAGGGGGGAGGATGGTTGGATGCAACCATCGTCATGTGGTTTTTCATGAACTTTTTCAAGACAATTTTTTTAGCACCTGCCATTTTCAGAAGCTGTAAGCATATCCCTTACAAACAGTTTGACACAAGGCTGCCAAGAATCGGTTTCTGTGGATATGGCATATGACGTCGTAAGTCCTAGATGGTCAATCCAAGTCATTTTTTGGGCCCTTATGAGCACCATAACCCATAACGTATATCTCATTTTGTAGATCACACCCAGGGGAGAGGTTCCATCAAACCCCTTCCCCTCCTCCTCGTACCAATCAAACATATTACCAGTAGGCATGGCTATATTTCTTTTGACCTCAAACATTTTTTTGTCCATCACCGCATCTCTGGGCAATATTCTGATCCTGATTGCTCTGCACAAGGTGTCCTCTCTTCATCCACCAACAAAACTGTTGTTTCGCTGCCTGACAGTAACTGATCTTTGTGCTGGACTTGTTTCACAGCCGCTCCTTGTCATCCGCATGTTACATTTGTCTGAAATGACAGACATTATCTCAAGTGTGTCTATAAACGTTAGCACGGGATTTAGAGCCTCAGCTTTTATTTTCTGTGGAGTATCAATTGCGGTTTCGACCGTCATAAGTGTGGACAGACTTCTCGCTCTGTTGTTGGGGCTGAGATACAGACATGTTGTAACTTTACGACGAGTTCGTGCAATTCTAATTTGTCTTTGGTTAAATACCATTTCAGGGGTATTCTTGCTGTATTTCTGGAATTACCGTTTGTCCTGGATAATAGGTTTGGTTCTTATCGTACTTTGTCTAGTCATTTCAGTCTTCTCTTACACAAAGATCTTCCTCAGACTACGACAACATCAAGCTCAAGTTCAAGTGCTTCGTTAGCAAGGACAACCGAACCAACAAGCTACTCCATTGAACATAGCGAAATACAGGAAGACAGTTTCAAGCATAGCCTGGGTGCAGTTAGCATTAGTTGCCTGCTATTCCCCGTATGGTGTTGTGCTTATAATAATGAGCGTAAGTGGATGGAGCAACACCGGGCAGATACGTAGGTTCTTTACTGTAACAATAGTCTTCTTAAACTCGTCTCTCAACCCGATTATTTATTGATGGAAGATAAGCGAAGTGAGACAAGCAGTGAAGGACACAATCAGACAGTTTTGCTGTCTGTCTGTTTAATTTCCATCTGTAATCATTCGACGACGAAAAAAGGGAGGACAACCGAACGAACAGGGAACTGATCCCGGGCGAGCAGTTGGCATTAGTTGTCTGCTCGCACTGGTCGCTCAAATAAGAAACATCAGTGGAAGAACTAGGACCTGGCAGATAGTTTTGTTCTTTTATACAACCCTTCTTTTCCTAAACTCGTCTCTAAACTCGTTTTTTTTTTATGGAAGAAAATCAAAGTAAGAAAAGCAGTGAGAACACAGTCAGACAGTTTTACTCAGTTTTCTCCGTTTAATTTCCACAGACATTAAGTGAAAAAGGCTTCTTTAGAAAAGTGATCAACCCTTAAACTTCTCAAACGTATGATGAGAAAGGAAGAGAGTTTGGTAAAATAAGATTTATTAGTAATCGTGGTTAATACCGCGCCTGTAAGTTTTCGTTATTTTATGTTGCTAGTTGTGAATTGAAGGAATTCCAATTCTCGTTTTATTAATTCGGCTTGATGCCCACAACAGTGAATTCGATCTTTAAAATAACGAAAATCAGTAATTAATGAAGCATGCTTACGTGTTACTAAGAAAGACGTAAAATGGAAGGGGTTTTTTAACTTTTTGTTTGCTGAATAACAAACTGTTTCCCCGCTTAGCCATTTGCTGGAGTTCGTCTTGGCAACAAGGACGACGGTAATGCACACTTTTGTGCGATTTATTTAAATTACTTCCAATTGGTGGAATGCAATTGCAATGAGCATATATCTTATTTCAGACGAAGATCTAAGTTAGCAAGCGGGAGATGCTTTTAATTTTGTATGCAATAAGATTTGCCTTTTAAAGGAAAGTTTCTCTCACAGAAATTTTACTGGAAATGAAAGAGTCTTCCCTGCCCATCTTAACCCGCCTTCGTGTTCTTAACGAGGCAGCTGAGATGCACACTTTTCTCATTCGTTTTAATTATGATTTATTTCATTTATTTAGAATGCAATTCAATAAGCAATAATAATAATTTGATCAGAATGAAGCAGGATGAGTCAAGAGTCATGTCATAGAACATCTTCGCTAGGTGAACAATTGCGCATGCACATGTTAGCAGCGTTCCTATTTTAAGCTGGCCGGAAGACAAGTGTTTCCAAAAGTTCTTGCAACATCGATATCCTTTCACGTGGGGTCATGAGAATTGTACTGGAGATCTTATTTGACTCGAACTTAATTGTTACAAAGCTGACGTATGTAACGGCCGTAGAGGTCAGGTTTTTCGATTACAATATAAAGCACTAAATGCTGTTATAGCACTTTATGCTTAAATAATTATAGTTTGGTCCCAAACTATGAGCATCCTGAAGTACGTAGGCATTTACATCGTGCTATCCTAATTATAATAACCTCGAGAAACACAAATTGAAAGTATGAATCAAAACGAATCTAATTATTTGTTTTTAAGGACAATTGCATCGTGTGTGGGATAGAGAACGTTTTTATCATTTACTATTAATCTCAATAACAACTTTAAGAAATTAAATTTAATAATAATTTATTAAGCATCTTGGTGTCAACAGGACGAAAACGTAAAATATAGGTAGATTTACCCTATTTCAGAGCAAAATATATGAACTTTCGTATTGTATTTCTGATTTTAAGCCACCAATCGGTTTTCCCTCATCTTCTTCTTTTCCTCTCCTCTTTTAAACCTTTTTGCGTGGGGGGTACTGACTATGCGACACACAGCTTATAATCTAAATTGGTCTGCTTTGATAAGCTTTCAATGATAGAGCGAATATTTCATTAGCAGGTAAGTAGTAGTAGGTAAGCGGGATATATTTGTCATTTTAGTGCAAGAATATGAGTTTTCATTGAAACAGAAATGTCCGGAATGAAATGCACTGCGGTTGCTCTAATAAA
This sequence comes from Siderastrea siderea, assembly GCA_964030785.1. Lineage (NCBI taxonomy): Eukaryota > Metazoa > Cnidaria > Anthozoa > Scleractinia > Rhizangiidae > Siderastrea > Siderastrea siderea. The sequence goes on along the minus strand of OZ034977.1, from coordinate 9,876,180 downwards.
GACCTGGCAGATAGTTGGTTTCAATGGCATATCACCAACAGTACTTTACTTAAACCCGTCTCTAAACCCGATTCTTTATTGCTGGAAGATCAACGATGTGAGACAAGCAGTGAAGGACACCATCAGATATTTTTGCTGTTTCTCCTTTTAACAGTTACTATGTATACACCTATTTCAATTAAGGTCGCTTCGGTGATGCATGATGCATGATCTCCTTGTTTCATAGACGGCAAAGCATCATGTTTGCTACAAGTACATGTGTTGATAATATTTCGCTAAAGGCACTCCAGGAGAAAACCGAATCATAAAAAAACATACATTTTCTCTTGCTTTAGGACTATAGATAGAGAAAAGCAGCCATAAATTTAACGATCATGATGCTTTGCGGTCTATGAAACATGCATCACTGAAGCAACCTTTTTTGAAATAGGTATATATACTGAGTGGCAACGGAAGTGTGTTTGAAGGAAAAGTCGGAGAATATTCTCAGAAGTTAGGGAAGAATTCAAACAGTTTAGAAAAATAAAAGATACCATATTATTAGTCATGCGTTGGTATCGATTCATCTTTCCATTATTTACCGTTGCTTTAAATGCTGTGAATTGAATTAAATAAAATGCTGCTTTTGTCGCCGGTGCAAACAACACAATCGAGACTTTTTTAAAAATTAAAATTAGGGTTACGTCGTCATGGGTATTTTAACATTTTTTGCGTAAAAAGTGAACTGGAATTAAAGTTAAACAACCTTTATTGTTAAGAAATGATTCTAGAACAGCAAAACGAAAATATCAAACGATTTTTTGAAGGGAGAACAAATCATAATACGATTTTAGCGATTTTTCCCAGACACTAGGTAAGACATTGAAAAAATTGTCCCATTTTTTTTTCGTTCTGTATTAGACGACACACATATAGTTTGGTAGAGTAATTTTAAACCAAACTGTATCCGGTTTCCTTTGATTCCAATATGTGCTTGAAATTTTTAAAATAAATCTTAAAAGACTAGTGCCAAGCCTTAAAACTTGCAGCAGTTTGAATAACGCAGTATCCAATGGAGGATGAAACTAATGAATCCAATTTTAGATTAATAATCAATAGCTCTTGTTTAGAAATTATTTAATGGAAAATGTTACAAAGAGTTCTGACGTATGCCCTATCGCGTGAACAGCTTCTAATAAGTTACTTTTTATTACAATAAACATTCCAGTAAACTATGGAATACTGACTCTATATAGACCTCTGTATAACGAAAATCTCGCTACAGTGGAACCTCGATTTAACGAACCTCTATATAACGAAATTCTCAGTATAACGAACCATATTTTTCAGCCCAGTAATAGTAAAATGTATGAAAAAAGAACCTCGATATAACGAACCCTCGATATAACTAACCAATATCCCCAGTCCCCTGGCACATCGTTAAATTGAGGTTCCATTGTATGAGCAAACTCACGTGCACCTTTAAGGTATTTTGAAATATTCTGAGGGTCCAAAACGAAATATGTATCCGGCATGGAGAATTCAATCCTAAAGCAAACCATAGAACATTTTTGGATTTCGATAACAAACCGTGATAAGAAAGCTCTTGCACACGGGGATTTACTTTTTCTTTATGTAGCCTATTCTTGTAATACTCCCTTTATAATCACTTTCTCCATCACCGGATAATAGGTGCGGACATTTAACTTCAGTACCATTTAAGATGGCTTGTTGGGCACCGTACGTCTTATAGCTTTACGAACGTTCCGTCGTAGTAGGTTGTTAAAGGTCACTTGGTGATTGATTGGTCGCCTAATGATATCCTATAGGAGTGGGAACGGAAGAGTACGCATATTTTTACCGCAGCTTTCTTGCGAACAGGGCTACAATGTTGGTTATCACAATGCCTCCAACACGCTTATTTGGAGGTTTTAGATTACCTTTGAAAAATGGTGGCCCGACCGGTTGTTGTATGCAACAATTTTCAAGAGGGTTTTGCATATTTTACGGAAATTTGAGGACTCAAAGCAACGAATTAATTGGGGTCTTGGCTTCCGGACTAATAGCATTTTCCTCAAAGAGAAGGCTTATCCGAATTTCGACTGAAAAATGAGGCATACATTTCTGGACTTCCTGAAAAAGCGGGAGCTGTAGGAGAATGCAGAGGCTTAATTCTAGCAACTACGGTTCGGTTTGAAGTTCTTGTGGGTTTTCAAGTTTTGCTACATGTATTTTTTGTTACTTGGAAAAAGAAAAATGTTTAGAATTCAAGTGGCTCTTGAACCTAATGGCTCACAAATTATTCCTCGCTTGTAGATAAACCATGTAAAAAATGTGTGAAATGTCCTAGCCTGAGAAAACAGACTTGAGGCCATGATGAGATAAATATCGAAAAAATATGTGCCTTGCTCACTGTTCATATTATTTATATCGCTGCTTCATCCGCTGATCAATTTTGCGGCTCAACATTCGCAGGTAAGTATTTTTCCCGTTTATATGTACGAATTTCTTAGCTAAGCACGACATTGGAAGGGTGTTTAGCTAAGAAATTCGGAGCGCTTGCGCTCCTAAATGTTGCGTGGTTAAATAAAGTATTGTACTGTTTTGTGTTTATTGCGTTGTATTGTACTGTATAAAAACTGAAGCTATTAGAGAACACTCAAATGATACAGAAATGTAAACGTTGGCATAGCAAATTTAAAACTTTTCATTTAAAACCGTAAAATTCAAAATCTTGCGAAAAGTGCCCTTCAAAATATGATTACCAAGGCAACGTCAGATGTGATGAACAATGAAATGACACACCATATCGTTACCAGATAAAGTTTAGGGAAAATCACAAAGTTTCGTGGGTTTAATTTTGCTTTTGAAAAAAGGTAAAACATTGATATATGACAAGAATATTCTTGAGACAGTGATTAATTAAATAAATCTTAGTAGTTTTACAGTAGTTTATTATAGTTTATATTTATTTATAATCAGGATTACTTACCGGTATCTGTATTTAGTATGGTTTTCACACGGCCGCCTTGGAAGATCATTTTATGTAATGATACGACTTCTTGTTTAAATAAAGTAGATGATGATGATGATGATGATGATGATGATGATGATGATGATGATGATGATGATGATGATGATGATGATGATGATGAGTTATAAACATTCAAAGTCAGTGCGGGCACTTTGTGCCCCCCACCCCTCTATCAGGCCAGGAGTGCATTACCTGGAGCGTGCAACTCCCATACTAAGCCTATGACATAGGCTGTCCACAAGATGCTCCAAATTGTTGAAAAAGGTGCTCGAAATTACTCAAAAATGTTGGGGAAGTAAAAACCAACTTGCGGCAATCCGACTTCATTAACTGCTGCTCCATTTCTCATTGCTGCCAAAAGTTGACTGGGTTTAATTGCATACTCAACAGCCAAACATTGGATTAAGCGCAGTGCAAGCTGTTCTGCGTTCAGGCTCCTTGCTAAAACTGCTAGCTTAACAAGCCTTTGCTGAACATTCCATTGGTGAATAAAACGCACAACAATAGCTAGGCCTCTCCAAACCTAGTGCTGCCGTCAAAAATAACGGAAAAACCATCATTTGCAGCAATTTTAGCTTTAACAGTGTCTTTCTCTATCTTAAGGATCAAGGGAATGAACTTAGCCAAATGTGAACGGGATGTCAAGCGATGACCATATTTTTCAAAAAATGGCCTCAAAATGTCAGCTTTTGAAAGGGGAATCCCCGCCTTTAGCAGAATTTCCACAAGCTCATATCGTTAGAGTCTCATATCTTCGGGTAATGTTGATCCTTTTGCTTTGCTGTTTCTTGTCATAAGATCTATGATGCTCTGATTGTTCGTTTTGCTTCTCTTGATGGCATCCTTTGACTTGATGTGCTTCTTAACTGAGAGCTCTTCTCTTAAGCTTTAGACATCGTTTCTTTGCATGCATCACATCTCAGGTTTCCCGATGTCACAGTGAGATACTCGTCTATGAATCGAACTCCTTGACTCTCTCCCAAGCAGACACATCTGGACTGAATATGCCACGGACATTGTTCTTTCCAGCGGGGTTGGTCTGTACTTTTCTTTGTCCAGAAATGTTAGCCTTATCTGAAGTACTCAGTCTGGCACCCACTGTAGCTGCTATCTCCAAAGGATTAGAATCCTCAGAATCACTCGAGCATGATGAGGCATCGTCATTGTCAGCCATTTTGAATTTAAAAATCCCCACCCACCGCTGACCGCCTGAATCGCCTTTTTACTAACCACAGGCAAACTAATGCTCCACATTGCACATTCCACAACGTGCACTGAGTACTGTTAACAAACCTGTGCTGATTGTGACGGTTGTGACCAAAAGGGGAAAAAAAATTAGTACTTAAAATGCCTGTTTGATTTGTTTTTATTTGTGGTAAAGTCTTGAAAGGGAAGAAGTTGCCCAAAAGTGAAAAAGGTGCTCGAAATTGGAAAAGTTGCTTAAAAGTTGCCGAGCATCTTGTGGACAGCCTTAGGCCCTATGTCTCGAAGTTTTCAGAGACCACGTTATTTTTTGGATAACTATTTCCCGTGAAAATTTAATTTTCGGTCCCCATGAGTCCGCATCACATAGATATTAAAATGCCCACCAGTGCTTCATATATATATCTTTACGTAATTCTCCCGCGCGCTCAACGTGAATTGCATTCACAGGAATAATGCGCATGAACAATTAGATTAAAAGCCCAAAGAGAATTATAGTTTCTTCCACGATTTATCCTTTTAAGCTTTCTTTTGTGGTTTGGGTGTTGTTTCAGTTTTTTCGCGGGTTATTATTATAATTATTATTTTTGCTCACACTCTACAGAAGTCGTCAGCCTCAATTATTCTGATTTTGCAAAAGCAAGAGAAGCAGTGAACGACCTAAAATCGAAGATTTGATGGTTTACGATAAAAAACTGCGCTGTTTTGATGGTTGACGTTTACGTTTTCAGCCCTTTGACCTTTGACGGTTAACCCTATTGAGCCTTTTTATAAGTCTTATTTTGCACTCGCTGTTATGAAATAGCCAACGCCCTAATGCAAATAGACCAGCTATTAGACAGTATATTATTTACAATTCTTGAGGGAGTATGTAACTTAATCCTGAAATTGAGGAAGTTTTATAGTCAAAACATGGCTGCTGAGCACCTTTAAATTGCCTAAAAAGGTTTTCATTTATATTAACCATTGACCCTTTCAGACGAGGTCAATCTAAATAGAGCTGATGATTTATGATGTCTCCAAATGAATAAAAAACAGTTACTAAGAATTTGAAAAAAAAATGCAGTTTCTAAGGTTTCAAATACGTCTTCTAGGCTAATTCTAAGCTTTCATAGACCTTCGAAGGCTTTGCAAACTAGTATTCGGCTGGTATTGATCGTCTTCGTGCAAAAACGATTTCTTTTCAGCACAAATTAATATTAGCGAGCTTCAAAGAGAAACTATAATAGCCCGAGGAGCAATTACTGCGGCAACGACGAGGAGCTGTCTCTTTCTTTGTTTATAACAGCATTTTTGGCACAATTTTGCAACACCAGCTTTTCACCCTTTTCTACGAATGGAAGATCGACCTGATTTATAATAATAATAATAATAATAATAATAATAATAATAATAATAATTATTATTATTATTATTATTATTATTATTATTATTACTATTTTATTGTTATTACTCCTTGATAAGGCACAGCATAATTGAAACATGGGTACAACGGATGGGCGGGCTTGCCCATACGTGCACTCAAGCACACTCAGTACATGATGTCATAGACTAGTCAACTGATTTTTCCTGAAGAAATATCTAAAAGTTGACCATTCTCTCTCAAGGATCTCATTTATGGAATTCTTTGCCTACCTATATCACCTATATTATCTAAGAAGCTGTCACCGTACATATGCCTTAGTTAAATCTGGAATCGCTAGAGGGACACTTCTATACTATTAGCGCTATGGCCGGTTTTGTGATGTCTCCTCGCAGTTAACATTATCATTTTTATTTAATTAGTTCCTTCCTGTTTCGTTTCAACCTTTTTGATCCGGTTAAAAATATACAGTCTAGTTCCACCTATATTTCTGGCAAAAAGAATAAATGAATAAATAAAATAATCAAAAATCAAGATGGCGTCTGCCACTGGTGGCAGTTGTAAACAGATTGTTTCTTTTGTACCAACTTATTTCTTGCAGTTTTTGTTTTCTCTAGAATATTTTGAAAACAGCAAAAAAACTGGCGCAAACAAGAGTGTAAAGAACATAAAATGCTATTTTTACGAGCATAATCTATCAATGCCTAATTGTCGCTGCATTTTACTCGACCCAATGTCAGTTTCTCATAACTTGGAAAAGTTCCCCATAAGGGCCTTTAGATCCTAATTGTTTCCCTAAACAAGAAGTCGTTTTTCATGCGGTGAAGGCGTATATTACTTTTGTGCATTAAAAAATGCGCTGTATTAGAAAATTAGAGGAAGTAAAACACTTGTTTAAGAGGTTTGAAGGAAATTTGAGGAGGTAAAACGCTTGTTTAGAAAGCCACGCATCGTGTGAATTCACCTGTCTTGAAGGAAAGAACTTCCTCCTACTTCCTACATCAGAGGCAATCAGACAGTTTGGCGCCCCTGTACCACAAAGGCATCATTACTAGGAGCTGAAGTGCAGACAATTATGATAATTTGTAAATTCTGTTATTTCACGAATTATTTTCCTCGCCCCTGACCAGAATTGGAGCTTAATTTCCCATTCCTCAAATATTAAGTTAAATTACGATGTTAACAAGGTTGAAATCCTCTTTTATTTTTAATACATTTTTCTCTTTTCAAGTTGACACAATTTTTGTTTTCATTTTGTTTTGGGGGAGACAAGGTTGAAGTTGAGTTAAAAAATTCTACAGAGATTCTACAGAGCAATTATCAGAGCAAGTAGTTTGGGGACAAAGTGCAAGGTCCACATGGATGAAAGTATGTTACAGCTCATGCATCAAATTTGATTTCATGACAGGTGGTCCAAAAATCAAACTAACCATTCCAAGCAAGCTGCAAGCAAGCTCCTAGCCAAAATAATACGATACCTACACATCAACTTGAATAGAAGTGCGAACTCTCCGAAGTCGTATGCGAAAGTTAGGATTCATGGACGACTCTGGTTTAACTTCTTCTATACTAAGTACTCTGCGATTGGGATTGTGTAATAGCTAAATACGCAAAAACAAAAGTTTAAAGTATGAAAACATTCGCAAGTGCAGATCTTGTTTATATGTACATGAACATTCGCTGCATAACCCATACTTGGCCTTGCCCAGTTCAGGTTCTAATAACTGAACGTAGCATCAATTGAACGTCTTCAAGAAAAGCAATGGTCTATTATTGTTAACAATGTGAAGTATGGATGTGAACCAATTAGAATGAAATAATTACAGACCGAAAAGGCCGACTAAATTTCATTTTCTTTCTTTCTTTCTTTCTTTTCCTTTTTTTTTTCTTGTTTTTGTTTTTTGCATGTAAACTTCGACAGTGCAAACTTTCTATTAAGTTGCGATGGGACATTTAGTTCATTGTTTTAATTTGTAGCAGGATACCATTTGGCGTTAGAGCTTGTCTTTCACGTCATATGTTAACTTTTCGAACTACATGTGCCGTTTACTGGTGTTAAAAGTTGTCGTTCGAGGTCAATTTTCAATTTTATCATCGTCAATTCCATTTATTTTTACCATCAGCGTTAAATTAATTTTGTCTTTCGAAGTCATCGTTCTAAAATATTGGCTTCTCCAAGAAGGACGATCTAAAAATAAATAAATAAATAAAAAATACTCCGAGAACAGTCTTGCTAACTGAAAATACAAGTATGAGGAAGAAGAATAAGAAGAAAAGGTAAACGTAATTTTTCGGTACTTTTTTCAAGACCACTATCAAACGTACAAATGATCGTAGGGTGTTTAATAATATTAACAAGCTGACAGTTACAATATATTCGTTAACACCTTCCTAGCCTTATTTACAAGTTCAGCGAATGGCAATTCTTCACTTCGTTTGATTATAGTCTTGAGAAAAGTACCGAAATATTACGTTCACTTTTCGTTCTTGTTGTTCTTGTCTATACTTACTTATATTTAAAGTTAGCAAGATGTTTTTCAGAGTAGTTATTTTCTATTTCTCTTATCTGTTGGAGGTAAAAAAGGATACTTCCGTGTTTTAAAGTTTCACCAAATAATTGTTTGTCTTTCAAAGTCACCGTCGCAACCTTGGCTCGTGTTATCAATTAGACACATCCTTCTTAACTCAACACCTGTCCCTAAAAAGAAAAACAATAGAAATGCTTACAAATTGAAAGCTTTCAAAGTGCTGCGCGTTTAATAGGTGCTCTAATGTTCAAGTGCAAAAACGATTCTTTGTTCTCCCCAAAGTTACGTCCGTCATTTTGTCGTTATCGCACGGAAGTGAGTGTTTCAAGTTTGTCTTTGGTGGAGCCGGGTTGACAGAGTTTTAATTTCGTTCTGATGCCTCCGCAAACATTTTCTCTGGTTTGTTTAAGTTTGATTTTCTTGGCCGGTCTGAAGTGGTTTCTCTGAACAAATATTAACGATGAGTGGGAAGCAATCATTAACAAAATGAAACGCTTGAGGGCTAGACAGTGGTTATTCTACTTTTTTCTATTCAGTAGAAATCAAGAGCGTCCAATCTGAAACGCGTGCTAATTGTATAGCTGTTATCGTTTTGTTTTACAATGCCTTTTAAAACTGGAGATCACATTTCAATTTCTCTTAATATCTGCTGTATTTCCCTTTTATTGAAAGAATTGAATTAAGAGTTTCCACGAGAAAACTCGTTTTAAAAATTCGTAATACGAGGTTTCATGTTATTGTAGATCGCGCAAGAAGAGTATTTGGTTTGGAAAAACTGGAAGGGTAAGTGCGATTACGTATGAAAGGGAAACACTGAAGTCGGCCAGTGCTTCCAGTTATCCGCAAGTTTTCTGAAAGCAACCCGAGATAACGTTACCTCACTTAAAACATCGAGTAGTTAATTAAAACATGAAAACTAAAATCCCAAATAAGATGATCGATTTTTTCTTCCATGAAAAATTTTTAAACAGTTGGAAGTTTTTCATCTTTTGAAAAATAAACACAGGGCGAAAGAAATTCAATATTTTCCTGGCCCTTTTCTGAGAATGCTTCAAGCTTGCAATAAGTAATATAAATTCATTCTTTACCATGTACTTGGTTATGAATCTAGATACATCAGTCCGCAGAGATTAAATATAAGATCGAGAAAAGATCTTAGTCATTTCAGTGTATACTACAGTATTAAAAAAAAAAAGAAAAGAAAAGAGAGTTTTCAGTCAATGATAAATACTTTGTTTTATCTGACTTGGCCTTCAATTGATAACAGTTGTTTTAATTTGTAAAAATCTTAAACTATATGTCAAAGCTATACATTAGCTAAAAAAATACAAAAAAAATACAGGGCCCTTTTTTGTCGTCAGTATTTCTATGTGGGAGTTTAATTTCAGCTGCAAAGTTTTTTTTTTTCCAATTCCCACGTCCCATAAAATCAGGGAGATAAAAATTCGTTCATTTATTTTTTAAAATTTGTTTCTCACACGCAGTTTCAATCGCAGTAACGTCCATTTCTGCAATGAAAATAAATTCAGCATGCAGTAAAGGAGCTGCGAATCAGTTTTTGAAAAACAACTTAGAAACTGCAGTTCATCCTTTAAATAGGCTTTCTTTATTTCCGGGTAAGGAACTTGTTCCTGATTAAAGCAAGATAAAGCGAAACGACTGATTTTACTATTAGAAAACATCTGCCGTGATTCAGCTGTAAACTAACCAGAAGAAATGTATCTGCGATAGAATCCGATAGCTTTTTTTGTGTGTTTACAGGGCCTGGGGCAATTTCAAACTTTAGCTGTTTATGGCTAAAATTTAACCAGCGTAAATTTGGCTGCGGTAAAAATATAGCTAGTTAGCCTTCTTTGCTTTGCGGTCTGTGCCAAGTTCGTGTTGAAAAAATGCGTTTTATGGACGGACGTGATATATTGCTTCGGAAGACAAAAAAACAACCTTTTACACGCCGGTCGCTCAGCGGTTTGAAGACAAAAGCGTGGGCGAGGGAAGTCTGGAAACATCTTTTCCTATCGGCCTTGTATATTAGGCAGCGCCCAGATTGCAATAGTATTAGTGTTCCTTTGAGATTCGACGGAACACAAGCAAAGGCTACACCTGCACAGAATGAATTCTTTGTTGTTTTGGATAGGCACACTTTCATTTCTGCAAGCAACGATTTTAGCGCAGGTAACGTATTAGGATTTATATATATATACAAGGGTTTTTTCTTTTCCTTTTTTTTTTGTTAATGAATTTTCGTTCGCATGCATATTCTCTTGTTTCTCCTTTCCCTATCGTTGATGCACCAGTTATAACAAATCCATCCAAGCACAACAAGTAAAAAATCATGATTTTTACATTTTTTCGTGAAAGCTATGATTTGTCGGTTAACAATAACGGAAAATTATATATGTGGCATAAATTTAATAAGAAATGCGGGTAGATTGCTAGTCAGAATGTATGTCTACGTTGAAATCTCCACTTTACATTTAATTACTTTTAGTGCGATTAAAAATATATCAGTTGCGACAATTGTATGAGATGAAAAGGAAAAAAAAACTGGTTTCTTTTTGTATTTTAATTTCTTTTTTTTGCGTTTGAATTAATCGGAAAGAAAAAGTTTGAAGACATGTACGGGTGTTCAGTTCAATCTCGAGTCACCAATGAACCTTCGGTTAAGAAAATCTTTAAAACGACTCCCGGTCAAATTAACATACGTTAGATAAGATTTGCTACATGGAATTTTTTCAAGTGGCATGGAACAAACAACAGGAACTTTAACGAATTTGGTGTTTTATCCTTTTGCGTCATTCATGTTATAGCTTAGCGGGGTATGACTTTAAAATGCCGCCGCAGTTTTCGCCGATCAACAAAAAGGTCAGAAATAAAATTATATGCATTTTGTCCATTGTTATGCGGTTATTTGTAAGCGTTTAAACTTAATACAAATCGCATTTTTGCAGGGAAAATGTCACTTTTCGTCTTTAAGTAATGCGTGTGGGAAGTTTATTTTTACCTACCTCCCATTATCGTTAAAAATGTAAAATTCATCCTTTGACACAAAATACTGCTTTGTGTCAGCCGCTTTATCTTCACAATAGCTTTGCAAATTGGATCTAAAATCTTTCTTTTATGGTTCTTAAGACTAACTTTTCGGCGTTAAGAGTTAAAAAAGTTTCAAATTTGAGCAATATTAATGCAAGTTCTCTTTTTTTGCATGTTTAAGGCACTCAAGGGTTTCTAAGTTTCTGAAACGTAATTGGTTTGAACTGAAAATATCTCCTTTTCTGCATGACACTAGCGTCCTTATTTGCTGAAGTAAATGTAGCGTTAATGGCGTTAAAACCGAACCCATCTTCGTGAACCTATCTGTTTCTCAAGATAACGTGAGATGGTGTATGCTTTGAATTAGCATCAGTTCAAGGTTAGTTATTTTCCTGTATGTTTTTTGACCTTGGAGCCACCTTACACAATGCGGTATGTACAGTGCGTAAATCTTTTTTTTTTTTCTTGAGAGCTTTTTTCTTTTCTTTTGGTTTCTTTTCCTTTTTTTTTTCAAGCTTTTAAATTGTCTGACTTATTCGAACCATGCTGGATTTTAAGCCAACTTATTTAACAATATCATTATACTTTTTCATATGACGTATTTTCTCGTTACAATTAAGCCTTTTATTCGTTTAGTTTTACCTACGAAAATAGGAAGGAGATAAAGATCTTAGAGGAATAAGAAACAATAGCAAGTTATTTCTAGCCCAGTGAGACCGGAAAAACGACCTTCCTCCCCGAAACGTGCTTTAAAATTAGGTCATTACTTCAGGTGTCTTTGTTGTCTTCATGTTCTTCGATTCTTTTAAAATTGTATCGTATATTAACAGCTTTTAAGGTTTCTCACATAAGTTCTGAACTATTTCTTATTCTAAATTAACTATTTGCGGTAAAACGAACTGAGAGGTGCAATTTTGTTGTCTTTCGCCAGCCATGAATCTGTTGAACAGAATACAAACATTTATCACTGAAATGGTTTTTTTTTAATCCGTGTCCATGCATCTGCACCTCAGTTAAGTACCTTCGTTTTTTTCTTTTTTTTCTGTTTTTTTTTTTCTTTCGTTTTGTGTTTGTTTGTTTTCGGCAACAACAACCTTTAATTCGTGAATAAAATGCATGCCTACTTATGCATGGTTCAATTTTACCTGTTACCATCCCCCCCCGGGCAACCCCCGGGACAAGTCCAGCCCTTCGGGCCCGGGGGTGGGGAATTGTTTGAAACGGTTTTGGCCCGGGAGCAGGGGGGCGGGGCAAATCTAAAATAACTTCTCGTTTTTCTTGTGATGCACATCATTAGCTTATCACTTCTCAGTTGACAAATGGCGCCGGACCGCGTAGAGAAGACTGCCTTTTTCCAGGGAAAATCTCTAGAATTTGTAGCAGACTGGTTGGAGAAGAATAATCTCTCGAAATTAAAATCTGTATTCAAAGGCAGGTTTATTATAAATTGTTAAACGAAGGTGCGTTTGATGCGTACTCGAATGGATGGCGTTCATCACAAACATAGAAATATTTCTTCAGCGTATTTGTATGAAACAGATGCACGGCTTTATATTAAACAGAACTCAGTCCAGTAATCGTGTGAAACAAGCTAAGAAAATCTCCTTTAAAATGCTGTCATCAATTTGCTCTCCGGACCTCTTTTGTGCATGTGCTATATTTAGAATAAAACACGCGGTGAAGAACATTCTTTACTCGCCAGCCGAATGCCAGTGCGGTTAGACTTTTTTCTTCAGTTTTCTTTTTCAATGTAGTGTCCATGTTTTTTAATAATATGTAATATCCTTCGTTCAGTAAACTTTTTCAAAACGTCTGGTTGTGCTATTGTACGGAAATCAATTTGGAACACAAAACAACGTATTTGTGGTCGATCGATGAGGAGTCCCGGGGGTGGGGAATTGTCTCTTTCTGCGTGCCCGGGGGTGGGGAATAGACCGCCAAGTAAGAAAAAAATTGCAAATCCCCGGGGGTGTGCCCGGGGGGGGGGATGGTAACAGGTAGAATTGAACCCTGCATTACGATCAAGTAGCGGCTTTAAACTATGGTGTGGAAGATGTAAGCGATATTCTGTCCTTTTCTTTCTCACTTAAGATTAATAGAAATCGTGCACCCGAGTAACTTTTTGAAAAAAGCCTGATGCCGCAGAAGGAGAATAAATCTGGAAAAACTTAAAAGCAATGCAGTAACTGTATATTTAAAATGCATTTTACTGAAGAACGTAAGATTACTTGCACGTAGGTCGCAAGTGCTCTTATTGTGCGATTATTACCCCACGTCACCTTACATCTCAACAACTAACGCTGATCGGTATACCATACTTCGTCTCAGAATCAATAAATTGCCAGAGGTGCTGAGTCACAAGCAAATGGAAACAAGTAATAAAACTGTAAATCTCCACCTGTTGTCATTATTAAGGTTCCAGGGCTCCAGGCTAAAACTGTAGGACTCCAGGGCAAAATCGGGGCTGAAGAGTTCCAACGCCTTAATCTAGGGCTCCATTTAGCCGGAATTATTAGTTCCGTCCGAGCACTAAGTAGACATTACGCTTTGGGGCTCTAGGCTCCCCCCCCCCCCCCCCCCCTTGAGACCCGGTGTACTATGGTATGGCCGCACTTATCGATGCATTTGAAAATGCTTTTTGCAACTTGCATCTGTTTACAAGTCTAATGTAATTATCACCGCAAAAGTTAGCATTACAAAATTGCGACGTCTTTATGTTGTTACAGGTCAGTATCCCAATATTGATGCTTGTTCTTGTTTCGGTAGCGAGTTGTTGAGACGGAGACGTCAAGTCAGCAAAGAGTGGGTGTTCCACAACAGCCCCCGTTACGACAGGTGCGTATATCGCAGGAGGAAAATGGAAATTGTTAAAATAAAATGCTTTGTAGGATCAAAATCTAGACGTTTCGGCAATGCCTTCCATTTTCCATAATTCAGAAAGCTGCGTAGGACATTTAATTAATTATTTACGTATTGCAGGAGGACCGATCCACACGTAAACTAATGGAGTGGGAGGGGAGGCGGAGGGGGAGGGAGAGGGAGAGAGGGAGGGAGAGGGGGAAGGGGAGGACGAAAGGAAACACGAGATAGTGAGGGGAAGTTGTTACAGGAGGTGAGGAAAATGTAGGTCAGCATTGAGACCCCATCCACACAAGTGGAGGAGACGGGGGAAAGAGAGCAGGAACCTTAGAGAAAGTGGAGTGGGTGGAAAAAAATTCTAAGCAGTATTTTCCAAGTAACGTGGGGGATGGGGTAGTGTAATAAAAAGAAATGATGTATAAAGTAAAGGGCAAAAAGAAAACGGCGAGCAATTCGTTTAATTTAAGGATGGCTGAAAAAGTAAGAAATTCTCGATGCACCCCCTTCTCAACACTAACTCGATTTAACCTTTGAAAAACGCAATTTTTAGTGCAAATCGGCTAACAAGCAACACTCAACGATCAACAAACGTTCACCGTTTTCATCGCTGAAAGATGTACTAAATGTAATCTTCAATATATCGGAGAAACTAAACGTCGCCTCAAAGAACGCTTTAATGAACATAGGCGACCCATTATCAACACCTCTAGCTACAATCCTACCGCTGTCTCACGACACTTTATTACTGGCAATCATACGGTTAATCATATGCTTCTTATACCACTTGAAAAATTATATACCAATCGTGATTTAGTTAGAAAGGCTCGTGAGGCATTCCTCATCCACCGAGAAAACACACTGGAGCCTGCAGGTCTTAACAGAAGAGATGAAATGTAATCTAACCAGCTTTTTCCTTATCTCTGTTATACTGTATTTCCGCTTTTATTTCATTATTGTTATTTTTTCTGTATTTTTAGCACATCACGTAGCCCTGTCCTGTTATTTCCGGTTCGTTATATAAAGACCATGTAAATTCGCGTTTCATTCAATAAACCTGAAGAAGGCTGGTGTTGGCCAGCCGAAATATTGTAATTACGCCTCGTGCACGTTGTCTGACCAGTCTTTGCATTATTTCCACAAAAGTAAAACTAAGGCAAAAGAAAGAAAAGAAAAAGGAAAAGGAAACCTACCAACTAATGGCAGGCTGATAGAAAGTTTTGGCATGTTTCTGATACACTTAAAAATAACGTAGCTTAAAGAGACACCCGATAAAAGTTATCTCCCCTCGTAAAACAGACGTTTAAGAAAAACAACCGGCCATTAGGAAGCCCGAAGATGACTAAACTGTTGTAAGGATGAAATGGATTGCAATATGCCGCACTCATTTACAACGTTAAGCTTCCGTGTACTTCGTTTCGGTTTTCTTTGAAAGTATTTTGAAAGTTGCTACTGTTATCTACAGTTCTAAAAATGGCTACTCCACATGAGGAAAAAAAGACAAAATGATTAATGGTAGTCTTAGCGTTCATAAAGTAGCAGCAAAGTGAACGGACTTTTTTCCAATACTGATTCATGGCAAACACTCTCTTACGTAATTGGTCGTTACACGTGGTCTTGATTTAGCTCAATTGACAGAAATAGTCTAACGACGTTTGATTGTTTTAGAAACAGTATGAGGAAAAAAAGGATTTTGGACTAAGTTCTAGGTAAAGTTTTGTCGTCTTAATATTTTTTTTATATCGCCTTCGCAGCCTTTTTTCAGGGATTATCTATGTCAAGAGTCTTTACCTTTCGTTCGTTCGCCGTTATTTCGTTTCTCCGCTCGTTGTTTGGTTTGTTGCTTGGTTCATTCCTTCATTTTATTCTTTTTGGAGGAAAACGTCGGGGTGCATTCAGAATTGATGCCCGAAATTCCTAGAGGAACACATTTTTGTTAGTAACCTGTATTTCAAATGGCCAAACCCGCCTGTAGTTTAATGGTTAGCCATAGTCCAGGACTGCCGGTTGCTCCGGGCTAATTTCTTTTCACCCACCTCGATATGGCATTCATTTACGTTTTGCATTCGGATGGAACAACTGTTTAGATCCGCTTTTTCAGGTCGGATAAGCGGTTTTGTATTTAGGATTAAGCGCTGTTTTCATGTAATGTTTATGTTCAGCAGATATGTTAGAAGTTTTGTTCGCAGGTAAAGATTTTGTTAATGAAGACTGACAAAACGTTACGTTTTCGTGACTGTCATGCCCAAGATACTACGTTGTAAAATGTGCGTTAAGAAATTGCTGGGTCTCGCCGTAAAGCTAATTGTAGGGAATCAGCATACATTTGATTTGAATCCGATCAATTTGCGACATAAGTATTAAATCTACCGCCTTTGTGAAGTGGGCTTACGAAACAAACAAACAAACAAACAAACATATAAACAAAAAAGTAGTATGCTGCAGAAGGGCATGAAGAAGACACGTGACTTCAAATGCTTAGGGCCTTTAATCTAAATTTTAGTTATACAAAGGAAAAGAGGTTATTATTATATATTTTTTTAATTTAGAAATTTGTGAAATGCTGGTCTCATAGTGAGTGTGCTCCTAAAGAATGTTGCGCTGGCCTGGCACCAAAAACCGCTGGAACCTGCCTTCATCAACCTCAGCTGAAAGAAGTGTGTAATCCTCTCATAGCGGTAAGATCTATGTTTAACTTCTCCTCACTTATTGCTATATATATCTTTTAATGATAGTTCTGAAAGTTTTATAGCATTTGAAGTGTTTCAGGATAATTGATAAGTCAGAACACTTTGATAATTTTGTTTTTCTTAAGGGCTGTTTGATTGACTAACATTTGTAAATTCGATCTCAGACAGTGTTCTATTGGGATCAACCGTTTTTGGTTGGTTTGGTAGGTTGGGTTTTTCTGCGGTCTACTGGGAGAAAACCATTTTTGGTTGGTTTGGTTGATCAACTTTTTCAACCAGCTCAGAGCTCGGTTGAAACGGTTGAAAACGATGGTTAGTATATCCGCTGGCATGTTAGCTAGCATCAGTTTTCATGCTTTGCACCATTGTTTTTGTGCGTAAACTGCTCAAGTGTGCATGTCGACGTCTTCACGGTGAAATGAAATTGTCTACAAACAACGATTTTCAGAACCTGGATATATATGGGGGAGGTTTCTCGCTTAACACAGTGACAGTCTGACCAAAAAATGATGCTAAATATTATTTTTAATTCGTCGACGATTCACAATGTGGCAGAACCAATTCTTCTGACAGTTCTTGAAAGTGAACCGAAGCAAAAAGTCGGCCTTTCGCGACCTTGCCAAACTTGGCAGAATAAGTCGAGGAAGTCTGGAAATGAGTATGCCCAGTCGTGTCAACCAAAAACGGTTGAAGAAGTGTTCTATTCGGGAACCTTAATTGTTTCAACCAAATCCGGTTTTGGTTGGTTCATGATCCCAATATATAGAACAAAACGTGATCGGTGTGTGTGAACGTAAAGTTAGTTCTATTGCCGTGGAGTTTTCAGATTGTTTAATTTTCTTTTAATGCCCGGGAAATTAATTTTCGATCACCTCTTTTTTTCCTTTACTCAGCCTGGTAGCATGGAATGTCCCTGCCGAGTGGGTATGACCTGTTCAACACGAAATGGCAAAGGAGGCTACGGTCGCTGTGTTTATATCACACCGAAACCTGACGAGACTGACGAGAGACGGTCACTAAGGATTTATTAACTAGAAAGCCACTAGGGATTTATTAACTAGAAAGCCGTAGAAAATAAATTCGTTAGATATAAATTATGTGCCTGTGTACGTGTTCGATTCTTTGTTGATTTTGTTTGTGTGTCTGGGTGTAGTCAAGAGAGGATGAAGTTAGAAAGTGAATCCCCGCGCCTCATATTTATTTTAAATTTATCATTAGTTCCCACTCATGCTGCGAAGGTCAAACATCTTCATCTCTTTTTCCCCTTTGAACAATCTTAAATAACATGACGTCATCCTAACTGACCAGTGCAGTATGACACAGAACCAACAATAGATTTCAAATAATTTTCATCGAATTTCATAATTTTCAGCGAATCCTCCAGCTCTCTCCCTTCATCCTCTCTTCAGTGTAGTCTAAGAGGTGGCTGAGTGCGGTGGCTCAGACTACGTAGGAAGAGTTTACAGCCCAGAATTTCCACCCGGCAAGCGATGCCAAAATCAGCCCAGCTACAATGGGCAAGGAGGGATGAAAGACGCGTATGGCCACCCGCAGTTGACGGTTCACGACGACCCAGCTGACCAAAAAGCGCGTTACACACTGTTACACTTCAGGTCGGAGGGTTGAGTAACAAGGGAAGGCCCAAAGTCCAATCCAGGGTTAGCTTATCCTGTTTCTAGGGGCTTGATTCCGGGGCATGATATCCAGCTACCTTTGTGTTGTAGCATTTAATCGATGCCTTGCTTTACGCAACCGCTTAGCTTTTCACTTATGGCCAGATGGATGACGGAAAACCATTAGGAACACTTAACACTATGCTGGGCTTATCATACGGTAGATTACTACCTTATTTAGTGGAGATACTCCATTCACCTCTATTAGCATTTTGTTTTTTTACTAAGCGTGATTAGGTCAATTGTGAATTGTGATTAAGTGTCGTTCAATAGTCCAGTTTCGAGTGCAAGAATACCGCTGAATAAAATACAAAAGACACATTTTTACAGCGTTAGCCTCAATCCGAAGTAAAATATGCACAAATACCAAATTATAGGAAACAACTACAAAGAGTTGGATAGTTCATCTTCTCGCTTGTGTTTTGTTTTGTTTTGTTTTGTTTTGTTTGTTTGTTTGCTCGTATTTTAGCCAACGGTCTTTCCGAACTCGACTATTGGTTAGGGTGTGTGAAGTCGACGTTGAAGTTTGGGGGGGGGGGGGGGTGGGGGTAGGAGTGGCTTGCGTAAATTTTTTAGTCGTCTTACTGAACGCGTCTATTTTTAAAATCATTTTTATTTCAGTTATACGGTTGATAAACTCTCGTTTTCGAATATAAAATGATCTCCTCGATGACTTGTGTGTTTCTGCAAGCTATGAATGCACTGCAAATGTCACACTGAAAATCGCCCCATTTTCATTTTACAAACACCAGCCGTGGATCAACTGATATAGTTCGCTAATTTAGTAGTTAACTTGATCTTCGCACTCTTCTCGTCATTAACAAATCTCTTAAGGAGATGATCAATTCAGTTTACAATCCACCAGCACCTGTGACGCAAACAAATCAAAGAAAGTGTTAGCAATTTTCGCAGATGTTCGTAGCCAGGACGTAATTTTCCTACTAAAGTCGTAAACAAATTAAAAACTACATTTCATTTGAGAACCACATTATATGAATTGTTGATTGTAAATTATACTCGCCCCAAAACTAATAAACCTTTTTTTTTTTTTATCAAGATTGGGAGAGGATCCGAAGGGAGCAGGGAGGTCCAAACCTTCAGGGGCGTATAGCTAGGTTTTTTCACTGGGGGAGGGGTCCCGTATGAAGAGCCACTAATAAATGTGTGCTATATGTGGCTGTGCGACAAGCACTGTGCCAACTTGAAAGTCTCTTATTTTGTACGGCAATGAATCACTGAACTACCTGCAAATCCAAAAAGGATGACTAGGTTTTCACGAAATAGCTGATTTGCTTTCTTCTTCCTTTATCTTCTACCCCCCCAGAGGGGGGTCACGGGCAACGACCCCCCTGGCTACGCCCCTGACTTTGCGCTTCCCGTACCCTTTAATCCGGGTTTCCCACCCCTTCAGTTTTTATTGTCTCCCGAGTAATTCTGCTTTTTCGATAGCAGAATAGTACGCCAATGCTTTGTAATTTTGTTCCTTCAGTTGGATCCTGCTTCTTGCCACCCCTGAGACACCCGATCCCCACTCCCACTCTTCCCCCTTACCGCACACTACCCTTTTTCTCCCGGGTTCCTGCCCCCTGCCCCCTGCCCCCTACCCCCTGCCCCCTCTGCCACCTGCCCCCTGCCCCCTGCCCCTGCCCCCTGTCCCCCTGTCCCCCTGTCCCCCTGTCCCCCTGTCCCCCTGTCCCCCTGTCCCCCTGTCCCCCTTCACTATAATATTGACTGTGAGTAAGACACACTTTGATTGGCTAAAAGTGCGTTTTTGCAGAATAGAAAGCACCTGCAGATTTCACTCGAGCTCCGACAGATGCCCATCATGATTTATGGCAATAAGTCATGTTTTTGCCTTTTTTATAGTGAATTCTCTTGCATTTTTAACGTAAAATAGCTTCAACGAATGTCAGTTTTGAGTTTTAATTAACAGATCCACACGATGTTAGCCTGGCTTATCCCATCTTCAACGGGGACACAAAGACTATACTCGGGATAATATTCCAGATTGTATTCGCAGTCGTATTAGCTGTAACACTTAGAGAAAAGGGGAATAGCCCTCAATGCCACGTTTTCTGTTGTCTAACAAAGAAAACGTTGGATAATTAAGACGGCTTTACCATGCGCGTACTTCATTCGTGTGTAAAACGCTACTAGAGAAAATTCAAGGAAAAGCCGACAGATGACTAAAAGGCTTGGTTGAGCTGACTCCATGTCGTTAATTTGGAACGACATAAGAAGTAAAACCGTTGTAAAGATAGATCGCTAACCATAAAGCATGACAACAATCGCTACAACGAGAACGAGAATAACACCAAAACAACAACAACAACAACAACAACAATAGCGCTTGCAGCAGCATGAATTTAAGTACTTACTGTTAAAATCTGGTACACAGAGTTTGAACTCTTCGTCGCAGTTTTGCCCATATCCGCAGTCCAAATAGTTCTCACAATCTTTTAAATAAAAGTCTGTGCCACCAGCGCTGCGCTTTTGGTCTAAAATAAATAATAATTTTTGTTATAAGCATATTATTCACGTAAACCCAGTAATGCTACGTGAAAAAAGCTCAACATACTAAAAAAAGTTGGGATGTTTTATTTTTAAAATAAAATAAAAAAATACAGATCGTAGGGGTGGATACTGAAGTAAACAAACATCCTGAGTAGGTTTCCATCTATCCTTATTTTCGTTTTTTCTTAGGTTTCTATCTATTCTTATTATTTTTCTATATATATCCTTATTTTGACGACTAATTTACAAGTACTGTGGATCATACTATTTACTATTGTAAGAGATTAATATGGAAAAAGTGATTCTTGCCCTCCCTCCCTCCCTTCCCCCATCACATCCCTCCACCGTTTCGGAGTAGTTATTGGAATCGTAGACATCGTACCATGGTCTGAAAACTCTGATTCATTGTGACCCAATCTTTATCGTACCGGGAGTTCAATTTTAAATGAACTTAAAAGTTCAGAATTTCTGAAAGAAAGCTGCTGAGCAGGTAGCTTTCATGCAGTACTGTTAATTATGCTATACAGACCGGGGTGATTTTAACTCATGTTTGGGTCAGTGGATGAAATACTAAAGTGTAATCCTTCAAATGAAGAAAAAAAAATGTTACCACCAACAGTTTACAGTTGGTGTGAAATCTCTGGATTTTTTACCGACTTAATAAAGTGTAGATGTAGATGCAATTTCTTTGGGTGCTTTTTTGTTTTACAAATTGGATCTAACTTTTGACGGTCTGTAGATTTGTGCCCGTTCAAGTGAAAGCTGTTGGCCATTCCTTTTCTGCTACAGTAAATTACAAAATATATCTTTCTGCGGTTAATTATTTGTCATGCTGTACAAGGTGGAGTCTAGCTTTTGACTGAATCAGATCAGTGGGTAGAGTGTATCCGTTCAAATGAGAACGTCTGACACTGCAGTCAGTTAGTAATATAACAGACTTTTTACTCATGAACTAGGTCGTGAAAATTTTATAACAACAAATGATTTTTTTTTCTTTTTTCTTTCATCCTTTTTTTTTTTTGTTTTTGTTTCTTAACTTCTGGGCTTTTAGTATCATAACGAAAACTTACTTGTTGAGTAAAAAACAATGATCTAGGCGCAGCTAGAATGAAACAATTATACCTGGTTGGTCGATATTTTCGTGCGGCCTCCCCAAAGCAAAATGCAGAAGTAAAAAGATCATCCAGCCGCTCAAGAAAATGTGTTGAATCTTGCGAGAATCCATCATCTTTCTGTGTGCGTTTTCTACTCAAAAATCAGTTGAATTGAGCTTTCGATCCAGCTTTATTTCTTTTTTGTTTGACACGCATCTAATGGACAAAAACAGGAAACGACAAAAATTAGTGGCCGTATCCATCAGTATAAACTGATTAGCCCTTAGCCGGTTTAATTAGCGATCGCTTTGATACATTAACTAAATAACCATGAACAAAGGAGCTAGGTACTCATAAAGCGGAACACTGGCGACTTTCACAACAGCAAGATGCATGGCTTGGTTTGTTTTGAATTCCTACTTTTTGATTAAAAGGAAGTTTAGGAAACAACTACCGACGGCGACGAAAAGAAAAACGTCGCGAGAAAGAAAACTGAAACCTTGAGTTAATGGGCAACAGAGTACATGGTTCTTTGTACTTTTCCTTTATACGTTAGTATGAAGAGCGAAGAAAGTTGGTAGTTTTCTTCTATTCTACGGTAGTAAACAAAAGTTAAAGGATTCTGGGTCTTTAAAAGTTAAGTTACAAGAAATTTTGATATCAAAACAAACGATTAAAGAGTATCCATATTGATGCATATCAAACTCTTATTGGCAATCTTTTATCTGAAGACGTTGTTCTTGGCCGGGCGTATCCGTAATAGTTTCTGAGACTAAGCATGTTTTAGTCCTGTTTAGATAAAGAAAACTCTCAGAATTCTTAAGGTTGATCCGTTTCCTTTTTCTGAAGATGTGATTTTATATTGAAGACTGTACATCCTGAGGAAATTGGTCCAAACTGGGTTTGTGCTTGTGTTAGCTCATTTAAATGAGCGTTCTAATTAAGCAGGCTACAACATCGAAAAAAGTGCGATTTTCTATTTCCGTGTTTGAAGATTGTTTGTCAGTCACCCAAAATATTAATTTTGTTGAACTAAAAAACACCAAACGTAACTGACAGACGAACAGGTGCAAAACAATACTGAGCTTTCAGACAAGCGCCTTTCTGTCTGTATACACAAGCTATGAGAGTAAGGACCTGAGGAGTTCCAGAAGCGACGCGAGGACATGATACATAATATACATGTGTCAGTATTATAAAGTAAAAATGGACATTGTCATTTTTATTCATCAAAGTGCGAATTGAACTGATATACCGGGCATGCGTTTCTTGAAAGCCTCAAAACTTTTTGGGCCGATTTTAGGTATGATTATTCACTCTGTGTCGTGTAAAGAAATAAGTCTCTAGGCATGAAGCTTTGTCATAAGTTACAAATTTCTTCTCTTAAAAACATGTTTAAATAACAGCTTTGTAGAATACGTGGTTTATATTTCTGCCGATGGTCTTTCGGAGACCAAATCAGTTTCACGGCTTTCAAGAAACCGGTCGCAGGGAAGTCACAAAAGAGCTGAATTTAAAGCAAACGCCTACAAGGTTGCTGCATGTTATATATGATTGTCGTAAGGTTTGCTATATCATTTTCTTAAGACTTTTAATTAAAGCATTATTTAAAACAGTTCGGTTGTTCTGTGACTGAAGTTTCCAGTACGTACCTGGCAGATTGTTTGCTAAAATTTTCCGAATACAGTTGATAGCTGAAATTTCTGCATCGGTCCAAAATAATTTTTGCCTAATAGCGGTGATAAGAGTAAGAAATAAGGGAAACCAATTTTAGTGAAGCCTTACTTAGCGTCAGTCATGCCCATATCAAGTTGGTTTGATCAGAAATGTAAGAACTTAATATGTTCTTCCATCGCCTATCTTAAATAATTCAATATAATATATACCATCTATTTACTCTGTTGGCAAAATCCCTTTCAAGAAGGCAGGAAGCTCTTTTTCCTTAATTGGAAAAACTTGTCATTCAAAAAGATCCATTAAAAAAATTTATATGACTTTAAATGAAAAGAAAGTTTTCAAATCTACAAATCCCACGCCCACAGTTTGTTTTGCTAACTTATGGCAAAATATGGATATAAGATTTGTTACAGCTGAGTCTATAAAGCTAAATTCATTAGGCAGCTGAAAGGGGAATAAAAGAACCACACAAGACTAAGAAAGCAGTTTGTTTTTGACAACAAAAAGATTACTGCACCAGGCTCCTGATTGCACTAATTGACAGAAAAAACTCCGAAGCGAATTAGTGTTATATTTTTTTCAATATGAAGGCAACGTTTGGTACAATTCATTCATTCATTCGTTCATTCATTCATCCATTCATTCATTTATTCGTTCGTTCGTTCGTTCGTCCGTTCATTCGAGCTATGGGCTGCAACCGGAAATTGAATAATCTCCTATTAAACTGAATTTACATGCCAAGCAGTACTGACTCGCCTCATAAAATTGTGACAATTTTTATTAAATGCTTCTCTCCCAATTTACTGTGTTTTACTTTACATCTTCTCTTGATATTTCGGAGTCGAAAGCCTTTCATGTAAAACCTAATGTTTGAAAGATTTTAATGACCGCCGTGACGATGAAAGAAATTTAAGCATTTAGCGATGTGTTTACAATTTCTTTGAACGTCTACGCAGTTTCTTGTCATCCCAAGAAATCAAGCACTCCGGAACAATTTCGATTTGTGTCTCTTTTTTCGCGCGGGTTGCTAGCGTAGAAAAACTTTCAGCTCACTTTGTTGTTGAGCTTTCATTGACCATATTTGGTCACAGCAGGGTTATGAGCTGATAACCTATATCTGCGATGAGCCAACCAAAATGCTAGAAATCTAATACACCAAGTCCAGTTTTCAATAAAGGTTTTACTGTATCTTCATGGTGAAGCTATATAATAGCAAGGACATGTTTTTCTCATCTCTTTTGCTCATGTAGAACGACCCGGCTACGCGTAATCTTGCTCTATTGTTGAATTGTCTATTGTATGGTTGATTGTTGAACGATGTGTTGACAGAATAACTTCTGCTTAAAGAGATAATGATCATTTTACCGAGGGTCGTTTAACAAGGTAGCTCTTTACTGTTTGGACGCAATCACTACAGCTAACGACACTACGACACAAAGAAAATCGCCATCTCAACTAGGAAATCAATAGGCCAAAGCAGTTCGCAGCTATGGAACTGAGTAAGCTTCGGAAACCATTCGAAGCCCCGAGCGTGCATTCCACAGCTAAGAAGCCTCTTAGCAGCGGATCATAATAAGAAGGTTAACTACTTTCCACGCCGGGTGTTTTCGTCTGGCTGATTGGCTCACTTACTATCTCACGATGGGAATATCATTGGTTGTTATATTCTTGACGTAAAGAGTGGCGCAAACAATAGCCGAATCTTTTTATATCGGCAATGGGTGTATGACAAGAACTATTTTTTTTCAAGAACATTGACTAACAATTAAACACAATATTAAATTAGATTTTAAAAAATAGTTTTGTCAACATAGTCAAAGACCCATTCCCAGTTTTAAACGAATGAATTAAATTTTTTCTCAGTATTTTTTTATGCAGTCATTTTAATTTTGTAGCAATAAATGAGAGCACGGAATCTCTTTTTTTTCAAAACATGTAAAGGTTTATATGAGATAACTGCACACGGCAAAGAAATTGGGCATGACCAGTCAAATCCTGGAATTGTGCTTTTACGTGGCTGGGTGGATTATCAAACTAGCCTCTTTAAAAGCAAGTTGCTAGTTGACAGTAACAGGTTATAGTGGACAAAACTGGCATAACTGAGTGACAATATCGATCTAATAGCATTGTACCAGTATGTGCGTTTACCAGTTACCATAAGCATAAGCCCTGACGAAAGTAAACACTACAAAATCGGCCTTTGTGAGTTGACACCCCACCTGCCTGGTTTGTTTTAATTCATGCATGACGTCATTTTGAAATAACTTGTGTCCTAAGAGGACTTGGACCAGAGTGGACGCATAACGTGGACTGGACAAGGCAAAGGCAAAGAAAGGGAAGAAACCCATCTATACGATTTCCTTCAAATTTTACCTTTTAAAACCTTTGCTTTCTTCTAGAAAACAAAGTTTTCGGTACGATTCTAATATCTCGACTCTCGTATCAGATATCAGTTTAGCCTGTTCCAGGCTCTCAGATAGTAGAGACGGCGCGAACATTGGAACGGGAACGCTAAAATAAGACGCTCGGGATCTGGGGAAAAAGGGGCGCCTTGCCTCTCCCCAGCCCCAAGGCGTTTTTCGCACTCGTTCTCTCAATTCGTGCTTTCCCCGTTATCTCGGAGCCTGGAACGGGCCAACACTCCTCTAACTGTAAGATATCAGAATTTAAAACCTAGAAACAAGCGCAACAACTAGAAACCACATTTCAGATATTCAAATTTTCTGCATGGAATGACACTAGACTTAAAGTAACTTGCAGGAAAAAAGGTTATCCAGCATATTATTACTGGATTCACAAAACCTATTAATGAAATCTTCCTGGGTTGTAGAATACTTCGCTGGTATATATAGTCATTGAGCTTATCTATGGCGGTTCCTTTTGCACTCGATATCGGAACGATCGAAAGCATAAAATTAAAAAGAAAAACACAAAATTATTTTTCTTTTTTTTTTTGTCAGAAAGGGCCAGCGTTTGTGATCTCGAACGGAAAACAGTTAAACGTAGTGCCACTTTATTTTTTGAGCCCACGATCCAGTGTACTGGACGGAAGTAAACGCGCAAAGACCCCTGGACCAGATTTTTGTTTATCCTGTTAAACCTAATTCTGTTCTATACAATCAGCACAATGTGTAAACATGATCACAATTTTAAACTCAGCCGCCCAGTGCTGTTCAAATGGTTTGGAAGATGCCTTTTTAGTTTAGTCTTGCTCACACAGATTCTGCTGCTGAACCAGTACCTTGTGTTATACGCAAACAAGTCTTCGTTTCAAGCTTTTACGCTTGCCTACCTACCCGCAGTACTGCTATGGGTAAAGGGTCAAATGAAAAGTCGCCAGCAAGAAGTTGCTTCTGGAGTGTGGTTCCTGTACATCTTACCACTTTGTGTTCAATCAGGGTGGATTCTTGGGACACTTATGTCCAAGATTGACGTTGAATCACCTGGGCTCGACCATGGATTCGTGAAATATCCTTTATCAATTACTGCATTAGTTTACATGTTGCTTGATGCCGAAGAGTTTGAACCAAACCTGCATTTGAAATTAAACTGGGCAGTTATAGTGGATATTCTGGATATTGTGGACCTTTTGGATGCAATAATTGATCCTCGAAAGAATGAAATTTTACCCAGTGACATTCACTACTGCATTTGCGCGTTTGCAATTGTTAGCCTTATTATTTTAACATTCAACTTTGCTGGTCCTATTCGAGAGGCACTGATAAACACAGACGAGACGAATCAGACGCAAGTGAAAATTCATACTGTCTATATGCTCGTGCAAGCGATTGTTATCAATTTTCCGTTTCTGGTGATCCGCCTTGTTCTCCACTACAAGTATAAATCTGGAGCTTCGGTTTTTGCGTTTAAGAATTTGTTAGTAATAGTTGCAAACTTAACCAAAGTTCGCTGTGGGTGTTGTGAGCACGACAAAAAGATCGATGAGTGTGCAAATGGTCACACTCCGTCGAACACTGAAGAATCGGCGAGTGTCATACAATCCATGCTGTCGAGCCGTGTGGCTGAAGATGCCTCAAGTACTGCTTCGTCGGGCAGAACAACGCAAAGAGAGGAGCGACAAAGATTGCCGAGACTTTTGAATTTGCCAGAAAGAGAAGATCCCGAGGAAATAATCGTCTTGAGTTAAAATTCCCTCATCGACATGTCCTTGAGTTACATTTTATTATGGTAACTATGCTTTTAAAAAGGTCAAAAAGACTTAATTAAAAAGATCAATAGAGTTAAAGTCGTTAAAAAGGAAGCGAAGAGAGGGCTCAAACCCTTAAAACTCGATAAAATCATTGAAGAAATAACAAAATTATTATTAAAAGTTAACAGTGAAAAGAAGACATGGGGAAAATACTTGAACGTGTGAACAGATTGGAGCGAAGTGAGCGATGCAAATGTATGAAAGAACACGGATTGTAAACTTTTCTCAACTGCATATGTTCCTTTGTTTGTAACTAGTTGACCGTAAACAGGAACTCATTCTGTTTAACAGCGTGAATAAAACCTTTTCTTTATTGAAGTGTTATAAACAGTGGGTGTGAATGTAATTTATTGCAATTTCTACGCCTTGAAAGCAAAACGAGCAAACACCAAACACGCTTTAAATTACGGCATAAGTTTTGCGGATGCGAAGTAAGCCCATTTGAAGTAAGGCGCTTTGAGGAACGCAAAAAAACTTGTTTTTCGGAAGCTTTTCGGATAAAATAGTCTTAAACCGACAACTGCTTCGCTTACTATTGAAAAGTTCTAGGACAAGAACATCAACAATTGCACAAACCGATCCGACAGTTAAAACTGAAAGCAATTATTCGCCGTAAGTGATGCTTGTGCAGTTGCCTTGCGACTGTGCTTTGACCTACTGTTATGAATAAACAAACACAAAATAATAAACAGAGAAATCATTTTTGAAAAAGTTTATTCGAAAACCCGTAAGTTTATACTTAAATGCAATTCGCATTACACTTCCAGCATGGCAAAATATTCTAAGACTACATCTGTCACAAATCTGAACTCGTTTTCTAATAATTTTTGGAAGTCAAAAGTAAATGACACATTTCTAATGACATAAATTCAATTTTCAAAATGTAATTTCTTTGACCGTAATAAATACTCAAAATCATGCACCTTAAACCCTTTAAAAACTTCACTTACTCGGTTGTGTTTCAGAACAAGGCAAGCTCTCCGCCGTGAAGAAAACAAAGCGATGAGGTCCTTTGAAGGCAGCTTTCGTAACTTGAAGTTTTCGCCTACTACCAGTATTCTTTTGAACTTTTTCTTTCCATTTATAGGTATTAAATGTTTTTTTTCTCAAGTTTAAAACTACAGTACCGTCGAACAATCGTTTTGCTAAATAAACTTAAGCTTTTAAAGAAACCTCTTTTTCAAAAGCGATGATGGTCATGCGATTTCCGGCCAAGAAAAACGCCGGTTGCCCAAAAGCACCGCGCGATTTCCCGCCAAGAAAAGATGGCATTCTCCACTCCCGGTCGGGTTGCCTTGGGACTTGCCTCCCCCTCCCCCAGAGTCTGTACGGACGGACGGACGGACGTACGCTGACGTCACAACCAAAATTTTTCGCATCGATACATTACCAAATTTCCTTAGCAATGGAGCTCCGCTGGCGGGCTTTACCCGCAGGCTCCGCTATTAGATTTAATAGTCTAAGTCGGGGAGTGGCCAGTATCTGGATGCAAGGCGCAAATGTTACCTCCGTCCCCAATTTCTTTCCACCAAAGTTAGGTATTCAGTGGACTCTCGCCATAGTTAAGGCATGCATGCAACTAAAGGAAAGCTAGAGTGTCTTTTTACAGATAGCAAGGTCTTTAAAATTGAATTTATCAGTCAATTTTTGTACTCTCTCGTGTCACTCTACTAACCAGGTTGAGCACCGCTTCGAAGGTGTTGTAAAATCAGCTAACCATCCGAGCGGTCCGCGTTCAAGGATTTTGAACGGCGTATGGGAGCGCCAGAGCACGATATTATTAGCTCTTAGTTCATTAGTAAACGGGAACTGCAAGGCAATATGTCACTGAAACGAGGTTACAGTTTAATACTGAACTAGCACTGCTTAAAATGTGATCAGGGATCGAGTTATTTTCAATGCATATTGAATAGTTTCATTTCTTTATTCATCACTAGTATAACTGATTGCAATTTTTGTTAACGCTACGAACAGAGTTTTCTTGGAACACAAAAACGCAAATTAAAAAACATTGTTTGGCTTAAGTTTTTATGTTCATAATTCTCAAGATCTGGCAACATGTTTAATACAAAATAAAGGAAAGGACTTTATACTACGGAACTCTTTGCAGAAAAAAGTACAATTTAATTCAAACTAGGTCGTCGAGTAGTTGTAAATTAGAATAAAATAATTAACTTGTTTGACAGTCTACTCATACTTTATGTTCCGTCACCCCAATTAAACATTGTATCTTAGCAGCGGTGACTAATGATTATGGCAAATCTGAGCTGACATTACTTACATGTTTTTCCTTCAGAGTAAGTACAAGTTTAGGTTCAATCTGTTCCGAGCTTAATAAGTCTGATATTTTTCTATGAGGTTTGGCTTGCATTTTGGCGCCTTCGGGCAATTGTTTGTAGTCAAATAAAGTCAAATTAGTTCCGTGGTAGTTTAGTTCCGCAAGTAGACTATTCAAAAATAGTGACTGAAAATCGTCAAAGCGATCAGATTAAAATAAAATAAAGGTTTGCAATTGTTTGAAAGATTACCAACCATCAGATGACCGTTTTTAGGCAATTTATAGGTTTTAGTTAATGACTGTCTCTCATGACCCAGTTCAATTATTTTATTTATGATACATTAAACGTATGGATGAATGAAGCCAAAATAATCCAACGCGTTCAGTTTTCCTGCTGCCCTCTTACGTACACAATCAGATTAACTCAGCGAACACACTTTATTCTCCCAGACGCTAGAAAAAACGATGGGAGCCAAATCGGTGTTCTTCTACGTCAACATCAAGGCAATTTTTTGCCTGGCGCTCGTGGCAACTTTGACCAACCTTGTGCTGACCCAAAATCTCTTCACGTCTATGTTGGATGACACCAGGAACGCTTTAATGACCTTCTCATCAGGCAGTTCTTCGCCAGGATCTACCGCGGCAACTACGGCTCCCACAACACGGCCTGCTGTAACGTCTACAAGAAGGCGAACGTCGGGGTGGGGAGGTAATCTGTGCATGTATTCGCGATCGAATTTCCCTCATTCTTGTGTCGGGTCGGGGACTTCCTAAGAATCTATCGCGCGCGTATCCGTTTTTTCGTAAAAAACTGTAATTTTCCTACAGTTTATCAGAACTCGAACGAACAGCTAAAAAGCAATCTCGGCCTGTCCCGCTAAATGTTCTAACCAATTAATACGATTTTAATCATGGCCAAATTTTTAACCACTTAAAAATAGGACTGAAACTTTCGCAAAGCAATAGCTTATTCAGTCGGCCAGATTTTGGTCTATTTTATTTTTGTATGGTTGGTTGGAAAAATAACATTATGAAATATACAGCTGACAATATTCTGAGGGCAGCCTCACCCGCTTCAAACTCATGAATTAAATGCATTCATGTATCCAACCAAATAATCTAATTAAACGCTTTCTTAGATTGCAGAAATTATATTTCCACAAGTCAAGATTTTCATCACTTTTTACCCCGGCTAGATAAGGCAGCACTCGTCTGTGAAAATGGTTATGTCAACCGCTGCCACAACAACTTTTTACTCATTTGAAACTAGTACGATACTGTTGCTGAGATTAAAATGTTCATCACAAATTATTTTTCTGCCCGCTTTAATGGCTCTGCAAGTGTTCCACTACCTGCAAAGATCATGTTCTACAAAGAAATTTTCCCTAGCTATATTAAAATATACCCTTCTGAAAATACTTCAAAAGGAAGCACGCAGCCAAATAGAGTGGAATAAAACTCCAAAATGTTTCTAACATATACAGTTTGTGATCAGACCTTAAACTTCCTCTATCCTACGCTAATGCACTCTTCAAGAAAGGCAGAAAGTTAAGTTCAAACTAAATTAACCAAAGTGGCGCGTAAGCTTTACACTGGAAAACTTAAAAAAAAAAAGGAAAACAAACGTAAGGCAAAGTGGATCGAATTGCACCAATGACACAACTCATGAACGTAGTAACATAACAGTACTGTTACAGGGTGGTTTTGAACTTCCTAACTCGCGTGTTATTGAAAGACTTGAAAACAGCAACGGACTTTTCTGGGAAACATTAAACCATTAAGACATTTTTCTATCTTAAAATAGTTGACAGGCGTCGGCGACGGCGTCGCAGTGCAAGTCCTCCTTCTGTCCACGTCAACGGGGCAATAAGACCACTCGCAGGTAAAAGACTGTACAGCAAGTATACAAATTAATTTTCACACACGCCTAATAGCCATTACAAGTTCCACAAACACTATAAATACATGACGAAAATCAGAAACCATAGACAGTGTTCAGCCTTTACACAAACTGATTATTCAGTTAAAGCAATTACACAGAATACAAACACTATGCAGCCAAATTACACACAATCCAGACACTATAAAAACACAAAACAAACTCCAAAAACTTTACAAAGTACAAGATTTGCACCCACTACGCAAACACCGGACATTATACAGCAAGTAACCAAGCTATAGATACTAGACAGCGACATTACAATCTACCAACATACAGCTGCTAAACATACTACAAACACTTAACTAAAGTTCCTACATACACACTGTGTCTACACAATCTGCAGACACTACACGAAACAAACTACAGACCCTACACAGTCTCTACACAAACCACAGACACTTCACAGTCATTACACAAACCACAGACACTATTACAGTCACTACAGAAAAACAAACTATACAGACGCTATACAGTCACTACACAAACTTACAGATGCTACACAGTCACTATACACAAACTACAAACACTACACAGTCACTGCACAAACCACGGACGCTACACAGTCTCTACACAAACTACAGACGCTATATAGTATTTACACAGACTAGAGACACTACACAGTCACTACACAAACCACAGACACTACACAGTCGCTACACAAACTACAGACGCTACGCAGTCTCTACACATTAATAAACTACAGATACTACAAAGTCGCTGCACAAACCACAGACACTATTACAGTCACTACACAAACTACAGACGCTACACAGTCACTACACAAACTACACACGCTATAAAGTCACTACAAGCTACTACACAAACTACAAACACTACACAGTCACTACACAAACTACAAACACTACATAGTCACTACACAAACTACAAACACTACACAGTCACTACACAAACTACAAACACTACACAGTCACTACACAAACTACGTACAGACGCTACACAGTCACTACACAAACTACGTACAGACGCTACACAGTCACTACACAAACTATAGACGCTACACAGTCACTACACAAACTACAGACACTACACAGTCACTAAACATAACTACAGACGCTACAAAGTCACTACACAAACTACAGACACTACACAGTCACTTAATACACAAACTACAGACACTACACAGTCACTACACAAACTACAGACGCTACACAGTCACTACACAAACTACAGACGCTAAACAGTCACCACACAAGTACGGACGCTTTGCAGTTACTACACAAACTACAGACGCTACTAAACAGTCACTCCACAAACTACAGACGCTAAACAGTCATTACACAAACTACAAACGCACACTTGGGTTATTCCTGAAGACACTGCGCACACACTACTCACACACTAGATAGAATAATCACACAGGCAGACATTATCCTCTCATTAAACAAAGCACAGACGCTAAACATCCGTTTTACAAACTGCAGACACTATACACAAAAAATTATACACATATAACGCACCATACATTTAATACAGCAACATTAACTGGACAAAACACAGCAAGTATAGAGCGACTACACAGACTATGTAGCTATACACAAACCATACAAAGCCATGGAAAATCAGCTAGTTCAAACCACACAAATTAAGCTAAACAAGCCACAGCATCCACAACTGAAATTACAGGTGTGACAATACTATGTCAACTATGCAAGCTAAACAAATTTTTAAGCTATAATTGTAATTTACACAAACTTAGTAGAAATTAAACTATAAATTTAGACTAATGCACTACGTTAGTTGAAATCAAGTTACAACGTTTAAAAATCGTTCAAAAGCGTTCTTGTTATTACCGTTCGCGTCGTACCTTGATGGATTCTATGAATTTCGTCCAATGCATGGTTTTCTGTATGATTAGATCATCCTTTGTTCCCATGAGCCTGTCGTCCAAAACCTTGCAGTTAACAGCTAAGCGTTTATACGCGAGCCTTAGGTCAACTTCTCATAATTTATCTTAGTAATTTATTTATATCCCTCACTAACTCTTATAGCATTTAAACTACATGTGATGATGACAGTCAAACCAACAACTCCCGTAAAGAAACGTACTTCGCCATCCAACAAGTTCTTGGAGGCCCTCGATCAAATTGAAAGAGCCGTGTACGAGGCTCAGGCAGCCGGAAATCGGTATCAGCACAGTTCCCAGCGTCTATCAAAGATCAAGGCAAACATCAAGCTGGCGGCTGAAAAACGCAACTACCTGTTTGCGCGCCAGGCACTTGGTCATGGACTGTATACGGTGGGGCAACTAGCAAAGAGGAGTGGGCGAAAAAAGCGAGCCGCTACTAGTACTGCTGTTAAGGTGTTTATGGATTCCATCAAAAAAGAGCTCGGTGACTCCACGTTTGACACTTTTATGAGTGTGAATGGAGACGTAACCTTGATGTTCGCTATTGATGACACTGGAAGCATGCGTGATGAAATTCAAGCAGCTAAAGACATCGCAACATCTATTGTCAATCATCCAAGAGATGAAGCTGTTGATTACATCCTCTCACCTTTTAACGATCCAGGTTAGCATCAACTGCTTTGCAAAAACGCAGAACGCAACAGAATTCGTTTTCGAAAGCAAGTTTAGCAGCTTCTACTCAGTGCTTCCACGAAAAAGTGAGAACCTTTTCGACTTTCTCCAGATTAACTACAGGGTCTGGAAGGGGGGGTCCTGATCCCGCATTCCCGCTCCTTTTTCACGAGAATCCCGCATCCCGTACTTTTTTTCATCGCTATCCCGAATCCCGTTTTTTCTTTCCCAAAAATACATTAAAAAAGACTAATTTCTGCAAAAGCTAATAAATTTAAGACGTAGATTGGCCCTTTCGATTGATATTTTGCGTTCGCCTGGTTTGCCGCTATAACGTTTATTTGGGTCGTGACGATTTCCCGAATTCCCGACAGACAGGCAACAAAATCCCGTATCCCGTGCCCAAGTTTTGGGGAATTCCGCTTCCCTGGTGGCAGTCAAATCCCGAATCCCGGCAAGATCTTTTGCGTTTTCCCGGATCCCGCACCGTATTTTGGTCAAATCCCGGATCCCAAGAATACCCTTCCAGACCCTGTAACTAATGACATTAGTGCAGTAGGAAATGCGCAAGAACTAACTTTCATCACGTACATGTTTACATCAAAAGTAGTCATGAGTAAAACTGACTTTAAAAGAAGAATCGGCCTTACAGAAGGTCTTGCGTATTACCCTGGAAACCGCAATTGACGCAAACAATGTGACACCATTTTCTAAAAACTAAAATGAAGCAGGCAATCAAATTTAAGGTAGCATAGCCTATTTTAGTTGCTTGTTTGTCATTGGTAATTTGAAACTTAGGCCATGTTACTCAAATCCAGGCACAGGTTTGTAGATCACTCAAATCTTAGATACTTAACAGGCCAAAGTTTGTGTAATTGACTTGATATCATTTTCTCGTCAAAGGAACTGGACCAGTTACCTACAAAGGTTACGAAGAAGGGACACAGTTTGTAGCTGCTATTCAGGCGCTTCGTGCACATGCCGGTGGAGACTGCCCTGAGCTTACGTTCAAAGGAATCCTGGATGCTATGGCTGAAAGTCCAAACTATGGCTCGCCACTCTACGTTTTCACTGACGCCACGGCAAAAGATTATACAATCGACAACATGGAAGAAGCACTTACCTTTGCTGAGGCAAATGGTATAACTGTAAACTTTTTCACGACTGGCCTGTGCAGTCGCTCTTTTTATGAGCCATTTGAGAGGCTGGCCAGAGAAACATGTGGCCAAATGTTCAAACTTCCCAAGAGCAGCGACCTGATAAAGCTTACTGGGATTACGGCTGGAGCTCTTGCAGGAGCAACTTGCCTAGCAACCGGGGGAAGTGGGAACGAAAGTGGAAAAAAGAAATGGAGTGTGAGCAGTTCTTCCTACAAGATCCCTGTTGACGATTCGCCGGAAAAGCTCATTATCTCTGTGACAACCGAGCAAATGGGCCCAAACATTATTCTTAAGGATCCTGCAGGGAAGGTGTTTACCTCAGGCAGAATTGACTTGTCCAATGGAGCGGTTTACGAGATCAACCACCCTGGTCCTGGAAACTGGGAACTGACGGTGTCGCGAGCAGGAAAGCACTCCTACCAGGTCAAAGGCTCAAGCAAAACAAATATCGACTTCTTTGTCATGATTCCTGACCGTGGAAGTACGAAACCAATACCTATATCGCATCCTCTCCTGGGTAAGTCCCTCTAGTTTGTACATTATCCACCAGAATTCGAGAATAACCCCAAGAAAACAGTCCAAGTCCCCTAGTTAAATTACATTGGTGAATTCTCCTACCCAATGGAAGCTACTCTTCTATCAGGATTGGACGAGTCGATCACAAGAAAGTTTAAATAGAGAATAATAAAGCATGAGGCACACACAACACCATCCCTGTGGTATGGGCAATAACTTGCGCATGCGTCCAGCCACATCTCCTGGACAGTAGCAGCCTTGGACAGCTGTTTCGTCCTTCTTAGGAGTCATCAGTATGGTGTAGACCCAGGTAGAGAGCTGGAAACATTCACAGCGTATCCGCATCTACTCTTTACTGCAAAGGCGTGAAGCACTGCTTTAAGCGCCAGCTCCACCGTAAACATGTGGTAGCTGTTGGCTGGGGACCGCACGGCAGTCCTCCCACAGCAAGCGTATGGAGAAGTGGTTCAGCATTTTTGCCGAAAAACTAAACTAAACTAAACCAAACCAATCCAAAGCAACCAAACCCAACCCAAATCAACTCAACTCAACTACTACTAAACTAAACTATTAAAAGTAAACTAAAGTAAAGTAAACTAAAACTAAACTAAACTAGATTAGACTTAACTAAACTAAACTAAATTAAATAATTTTTGTTTTAATTGTTGGGCACACCGATCGGAAAAAATGCTTATCCACTTTTCCACATGCATGCCGTGGGAGGACTGCCGTACGGTCCCCAGCCAACGGCTATCACTTGTTCATCATCATCATCATCATCATCATCATCATCATCATCATCATCATCATCATCATCATCATCGTGTTTACGGTGCTTAAAAGAGTGCTTACTGACTCGCCTCGGCGGTAAGGGCCAAGAACATAGGACTTTCGGGTCCTATTGTTCCCCGACGGCTAAGCCGTGCTGATAAGTCCTAATAAGGACGAAACAGCTGTCCACAGATGCCACTGCTCGGGTGTTATGGCTTTGCGTATGCGCAATCTACTGGCCATACCGCGGGGTGCATGTAGTGTGTACCTCGTGCTTTATTTAGAAGGGCCTGTAGGGCACCGTCTTACAGCAATACGGAGTTTTCGTCGTAGTAGGATGTTCAAGGTCACCGGATGATTGATTGGTTGCTAAATGATATATGGGGGTGGGAACGGAAGGGGGCTGATGTTCTGACCGTGGTTTTCCTGGGGACAAGGCTAGCTTATACAATAGATTGCCCCCATGACGCTTAGGGGACCTTTTGAAAAATGGTGGCCCGACCAATTGTTGTACACAACAATTTTCAGTAGGATGTTGGACATAATATACGGATCAAAATACACCATATAAAATGTGAAAACAAATGGGAAATCCCGCAGTAAATTACACGCATGATAATGAATTTATTTGGTTATGAAAAGTATGTCATAAAGTTCGGCCTTTTCATTTAATTCACGTTTTTGAAATCTAGTTCATATAAAGAGGGAACAAAAAGCTAAAATCTACACTGGGCAATTTTGTCGAGTAAAACCATTTAGCGGTGAAAACAAGCTTAGACTTCACAAATATTATATCATTAAAAGATTCTTTCAAGAGAAACCTTTAACCCAGGGTATTTAGTTGGGGATCACCTTTCGACAAGTAGTGAAGCAAATATACAGGCAACCAATTTTGTAAAACGTATGGCATTTCTTTTAACCGTATTGTAAAATGCTGAAAATGCGAGGGCTTTAGTAGAATTCAGAGGTTTAATTCTAGCAACTACAGTTTAGTTCGAGGTTCTTGCGGTTTTTATTTTTTTCATATGTATTTTTGCTACTTCGAAATCAGCAAAATGTTAAGAATTCAGAAGCTCTTAAACCTAATGACTAACAAATTAACTCCAGCTTGTAAGGGCCCGTCTTTGATAAACACTAGGTTTTCTTGTTGCTGTTTGTTGACAAGAAAGTATGCACTTTGCGTTTTGTACTGTAAAACTCCAGGCGTCTTAAACGGTACCTCGCGCGCATTACCGCCGACAAAAGCATCACCACCTACTCTTCTCAGACCAAAACTGTTTCTATTATCCATTCAGCAGTGCATTCTGATTAATAATAAAGGGTCTCTTTTTCGGCCTGAAAAGAAAATCAAGCACGACTTCGCTTGTTAAGTTTGTCGTTATTTCTCCAGGGCTGTGAAGCTGAGTTCGAACCAGTGAAGCTGTCGTGCGTGGCATTGCTTAATTACCTGTTATTTAATTTATATTATACATTGTAGTCACTATCTGTCTTTTCATTGGCTAAGAGCCTACAGTTAATTCTGGGAATCAGCACAGCCTACAGACTACTCACTAATCTGCTAGCAGAGTAGTGAATAATCTGTAGGTTGCGCGCGCAATGCATGATTTCCAAGAGCAATATGGGAGGCATCTGAAAGCGAAGTAAATTCATGGCTCGTCGATTCGCTTCTTTAACCGAGCAAGAAATTGAAAAATTGCTGAAACAAAAAGACTCGGAAAACAAAAGAAGGCTGTCAAAAATTGCGAAGGAGCTGTTCCACGAATACCTTAAGGAAAAAAGAGTTCAGAAGCCGGAAGAAAAGAAGGACACAAATGTTGAAATTTATTGCCGTTATTTTGTTTACCTGTAAAACAATGTATAATAAAACAATTATTAGATTCAGTTTTCGCGATATCCGGAATAATCAAGGTCTCGGTAACTGGACCTTGATTATTCCGGATATCGCAAAACCCTCATCCAATAATTGTTTAAAACCATACCTATGAGGACTGACTTTTCTTGTGAATTATCTCGCGCGCGCACAGCGGAATACCCACCAGGTTTGTTCGAGAACTTGTACGGTGTACAAAAACCAATGCAATATTCAGCGAATAACGTCGCGTGGGTTCATATCCTTTCTAGAGTTAAAGGTCAAGGCTAATCATAATTTTAAAGACGGAAATGCTTATACAGATACGTTTGCCAATTTTATCCTTTTTTTCCTGTTATCAAATAGGCCAAAAAGCTATGGTCATCGTAACTGTAGCTGGGGCAAAGAAGATAAACAACAAAGATCTCAACCTTGACTTGATGGACCAGGATGGAAAGTTTCTCGGAACAGCCACCTTAACTCTTCATGGAACAAGTGGAGCGCACTTCTCAGCCTCCTTCATCCCTCCCTCGGTCTCCTTTAAGTTAAGGCTGAGAGGGAAGACACAGAAAGGGTACAACTTTGAACGCAACTCTCATAATGTAGTGCATCCCAGCCATGCCCTTATTAGAGTCCTCTACGCCCGAAACGAGTTCATACTACCAGCAGGTGGCAGTGGATTCGTGATGTTCGTGGTCCACAACGCCGGGCCAACCGAAATTTTTGACATCAAGGTCAAAGACCGCCTGAAGTATGTCAGCCGTCTTCGCCGCACCTCCATCACCGTTCGTCAAGGCCGCCAAAGTTTCTTTTCCGTCACCTTCAGGGCACCAAGCTCGGCTGAACGAGGAAAAGGTGATGAAGTGCTGGCGACCATCACGGGTCGCACATCAAAAAAGACCGTTGGTCAAGTAGTAAGGCTGATGGTTGGCTAAACTGCACGACAGTGCTCCTTTCATTTTTTCCTTTGGCTTTTTTCGTCAATCATTTTGCTTTGCTTGGTGATAGGTAGAAAATCGCGACAATAAGATAAATAGCTGTAGATGCTGACGAGAACAGTAGAAAATGATTTGTGCTTTAAAGTGCTCAATGTAAGTTGGACAACATAGTGACAAGACGGTTTTGTAACTCATATAGTAACACTGACTTACATCATGTTGGCTAGTTTACACAAATACATGGAAAATTCGATTCGTGTCCCAATGCTTGACCCTTACTGGAGAGCCGTAAACTAAGGTAAATAATGTAAAATTCAGTTAACAGAAATAGATGTGGAATGCTGTGGCTAGAGAGCTTTGCTAATTGCTGAGGTGATTTTTGTATTTTATCAGTTTTGGGTTTTGAATAAACCATTAATTCTAACATTGTCGTCGCTACTGGATTGCTTATTTAGTTGTCTTAGTAAACGTGGAATTATCCTTCCATCTCAAGCACTAAAGGGCATCCGGTTGGAATACCAGACAACCGGCATGGGGGGGGGGGGGGGGGAACTCAATAAAGGTTTATTCGGGAAAGCTCCGCCCGGAGGTTCAAAACCTTGCACTTAAATACTAATTTTTACCAAAATGGTACCCCTTTCATGTACCTGGAGGAAAATTGCACCCCTTTCTAATATTTTAAGGATAAGCCAAAACAATATAGTTGAGTCGTTCTGGTTCAGTTGCTTTAAGGGGTGCAAGCTTTTATGTGTTTTGCGTTGTCATTTGTGCCAAAATTTGGCACCCTTTCATATATTAAGCTTTAGCCGCCATCCCTTTCACTTTGAAGATGATTTTGCGAGCCTTTCATATACTAAAATGACAATTTTCACTTCCTTTTAGTATACTGCGAGCTTAAAAATGGAACGCCTTTCGGGCGGAGCCTCTCCCGTATAGCCTGTCATAGGGGGTTCCCCGGGCCAGAAACATGCATGCTTCAAGACAGCAGAAGAACAAGATAGGCCATAGACTATCCTTACGCATCACCCAAACAAAGTTTCTTCCCGAGATAGCTCCAAAACGTTGAGCAGCTGCAGATGGCATCAGGATCCAGCTGCATATACAGGAATTACATAATGTGGAAGTGTATAATGCTTATTCAGAGTTGGAGGGAGGTGGAGGGAGTTGTGGGGGCGGGGGGGGGGGGTCGAGAACCGTGGGAACCTGGAAACTCATCAAAAACTCCTTATCTACGTCACAAACATCGCGCTTGTCGCAGGAGTGTGCAGGAAGAAACATCTTGCATCTGGATTAACCAGTGAATATAAATATATGAAATGGTCATATATTTAACATTAATTGGTATTGAGGACCAGATTACATGGCATATTTCAGCCCTCGTCACAAGCATAATTTTGTTGTACGTAATTACTTGCCGAATTTCAATTCGGTTGCTAAATTGAAAATTGATTGCAGGAAGGGCAAATAGGATGTCCTTCAAGGTCATTTTTGATATGGTCGGCTATTTTATTTCCATTACGCGTATTGTAACACTTCCGGTGTACTGACCGAGCATAGGCAACTTTGAATATCTTCGTGGTGGACTAAGACTTACGTCGCTGTTACTATCCTCCGTGTTAGTTTTTACCTGACCAGGCATCAGAATTTGGAGTCGTGATCTTTACTGAATATGACATTTTTATTAACGGTCTTGCAAGTAGGAAGTAATTTGTTGAGATGTAAAACAACTTTGTTTAAGGGCGGTGCTTTCTTTTGTTACTGCGCATACGTTCTGCGCATCTCGGGATATTCGGGTTTCTTAAGGAATTTGCCCACTAATACAACTATATGTGAAAAAAGCAGATCTTAGCAAGGGCTATTAGAATCCAAAAACGAAAATTGGGGGTAACCACGCATTTTTCAGAGATAATTGAGCTTAATTTTGGGAAGAATTGCCATACATTCTTTGTATTTGAACCCTTTTTAAGAATTATGGTTGCTAAATTAGGTCGGAAAAATGCGTGATTATCCACATTTTTCTTTTTGGATTCCAGTGACCCTTTCTAACATCTACTTTTTCCCAACAGTCATAACTTTACAAAATACCTCTGTATTTGAAGGCTTAATCCTGACATTGGTCGACAGCCGGTCAACTGTCATCATCAGAATACAGAATACGAATGATGATGATGATAAAGATGATGATGACAGGTGACACTGTCGAAACATGCCAAGATTAAAGAATCTTGTTTTATATCCCAGAATCTTAACATGTTTCTATTTAT
The DNA here is from genome assembly GCA_964030785.1 of Siderastrea siderea. Lineage (NCBI taxonomy): Eukaryota > Metazoa > Cnidaria > Anthozoa > Scleractinia > Rhizangiidae > Siderastrea > Siderastrea siderea. The sequence continues at coordinate 9,834,072 of OZ034977.1, read as the reverse complement.
TAACTGATCTTTCTTCCAGTTATTAACTAAACTACATTGCTGGTAACAATACAATAAGTTACTCCCACTGGGATTTTAAGTAGGAGCAACTTTACAGCAGTATGCAGGATTTTTCAGCAACCTTGTTCCCAGGGTCCTCTCTCTCGCGAACGAGGTTGGACTTGTAAGCATTAGGTAGGACACCAGGCGTAATGAACATTGGCTAGTAAATTATTGACTTAGGGTTAGCTCTCCACCATTCTCACAGCAGCTCAGTGGTACGGAGGGTCCGACCGGTGTTCGGAAGGGCAGATTTTATTTTTTCTCTGTCTAAGGCTCGTTATGTACTATCATGGGTATCGACTATCATGTGTTGAGGTCGCAGTTTGTTCTCTGCCGCGAGACAGTTTTCCAAGAGGACTGGCGTCCGCCTATGAACGACACCCGTTAAAGAGGTTTAACTGTACTTAGAGTAAACAACCCATTTTTATGCAGTCATGATCACTCAAAAGTCTTGCTTTTGAAGTTTGATATGGAACGTAAGCAGAAACTCCAAACGCTAATTTTGTTTTAATTTTTATTTTTTTTCCACAAGACTCTTGTTTACACCTGAAAGGATAATTTGAGGTTGCAACCAGACCTGACTTATTCGTACAAATAAGCTGATGATTGTGATTAGGTTCAGAAAATTACGTATACTCTGTTCTTGGATCATACCAAGGTAACGCGGCGAGAGCAACAACAGAATTTTTGCTCTTTGTTAAATGTTAAATCTACAGTTTAAAAACTTTTTATGTTACATTCAATAGAATCGTTACGACTAGCAAAGAGACCAGGTAACGCAAAAATCAGTTAATGGAAGAAAAGAAGCTCGTCGACAAAACATTCACGTACAAAAAGGTTTAGTTTGCACCTGTGATGAAACATTTGTTCAACACAGTAGTAAAAACATGGAAGAAATGCTAACAGGGCATAGTACTGTTAGACTTTGCACATTTAAGGTTTCTTATTTGTTTGTTCTTCCAGGACTCCGAAGGCTTTGGGGAGCCGAGATGGATAAAACTGAAAATTTTCAAGCGGACTGGGAAAAAAAATCCGCCTTTTTATTTCTTTCTGCCACTTTTTGTAAAATACGCACACGTTGGTTTTTACATCTGATTGCTAAGTGCGTCAGGCACTTTCATTTGAACCTTTTTCAATGCTTTCTCAAGTTCCATATCGTACTCTTTCATCTTCTCTATTTCCATATCATCCATCCGCGCATCGTTGGAGATCTAAAAGACAAATAGAGGCAACTGTTACATGTAGGTGTCAAATATCAGGTTCTGAAACTAAAACGTAACAAGCTCCTGACTTTCTCCTTTAGTAACTGTGATCCAGGCTTTGCGTTTTGCATGGTCTGTAAATGGCAAAACCTCAAAGGAATACAGCATAAATCACAAAAGAAAACAGGACCACAGAATACTGTGGTACTGTTTCAAGTTATGCTGCACGGGGTGGTGTTGACGTTTGAGTTTGTGGATGAAAACCTAAAGTGTGTATATGACCATTCAAATGTAAGCTATCGAGCAGTACTTTTCTATGGTGCTGTTTATTGTGCTGTATAAGGTGTTGATGGCTTTTGAGTCTGAGGACAAAATTTTATAATTTGTCCATTCACATGAGCAGAATTTTTCTACAGGGCTGTTTAGTATGCGACACGAGATGGTTTTAACTTCTGCGTTCGTGGATGATATCCTCAAGTGAGTGTGACCATTCGAATGAAAGCTATTGAAAGGTACCTTTATTTGAATCTGTTCGTTAGGATGTAAAAGATGGTTTTAGCTTCTTGATTTGTGAATCGGTTACCGTAAAACGTGACTATTGGAATGTAATGTCTCTTTTGTAGATACTGTGCCGCTCTCTAAAATGATGTACAGGGTGATTATAAATTTTTTCACTACCTGAGTAAAGTCTAGAAGTGTGGAAATTCAAATAAAAATTTTTAAGAAATTTATGTTTGCATTCCTGTTTAGCAGCAAACAGCAGTCAATATCTGGCAAATTAAAATTGCTCGTTTTAGTTAGTTAGTTAGTTAGTTTGTTTGTTTGTTTGTTTATAACTGAGGTGCTTTAGATAGGAAAAGAAAATTACAGATAATTCGATACCTTTTCTTCTCTTATGTTTTCCCTTTCCTCTGTAGACGTGTCTCTTCCATGGCACCACTTTTCCCAAGGCCAACATCTTTGGGGTTCTCGTTTCTCATTTGTGCCTTGACTCTGTTTAGCCTGTTCAAGCCTTCTCTTATTCTGTTAAAGAAGTATTGGTTAATGACATTTCTTAAGCTGAAAAGGAGCCAGCCGTTAAATTTAAAAAGGAGGCGAGGAGTTTTTGACTGATTTTTGGTAGAAAGATTTTGTTATCCTTGCTTTTGTAACAGCAAAGGGGCGTGGGGGGTTAGGAGACGGAAGAGGGAGAGTAGGGGAAGGAGGGGGGTTGAGGGGGAGTTTGAGCCGGGTAGGGGGGGTCTGCTTTGGGCAACTTATATTACTCCCATGAGAGTAACATGGATAATTAAAGTTTCTGTGAACAGATTTTTTTTACTTTATATTAGATTGTTCTCTTTTTAATTGTAACTTACTTACACATGCCTTACACAATTTAGTAACTGAAACATAACTTACACATCCCGGGAACTTACACATACCAGTGTGTTTTTATCAGGCCAAGTTTTTATCACATCATCACGCTCATCACTCAGATTTTATCAACATAAAGCCAACTTAGCTTTTAGGTCGTCATAGTTGTGGTTGGTGGTTTTACGTACCTGTTATATCATACCAAGTGAAGGTTGAATAGTCATTTTGAGATATACAAAAAAGTGTGTCGCCTGACATCAACATAGGATTTTATAGGATTTTGTTATTCTTCCTTTTGTAGGAGCAGAGGAGGTGGGATCTGGGGAAGGGAAGCCCAAATTAGTCTAAAAGTATGGTAGTTTAAATGAAAGTTACTCAAGCATTTGTTTTTGCACTGCTATTTGTCAGTCGATATTTGACAAGATATATTAGTGCTCTCGATAGGAAAAGAAAACTAGATAATTAATATTATCTTTTCCTCTGGTTTGTTTTGCGTTTCCTCTGTCGACGTGTCTCTTCCATGGCACGGCCATTGTCCAGGATAGCATATTTGCGGTTCTCGTTTCTTGTTTGTGCCGTGTTTCTGTTAAGGTTGTACAATCTTCCTATTTTTTTTGTTAAAGATGGAATGGCTAATAGAATTTCTAAAAGCAGAAAAGGAGCCCATAAATTAAACAAATGGGGCTCCTGCTTTTCGTTAAAAGGCCATTTTTTATCCTTTCTTCCCGTAGAGGCAGAGGAAGTAGGAGGATTGGGGGGTGGGGTGGGGAGTGAGGGAGCATAGTAAATAAACCGGGAAGTGGGAAAGAGGAAAGTTGTAATCAGAATTGAATGCCAGATATCACGTTTCTTTACCAAGTCAAGTACACCCCGAAGAAGCCTTTCCCTGGCGCTTTCTTCTTCGCGTCGTTGAGACTGAACCTTCGACTTTTCTTCTGATGGTCTGGATGGTGGAAACACGGAGTTTTCATCTTTGCTCCAGTCACTTAGAATTGATCTTTCTTCTCGTGAAATCAACTTTCAAACAAAAGATTAAGATAACAGGAATGTTTCTAATGGCTTTCCTATGAAATTATCGAAGTCAGTAGCCCCTTGTTTAGTCATAATTACCAGAATGGTATTCTTAGTAGTCAATTGCTTTTGCTTTGCATTAATCAGGCGTCACACTTTTTTTGTTTCATCCAAAGTGCAAAACGTAGAACCACATACTGCATGACAAAAAAAATACAGTTAGAGATTCGTCAGTTTCTTACACTTTGTTGTAGCCCTTAAACGCTTTGACTGTATATTTCACATAAAACCTATAACTGACAAGTTGAGTAGCCCAAATGGAAGCAGGTAGATTAATAGCCTTTTCGCAAGAGCTTACGAGATGAACGTCAGGCGGCTCGTCTGGCTCGTCATGCGTTCTCTCTAATGCCGACCACACATAAATGTAGTCTTTTTTGCAAAGGGTTTGAAACTCAATCAGTTTGTTTACCTTGTTAAAGATGTCTTCTTTTCCTTCTGGCTGTTTCTTTGACAAAGGAAGTGAAGCACAAAGCAAAATGTATACGTGTACGAAAAGAAGAACTTTTAAACTTTTGTGATCCATCGCGGGGAGTTTAATCTGCTACCACTTTACAAAACAACGAAGAGACTTCGGATATAAAATATTAAGGCCTACTCGGGGTAGGAGTATGGGCTCCTGTCACCTAAGGTTGGAAAACTTCAATATTTATAAGTGTTCGTAGCAAATTTGGAACTAACTCAAAAACCATAATAGGTACGATTGATGTCGAAATCCTGCTGATTATTTATTTCCTGTCACGTTTTTCCGTGCAGGAAAATTTTATGAGAACACAATTTTAAATTTGAACTTCCTTAAAGCCAAGCCAGGAATTTAGACCCTTGTTATGTAAGAACCTTTCACTGGAAAAACCATATCCCCTGATTAAAACACAGAGCCGTGATGTTACGATTTGTTTTTGTAAATCTAAAATGAAATACTTTTTTTTGATATAAAACAAGAATTAAAGTGTTTTTAATGCAGTATAAATCAGGACGGTCTTTGTCGTAAAGGGTTTTCAGCATATATGTTACCTACATTGGTTATTTTTGCCTTTATCTCCTTAAAGGCACAATAAAGCAATGAAAAAACTCAGTTTATTAAAAGGCGTGAGCGTATCATTATAAAATCTCTATAAAAAGGTATGAACAGGGCCTTTGTAAAATTTTATAGAGAGGCAAAGGCACAGCATTGTAAAAGCTCCATAAAAGGACTTAAAAGCAGGGCATAATAAAATTTTTTACCATAGAAAGGCATAAGCAGGGTTTCATAAAACGTCCATAAAAATACTTAAGGGGGTATTAAAAAATCTATTCAAGAGGACGAGCTGGGCAAAATAAAAACTCTTTAAAAGGCGTAAATTCAGTGCATTATAGAATCTCTATAAAAGGCTTAAGCTGGGTATTGTTAAGTCTATATAAAGGCGTATGCAGGGCATCGTAAAATCGCACTTAAAAGGTGTAAGCGAAGCTTTGTACTACCGCTATAAAAAGGCACACATTAAAAGGCAAGGCACGCATTTTGGGTTCCATTATTGAAGCAGCTTTTTAGCTATAATTACATTTTTTTTTTTTAAGTATAAGGAATACGCCAAGAGCTTAAGAGATTTTACTGAAAAACCGTTGTAAAATGTCTGCCGGTGAACAAATGCCAAAGTTTCCGTAAAAAAAATCATTTAATTTTACGGATATTTGAGAAATTAATGTGCCCCTTACAGACTTTTATGGAATACTTAAACTTTCTGTAAATGGCACGTTTATGATTTATTTATAGACAATGAAAATTTGCAACTCAAAGTACTCCGTATAGAGATTTTACAAATCCTTGTAGAGATTTAGTTAAACTGTTTTTGTAAGTCTCCAAAAGTTCCACATTTTAAAGATAATATTACAGTTTTCATCAATAATTACTGATGAAAACTGTAATAATATTACACTGTTCATGCCATCAGTAATTATTGATTTCATCAACGGAAAGTGCGGGGAGATTGTGATATTGAAACAGGAAAGAGCTAGCGATGCTGACGATTTGAATTTGTTGCTAATTATAAATGAAATGGCAATATCCATTTATTTAGTTATTTTTCATTACAACCTACCCCTCATACCGTAAGGATTTATGTGGCTGGGTCAGCGGACATAGGACAAGAGCATTAAGTACATTAAACAATTACTTGATTGACAAAAAAAATGGATTTTGTTCAGAGGCACGTTAGAAGGGAATGAGTGTCTGTGAAAAATTATTCCTGGTGTCATTGATCAACTGAGATCAGACCTTGATAGATCTTGAATAGCAAAGTGTAGCAGGCGTCGACTCTAGGTAGCTTGAGGGACCTCCAACCTAGGTGGTCAAGCATTTCAAAGACACCAGACGTGTTATGATGTTTCTTCAGAGACAGCGTCCCGGTCGCTCAGTCGACGTTTCGCCAGTTCGACCTTGCAAGTTTCGGTACAGTATCCGAGTTAGGGTCTAAAATGTCCCGTACACATACTGGCCTTTCTCTGTAAGGTGAAAGAATAGACTTTAGGAAGCCAAAAGATTGATTAACCTTTGTATGCAGTAACTTCACTAAAATACGATGCCTTCATGTGAGGCCTTTAGATATGGTCATTAGAATATTTTGTGATCTGTATTGAGTAAGAGAGATGGTATTTAGTGTCATGCACGAAAAGCACCAGCCCTTCCTATTTTCGACATAAACAACATCGTGGTCTTTTCCCTAATAAGATCTGTGTCTCATGGAGGGGAGTCCCGTTGTTAGAGTTGAACAATTCTAACGTGTTCTAACCTCTCCAGCTCTGTAATAAGCTGTGTAAAGTGGATATCATCTAAGGATTTTTCTCAAATTTGCTCGTGAGGTCAAGATAACAAAAAGTAGGTTTGAGGCCATTATATGTTTCCAGACCAAGTTAGGTAAATTCATGTCCCCAGCTAGCTTTCCAAATATCAGTCCAGAGCATTTCCACTTTTGGAAATGTTTTGACCGGCGGACCAAAACAAACAAGTACCCAATCAGAGCGCGACTTTGGAGTCACCTGATGCGAGGCCTGTTTTCATGAGATTTCATGTTCTCAGATTTGAATGGAACAATCCAGCAATATTTGCAGTCAACTTTACGTTTATTACTGCCTGCGATTGACTGCTTGCAGAAACATTGTCTAAACATCTTTTAGCCAGAAATAAGTTGCGATGAGCGCTTGTCGAGGGGGACATTGGCGTTTGACAATGGCCAATTTTTCATGCGGTATTTCGGTAATTCTGATCTAAAATTGCGATATTGCGATATTCTCAAAACCTGCGGGATTCGGTTTTTAGCGTTTTGTTGGGTATTTAAAATTATCTTCCCGTAATTTTCGACCCTCTCGGATCTTTTTCCAGTTTCTTGTCGTTTCGGAAACAGCTGCGGAAACGTTTCGAAAAAGCTCTAAGGTCCTCTGATCTGTCACGCGTGTTTATATTAGTCATATTGACATGAAACGTAATTACAATTTGATCGCTTGGACAACCAATTAAAAGTCACGGCACTGACGTATGTCACGCACTGACTTTTAATATTCAATATCGATCGACCTTTGTTGACCCCACCTAGGGGTCCAAGATCATGTCCAAACCACGAGCTTTGCCAGACAGACCAGGCATTATTCAACATGGCTGTGGTAGCAACATCCGAGATCGCGACGGGAAGTCGAAGTGGCTGTCATCAATTGTGTGGCTCTGTTTTACGAAGAGGGAAAAGGCGGCGAGAATTACCGAAAAAAAAGTTCAGGTGTCGGGTGAACAAAGACGAAAAACGGCTCGCCAAATTTAGGGAGAGCATTAGGTAAGTTTAATTTGGATTGTTTCATTCAGTGCACATCACCAGGCACATCAAAACGGAACCTGACCTGATTTGACATTATTCTGGCAATAAACAGTCTTAAACGTATCTAATAGCTCATAAGGACAAAGTCAACAAGCAAACATTTACAGTGGCTGCGAGGTTTGTCTGTGGTAATACGTGGCTTTATTTGCTTTATGTCTTTCAAAGCCTTTTCCCGGGAATGACTCCATGGTCTCGCGAGCGCGCGATGTGTTATGTATTAAGTAATTAAGTATTAAGTCGTCGCGTTAACTTTGGCTTCCAGCCCTGGACACGTTATTATGTCAACGAACGCTCCAATTGCCAATCTGTACACTTGGTTGGAGAAAGCCAGTGCATGTACCGATCGATGGGTCGTTTGGCTGGAGTAAAGCGGCTTGTTCAAGAAGACAGCACAATATTCGACTAGTACTCGAACAGGGCCAATCGACTCCTAATCGTTAGGCCATAGTGTCTAATACACCGCATCTCTCTAGAATGTAAATTCCTGATGAACGTTAAGCACTGACTTTGGAAGCAAAGAATTTCATTCCCTTCTATTGCAATCGGAAAAGTGAATCAATAAAGGTAAGTTTATCTTTGTTCGGCATACTGGTTACTGGACGGAAAGTACACGTTACTCATTTTCCTAAAACGAACTTACAACGTAGCATGCCTTAATATTCGAAAAAACAATTAAGTTAATATTTGCCCGTAATTTTGAGATTATGCAAGGCAACAATTTCGTTTTGACAAGGTTTTGGACGTCTTGCGGTATTGCGGTATTTGGCGAATTTTTTTGCGATAATGCGGTATTTGTCAATTTTTTTGCGATTTTGCGGTATTCAGAACCCCCCAATGTCCCCCTCCTTGTCAAGCGCTTGTATGAAGGTTATTTTTCTTCTGGACCCGCAGCGGGCTGCGGTTTGTAACAGATCGGGTCGTCTGTTTCAGATGAATAAAAGGAAACTATGCGTAGACCACTCTATTTACGTTTATTTCTTGCCTGGATAAGTTGCGTGCAAAAAAAGAACCATGGATTCCATATTTTTTAGCCAGGAATGAATTGCGAGTAGCGCTTGAATTTCGCTTCAGTGGTCGCGCAATAGTACAAATATTAGGACACATTTGCCGCCATATGAAATGATTTAACACAGGTAAAACAGAGTAAGCTTATATCTTTTTATTAACTTATGAACAGCTTTACAGATCCATATTTCGCAGCTAACTTTTCTGTCTTAAACAGTTTCATCGATTTGCCCTCAACCGATGCTAGATAGAAACACAAAATAAAGCATAACACCTCCTTTGCATAACACTGAAGGTCATATGAAGGTCATGTCTTTTTCTGGATTCCTGCGGCTTTGGTGTGATTGTTCCGATTGTGACTGCTGAGCGACTCAAAGTAGTTTTAATGCCGTTCTTGGCATATTAGGTAAGTTACGTTTAGCTCAATTCTTGGTTTTCACTGTCACGCCATAAAATATTAAAATCAAAACCAGTTGATGAAAGAAGCCAAGAATTTGTAATGTTGTAGGACCTTGATAGGTTTTTCATCCTGTCGTGAACGAATTTCCGACAATAAAGGATAAAAATATTATCTGCACCGCCAGATTATTGTTTGAAACGTCGGGCCCAGCTTGTCGTGATACTGTTGCAAGATGGTGTGTTTCGCATCACGGAGTCAAGAAATTGAAGTTTTAGCTTCTTTACAGCTATGCAACCTGCCAGACAAAAGGCTGAACGCCGCTTTAGTCAAACATGTGTCAGTAAGCCTCTCTAGAAGATTCACATGTTTCCTTTTGTCGTTACCCCTGCAAAAAAGAGCCAAGAAATCTCCGGAATTCCGCGGAAAAATTCCTGGCTTTCCACGCTTTTTTGCACATAAGGAAAAGCCAGGAAAGCCAGGAGTCTCTTGGCTTTCCAGGAAAGCGCGGAGACTCTTGGCTTTCCACGCTTTCCAGGGAATCCTGGAAAGCGTGGAAAGCCAAGACTCTCCGCACTTTCCGGGCTTTCCAAGATTTCCCTGTCTCCTGGAAAGCCAGGAATGTTACTCCCAAAAGCCTGGGAAAGCCTGGAAAGCCAGGAAGAAATGCTCCATGCTTTCCTGACTTTCCCCTATGTGCAAAAAAGCGCGGAAAGCCAGGAATGATTCCCAGCTTTCCAGGATTCCGCGGTTTCTTGGAAAGCATGGGATACCAACCTGAAAAGCCTGGAAAAGCATGGAAAGCCAGGAATAAATATTCCACGCTTTCCTGGCTTCTCCCTATGTGCAAAAAAGCGCGGAAAGCCAGGAATGATTCCCAGCTTTCCGGGCTTTCCAGGACTCCACGGTTTCTTGGAAAGCATGGAATACCAACCCAAAAAGTCTGGAAAAGCGTGGGGAGCCAGGAATAAATATTCCACGCTTTCCTGGCTTTTCCTTATGTTTAAAAAAGCGTGAAAAGCCTGGAATCGACTCCCAGCTTTCCAGGCTTCCACGGTTTCTTGGAAAGCGCAGAATTCTATACCCGAAAAGCCTGGAAAAGCATGGAAAGCCAGGAAAAAATATTTCATACTTTCCTGGCTTTTCCCTGTCTGCGAGAAACAGAAATTTTTAGCACACATACCCCAAAGGCCTGGAAAATAGGGCTTTCCAGGTCTTTGTGGTTTTCTAATGCTTAAATAGAATGAAATATTTTGGCCTTGCGTACATTTGCACATAAAATATAGTGATAAATGATTGATTTCCTGGAAAGATTTTTTCTCTCAGGGTTTCCCAAGAATTTAAGCTGAAACAGCTATGTTTGCAGTGAATGAGAACAAAACAACAATTAAACTAAAAACTTTGTAGAAAAATTCAAGTGTAATATGTACTTTGTCTTGATTTACAATGAAAGATGTTTTCACAAATAAATTACATAAGGTAATGAATCAAGATTTGACTATATAAATGTGCCAAACTATTATTTTCTCCAGAAGAGCAATAAATTCATTTCACTGTGAAAACAAACTGTTTTGATGTTCCACTTCAGTCATTGTGATAAATACATATTGCACATGATGGACTAACAGTTAAATGTAAAATTTCAAGAAAAGAGTAATGTTTGTTGCATCAGTTCAAGTATGAAGGTGAAAACTGGAAAAAAATGAGTTTGGCTTACTCTAATACCGACACATGATTTGCAGTGAGTGTCAAAGCTCTCAAGGTTATCTCTCGTTTATTGGACCTTAATATTATATATTTCTTGTTTTCTGTCATACCATGATGCAGGTTGTCAAAATTCAAATATGTGAATGATCATATGCATTGCATGTTTTGTCCCAAACTAAGGTCATGTTTTTGCGTGATTTACCGTATTTACTCGAATAAGCTTCGCCCCCGAACAAGCGCCGCCCTCGAATAAGCGCCGTATTTGTGACAAAAAAGTTAGTAAGTGCAAGTAGTCTGTTTTCAGCGTTTTTTCTTTGGCACGTCCAATTTTTGAATAAGCGCCGCCCTCAAATAAGAGCCGCCCTTGAATAAGCACGGCATTTGAGGCGCGAAAAATTTAATAAGCGCCGCGGCGCTTGTTCGAGTAAATATGGTATGTGTATGCTTGATGCAATCGTGTACACAGTGACATACATACAACCCAAGCAATTCTCTCAACTTGGTGAATCATTTTGATGAACTAATAATTATAACAGTTTGATATATAATATTAAAACTAATATATGCTGCCTACCGCTTTCTTGTAACTAAATAAGTTTCTGGTTTCATTATGAAGCCTGATGACCATTCTGTTCTCCGTGGCTCTCTACTCTTGGAATTATAGAGAAATACATATGTATTTACTTCTGCAGTCTTCTGATCATCACACTCTTTGATAGATGAACTGGACTGAATTAAAGCTACCAATGAGCACTTGCACAATCCCATGCCCAGCATGACAGTGATCTTTTCTTTTCAAACACGAATCCTGGAATGTTGAAGAAGAAAATTAATTAATAATTAAATTCAACCAAGATTAACTTGATTTGTCAGGTACATGGGAATTAACAATGAATCCTGATTATAGTGATGTGGCCATGGCCTCTCAACAGCTAGCTTAATTGGGGAGAACTGTAGGTGATAAACTATTAAAAGAATATTAAAGCAAAGAGAAGGGCAGTCAAAATTGTATTTGAAACCCAGCTGAGTCTGAGTGAGAACAGAAGTTACTGTAATTTTTAAACACAAAGCCAAAAAGGGCCTTCTTTGATAACTGCAGCCTTTTGGGAGCTGGTTAGGTTTTGACCCTCGGGTACAACACCATTTATCACAGTCATACTGCTAAGGGAACTAACAATGTTTTAAGCCCTAGCTTATTCGGTGCTTTCCTTATGACAAGCCAGCATCATTGACACACTAATATTTTAAAACCAAAAAGAGAAAGGCAGCCAAAATTGTATTTGAAACCCAGGGTCTGAGGGAGAACAGAAGGTGCTGTATTTTTAAACACAGAGCCAAACAGGGCCTTTTTAAAAACAGCCTTTTTGGGAGCTGATGAGGTTTTCACCCTCAGGTACAACACCAATTATCACAGTCATACTGCTAAAGCAGACTGGGAACTAACAATGTTTTATCCCTTTCACTCCCAGAGTCAGTTATGGACACATTAAAAGTGGTTCTAACTTTTGAGTCTGAGGATGAAATCGTATGGTTTGACCATTCAAATGAAACCTCTTTAGCAGTACTTTAACATAGTGCTATATCAGGAAATTCTGACTTGTCTTGAACTGCTTGAATTCTCATTCTGGGCACTCCTGGGAGTAAAAGGGTAAACTAGTTCAAAGCTATATAAAGAGAAATGTAAAGTCATACGTCAAAAAACAGGAATCAAATAAATGAGTTCTAAGATGATTGCTTCTTGCACTGGCCATCATCATACATACAGTTTCTGGTACTGTCGCTTAGAATATTATTAAAACTGAACATAGAACACAGAACTCACCATCTGCTAAGCTTGAAAATTGTTGCATGGTGTCTGAGAACACATTATTTGGTCTCTGTCACTGTGGTACACCACCCAAAAGAAATCAGACAAACAAGTTAGAACAAACTGGGACTTCAACATTCCTGGCTGCAAGGGCTGATTAATTTCTTAGTAACAAAATTGTGTATTATGAATGAAGAATCAGTTCAGGTGTAGAACAAGCTACTCAATTTTCTACGAACGATTCGATCATTGAAAAAGGGTTGGTTGGTCGGTCAGAATGGATGTAACCAGCCCTAGCTTATTCGGTGCTTTCCTTATGACAAGCCAGCATCATTGACACACTAATATTTTAAAACCAAAAAGATAAAGGCAGCCAAAATTGTATTTGAAACCCAGGGTCTGAGGGAGAACAGAAGGTGCTGTAATTTTTAAACAAAGAGCCAAACAGGGCCTTTTTAAAAACAGCCTTTTTGGGAGCTGATGAGGTTTTCACCCTCAGGTACAACACCAATTATCACAGACATACTGCTAAAGCAGACTGGGAACTAACAATGTTTTATCCCTTTCACTCCCAGAGTCAGTTATGGACACATTTAAAGTGGTTCTAACTTTTGAGTCTGAGGATGAAATCGTATGGTTTGACCATTCAAATGAAACCTCTTTAGCAGTACTTTAACATAGTGCTATATCAGGAATTTCTGACTTGTCTTGAACTGCTTGAATTCTCATTCTGGGCACTCCTGGGAGTAAAAGGGTAAACTAGTTCAAAGCTATATAAAGAGAAATGTAAAGCCATACGTCAAAAAACAGGAATCAAATAAATGAGTTCTAAGATGATTGCTTCTTGCACTGGCCATCATCATACATACAGTTTCTGGTACTGTCGCTTAGAATATTATTAAAACTGAACATAGAACACAGAACTCACCATTTGCTAAGCTTGAAAATTGTTGCATGGTGTCTGAGAACACATTATTTGGTCTCTGTCACTGTGGTACACCACCCAAAAGAAATCAGACAAACAAGTTAGAACAAACTGGGACTTCAACATTCCTGGCTGCAAGAGCTGATTTAAAATTTCTTAGTAACAAAATTGTGTATTATGAATGAAGAATCAGTTCAGGTGTAGAACAAGTAGAAACAAGCAAAACAAGAGAGATACGTCGAAAAACAGGAATCAAATGGAGTTCTAAGATGATTGCCTTTCTTGGCCTGGTACTGTCGCTTAGAATATTATTAAAACTGAACATAGAACACAGAACTCACCATTTGCAAAGCTTGAAAATTGTTGCATGGTGTCTGAGAACACATTATTTGGTCTCTGTCACTGTGGTACGCCACCCAAAAGAAAGCAGACAAATAAGTTAGAACAAATTGGGACTTCAACATTCCTTGCTTTAAGAGCTGATTATTTTCTTAGTAAAAAATTGTGTATTATGAATGGATGAATCTGACCGTTGAAAAAGGTTGGAAAACCACCTTCCAATCGCAAATTCGAGTTAAGTACGGACAAATAGTGCATAAACATATCCAAGGATCGGTCAGAATGCATGTAACAAGCCCCAGCTTCATCGTCGGTTTCCTTATGACAAGCTAGCATTATTGACACACTAAAATTTTAAAACCAAAAACGAAGCTCAAAATGGAGTTTTAGGAAGACTTAAGCTTAATGATTAAGCTTATGTTTACCGGCACGTTTAGAAAACTCGTTTTCATAAAGTAAGAAGGGACGAGAAATGAAAACCCTGATTAGAAACGCTTGTTTATGGCGCTTTCAGTGGTAAATGTCAAAGAGACTTACCTTTGTAATATCCATGTAAGCCTTAGTTAAGTCAAAAAGTAGAAAAATTATTCTCCGAAAGGTCTTCCAAACGCGGCGGTATCTTTTCCCTCCCGACTCACTTTGTACGCGTCAGTTCTATCTTGGTTGTGATTGGCCAAAGAGAGGCATCCCCGGCAAGCGGCGAAAACGGCGGGAAACTGGCTACCTCTGCTCCAGTCTCTTTTCGTCCGGGCGTTAAGCAGGCAGCCATTTTGTTTGATGCGGTCAGGATCAGTGGAGGTTTTGAAAAGTTAAAAGCTGATCTTTGGGGATCTTGTGAATTTTTGTTCATCTGAGCAGTGCATAGAACTGGTATCTGCCCTAAAAAGAAATGATCGTAAGGGACAAACATGAAGGATAAAAAAAATCGTGTCTGACATTGGCTGAGCTTCAGAGCAAGGTGAATATCGAATGCCATCCTTCGTTTTGTAAGTGAACTCGAGCGAACTTCCAGATTATTAAGTGTTTAAAAAACATTGCTGAACCACCCAGTCGACCCAGTACCGTGGTTGTTTTTGAACAAGACAAGTAAGCAACTGGAAAGAACGATACCAAAGGTGAGTACATGTATCAACAGTGTACGTCACAGACACATGTCAGAAACATGTTTTTAACCATTTTGTTTTTCGTTTTTACCTTTCCACGAATCATGAGAGGCTTAAGCCGGATTAGGAAAATAAATACCCACTGTTTAGGTATTTTTTAACCTAAATCTCTGTAGGAGTTACAACAAAAACCACCCTATGTTAAAAAGCAGATCAGAAACATCAATCTTAAGAGAAAGGTGTCAATCACTACTGGCAGCAACCCTGTGAAAAGCATGTGAAGTACATGTGAAAACCATGTGAATTTTACTTAAGCTTTCACAGGGAGTTCACAGGGTTTTCACATGGTTTTTCTCACCTCATTTCACAGAAATGTGAAATACCATGTGAAAGAACCATGTGAAACACCTGTGAAACGGGCTCCGCGTTTTCACTTGGTATTTCACAGGATTAGGTGTGAAAAAGATGTGAAACATCAGTAACCGGATAGGTAACCCTTCCTGTGAAAATTGATGTGAAAATTATTAGTATGTGAAATACCTTGTAAAAAATGACATGAAAACCAAAGTGGAAGGCTAGGGAAAGCATTAATTTCACCATACAGGTGAAATACCATGTGAAAAAGTATGTGAAAACCCAAGTGGAGAGGAATGCATTCCCATACATGTGAAAAAACCATGTGAAAAAGTATGTAACACTAGAAAAATCCTGTGAAAAAAAGGGGAACGTTATACTAGCTGCACGTAGCTTAAATAGGTGACATTGAACTTAAGAGCTCTCGGGTATGCATATAAAAACACATGTTTTTTTTTTAATCAGTTAATTTTAGCTATGTACCCAAAATGAAAGGCAGGCTAACAGTAAAACAATGTCTTGCTAGCTATAGATCTAGATAGACCTTTTATCAATTATTGAAATTTGGGTGACTAACAAAATCTCCATGGATCACATATAGATGTACACTATACCTGTACATGTCTTGCAATCCAATGTACCTGTAGCCTAGCTAAGATAGTGACACTAGTACTAGTCCTGCACAGAGGTCCCCTTCCAAAATGAAGCTAGGAATTCCTAGGAATTTCCTAAGAATTCCTAGGAATTTCTTGGGATTGCTGAGAATAGTTAATATTAGGATCTAAAGCACATCAAACAACAAACAAACTTAAAGCTGATTAAGTATTTATTCCAAAATTTGTAAGGATTCTTCACAATTTTGTCATCCAGGCCACAAAATTCATTGTTTTGATTTAATGAAAATTTTAAACTTCATGCCTGTACTATGAAATCGAAACCTTAAAACCTTTTCTTGTGAATATATTTAAAGTATTAATTCACTACAGTCTCAGCACTATAGAAACTAGCCTGGAGACTACATCTTGTACTGATGCAGTGCAGCTGTGATTAAACTAACATCTCCACAAAGTTCACAAGAGTCTTTGCATGACATAATGAATACTATGTTTTTCAGATGTATGTACATGACCTACATGTATGTATTGTCCTCTGAAATTCACATCAGGGAATACATTTTCAAGAATTGTCAGCACAGTCAGTGACTGGAAGAAAATTTAATTCAACATTGGGAAAATTACAATTTTTTAATTCTGAATTGCTACACCTAGAACTTTTTGCAAATAAAGCTTCATCAGTATTCACAAAGTGAATCAGATGACGTTGTCTTGATTTTTCTTTTTTCTCAGAGACAAGTGACTTAGCTTTAATACTGAGCAGGTTGCTCTTAACTTGACACTGCAGTGCTCTGGCCATGAGTGCCACATCTGTTCTAACGGCAGCTGATCATGAATTGAATACCTAGTAGAGCAAAACAGAATATTGTGTGATTAAAATCAGTTCTGAGTTATTGTAAGTTGTACTCAGTTAATAGTTCTGTTCTTTCAATTCTCTAGAAAATGATCTCTATTATTGCTTTCAAATCAAGATAATGTAAACTTAAGACATCAGTTATCTAATGTGTCTTTTATAAACTACAGCGATGGAAACACTCTGCAGTGGAAGGCACTGGAGAACATTTTATTTTATGCTTCATTTTAACTTTTCTATAAACTGCACAACTATGCCATAACTGCTTCTTTAGTTAAATAAACTTGCAAATTCAGCCTGCCTCAAATATAACTGTCTAGTTACATGTGAGCTTAAATATAGCTTCGAATTCAAGAAGACAGGAGAGAGCATGATCTTCTTAGAGTCGTTAATTGTGAAGCCAATATTTCATTACAAATCATTTTCTTTTAAACTTACCTCCTTCTTAAGAGTAGATATCCAAATTTTGTTGCTTTGAGGCATCCTTTAAGCTTGAAAGAATAGAAATCCAAGCTAGGAAACATGCGTTGAGCATTTGAAACAAACTTGAAATTTATGGCGCCAAAAAATTCAACCATTTTCTCTGAGCCCGCAATGATAAGGTTGCTGACCAGAGCAGCTCATTCATTACCAGTCTCTCCCAACATTTTCATGATTCCAAAATGGCGGCTGCTCCTGGCTCCGTTTTTCTTGCTCACTTTAAGGATTGCATTCTGTGAAGAAGTCACTACTGAATCGTTTTTTGGGACCTATGGAGACTTGACAAATTTACCCCTGCAAAAGTTTGAAAACTACAGATTTTAATTGTTAAATTGTTGAGTGACTCACTGCGTGAATGTTATAAGACAAATATGCAACCAATCCTGAACAGATATGATCATGTAAGATTAACAGGGTAAAGTAAAACTGGTTATTCTTTGACAAATGATCTTTTCTGTTTTATGGTTAATTCTTGCACAGACCAAGCATAACATTCCAAGAAGAAATTGAAACTACATGTATATGCTTATCTGAAAGTTTGAATTGTTTTATTGTTATTTATTTTTCACAGGGTGTTTCACAGGGTGGAGTGTTTTTGTTTACGATCCATGTTTCACATGCTTTAACATGGCTTTCAAAGACAAAAAAAATCTGAGAATTTCACAGGGTGGAATATTGACATAATTTTTTTTAAATTAAAGAAATTAAAGCGCTTCTCATTTCACAGGGTGTTTCATAGGGGGGCATTTTGCTTCTAAGATAAAGAGATGTTTCACAGGCTGTTTTACATGGCTTTTTCACTGCCAAAAATCACGAAAAAATGTTCACACATTTTCTCACACGGTGGAATGAAGCTAAATTTTTGTTAAAAAACCAATTTTTATTTCACAGGATGTTTCACATGGTGTTTCACACCCCCAAAAAAATTCACATGGTTTTCACATGTACTTCACATGGTTTTTACAGGGTTGCTCCCAATGTCCACTTAATCCGAGCACGTATTTTCGGCTGCATATTCTTCTCACATGTCCTTTGCTTAAGGCCGGATATTAATCTTTCGTGGAAGTTGTTACATGTAGTTAGCATGCAAGGAAATTATTGAACAGTAAAGAACAGGCCAACTAATGTCCTGGTCCATCCATTAAATCCAGGTAAATTTTACTCAAGGAGTTAAAGGGACATTGTAATGGATTGGCATGCGCGAACAACACCCACTTCCGGTCACGCCGATTGACTTCAAAACATTGATCACTCTCTTTTTTGCTCTTTTGGGGGAATCAAATATTCGTTTTCATCCAGAGTTTCTGCATTTTCTACCACAACTGGCACCACTTGTCCACACCATTTTAAATTTGGCACTTCAAACTTGAAAAGTCTGCCTGAATTTTTCAAGGTTCGATTCTAGTAACTGCCACATTTGCTTAGGTGATGTTGTCTCTTTAATGCGCTGATCAATTCGAAACTTCAACATCTCCCCCCGGGTGACCCCCCAGGCATTTAACAACTTTTGAACATTGGCTCCTCCAAATCCTCCCCCCCCCCGACCGGGACTAAAATGGTGTTCAACAAATGCCCCCCTTAAGTGCCAGGTTTGATTGTCAAATGCCCCTCCCAAAGAGCAAAATGTTTTTAGGAGGAATAATACAGACATTTTGAATTTGTTCTGGTGTATGGCTTTTAATATAAATCTCACTTCTACATTGCATTGTAGTTGCCTTTACTGAATGTTTCGGTTGTTTTAGAGTGAGTCAGGTCAATAGCTCTCAACGATACTAAAAATGTAGTCATAAATTTTGTGTATTAAGGTAGTGATTAATACAAGGATCATGGTATAACATAATTCTTGTGACTTTATATGATGTTGCCCTTTTTACCACTGATGGTGTTTAGCTTGAGGTGGTAAAAATTAACGCAAAATTAATACTAAACAGACTCTACGTGTACTTTTCATAAATACAGTGTAACTTTAAAAATACTGCAGAGCTTGTTAAACCCCTTTTTCGCCAGCCATTCACTCATAAAAGCGAGGTCTTTGCCTATAAAGTGGTCCGTATTAAACAACCACGTGCGTTAAGCATCGGACAAAAAAGATTTTAAACTTGGCACTCCCGGTTCAAATTCCTTACCATACCCTGGCAAAGGTCAAATTCCCCACCCCCGGAAAGGCCTTTCGCGTCAAATTCCCTACTCCCTTGGCACGGAAAATAGTCAAATGCCTGGCAGGGTTCTATCTAGGATTTATCATTTGGGGGGAGAAGTCCCGAGTGGCCGAAGGCCACGAGCTTCCTAGGGGGGTCCGGGGGCATGCCCCCCAGAAATTTTTTGAAATGAATATGCACTGAGATGCAATCTGGAGCATTTTGATACACAATTTTGAGACAATGTTTGTAATACTCTATGTTCGTTGTCATATAGTGTCCTTAGACAGGGAATACTTACTTCATGTGCACTGACCTTGCTGCGTCTGGTTAATTTTTCCGATATAGTTACTTATATACTGTAATGATAACAATATTTTTTTTGGGGGGGGGAAAGCTGGACATTTTGGGGGGAAAGCTTCTGCCCCTCAAATACCCTGGATAGAACCCTGCCTGGGGTATGCCTGGGGGTAGATGTTGAAGTTTCAAATTGATCGGCGCATACACTGTACATGTAACAGACAAATTACTGCACAATAAACTTTTCTTAGACTGGTGAGGAAATAAATTTGTTTTTGGCTCGTGCATAAGGAAATTATTGAACAGTAAAGAACAGGCAAACTAATGCCCTGGTCCATCTATTGCAGTAAACCCAGGGAAATTTTACCCAAGGAGTTAACAGGTAAATTACTGGACAATGCTGAAGCCTTTCTTTGGCAAAGAAAATCTGCCATTTCGACTCTAGAGTTATATGGGTTTTATTTGTGTCTATTAAGCAATGCAAATATTATTCGTTACTTACAATTGTGCATACAAGACTGAGCTAGTACATCTCAGTTGAGGTTTATATTAACCGGTGTAAACCATAAAATCAGTATTCTTCCATAATGCCCACCAGAATGTATTTTCCTACTTTGTAGCAAAAACTGTTATCCAAGATGTTTTCTGCTCCAAATTATGCTGTACATGTAGATCACAATAAACTTGTTACACCTTAAACCTTTGTCATAATAGGGTTTAAACTTTGCTGTAAAAGCCCACTGGGTTCTGCTCTCCATGCTTTGCCATTTGTAGAATTTCATTTTATCCTGTCAGAAAGAGTAAAAGATAATACTTTATTGAGTGACTTACCAGATATTGTTGTGAAATCTCACCTTACCACACAGATAAATGTAAAGAGGTTCAGCTACTTTTTCTGCTAACACTGGAGAGGGCTCTTAAAGGCAGTCGAGTTGAAAAATTTCCTTTCACTATAATCGTATGCCAAAATGTTGCAGAATTACATGGAGCGGAGGGATTTCTCCTATCACGGTTGCTTTGTTATATATTAGCCTTGTTGATTTGCTTTAAAAAATAGTGTCATTGTTGACAGAAATAGGGTCTCTAAGGTAATTATCGTTTTATGATACTAGACATATCCAGCAGGAAATTGCTGAAATATATATTTTTTTTACCGCAATGCAGTTATCACATGATGTTAACAGATGTCAAGCAGAAGAACTCCCACTGAATCCTGAAAAGGCCCACGTGTAAGCTGCTCATCTATCAAAGTCAGGTACGTGATGTCAGAAAGCCTTCGTACATGCACATTTGTCAACATTGGGCATCTTGCATCCGATTTGGATCTGAACATGCAGACTTAAAAAACATTATTCCAGAGATATTGAACTCTGCATGAATACTTTACTGAGTGAAATTAACCCCCCCCCCCCCCCCCATCATTCATTTTGCCCAAGACTGGGCGAAATGAAGCAGCTTCTAAATAGTTATTTACTTAACTAGAACATTTCAATTTATACTAGGTCCCTCATTGGTACTTTGGTAATGTTGACCTTTAACCTGTATTATGTAGGCCTTCTGATAGTGTGCGACAAATTCTTTTAATGATGTCTATAATTTGGTTGAACTAAAAAAGAAATTAAAGCCTTAAAGGGCTAATTATTTTGTTCATTCTATTGCTAATTCTAGAACTTTTAATTTTGCTCATATACATTGTATTTATCTTCTTGAAAATTTTTCCCACTTCGCTTCCTATTTTTGTTCAAAACTCTCCTAATTTCTTGACCGTCCATACCGCATGACACCAAGTAATATAAAAGCTGTCAGTTTAATGAGATATTTAGATAAAACTTTAACTGAAATACAAATTGCTTATTAAGGTAAAACCATTTTCTTTTTTAAGGAGATCTTCATGACCTTGCAGTTCACAACAGGCTTGCTGCTTCAAATGACCAAGACATGGACTTCATCTCACTGGTATTTCTTTAATAAATTAAGACAAACTTGTATTCAGTGAACACCCTCACTGCCTGCTACTGGGTGTACATGTACATGTACAGTGTATTAGAGATAAATTATTCTTCACAGGAAACATGTACAGGTAAAAATGAATTTTTGGGGCTTTCTGTAGTTCTGTCCTCTTGATAAAGGGTGTTTGTTCAATGCATTTACATCTGTATGAAATATGTACTATTAAGTCATTACATTCATAAACAGTGTAAACTTACGTTTTCTTATACAAATGGAGATTGCTGCTACCAAAATAAAGACAGTCAAAATAATTTTACCTGTCCTTGCTGTTTTTTCTGGAGTTTGTTGTTTTATTGCATTTGAGATCTTTAACAACAACAACAACAACAATTTCATTTCAATAAATACAGTACATATTGCACTGAAGGTGGCCATGGACGTTTTGTGAAATACATCTACTTGGAACACTTAAGATTTTATTATCAGGTACAAGTTTGGTATTAAATGAATTGGGGAGTGGGAAGTCTGGGAGCTGCCATAAAGCAACAAGTGTTTAGCCCTCTGTAATTGGGGAAAAACATTCCAGGCCTTTTCTTGGTATTAGACTCTTAGTTTGTTATCAAGCACTAAAACAGTTTGTCACATAAATGAACAGGACCGAAATTTCATGCTCGCATGGTTTTAACTTTATTAAATTTACCAGACCTAATCCAAATGACTCTTGACTTGTAACTAAGGAAAAAGCAGCAGCCAGGACCAGGGTTTCATGGTCGCATGGTTTTGACTTATAAGGTGATTCCTTCGAAATAGAAGGAATATTTAAAATTTTCTAAAACTTGGTCCAATTGGTAATTATGTTTAGAACATTTCAAAAATGCAATAAAAAATAGGGGTCACAGTGCTTGTTTTTCCACAAAATGGATAGCCATTAATAGCAACTATACGACCCGCAAGGTTTCCCTGAGAAACCCTAGTAATCAGAAATGTGTACTATAATTGCTTTAAAAAGTCATTGCTCGATTAAAATATTGAAGCAGTTCAGCAAAATAGACATTTGTCTTGCATTGTACACTACTTTAGTTGAACAGGAATTAAACATATGAAAAAAATTAAAGAATCTGCCACGTGCGTACATACACTGCTGTACCTAAAGATGTGTTCTTTTTGGCATTTAAATAAAAATATCTCAAAGCAGAATTTTTAACTTTTCTTAAAATCGCGATATATTGTTGTCGACCGTGTGCCATTTGAATTTATGTGTTAAAAAATGTGGGTCACTGAGCTCGTTTAGGAGAAAATGACCATTTATTTCTCTAAACAGCTCCGCTTTCATAGAAAACCTGTCAAGTTCCGAAGGTGCGCGCGCTCGTGCGTGCGCTAATCACGCAAAAAATAATGCGCAGAAAGGATGCATAATGCAATTAAATAGAATCACCTTAACCGGCCGTCGCTGTGGCGACCGCCGGTTTATAAAATGGGCACGGTTTTGTCGTGATAGTCAGTTGGCTTAACATACGAACAAAGTGCTGTAAAGCTTGTGGTACGGGTACTCAAGAGCGGTGCTGTCTTATATCAGACGCATGCGCATATTAGTCTGCTGAATGTTACGTTCGTGTGTTCTTGTCTTTTAATTTACAGTATTTAACATATCAACGACGAAGGGTTGTTAAGTTTGGGGTTTTTTGTTAAGGTTTTTTGTATTTGTCTTGTATAACGCATGCGCAATTGAGTAAAGCAGCTAATAGGATTGAATGCGAAATTGGCTGTGTTGTCTGATCTAGTTAGTGGTCATGGTGAAATTTTTTTTAGCGCAGGAGTTTTTTTATTGGGATTGACATTTTGAGGGTGTAAAAATGGGGATTCCCGAGTTAGCAAACCGGATTTAAACATCACGTCATGAGATATGCCTTGACGTGCCCCATACTCTGACGATCTGCTCGAGCTCGTGTTTATCAAGTGTTATATTTTGATTCTACTGCTATGTTCACTGCTTGTATTTAAGGTCTAGGCACAGCAGTAAATACTTCGTCGTCCCGGTGTGAACATTCTCATTTATATCGACATTCAACGTTTGAGTGAATTTGCGTTTTTCAGAACAAATAAAAGCGATAAGAAAGATAAGCTGAGTCATCAGAGTTTGAACATTACGTCATCCAGTAACGTTATAGTCAAAATATTGTGTCACCCAATCACACTTTTCGTCACGCCGGTTCGTATAAATAGAGGATCGCGCTAACATTTGTGAAACCTAGGGGTGGGGAGGGTCAGAATGGCCGGTTAAAATGCCCAATGGGCTTTCTTGTTAAATTTATCAGACCTAATCCAAATGACTCTTAACTTGCTACATGTACATCTTGAATAAACTTGTATTGTATTGTATACAGCTGCATGTTCACAGCTGCAGCGGTTTCATTTGTCAATACATGTAGTTGAAAGGATCAAAACAAGCTCTTCTCATTTTCCTACTAAAAATGTCGGAAAGAACTTTGGAAAGGTGGAAAGAGCTTTGCTTAATCAGTGACCTATTTGAGTTTAAACCAGTGACATTGAAAGAGATAAGCTACTTTTCAGTTCACAATCCATTCGCTTGGCTTTGTCTGTTGGATAAACCAACCGAAAGCCATGCACATTTCCCTTTGTTCAGTAAACCAATCAAATTACTTCCTTTCAGTTTGTTTGTTGGCTCTTTTACAAATTCTCAGTCTCACACAGTTTTCCTAGCATAAGCTCCATACATGTAGGTGTTAATGTGCTAGAAATTGCTTTTTACACTCACAGTCATATCACTCATTACATATCATATCAGTCATTACAAAAATAGTTATAAATCAAGGCTGGGCAGAACACCCACGTCCATTTGAACTGTGGTACATGTAGCACTGAAACTAAAAATTGCATTAATGGTCCTCAAAATTAACAATCCCTGCCTGCTTTTTTTTCAAACCTTTTCCATGTTATCAAGACATATTCATATTCGTAAAAAAATATAGACATAAGTGTAATGCTCAGGTCTACCATTTTTAGGGGTCCCAGGTTTTCAAGGAAAAACGAAAACAACATAATCTCTGGTTTTAACTGAGAACTTTAGTAGACCACTTTCTGGATTTCCAAGTTTTCATGAGAATGAAAACAGTCATGCCACAAATTCTAAGGCCTCAGGTTCAACTCCTGGTTTTTCAAGGATTCCTAGTAATACCTTATTTACTTAGTCTTTTATGCCCCAAAATCAAAATTCATATTTTCCTTACTAGCCTTCTGTATTCGCTATGATTCAGGGATGTAGATAAAAGCCGGCAGCCGGAAAAAATCGCCGGCTATTCCTAAAAAATTTCCGGCTGATGAATCTTGGAAGGATGATACACAACTGCCGAAATCAGAGAAAACGTGTTAAAATATTGTGTTGAACGAAATATACAACTGAACACATTTACCAAAGAATCTGGTTTTTTTTTCGATAAGTGCCTCTAGATTGTTTTTCAGCAAGACGAACATTTGGTACATTTCGACAGTTTGTTTCGCTTTGTTCCGCTTAGTGTAAATACATGTACGATTACACGTACTTGTGTTATTTAGTCGTTGCACGTGATAGCGCAGTTTGACAACGCCAGGATTTTACAATTCCACATGCGTTTAAACATCGTTGCAAAGTTGGAGATGTCCGCAGCAAAAAAGATAGAATTGACCTCGCGAAGGACTTAACAGTTTCTCTCTTTTTTAATGCAGCCGCGAGTACACGGCCGTGAATACTGATGATCAAGACAATCAACTCGCCGTGTTTGCAGACTTAAATAAATTTGTTGAATGGAATACACAACTTTACACATTTACCAAAGAATCTGCTCCTTCTATAAGTGCATTTTTCTTTACCATAAAGATCGTTTTTCAGAAAGACAAGTACCTGGTACATTTCGACACTTTGCTTCGGCTTTGTGTAAATACATGCCTGATTACACGTACTTGCCGTTTACGGAGTTATGTTATGTAACCATTGCACGTGACAACGGGGTTTGACAGCGCCGGGATTTTACGATCCCACGTGCGTAACATGGTTGCTTCGAGCTAAGTTGGAGATGTCCGCATCAAAAAAGATAAAATTGACCTCGCAAAGGACTTTGCAAAGTTTTTTTCCAACGCTTAAAGCCGTGAGTACCGATGACACGCAACATGCCGTGGGTACCGACGATCAAGATAGTCAACTCGCCGAAAATTGTGAAAGCGACACCGCTGCGTCGCCAGAGAAGCTGACAGATGAAATAGTTACTACAGCAGCTACAACTTCGACAAAACCATCTTCTAAAGAAGAAGATCCCATCTCCTTGGAGAAAGGACGTGAGGAAATAAGCACTGTTTTCAACGATGTTTTGTCGGAGGAGCTCAAGTTGCACAACTATTTCCTATGTTATGGGAAATGCACCTTGGTCTGTTCCAACACCAAAGGAGCGTTCTGTCACTCTTGGTTGGCTGACCGAACTCTTTCTTACGATACAGGGACAGGTCTCTGGTGGCTTTGCTACCTGGAGAATGCTGGTATGTACTGTTTATTATGTCGTAAGCACGATACTATCAATACCAGAAACAAATCTAAGATTTGGAACGATCAGCCCTCCGTGAGACTACGTAAGGTGGCGATTCAGGATCACTTGAGTACTGAGCAACACAAAAATGCAGTAAAGGCTGAGTTGCTTCAGTGGATTTCATGTTTTCATGAAGAACTGACAGAAAAACGTGAAACAAGTGAGACAGTTATAGAGAAAGCCTTTACAGCCATTTATTGGCTAGCCAAGCAAGAAATATCAAATAAGAAACTATTACTCCTGATTGACTTAATAGAATACCCTGGTGTAAAGGAACTCAAGTTCTTTGA
Source organism: Siderastrea siderea (assembly GCA_964030785.1). Taxonomy (NCBI): domain Eukaryota; kingdom Metazoa; phylum Cnidaria; class Anthozoa; order Scleractinia; family Rhizangiidae; genus Siderastrea; species Siderastrea siderea. Next base: position 9,807,729 of record OZ034977.1, on the reverse strand, counting down.
ATACAGGAGCCGCCCAAGTACTAGGGAGATGTTTTTGACAATAGGCCAAACCATCAGGGAACTTCTGTCTGCACGTGTAAGGAAGGGTAGTGCCTATGGTATCTTAGCAGATGAGGCTTGCGATACCTCTGTTGTTGAGCAACTAATTGTTTGTCAAGTACTTTGATCATTGTCAGGGTACTGCAAAAACTGAATTTCTTGGAATTGAACCTGTGTGTGACCCCCAAGGAGTAACAGCTGAAGCTGTAACAAAGAAACTTGTTGAAGTCTTAGAGAAAAGTGAATTGTCCATTGAGAATCTTAAGTCATTTGTAAGCGACGGGGCTAGCGTTATGGTTGGGAGAACAAATGGTGTAGCTGCCCGTCTTAAACGCCTCAACAAGTTTATGGTAAATTTCCACTGTATATGCCACAAATTAGCTTTGGCATGTGGAGATAGTGGGGATGAGATAAATTTCATCAAAGATGCGGAAACCACCCTGACAAGTATTTGGAAGTTCTTTCAGTATTCCCCAAAGAGGACAAATGCTTTCGTTTCGATTCAAATGGAATTGTCAAAGCTCCATTTATCTGCCCAAGGAAAAAAAGTGATGGTAACAAAGATACAAAAAGCTTGCCGCACTCGCTGGTTACAGCAGTTTGATTACAGCAGTCTGTAATCAGCGTTCACAAAAATTTTGAGGCGTTGCTTCAAACGTTTCAGTTTCTTGAGAAGGATGCTTTGGCTTTAGGTCTTTACACGAAAGCCAAGACTGCAAAGTTTATTGGGGCAATTTACATGTTCACTAGAGTTTTGCCAATACTAACCGAACTAAGCAAAACATTCCAATCAAGCGCTCTTAACTTTGGACGAGTGAAACACGCCCTTGACTACACTCAGACTCAGCTGACATCATAGAAGGATTCACACCAGTTCTTAGATGATCTAGAGCGTGATTTGAATGAGGGCGGTAGACTTGGCCGTGTTGGCATAACCCTCAGTGACAACGATAAGAGGGATATCTTAACACTAAATGAGAAATATGCGACTGCATTGAAGCAAAACATTGAACAATGTTTTGATGACTGCCTGAACATTTTTTCGTGTTTTCATGTCTTCAATCCCTTGGCCTTGCCAAACAGAGACAGTCCGGAATTTAAGGACTATGGGACAGCTTCTATGAGAGTGTTTGCAAATCACTATTATCAAGACAGTGAATGCAAAGCGCAAGAAACTGATGAGCTGTTGTCTGAATGGAACAAGTTCAAATTTGACATGTTGAAATGGAAGTCTGAGATGCCAGATCCCTCAGTTTTGCAGAACACCCCACTGGAATGGACTTTGCAGAGACTTCTTAGAATGAAGTCAGAGTTTGGCCATTTCTTCCCTAAATTAGTTACTTTGGCAGAGATTTCACTGTCTGCTCCTGTCACCAATGCCTGGCCTGAGCGAGGTGCTAGCGCGCTAAAGAGATTAAAGACAAGATTCAGAAACAGGCTTCACAGTGATCTCCTCAATGCCCTGATGCAGATTACATTGAATGGCCCACCAGTTCAGTCCCCCAAAGCAGAAGAAGTCATACGAAGTTCAGTCAAGACCTGGCTTAGTATGAAGAAGCGAAGGAAATTGCCAACGTACATCCCAGGTCAAAGTCACTCCCAGGGTGCAAGTGAACAAGCACAAGTGGTAACTATGGTGGACCAGGAAGTTCAATGCATCAGCAGTGAGGAACTGACCACAGCTACAGAAGCTGAAGAGCTTCTAGAACTTGATGCAGCCAAGGACGCTTTCAGCCTTGACCTTGTGGGTGATTTAGACAGTGACTCAGGACTTGAGAGTGAGGACGAACACTAATTGCATGTCAAGTCTGAGTAGAGGCAACTTTTCCAGAATAACCTAAGGAAGATTGAGAGTTCAACATAGCATGCTTTCTGACACAACAATCGCAACAGTTTTACTATTTACAATTCTAACTATGACCCGGAATTGACATGTTTCTTCTTGTACTTAAAGATTATCTAAGTTAGTTATTATTCTCCAGGACTCTCAAAATTGCAATTAAAATAATTTATAATAATTTTGCCAATGCCTTTTTTTTGCCAAAGCATAGTTTTTACTTTTTGAGAGTACTGTTTTATTGCACTTTTTATTATTAAAAGAGGCCCCAGATTGCACCAGAGGGCATCAAATACCACTCAAAATTAAACATTTTCCAGGGGAGCTGGCCCCCTGTACCCCCTCAATGGGCATGAGCACGGGCATCGGCTCTGCCGATGCAAGAAACCGTAAGCGGCTTCTGGTGCCTGCCGCCTATTACAAATATTCTTCCATCTATTGAAAATTCTAACTGCAACCCTGATGAAGCATGTTTGGAGAATTGTTTAAACATCAAAACATTTTATCTTTGGTGCTAGTTCCATTATTCTCATTTCCTGTATGTTTGATCAAGTACATAGAGTGATGTTAAGATAAGAAATTAAATGCCTGTAACACCAGGCACATTTATTACAAAGTGAGTTCTTTTAAGTACTCACTCCCTATAGGAGGCATTTTATTAATTCAAAACTTAATTAGCAAAATACTCGCACTGCGAAGAAACATTAGATATACTAATTATATTAATATGAAAGTCAGGAAGTTCTAGGTTTTGTAGGTGTAAGGTTACCAAACTAAGTTCAAGTTCCTCTCCAAACTTTTCAGAGGCAAATATCCAGATTTCCTAACCTTTAAAAAATCATACTTTCAAAGTACATGTAACTGAAATGACAATACAGTAAGACTGGTAAAAATATAGTAACTTTTTAAAGGTTGGAAATATGGTGGTATATCAAGGTCAGAGTTTTTTACTGGCTTTCAAAGCTTTTCAGGAAAGAACATACCTGGGCTTTACACGAAAGCCAAGAATTCCTAGGCTTGGCTTACTTGAACTGTAATAGTCAATGCAAATTTCCAGCTTTTCAGGAAAGCCTGGACTTTTGTTCTGTGTTTCTTGGCTTTCCAGGAGTTAGCATGTCCTGCTTTTCCATGAAAGCCAGGAATTTCCACACCTGGCACAGTCATTCCTGCCTTTCCTGGCTTTTCTGGGTTCGGTTTGTATGGACAAAATCCACGCTTTCCGCGAAAGCCCAGAGCCCTCCCCTGCTTTCCAGGCTTTTCTTGGAAGAACATTCCGGTCTTTCCAAGAAAGCCAGGAATTTCCATGCTTTCCTGGCTTTTCCAGGCTTTCCAGCGTCAAAAAAAGCAGGGAAAAGCCAAGAAAGCCAGGGTCTCCAGGCTTTTCCGGGGTTTCCGCGCTTTTCTTGGCTTTTTTTGGCAAGGGTAGCACGTCTATTAGCAAATCTAGACTGGTTGGATTTCGGCCGAGTCTTTTCCAGTATCGACGTTCCATAGAGCCTTGGACTCTGACTCAAACAAATAAACCTCACATGTTCTCTTATCAATATATACCAGTCCAGCACATATCCTGCAACGATCTCTGATATGCATCCTGAAACAAAGGAAAAGACTCGGCGCCCAAATAGACTAGTTCAGAGCAATGGTATTTGGTCGCACAAATTGATTCAAAACAAAGCGCGGCCCATCGCCAGGTTTCGCATTAAACAACTAGAATACCTATAGAATGTCTCTGAATTTTTTCAAAGCCTAAAAAAAATTTTCACGAGAGATATAGTACATTGAAGATGAAAAAGCGCTCGAGAAAACAAGCAAAACTGACGTGTGTATCGAATGTAAAACCTCACCTAAGCACACATTTCGCCTCCATTTCCCACAATATCCTGCACAACACTTCTTCAATGCTGCCTTTGTTGTTGTGTTACTAATAGACGGGCAAAGCAGGCTGGGAAGATTCGAAAAAATGCAAATTAAAACTTTCAGTTGAATCTACTCGATGATATTTCAATGTCGCCATGTTGTGACGTCACGCTATTGTTTCGCACAAGTGGAAATGCTCTGGACTGAATATGAGAGAGGGGAATCCAAATTCTCTTTCGATATGCTCCACATTATGTGATAATTATGCTTACTTCCTTAGTATCTTACAGGTCAGCAGTCACACTTCAAAGCCATTCAAATGCAAATCACTGCATGGTATATAATCCCAGGAGAGGACACAAACAAACAGTTCTTCCTTTCGTGTTTTCAGGTAGGTGAGTCGAGTTTATACTTCGCTCATAGGAAGCCCAAGCATAATATTTGAATATCATTAAAAATGGCGTTTTAAAAAATAAGACGTTGTATGGGATTTCGAAGCGAACATTTTGAGCAATACATAACAACGAACTAACTGAATAAAGTTCATGAAACATTACATGGTGTTGTTTGCAATCCTTACAACGCATTTTGAGCAATTTGAGGTCCATTTTCTTAACTGTGTTAGTACGTGTATAGTACATTGACAACTTGTCAATGTATTATACACGTACTAATGTTCACAGTTAAGTAATTTTCCCGGCACTCGTTGTAGCTCTGTGTTCCAACAGGTCCAAATGCTCAGATAGAAACGCTTAGAAACGCTTAGAAACATGAACACTGTGTTAATGTATGTTATTATCTGCTTGGTTTGTCGATTTAAAGCTCCGGGAGGCGGTTTTAGAAACTTGAAGTTTGACCTACTCTTTAAACATATATATACTCACAAGGCATGCAGCTTCAAGAACCTCAAATTTCCGACCGGCTTGGGATTTCGCCAAAATTAATACTCTTAACCTTGTGCCTTTGACAAAAGAATCCCATTTTCCGAAAGAACAGTCTTCGTGGCTTGATTTGGTCTGATTTTGACTCATTCGAGTCCGCGAACTGCCCCTTAAAATCCAGCACAAACTTTCGAATCTGATGGAAAATTCGTTTCTACCTATGATCTGCACAAGTTGCCTACTCAAAGGCATCTCAGGAATGCAGTTTTCGATGCAAATTTAAACTTGCGAGTCCCAAGCGGCCTGTTTGGCACACGCGCGTGCTGCCACGCATCGCAGCGCAACAATATGGTGATAAAAATAAATTAAAATGGTGAAATAAATTTTACTATTTCCAACAATCTGCACTTGTTTCTCGTGTGCCAAACAGGCCGCTTGGGACTCGCGAGTTCAAATTTGCATCGAAAACTGCATTCCTGAGATGTCTTTGAGTAGGCAACTTGTGCAGATCATAGGCAGAAACAAATTTTCCATCAGATTCGAAAGTTTGTGCTGGATTTTAAGGGTCAGTTCCGAACTCGAATGAGTCAAAATCAGGCCAATCAAACTACAAAGACTGTTCTTACGGAAACTGGGATTCTTTTGTCAAAGGCACAAGGTTAAGAGTACTAATTTTGGCGAAATCCCAGGCCGGTCGGAAACTTGAGGTTCTTGAAGCTGCATGCCTTGTGAGTATATTAAAAACTGGACTAGGCATATTGGATTTCTAGCATTTTGATTGGCTGAACGGAGCTAGGCTATCAGCTCATATACCTGCTGCGACCAAATATGGTCAATAAACACTCAACAGCAAAATGAACAAAGTGAGCTGAAAGTTCTTTTCCTCGCGAGCAACCCTGCGAGAAAAATGGACGAGAAAAATTACTTGGCAGCGAATTTAATTAAGCAGAAATTTCAACAGCGTCACCAACAAGCATCACCAACAGTGTCGTCTAACACAACTCAGAATTGTTTGAAGAAACTGTGCAGAAGTAGAAATTAATTTAAGCATTAAGCGTTGTGTTTTCAATCGTCACGTCGATCATTGGAATTCAACAAACGGTAGGTTTTATCAGGAAGGCTTTCCACTTCAAAATGTCAAGGCAAGACATAAAATAAAACACAGTGAAATGGGGTAGGGGCATTTAATAAAAACCATCACACATTCATGGCGATCGGTGCGAAAATCATGAAGCAGTCTAAACAAGTACTAAACAAAATACAGCTGCAAACTACCCCTGAGAAGGAAGGAACGGCGAGATTTTTTTTTTCGGCTTTAACACCCAAAATTGACACTGGTTTCCCGGCACTCGTTGTAGCTCTGTGTTCCAACAGGTCCAAATGCTCAGATAGAAATCGGATGCCATACAAACGGAGTTGAATCGCTTTTCCAGTTGTTTGATTGTTGTTTTTACCATTCCGTCCGCAACCTCTAAACCGAGAACAACTGCATTTTGCGCTCTGCGTTTAACAAACTATGATGGTGAATTCTAATGTTCCTTGCTACAGTAATCTTGCTTCTGAGCTGCATAGAAATTACCTCTTTAAGTTCAAATTTGTTTCGCTGTCTTCAGTTCGATCAAACACGCACATGATGGCTCCGTTGTGCAAACAGATTACAAGCTTGTTCAGTTTCAACTCCAGCAGCTAATATGGTGAAATTGTACAGCTTCAATCCGCTTTGAACGATGATTACATTAATGTTTCAGGAAAAATCAAACATGCACCATATTTCAGAGCCAATAATTAGAAGATTTTTTCCAAAACTTGTGCTACTTTGTTCACCTTCGAGCAGTTTTCAGTGATTCATTCAGGTTTGCAATGAAACGCTGCAACACTTCGCAAGGTCTTGGCGCCTTTTTCGTTCAGTCGTGTGATCGATTCTTGTTCCGTTTAAATTTCTTTTCTCATTTTTCCCGTTCTTTCTTGATTTTTTTTAAATAGTGGTAAAGTTTTTAATAAAACAATTATTCTACTCGGGCTTGCTGGATATCAAATGACTATAACCAACTCGGCACTACGCGCCTCGTTGGTTATCTATCATTCGATATCCAGCACGCCCTCGTAGAATAATTGTACATTTATAGAGTAGGTCAAACTTCAAGTTTCTAAAACCGCCTCCCAGAGCTTTAAATCGACAAACCAAGCACATAATAACATACATTAACACAGTGTTCATGTTTTTAAGCGTTTTTATTTGACTTTCATCCGTTCAAAAAGCCTTATTTATCGTATTCCCAAATCCTTTGTACATAACCGAAGCGGCCATTAATATTCAGCTGGCACAGGTCCGCAACACAAACAGAAGATGGTAAGCCTATGACTACAGTTTCCACGTGGCGCGAACCATGTCGTCCTCCACGGACAAGATTTCTTTGCAGGAGAACCGAATCGGTGACTCCTCAACGGTTGAAGCAACCGATACCGATGGCGAAATCGCTGATATTTCAGATGCAGTGTTTGAATTCTCTAAAAGAGAAATTTCCTGGCCTCAGCGGTGCCGCATCTCTTCCCGAATCGGGAAATATTACTAGCAAAGCTAGTTCAGCCGATTCTGCATCGTCTCATGCGGGTGTTTTTGACCCAATGGTGGTTATTACGGCTGAGCAAACTTCAGCGCCCACATCCGCAGCTGAAGGTGAAGACAAGCTTGACTCAATTTTTTGAAGAGAAGGAGACGGGAGCTTTGGATTTAATGTGGCCGATGTTATTGCTCTACGGGCGAACGATGCTTATAAAGCCGCTGGAGCCAAGGTTGAGAGAATTGCGCGATATATACAAGAGCACACAAAATGGTAAGTTCTTGTGTGTTGCCAAGGTTAATCTTGAACCTTGACACGACTTGCCAAGAAATACCAAGAAAGAGGATCTTGGTCTATAGGAAGTTCAGTATAGCCTGGTTTATTAAGTCAGCTCAACCAACGGTGTAGCTCTTCGATTCTGTATTGAAGGCCCAAATGGAAAATAATATGTTACAGCCTTCTAATATACTACCTGTGATAGGTGATGCAATCACCTTTATGGGTCACGCCTCCTGGCCTCCTTGAAGAGAGAGGAATTTTTCGAAGCCAGATATTGCTATTGTTAAAAGGATACCAACCGAGCCACAACAATTCCAGGACTTTATTCTAAACTGAACTCACTAAACTTGTGTTTCACCACGTAGCATCGAAACCGAACTAAATTAGTAAAAACTACATGGCGGGGACGCATAGCATGCATCTAATTAACTTAACTAATCAGGGTCCAATGTAACAGCATAAATTATCATACATAATTATAATTCTAACAGCTATAGCTTATCAGTCTGTCTGTAGTAAATCCAGTTCTGTTTCAACTTATCTCTTTGGAGATCTATGAACTTTCCAAACACATAAAATACATTGGAGAGGTTAATGAAATTGCTAAAACAATGGTACGCTTCAGTTTTGTAAGACGTATCACCGATTATAAGAACAATCATGGTATTTTCAAGTGTTCTTAGTGTGCCAGGAAGCCCTTTTTAGAGGTCACAGGGCTCATGTTACTTCTGATTCTCATGTTTATGCTGATAAATTTTCTGCATAACCTTGAAAACGGGTGCAAAATCACCAGTGATTCGTGGGTTCTGGACACGGTTTTCAAGATATCATTTTAAGATGGAAAATATTCAGATGACTATCAATTTTGTTTCTCCAGGGGAGTAAAAGATCTCTTTGGATCTAAAGGATGCTTATTTTAGTGTCCCTATTTCCATTTTATTTGTAGAAACCAGAGATATTAGTTTACCTGCTAACCTATTTACCAAAAATGTTTAAACCTATTGTTTCATACCTTAGATTAAATGGTCTCAGGATTGTCATTTTCTTCAGATGAGATCTTACTTGTTGTTGCACACTCTTTTCAAGAGTGTGTAGAAGAGCTCTCTTTATTACGAAAGTTACTGGAGAGCTTAGGTTTTTTTGTGATTAATGATGCCACGTCTCAGCTTAGGCCTGTTACAAGGATTTGTCTCCTTAGTTTTATTATTGATTCAGTGTCCATGAAGCGTTTGCTTCCTAAAGACAAATTGGAGGAAATTGTCTCAAAGAAGCCCATTTCAATTTTGCCTCGAAGAAGATTCCTTCTGTTAGAGAGGCAGCACATGCTATTGGTCTTCTTGTGTCAGCTTTTCCAGCTGTTTTAACAGTCATTTGTAGTATTATAGATCCATTGAATCGTGTAAATCTCAAGCATTGTCTGGGAATCTAGATTTTGCTCAGCCTATATCACTTAGCCCTCAGGCAAAATCAGATTTATACTGGAATGTTAACAATCTTTCTAAATTTAATGGTCGTTTTTTCGGAAATTGACCTTGGCAATTGATATTTGCATTGAATGTGATGCCAGCTTAGCTGGCTGGGGAGCCTTTTACAATGGCCAGTCTGCGAATGGTCATTGGCCGGCATTGGAAGCTCTAAAAGATATAAATTATTTGGAGTTACTTGCTGCCTTGTAGGTTTTGCAAGCCTTTTTGTCTAACCGACATGTTGTTCTTGTCAGTTACTAAAGCTAGATGGTTCTTCAGCTGTTGCTTTCATTAGCAACATGGGAGGTATTGAATCTCTTTCTTTAGATTCTATATCAGGAACCTGACAGGAGTGGTCCGTTTCAAAGAATATATTTATTTCCGCTCAACATATTCCAAAGAAAGCAAATTTTATGTTGGATTCCTTATCTGGGGGATTTTCTCCCATTTGGAACGGTCTCTCGGTGTTGATATCTTTAACCAGCTTACGGGGTAATATTTTCCCCAGACATTGATTCATTTGTGCCAAGGCTTAATGCCAAGTGAAATTGCTTTTTTTCATGGCACCCAGAGCCTGGTGCTACAGCTGTTGATGTTTTCAGTATTTACTGGGCTAATTTGAAATGCTATGCATTTCCCCCGTTTAGTCGGCTGACTCAAGTTTTGGCGAAAATACGCAGTGACAAGGCCCTAGTGCTTTTTATTGCTTCAGTGTGGACAACACAGAACTGGTATCGGCTGCTTTTGTAACTTTTGACAGATCACTCAATCCTATTGCCTCGAAAGGACAACCCTCTTACATTGCCTGAGTGTCAAGAGCTTTATCCCTTGAAACACAGCTTACTCCCATCTGCTTGGAGGTTATCCGGAGATCACTTGCAGACAGAGGCTTTTCTGGCGAGGCAAGCAGGATCATTACTGCCTCATGGCCCTCTGGGACTGATCAACAGTACAATTCAGCTTTGAAGAAATGGTGTTGCTGGTGTGAGCAAAGGAAAGAGTTGATTTTCTTCAAGCACATGTTAATGAGGTAGTAAATTTCCTGTCACAGTGTTACTCTGAAAGTAAAAGCTACAGTACAGTGAATACATATCGTTAGGCTCTTTCTTTAACCTTGCACCCTGTTAACAATGCTGTTTGCTGCTGTTGGTTTACACCCACTCGTGGACATGCCTCTCAAAGAAATTTACCACCTCAGAGTTTCACTTGCACATTATTTGTCAACTTGGGATGTTGTCAAGGTTACCACTTGTGCATTATCATCTGCTCAGAGAGAGCAGACTGTGTGTCTTAGATCTTAACTTTAAGAAACAATCTCAAGATTACATATTAAGAGTGAATGTCAGTAAAAATCAAAGAAAATTTAGAAAATCGCGGCCACGGTCAAAAAATTAATTTGTCTCATTCTTTGTCTACAGGAACCTTAATGTATGTAAGAAAGTGAAATGGGGTGAACTTCTTGAAATATTCTGTTTACTGGGAATAAACGGTTAAAAACTGAACCGACCTATAAAATTCAAATTTCAGTTTACGTGACCTCGAAATGTTGCACTTTTCAGGTAGTTCCTACGCTCATTAAAATGTAACAGCCAGACTTCCCTTACTATAAATAAACATATTGGGCCTTCTTCATTCTAGATATAGCGATATTCTTTGTCTCACGTTGTTTTCGCAAGAGCAAGGCATGGATTGCGAAGCGACATTTGAGAAATGTAAAAAACACCAAAAACATGGACCAAAGTAGCTCCACGAAAATACATGTGGTAGTGCATTAAAATCTTCCAGTCTTTATCCAAGGATACTTTAAAGATGGTTCTTCATTATTGTTGTTTTAATTTTCTGGGACCTTCTAATATTGCAATGCAAACACAAAGTGAATTTCTGATAAATTACAAATGGCGTCATGTTCAAATACAACAAAGCGCTCAGTATGTGTTCAACAAGAAAAATGTTTGGTACGAATACGGCAACTTGCCTCGTAAAAATCAACGTAAGCTTTTCAAACGTTCCTTGTTACATTGTTTTGCTTATACTCTTTCAAGTTAATTTAAGGTATCTACAAATAACGTACCGTAACTTCCTTCGCGAGTCTTCACAGACAGTATGATTTCCAATCAGTTTAGGACATGTCGGCACTTTAACTGCTTCCTTCGAAACGTCCATAAAAATACATCTTAAATGTATTAAGGAATGCTTTTGGGAAAAATTTTAAACTTTGGTTTTTGGTTGAAACGAGCGACGATAAACCGAAACTCCACAACAGGTGCGAGTCGGATAGATTGAAGATCAACACATTGGTATGTCACGCAACGCCTGATCGTACATTCGTGACGGATTTTGCCTATCCGGTTTCTGGTGACCAGATAATTCGCATTCGCTTTTTCTGCAACAATGAAGTAAAGTAAACATAACTTCCTTGTACATAAGGCTAGAACAAAAGAAAGTTATTTCATGGGACGCGAACAGGGGAGAGACGCAGAGAAGGGGGGTGGGTGGGGGAGAGGTGAGGCTGTCAATGTCTTTCACACTAGCTGCTATGTTTTCAAGCCTGCTGACTTGCTGAACGTGTAGGCACAGGATTTATTGAATCCATAGACCGGTTCATGACGAAACAACGGGGAACGCCAAACATTGAGGCCTTGTTGGAACAGGTTTCCGTAGTTGAATTTCCACGGCCTTATTACAATAAGTAGCAGGCTATGCACAGTGGTAAGCCTCGGCTTAAGCTGCAGAGTCGGTATCATCATTATCACACTCTTTTCCTGCTTTTTCCACTCGGCGTTTCTTAGCTGGCAGACGACCAAAGAAGCCTGTGATCTGTTGTGCACTGAGACCTTGTCGGGTTGAAATCGACGCGCCCCGATTGGTCCCTCACTGACGTCGTAAGGATTACATTTATGTCCAGTTTCCCCTCTTTTTTGAAACTGCTCCGTTAGTTTTTTTTCTGCTTGCCAGTGAATTACGTCTCAATGAATATTAATATATGAAATTCATATATTACGTCTCCTTTCTGATAGTCTTCAAGGCCCAACCCTTTGTAGGCGGCGGTTGTCCATCACCAGTCTGCAGGTTACTCTGAAGAGTACGAATTCATTCGTAAACCTCCGTCAACTTACAAGCGTACAATCTCGTTGCTTTATCATACAGAGTTTCCTCTTACAGTGCTGCGCGGTATGCCTACAGGTAGGTAAAATGGCCGTACGCTGTCACGCTTCTTTCTTCAGAGCAGGGAAGACCAAGCCCTCCTCCCTGTCATTAAAATTGCCTCCAGGCAGGTATTCTGAAGAAGAGTGCAGAGAGGCTTTCTTAAAGTGTCTGTGCCTGACAGCTCTAAAAGTTCGCCCACTTGTTATACGCTGGAATGGAGGAACTAGAACTTAAATTGGTGATTGTATAGCTCCTTCGAACAAGACTGTCAGATCCCAATGCTCACTCTCGAGCTAGCACGTTTGTCCGAAGCTAGCAAGGAACTCCTGTCCTAAAAAGGAGATAGACTTTCGAACAGAAGCCCAACATGCAGCCAGACTTCTGTTTAGTGTTCTCTTGCTCCTAGACTCGAAGTTGGTCTAACAACAATATTGTTGATATTGTTGAACAATACGCTCTGATGTTCTCGTTCTGGCTGATAACGTTTGGAATTCTTATTGTCTCACATGTTGGCATTTTCAGGAACTGTTCGCTTAAAGGGACATCCTAAAAAATACGTGGGGACTCGTAATAAATGAAGTCAAGTCTTTGTGGGCTTAATTCGCATTCTTCTGGTCTCATTACGAGGTACGGGAGCAGCCCTCCTATGAAACAAGCTATGGAGTCGCGCGATATTGCAGCGATAGCTGGTGATCGTTGGGAAGAATTGTCGTAACTCATTGACAGACAATTTGTCTGCTATAAAAGACAGTATTTGCCGTTGAGTATTCCAGTGTTGCGCGTTCAAGTAGCTTTGCGCACATGCCTCGAGAAATTTCACTTCTGTTCGCTTCTACTACTGACGTTGTTTTAGACAGCATGCATATGCAGGAGGATGAGTAAGGGCTCCGTCCAAACAAACCATCGGCTTCGACTAAATGTGGCCTGGTTATACTGCAAAAAAACAAGTTCCTCGCAAAGCTGAAACCACACAAATACATTTATTTACGTTGCACAAAGTAGATTTGTACGTTAAGTTCACAGACAGGGAACAGTATAATATCCACTAACTAGCCTACCCGCATCTTTGCCGCAACGCAGGAAAGAAATTTGAGTCGTGTGTGCGCAGGTTATCCTCTAACTTTTCCGTCCTGAAACAGATCCTTTTATACACCTCATACGTACCATCCTGTTGTCCTCTCAACATCGTGTTTTTTAGGTTTTTTAGCCTTCATAACAAGCGTTTCCGTAGGGTTTTCCGCAGGTTGGAAGCATTTTTTGCTTTTTTTACCGCGTAAAAATTGGGGTGGGTGCAATTTTCACTCGGAAATGCTTGCTATGCAGGCTGTTTTTTTTCGGCCATTTTTTGGTTCAGTATCATGATCAGAAATGCCAAATGCAAAAACTCAGTACTTACGGGCGACTGCTGAGCTAGTCTCTATTTTCTTACAATTTTTAATAAGTAATTTTCTTTTTAGGGGGGGGGGGGGGAAGTTGGAAGCAAGGGACAGAAGACGAGAAGGAGTGGGGTCGATTAAAAAATAGCAGAATGGGAAGGATTTATCCTGAAAATTCGAAAAGCTAGGGCAATAAAACTATAATCAATTACAAGAAACAACCGGGATATGTTGTTTTGTTAGTTCATACAGCTTCCTGGAAGTTAGCAAGTTAATCTCCCTTTCCGCTTGTGGTACCTACTTTCTATGGCCCGAAATTTTCTGAGGAACACAACATAATTTCTCGCTCACCCCCATCCTATCCCAAGACTTGATCAATAAGACGGACAAATGGCAATTTCCGAAAAATGCTTTGGACTCTGAAAAATTCCACATCTCGCTTAAATCAAACCAGCTTCCTTTTCAACTCTGGAGAACTTCAAAAACGTCTTGTGACTACTGATGTCTTTTTCGCAGGATGATATTGGTATGTCCGCAGATGAACAATTTCTGTCGCCAGTTAGGCCATCCCCACGGACGCAATTTTTTTTTTTCAACAACTCCAAAAAAAGCAAAAACAAAAACAAAAACAAAAACAAATAGAAAGCTTCTGAGTTATTTAGTTTCCCTCTCCACTTCCTCTGTTATTTCCTAATTTATGCTTTGTACACATCTCAAAGTGACTTCATGTAAATTAGCCCTTTACCGACTGACCCTCCCACATTTACAAGACAGAGGGCGATGGGAAACAAAACATTTCACGGGGATGGCCTTATCTACGCCGCAAACACCACCTGCAAAGACGAAGAATGAGCAAAACATTCTCTATCGAAGTTGGGACCCTTTTTTGATTAATAGTTTTTGCCACTAGTATTTTAAACAAAAAGAAGAGGTTCTTAGCTTTCTTACTTGGGTAACAATGAGTGTTTCCCATGAGTAAACAAATGTGCGTGTTTCATTTGTTTCTTCAATAGTCGAGACTCACAAATAGTAATTTTGAGCGCGTTTTTCTTGTTTACCGTTCGCTTTGCTGTCGCATTAGGGACGGACCATTAGAAAAGTTATGGGGGGGGGGAGAACAAAAAAAAAAATCATGCAAGGGAACGTTATGAGAAAAAAAAAATCATACACAGCGAGTAGCCCAGAAAAGAAGTTCTTGAATACGGAAAAAATATCCCTGCAAGGGAAATGTCAACAAAAAAAAATTGTGCAGCTCGAAAATTCCCAACCCCCGCCTCACTTTTCTCAGTTATGGTACGTCCCTGTTAGTAAGTTCAATTGACGTATAACTGCATGTTACGTGACACGTCTATTTTGAGTAGTCACGGGGGAAAGAATTGGAACAGTTGGTATTGTTTCTTGACTTATTTGAGTCCAAACCAGAATGATAGCGGACCGTAAAAAGTCCATAATGAGAACTTTTAAAGTAAAAAGTGCTTGTGGAGAAAATCGACTAGGGATGTTTACAAGACTTGGCTTTACGTGTTATCGACAACTGACAGCCGTCAGGCTGGTAAGTCTCATAAACTGAGTCAGTGATCTATTATAAAATACACCAGTTTTGAGGTGAATTTCAAGACATCGGCAAAACGGTTTGATCTAAAGGTCATTTTATCGCTGTGAGTCCCGGTGAAACTAGTTTGGTTTCGTGCTGTGCGGCATAATTCAGTTACCTGTAACCGAGTTTGCGTGTATAAAACAAGATTCAATCATGACTATGTTAATTCGGTCGTCGCGTGTAATCGGTCGATTTTAGCTGTTTTAGTTGTACACATTTAAGCTTTATTTAACAGGAGGGATGCAAAACAATATTATTTACCTGATTCACCTAATTTGAGTGATTTTAATCAGATATTAGATGTTACTGAACGAAGATTTCCGTGTTTATCGCATGCCGCACTTTTAATGTTATTGAATTGCGTTATGGCGTCACTTGTGTTTTGCCAAAATTCAGTTGGCGTTCGCATTCACAAATGAGAAGGTCCCAGAAATACAAAACCATAACTTTTTAGAACTATGTTTCAAGACTCTAAGTCTACAATATTAGACATTTTGATGCACTACCACATACATTTCTACGAAGCTGTTTCGGGCATGCTTTGGCGTGTAATCGAACGGCTGAAAATATAACTTCAAACTTTGTGCTTTTTTTCTTCAGGAAGACCCTGAGACGAAAAAGAACACCATATCCCAATTAAATAAGACCCAGTGTGTACATTTGTTGCTGTAGAAGGCTGGCTGTTGTATTTTATTTGGAACGGGAATCTTGCAAAAAGTGCAAAATTTTGGGCTCGCGCACCGCCAAATTCGATCAGATGGTTTTTAACCGTTAATATTGTTCAAAATGGATATTTCAAAAAACTAACCCCATTTCACTTTGTTTAGTACCTTAAACTTGCTGTAGACAACAAATGAGCGAAATCGATTTTTTGACCGTGGCCGCGATTTTACGGTTTTTCTTTGATTTTTACTGACATTCACTCTTAAGTTCTGTTACTGCTAAGCCTTTGTAGACTTCAAAACCTGGTAAATCTCTTGAATTCAAGTTTATGTTTTAACCTGATGAGCCCTCTTTTTGTACAAAGGCCACATTAGCATGAGTATATTTCGCATACAGAAAATGTAAGGTCCAGTAGTGGCTCCTTTGTGTCTAAGCTGTTTATTTTATTTAGTAGACCTTGTAAGCCAGTGCCCACTGTCACTGTAGTGTCCACAGTCACTGTGTGGAGTGTCTCTATCACCAATACACACTTGTATGTGAAAGGTGTTCCAGTTGTAGAGATTTTGCGTGCTGCTTACTGGACAAATGAACGTACATTTCGTAAATTTTATTTCAGAGAGCACGTTGTTCTTGAGTAATCAGTTTTACTTGTGTTGCAGAGATCATTCATTAAATTTTTGTCCTCGTTATACAGGATGTTTACATTGGCTTTAGTTCTTTAAAATCGCATAATTATCCCATAACGTGGAGCATATCGAAAGAGAATTTACAAATTAGACAAGGGGTGCTTATCTTGAAGTGTAATTGGAATTCTCTGAAGATATGCGGAGTATATGGGATAATGCTTCCCTCCCTACCTTATAATGTTTATTTTCTGTTACCCTCCCATGCCTTGGGACCTACGCCAATTTTTTCACTCCAGGAAGAACTGTTTGTTTGTGTCCTCTCCTGGGATTATATACCATGCAGTGATTTGCATTTGAATGGCTTTGAAGTGTGACTGCTGACCTGTTAGATACTAAGGAAGTATGCATAATTATCCCATAATGCTCCGCATATCTTCAGAGAATTCCAATTACATTTATAAATTCTTCTACAGGCCGGATCAGGGTCAGCCTTAGTCTCCTTCGCAGCCGCTCGGGCCGGAGTCACGCAACGCTCCCCGTCCCCAAGCGGCTGCTTCAAACCGACATACGTTCCTTTCTCGGAATAAACCAATCACAGTGCGGCTTTCATTTTCTTGCGGAGGTTCGCGCCAGAAATGTTCACCAATCACCTGGCTCCTTTTATTCGCTAAGTGACCGAGTTCTTTAAGTAGCAAATGGCGAATCGTGAAGACTGGCGTTCAATCTTGTAGCCAAAAAAATTCAGTTCACCGGCTTTAAATTCGCATCAGAAGTTAGCGATATCGAAGTTAATTGAAGGGAGAAAGGTATTTTCATTACTCCGTGCTCCGTCACGCGTGAACAGTAATCCACAAGACTGGAGTGAACATTTGAATGTTTCTTTGTAACGTCTGAGATTTGAATGAAACGTTGAGGATCCCTCTGGAAAACACTTTGAAAGTCACGAGTTAACGGAAAAATAACTTCGCTACACGCATACTAGTAAGAAACCTAATATTGTTCGGATATGTAACATTTCAAATGAAATGATATTTTGTAGCTCTTTGTTTCCGTAAATGTGGTAAAATTCTCACGGGAATTCCGAATCTCGGGAAGAATTACAAAACCGACGCGTTAACTTGAAAACTCTGTTCAAATTTTCAAAAATCCTGTTCACGCGTGACGGAGCATGGCTGTAATTTGCCGACTGGCTTAGGAAAATCTCTGATATTTCAAGCTTTGCCTTAGTCATCGACCAGATAGAAAAACAACAAAGCCACATCTGTGTTGTTGTGTCTCCATTGCAATTGCTTAGTCCAGTGGACGATCAAGTGGCGTATTTGAGAAGAAAAGAAGTAACGGCGGCGAGCATTAGCTCTTGTACTGAAAAGAAGGCGACATTGATTGAAAAGGTGAATGTTTCTGTGGTCTTTGGCTTCCCAGAATCATGGATCAAAATCGAACGTCGGAGAGCGATACTTGGAAATTCTGTTTATTCAAATAAATTATATGCTTTGGCCATCGACGAAGCCCACGTAATAAGATAATAATTAGACTAGCACAAAAGTCGAGCTTAGAGGATTTTTGCGGAAGCACGCAGGACTTTGGAGAAAGTCTAGATAACAATAAGAAATACAACCGGCAGGATCGAAATTAACATGTGAAGTTTCAGAGAACACGGAGGCACTAACTGGCACATCTCCAATGTTGTTCGTCTCTGGATCGTTCTTCCCTTACGAGTCTATTTTCTCTCAGCTGCTCCCTATTTCTACAGGTACTGAGAAGTTCTTGTTTGATTTCTTGAAGTTTCTTCGCTGCCCTTTTGTACTTCGCGAACTGCTGAAAACACACTCGACAGACAAACAATTTGCTGTCCTCAGAGTATTTATTTACGTCGATTTCCAGTGACAATCGAATGATCCCAGCTAAATCAGCGGACGTTTTTTCAAATATATAAACCTTATTTTTACTTAGAGAAATAAATGAACAAATATAACACTTAGTGCTTTCCGCGATTTTCTTTGTAGTTCCTTCCATAACACGTCGCAAGCCGCTGACGGTTTTTTCCGCGAAAAGACGCCAAACTATGCAGTGATTGGTGCAGCGTATACAATAGCAAGATGCTGATTGGTCCAAGTAAAAATATCGCAAACAATGGGAAAGGAATGTATGTCGGTTTGAAGCAGCCGCTTGGGGACGGGGAGCGTTGCGTGACTCCGGCCCGAGCGGCTGCGAAGGAGACTAGGTCAGCCTCTTTTGGATTGTAGTAACATGTTTCTTATTTATTTACCAATCTTTCTTTCAGTTATTATCTTAACGACATCACTGGTCTTAGTTGGTCTTACAATAGTCACTCCCACTGGGATTTTAAGTGGGAGTAACCTTACGGCAGCATGCAGGACCTTTCAGCAACCTCTTTCCCAAGGTCCTCTCTCTTTCTCGCGAACGAGGTTGTACTTGTCAGTAATACACAGGACGCGTGTCGTAATGAACCTTGGATGGCAAATTAATGACTTAGGGTTAACTCTCCACCATTCTCACGGTAACTCAGAGTAGGGAGGGTTCGACCGGAGTTCGAAGGGCATGGGCATGATTCCCGTCGGGGCTCAGATTTTATTTTTTGTACTGGTTTGAACCCAGGAGTCATGTCATAATTCGGTAAATTGTGATCGTCCGGGTGCGTGTAGTCTTGAGGAGGACTGTTTGAGATGACATTGACTGACGTTTCGACAACCTGAGCGGAAGTCATCATCAGAGTCAAGTGAACTGTGAATCGTCAGTAGAAGTTTTTTAGTCTCTGGTCGTGGTCCTGATTGGTCGACGATCTCGTGATGCTATTGGTCGTTTGTCAGTTAAGCCTTGATGTTATTGGCTGTGAAGACTGTTAAACGTGATTGGTGCGTTTCGATCCGCCTTTTGTTAGTCAAATGTCCCTTGGTCTATTGTTAGTCAAATAAGTCGGTTTGTCTATTGTTTGTCTGTCTTGTTATAATAATTGTCGGCAATCAGTTGTTTGTAAGGTGCAGGTAGCTGTTGGCCAAGTGGTACAGGTAGCTCTTTATCCAAGGCTCATTATGTTCTATCATGGGTATCGACTGTCATGTGTTGAGCGCCGCGGTTTGTTTTCTTCCATGAGAGAGTGTTCCACCTGGACTGGCGTCCGCCTACAAACGACACCAGAGAGAGAGGTTTAACTGTACTTATATTTTGTGAGCAAACAATTCAATTTTGATGCAGTCATGATCACTCAGTCATGATCATGGTCATGATCACACTTTTGAAGCTTGATATGGAACGTAAGCAGGAACTCCAAGCGTTAATTTTGTTTTAATTTTAATTTTTTCCATAATAATACAGATTTACAAGACTCTTGTTTACACCTAAAAGGATAATTTGAGGCTGCAACCAGACATGACTTATTCGTACAAATAAGCTGGTGATTGGGATTAGGTTCAGACTCTGTTCTTGGATCATATTAAGGTAACGCAGCGAGAGCAACAACAGAGTTTTTGCTCTTTGCTAAATGTTTAATCTACAGTTTAAAAACGTTTTGTGTTACATTCAATAGAATCGTTACAAATAGCAAAGAGGCCAGGTAACGCAAAAATCAGTTAATGGAAGAAAAGAAGCTCGTAGACAAAACATTCACGGACAAAAAGGTTTAGTTTACACCTGTGATGAAACATTTGCTCAACACAGTAGTAAAAACGTGGAAGAAATACTAACAGGGCATAGTACTGTTAGACTTTGCACATATAAGGTTTTTTGTTTGTTTGTTTTTTCTGGACTCCGAGGGCTTTGAGGAGCCGAGATGGATAAAACTGAAAATTCTTCAAGCGGACTGGAAAGGTAGACCTTAATGCCGTCGATTAAACAAAACGGTCTCGGCTAGCCTCTTTCGTTTTTATTTCTTTTTGCCGCTCTTTGTAAAATACGCGCACGTTGGTTTTTACATCTGATTGCTAAGTGCGTCAGGCACTGTCATTTGAAGCTCCTTCAATGCTTTCTCAAGTTCCATATCGTACTCTTTCATCTTCTCTATTTCCATATCATCCATCCGCGCATCGCTGGAGATCTAAAAGACAAATAGTTGAAACTGTTAGCTGTCAAATGTCAAAAGGTTCTGAAATTAAAACGTGGCGAGCTCCTGACTTTCTCTTTCACTATTGTTGTTCAGGCTTTACGTTCTTCATGGTCTGTAAATCATAAAAACTCAAAGGAATACATCATAAGCCATAAAAGAAAACAGGACCTCAGAATACTGTGGTACTGTTTCAAGTTATGCTGCACGGGGTGGTGTAAACGTTTGAGTTTGTGGATGAAAACCTAAAGTGTGTCTTTGACCATTCAAATGAAAGCTATTGAACAGTACGTTTCTGTGGTGCTTTTTATTGTGCTGTATAAGGTGGTGATGGCTTCTGAGTCTCAGGACAAAATTTTTAAATTTGGCCATTCAAATGAGCAGCATTTTTCTGCAGTGCTGTTTAGTAGGCGACACGACTTGAGATGGTTTAACTTCTGCTTTCGTGGATGATATCCTCAAGTGAGTGTGACCACTGAAATGAAAGCTATTGAAAAGTACCTTTATTTGATTCAGTAACTAAAGATGGTTTAACTTTTTGGTTTGTGGATCGGTTATCATAAACGTGACTATTGGAATGTAATGTCTTGCTTGTAGATACCGTGGTGCTCTCTAAAAGGATGTACAGGGTGAACAGACATTCTTTTTTCAGTACCTGAATAAAGTCTAGAAGTGTGCATGGAAATTCAAATAAAAGTTGTTTGATGAATTTGTTTTTGCATTGCTGCTTGTCATCAGTCAATATCTGGCAAATTAAAAATTGCTCGTATTTGTTTGTTTGTCTGTTTGTTTAGAACTAAGGTGCTCTTGATATTAAAAGAAAACGAAATGTAACTCAGTACCTTTTCTTCCCTTTTGTTTTCCGTTTCCTCTGTCGACGTGTCTCTTCCTAGGCACGGCCATTGCCCAGACCAACATCTTTGTTGCGGTTCT
Organism: Siderastrea siderea; assembly: GCA_964030785.1. Lineage (NCBI taxonomy): Eukaryota > Metazoa > Cnidaria > Anthozoa > Scleractinia > Rhizangiidae > Siderastrea > Siderastrea siderea. Next base: position 9,786,407 of record OZ034977.1, on the reverse strand, counting down.
CGTTTCTCATTTGTGCCTTGACTCTGTTCAGCCTGTTCAAGCCTTCTCTTATTCTGTTAACAAAAGGGAATTTCTGTGAGCTGAAAAGGAGCCAGCCCCTAGATTTAAAAAGGAGACGAGGATTTGTGATGACTGCTTTGTGGTAGAAAGATTTTGTTGTCCTTGAGTGGGGGAAGGAGGGGATGAGGGGGAGTTTGGGCCAGGTAGGGGGGTCTGCTTCGGACGACTAAATCCCATGGAAGTAACATGGATAATTAACGGGTCTATGAACAGGTTCTTTTCCTTTATATTAGTTTGTTCTCTTTTTAATTATAACCTACTTACACATAACTTACACATCCCAGTAACTTACACATAACTTATAAATCCCAGTAACTTAAACATGCCAATAACTTCCACTTCCCAGTGAAGTTTTACATCAGGCCGTTATCTTTACACTTATCACTCTGATTTTATCGACATAAAGCCAAGTTAGTTTTAGGTCGACATAGTTGTGGTTGTAGCTTTTAACGGCCGTTGCAATTGCTCAGTTACTGTGTGGTAACTTACCAGGTCAAGTATGTCTTGAAGAAAATCCTGTTTCAGTTCTGTCTCTCGATGACACCAGTTCTGTCCGGCTGGACATCTCTGTGGCTCTCTTTTCTCGTTTATATCTTGACCTTGCTTTACTTGTTCAAGTCTTCTCTCGTCCTGAATTAGGTATGCATTTTACATTTAATAACTGGTCCAGGATGCAAGGTGTCTTTAAGTTGTTTTCCCCGATGTCACCCGAAACAAAGTCGAGGGGAACATCGAGATCCCTGAGAAACTCCGGCTAGTTTCCCAGAATTAAAATAATGTGTTAGAATAATTAGTTCCTTTAATCAGAAAGAAAAAATAGCCTAAGTAAGTTATCAGTGTTCAAATTCAGTCAATAAGAAATGCAGAATAAACTTTAGACAGATTCCTTTAACCTAGAGACGTGTGCAACGTAAATGAAAGTGACCTGCATTAATGGCTGGTAACCGCTCCTCAGTTTAGTTTTGTGCCATCTTACCCAGTTAAGCATGTCCAGAAGAAAATCTCGTTTCATTTGTCTCTGGTTCTGGCACCATGTCTGGCCGGCGGGGCATCTATTAGGCTCTCTTTTCTCGTTTAAGCCTTGATTTGTCTTGACTTGTTTAACTCTTCTCTTCTCCTGAATCAGATATTTACAAATATTAACTTACCATACACAACAACAAAGGACGGTTCGCTTATACCGTCCAGATTGAAATGATTTGTTCAGTGTTGTAAGACTAATTATAACGGGCTACAACGAATAGGGGGACGGAAAGGAGGTTAAAGCAAAACACGAAAACAACACAAACTAGAAAAACAACAACAACAACAACAACAACAACAATAACAAATAAAACCAGGAAGTTAGGAGAAGGAGGAGGGTGTTATAATCAGGGTCAGAGTCTTATGGTATTTAATAATTATTTCTGTACATCTACTGATAAGGTACATGACAGGTGTAACAGAGCCAGTGAGGGGTCAATTTAATAAAGAAACTACACTTGTAATTTTTACAAGTGTAATTTACACGTGTAAAGTCCAACTTGTAAATGTAAGAATTTAATAAAAGAATTTTCTACTCTGGAACTTACACGTGTAGCACGAGTCAGATACAAGAGTAAATTACAATTGTAGCCCTAAAATTGTAAACTCCGCTGGAATGCCCTTGTAGTTTACAAGTGTACAATCCAATCTCCCTGCTTTAATCTATGCTAATGTCTATTCTAATAGCAGGTTTATTAATTGCAGAAGATGAGCGAGAGCGTCCTCAGAGAGACGAAAATTCACCCGAAATTCCCTTGGATTTTCCGTGTATAACAGCCGCCTTTCCTCGAAATTCCTAGGTTGCCGGATATTAGATGCCTCAGCAGCTCGTCGAGTTCTTCTTTGCTTGAGGAAAACATATTTTGTCACAAAAATACGTTTTTTACAAGACGTTCCCAATGTTTACAAGTAACATGCGACTTGTAATTTGCACTTGTGATTTAAAAATACAAGTCGGACTCTTGTAAAAGTTTTATTAAATTTGATACTTACCATAGTTTACACGTGTAACGCTACACCTGTAATTACAAGTCGGACAATTGTAACTTGGACTTGTAACGATGTTTATTAAACTCGTTTTCATCTGCGCTTGTACGTACAATGGTCCGACTTGTAAATTACAAGTGTAAAAGTTTTATTTAATTGAACCCAGGATTTCTTACCCAGTCAAGTATATCCCGTAGAAGTTTTTCTCTGATGCTTAATTCTGTGCCTCGGATGGATTGAACTTTTGATCTCTCTTCTGATGTTGCAAACATTGAGTGTTCGTCTCTGCTCCAGTCATTTGCAACAGATCTTTGTTCTCCTGGGAACAACTTTAAGACAAAAATAAGTATGAGGCTTAACTTGGCGGACTCCTTCTACGGCTTTCTCGAAGTTGTATCACAGGCAGACCACCCTCTGTTCGTGTGGTGTGTTTACTGTTGGAACTTGAGACTCTAATTTTGAGGCGACTCGATCGGTTGAGATTTTGTTCGACTAGTACAGATATTTAAATATTCTTTACCTTTAAAGTATAAAGAAAATATTTACTGAAACACGAGTGTTTGTTTTTGTGTTGAAAGTAAACTCTCTAGAGAACGTCTTATACATCTCAGAACAGCAAAAAAACACCAATCGTGACTCAGTTGATATTTTCTTTATACTTTATTGAACCATAAAGGTAAAGAATACTTAAATATCTGTGCTAGTCGAACAAAATCTCAACCGATCGAGTCGCCTCAAAATTAGTCTCAAGTTCCAACAGTAAACACACCACACGAACAGAGGGTGGTCTGCCTGTGGTTGTATGATCACACGGATGAGTTGTGCAGTAATTCGGTCTTCTAAATTCTTAACTTTGTTCACCTTGTCAAAGAGGTTTTCTTTTCCTCCAAGTTGTTTGTATGACGAAGGAAGTGAAGCACATAGCACAATGTAGAAGTTTATAATGAGAAGCACTTTTAAACACTTGTGGTCCATCACAGGAGGTTAAAATCAGCTTTTTATCACTCTAAAATCAACGAAGAAAGTTGAAGAGTTAGCTTAATTAAATGCATTAAATAATAACCCACTTGGGCATGAATATCGCTCTCTGCAGTCTCAGGGGTAGAGGTTCTTCCAAATTTAAGTGCAGTGGTGCTTGTCAGAAAATTTTTGGAAGTAACCCCTGAAAGTTACCATGCATATTCTCATTTGGTAGATGTGCTATCTTTTTTGACAAGTATTTACGTCTCCCGACAATTCGCCGTTTTCTCTCCTAAATTATGCCAGGATCATTCTTCTACCACAGTCTTCCCGCTGATGCATACATCCCTTACAAAGCGACTCAAAATGACACATGCAAACTTCCACAGACACACTAAACCAGTTTCTCTTTCATACATGCTTATTACACAGCTACACCCTCCGGTACCTCGCAATGGCTACTTATCAATTAATTCCCACTTTCATTTATGATTGATAGGCCGTGCACGTGGTTTGCCAGTGAACAACCACGTACACTGCAAAGTCACTTTGCACTTCGGGCCAAATGGAAAAGGAGAAGCTGGACTGGACTCTGGACTGGACTTTGGACTGGACTCTGGACTGACTTTGATTGACTTATAAGAATATGAATCAGACGGCCAAATGGAAAAGCTGGGCTGGTCTCTGGACTGGACTCTGGACTGACTTTGACTTGTAAAAATATGAAATAGACTCAATATTTTACTAACCAGTAATGAATAAAAATAAAGTTAAATTTTAAATCACTTAAACTCATGAATCAAGTTAGGGATGACAAACATAGCAGCAAGGCTGATCTGACTACGTAGAAAGATTTGACTCTGCAAGACATCAACACGACACTAATAGAACTTCAACAGAGCAGGGTTGCAGCCGTAGCCAGCTGTTTCGCTCTTCTTAGAGCTCATCAGGACAGCATAGCAAGATGGCGAAAATGCCGTAAAACTACCCGTGCACTAGACCATTATATTTTTTTTTCGGGGGAAGGAGGAAGATTTTTTCTGCATGATTTTTTTTCGTGACTGAAAGCTTTGTATGAATTTCATTTCGCTAGTTTGCAATAACTTTTTTTGCTTTGTGCCGCTATGCGCGATTTTTATTACTCGAAATTTCGTGCGCACTTGTCTAACAGAACTGGAAGTGATGGGCTTTGAACTTTTGACGTCTCCATGAATCAATCTCCAGCCTTGTCTTCGTTTCGTTAGAGAAAAAACATGACACGCAGGATGGGAAAACGAAATTGACCAAGGAGACCAACGTGTACTTTCATCCACTCACTGAATGTGTTAATAAGCAGGCACCCCACTACTCATCTTTCACCCCACCGACAGAGACCTTATTTGTTTAGGTCCACGACGACCGTTTTTTCTCTAACGAAATGAAGACAAGGCTGGAGATTTGATTCATGGAGGCCTCAAAAGTTCAAAGCCCGTCAGTTACAGTTGTGTTAGAAAAGCGCTCGCGAAATTTCGAGAAATAAACATCGTGCAAAGTGGCAGAAAGCGAAACATTTATTGCAAACTAAATGAAATTCATACAAAGCTTTCAGTCACGAAAAAAAAATTCATGCAGAAAAAAAAATCTCACCCCCCCCCCCCCCCCCTCCCGAAAAAAAATACAATGGTCCATCCTTAACTTCTTTGGTATGATTTTAAGTGATTTAAAATTTAACTTTATTTTTAATTATTAGTTGGTTAGTAAAATATTGAGTCTATTTCATATTTTACAAGTCAATCAAAGTCAGTCCAGAGTCCAGTCCAAAGTCCAGACCAGAGTCCAGTCCAGCTTTTTCATTTGGCCGAATCAGACTCAATATTTTAGTAATCAGTTAATAAATAAAAATAAAGTTGAATTTTAAATCACTTAAAATCATACCAAACAAGTTAGGGATGGGCCATTATTCTTTTTTTCGGGGGAGGGGGGGGGGGAGGAAGATTTTCTTCTACATGAATTTTTTTTTCGTAACTGAAAGCTTTGTATGAATTTCATTTCACTAGTTTGCAGTAACGTTTTTTGCTTTGTGCCGCTATGCACGAGTTTTATTTCTAGAAATTTCGCGCGCGCTTGTATAACACAACTGTAACTGATTTGCTTTGAGCTTTTGAGGTCTCCATGAATCGTATCTCCAGCTTTGCCTTCATTTCGTTAGAGAAAAAAAACATTACACGCAGGATGGGAAAACGAAATTGACTGAGGAGACCGACGTGTATTTTCAATATCCTCTCACTGAATGTGTCAATAAGCATGCACCCCACTACTCATCTTTCACTCCACCGACACATAGAGAGACATTTATTTGTTCAGGCCGACGATGACTTTCTTAAGGGTAAACTTGATCTTTAAAAACAGTCCTAGTTTTTCTCTAACGAAATGAAGACAAGGCTGGAGATAATGATTCATGGAGATCTCATAAGTTCAAAGCCCATCAGTTACAGTTGTGTTAGAAAAGCGCGCGCAAAATTTCTAGAAATAAAAATCGTGCATAGCGGCAGAAAGCAAAACATTTATTGCAAACTAAATGAAATTCATGCAAAGCTTTCAGTCACGAAAAAAAAAATTAATGCAGAAAAAAAATCTTCCCCACCTCCCGAAAAAAAATATAATGGTCCATCCCTAACTTGTTTGGTATGACTTTAAGTGATTTAAAATTTAACTTTATTTTTAATTATTAGTTGGTTAGTTAGGTATTAGGTCTATTACATTTTTACAAGTCAATCAAAGTCAGTCCAGGGTCCAGTCCAGGGTCCAGTCCAGGGTCCAGTCCAAAGTCCACTCCAGAGTCCAGTCCAGAGTCCTCTCCTTCTTTTCCATTTGGCCTACACTTCAGCAAGTCGAGGAATTGAACACATGCGGTGCTTGTCTTGTTTGAATTTTTGTTTGTCCTTTGCTTAGACTGATATTTTATCGACATGGTTGAGTTGAGGAAACATTTATTACAACTGAGGCCGGAGTCACGCAACGCTCCCCGTCCCCAAGCGGCTGCTTCAAACCGACATACGTTCCTTTCTCGGAATAAACCAATCACAGTGCGGCTTTCATTTTCTTGCGGAGGTTCGCGCCAGAAATGTTCACCAATCACCTGGCTCCTTTTATTCGCTAAGTGACCGAGTTCTTTAAGTAGCAAATGGCGAATCGTGAAGACTGGCGTTCAATCTTGTAGCCAAAAAAATTCAGTTCACCGGCTTTAAATTCGCATCAGAAGTTAGCGATATCGAAGTTAATTGAAGGGAGAAAGGTATTTTCATTACTCCGTGCTCCGTCACGCGTGAACAGTAATCCACAAGACTGGAGTGAACATTTGAATGTTTCTTTGTAACGTCTGAGATTTGAATGAAACGTTGAGGATCCCTCTGGAAAACACTTTGAAAGTCACGAGTTAACGGAAAAATAACTTCGCTACACGCATACTAGTAAGAAACCTAATATTGTTCGGATATGTAACATTTCAAATGAAATGATATTTTGTAGCTCTTTGTTTCCGTAAATGTGGTAAAATTCTCACGGGAATTCCGAATCTCGGGAAGAATTACAAAACCGACGCGTTAACTTGAAAACTCTGTTCAAATTTTCAAAAATCCTGTTCACGCGTGACGGAGCATGGCTGTAATTTGCCGACTGGCTTAGGAAAATCTCTGATATTTCAAGCTTTGCCTTAGTCATCGACCAGATAGAAAAACAACAAAGCCACATCTGTGTTGTTGTGTCTCCATTGCAATTGCTTAGTCCAGTGGACGATCAAGTGGCGTATTTGAGAAGAAAAGAAGTAACGGCGGCGAGCATTAGCTCTTGTACTGAAAAGAAGGCGACATTGATTGAAAAGGTGAATGTTTCTGTGGTCTTTGGCTTCCCAGAATCATGGATCAAAATCGAACGTCGGAGAGCGATACTTGGAAATTCTGTTTATTCAAATAAATTATATGCTTTGGCCATCGACGAAGCCCACGTAATAAGATAATAATTAGACTAGCACAAAAGTCGAGCTTAGAGGATTTTTTCGGAAGCACGCAGGACTTTGGAGAAAGTCTAGATAACAATAAGAAATACAACCGGCAGGATCGAAATTAACATGTGAAGTTTCAGAGAACACGGAGGCACTAACTGGCACATCTCCAATGTTGTTCGTCTCTGGATCGTTCTTCCCTTACGAGTCTATTTTCTCTCAGCTGCTCCCTATTTCTACAGGTACTGAGAAGTTCTTGTTTGATTTCTTGAAGTTTCTTCGCTGCCCTTTTGTACTTCGCGAACTGCTGAAAACACACTCGACAGACAAACAATTTGCTGTTCTCAGAGTATTTATTTACGTCGATTTCCAGTGACAATCGAATGATCCCAGCTAAATCAGCGGACGTTTTTTCAAATATATAAACCTTATTTTTACTTAGAGAAATAAATGAACAAATATAACACTTAGTGCTTTCCGCGATTTTCTTTGTAGTTCCTTCCATAACACGTCGCAAGCCGCTGACGGTTTTTTCCGCGAAAAGACGCCAAACTATGCAGTGATTGGTGCAGCGTATACAATAGCAAGATGCTGATTGGTCCAAGTAAAAATATCGCAAACAATGGGAAAGGAATGTATGTCGGTTTGAAGCAGCCGCTTGGGGACGGGGAGCGTTGCGTGACTCCGGCCCGAGCGGCTGCGAAGGAGACTAGGTCAGCCTCTTTTGGATTGTAGTAACATGTTTCTTATTTATTTACCAATCTTTCTTTCAGTTATTATCTTAACGACATCACTGGTCTTAGTTGGTCTTACAATAGTCACTCCCACTGGGATTTTAAGTGGGAGTAACCTTACGGCAGCATGCAGGACCTTTCAGCAACCTCTTTCCCAAGGTCCTCTCTCTTTCTCGCGAACGAGGTTGTACTTGTCAGTAATACACAGGACGCGTGTCGTAATGAACCTTGGATGGCAAATTAATGACTTAGGGTTAACTCTCCACCATTCTCACGGTAACTCAGAGTAGGGAGGGTTCGACCGGAGTTCGAAGGGCATGGGCATGATTCCCGTCGGGGCTCAGATTTTATTTTTTGTACTGGTTTGAACCCAGGAGTCATATCATAATTCGGTAAATTGTGATCGTCCGGGTGCGTGTAGTCTTGAGGAGGACTGTTTGAGATGACATTGACTGACGTTTCGACAACCTGAGCGGAAGTCATCATCAGAGTCAAGTGAACTGTGAATCGTCAGTAGAAGTTTTTTAGTCTCTGGTCGTGGTCCTGATTGGTCGACGATCTCGTGATGCTATTGGTCGTTTGTCAGTTAAGCCTTGATGTTATTGGCTGTGAAGACTGTTAAACGTGATTGGTGCGTTTCGATCCGCCTTTTGTTAGTCAAATGTCCCTTGGTCTATTGTTAGTCAAATAAGTCGGTTTGTCTATTGTTTGTCTGTCTTGTTATAATAATTGTCGGCAATCAGTTGTTTGTAAGGTGCAGGTAGCTGTTGGCCAAGTGGTACAGGTAGCTCTTTATCCAAGGCTCATTATGTTCTATCATGGGTATCGACTGTCATGTGTTGAGCGCCGCGGTTTGTTTTCTTCCATGAGAGAGTGTTCCACCTGGACTGGCGTCCGCCTACAAACGACACCAGAGAGAGAGGTTTAACTGTACTTATATTTTGTGAGCAAACAATTCAATTTTGATGCAGTCATGATCACTCAGTCATGATCATGGTCATGATCACACTTTTGAAGCTTGATATGGAACGTAAGCAGGAACTCCAAGCGTTAATTTTGTTTTAATTTTAATTTTTTCCATAATAATACAGATTTACAAGACTCTTGTTTACACCTAAAAGGATAATTTGAGGCTGCAACCAGACATGACTTATTCGTACAAATAAGCTGGTGATTGGGATTAGGTTCAGACTCTGTTCTTGGATCATATTAAGGTAACGCAGCGAGAGCAACAACAGAGTTTTTGCTCTTTGCTAAATGTTTAATCTACAGTTTAAAAACGTTTTGTGTTACATTCAATAGAATCGTTACAAATAGCAAAGAGGCCAGGTAACGCAAAAATCAGTTAATGGAAGAAAAGAAGCTCGTAGACAAAACATTCACGGACAAAAAGGTTTAGTTTACACCTGTGATGAAACATTTGCTCAACACAGTAGTAAAAACGTGGAAGAAATACTAACAGGGCATAGTACTGTTAGACTTTGCACATATAAGGTTTTTTGTTTGTTTGTTTTTTCTGGACTCCGAGGGCTTTGAGGAGCCGAGATGGATAAAACTGAAAATTCTTCAAGCGGACTGGAAAGGTAGACCTTAATGCCGTCGATTAAACAAAACGGTCTCGGCTAGCCTCTTTCGTTTTTATTTCTTTTTGCCGCTCTTTGTAAAATACGCGCACGTTGGTTTTTACATCTGATTGCTAAGTGCGTCAGGCACTGTCATTTGAAGCTCCTTCAATGCTTTCTCAAGTTCCATATCGTACTCTTTCATCTTCTCTATTTCCATATCATCCATCCGCGCATCGCTGGAGATCTAAAAGACAAATAGTTGAAACTGTTAGCTGTCAAATGTCAAAAGGTTCTGAAATTAAAACGTGGCGAGCTCCTGACTTTCTCTTTCACTATTGTTGTTCAGGCTTTACGTTCTTCATGGTCTGTAAATCATAAAAACTCAAAGGAATACATCATAAGCCATAAAAGAAAACAGGACCTCAGAATACTGTGGTACTGTTTCAAGTTATGCTGCACGGGGTGATGTAAACGTTTGAGTTTGTGGATGAAAACCTAAAGTGTGTCTTTGACCATTCAAATGAAAGCTATTGAACAGTACGTTTCTGTGGTGCTTTTTATTGTGCTGTATAAGGTGGTGATGGCTTCTGAGTCTCAGGACAAAATTTTTAAATTTGGCCATTCAAATGAGCAGCATTTTTCTGCAGTGCTGTTTAGTAGGCGACACGACTTGAGATGGTTTTAACTTCTGCTTTCGTGGATGATATCCTCAAGTGAGTGTGACCACTGAAATGAAAGCTATTGAAAAGTACCTTTATTTGATTCAGTAACTAAAGATGGTTTAACTTTTTGGTTTGTGGATCGGTTATCATAAACGTGACTATTGGAATGTAATGTCTTGCTTGTAGATACCGTGGTGCTCTCTAAAAGGATGTACAGGGTGAACAGACATTTTTTTTTTCAGTACCTGAATAAAGTCTAGAAGTGTGCATGGAAATTCAAATAAAAGTTGTTTGATGAATTTGTTTTTGCATTGCTGCTTGTCATCAGTCAATATCTGGCAAATTAAAAATTGCTCGTATTTGTTTGTTTGTCTGTTTGTCTGTTTGTTTAGAACTAAGGTGCTCTTGATATTAAAAGAAAACGAAATGTAACTCAGTACCTTTTCTTCCCTTTTGTTTTCCGTTTCCTCTGTCGACGTGTCTCTTCCTAGGCACGGCCATTGCCCAGACCAACATCTTTGTTGCGGTTCTCGTTTCTCATTTGTGCCTTGACTCTGTTCAGCCTGTTCAAGCCTTCTCTTATTCTGTTAACAGAAGGGAATTTCTGTGAGCTGAAAAGGAGCCAGCCCTTAGATTTAAAAAGGAGACGAGGATTTGTGATGACTGCTTTGTGGTAGAAAGATTTTGTTGTCCTTGAGTGGGGGAAGGAGGGGATGAGGGGGAGTTTGGGCCAGGTAGGGGGGTCTGCTTCGGGCGACTAAATCCCATGGAAGTAACATGGATAATTAACGGGTCTATGAACAGGTTCTTTTCCTTTATATTAGTTTGTTCTCTTTTTAATTATAACCTACTTACACATAACTTACACATCCCAGTAACTTACACATAACTTATAAATCCCAGTAACTTAAACATGCCAATAACTTCCACTTCCCAGTGAAGTTTTACATCAGGCCGTTATCTTTACACTTATCACTCTGATTTTATCGACATAAAGCCAAGTTAGTTTTAGGTCGACATAGTTGTGGTTGTAGCTTTTAACGGCCGTTGCAATTGCTCAGTTACTGTGTGGTAACTTACCAGGTCAAGTATGTCTTGAAGAAAATCCTGTTTCAGTTCTGTCTCTCGATGACACCAGTTCTGTCCGGCTGGACATCTCTGTGGCTCTCTTTTCTCGTTTATATCTTGACCTTGCTTTACTTGCTCAAGTCTTCTCTCGTCCTGAATTAGGTATGCATTTTACATTTAATAACTGGTCCAGGATGCAAAGTGTCTTTAAGTTGTTTTCCCCGATATCACCCGAAACAAAGTCGAGGGGAACATCGAGATCCCTGAGAAACTCCGGCTAGTTTCCCAGAATTAAAATAATGTGTTAGAATAATTAGTTCCTTTAATCAGAAAGAAAAAATAGCCTAAGTAAGTTATCAGTGTTCAAATTCAGTCAATAAGAAATGCAGAATAAACTTTAGACAGATTCCTTTAACCTAGAGACGTGTGCAACGTAAATGAAAGTGACCTGCATTAATGGCTGGTAACCGCTCCTCAGTTTAGTTTTGTGCCATCTTACCCAGTTAAGCATGTCCCGAAGAAAATCTCGTTTCATTTGTCTCTGGTTCTGACACCATGTCTGGCCGGCGGGGCATCTATTAGGCTCTCTTTTCTCGTTTAAGCCTTGATTTGTCTTGACTTGTTTAACTCTTCTCTTCTCCTGAATCAGATATTTACAAATATTAACTTACCATACACAACAACAAAGGACGGTTCGCTTATACCGTCCAGATTGAAATGATTTGTTCAGTGTTGTAAGACTAATTATAACGGGCTACAACGAATAGGGGGACGGAAAGGAGGTTCAAGCAAAACACGAAAACAACACAAACTAGAAAAACAACAACAACAATAACAAATAAAACCAGGAAGTTAGGAGAAGGAGGGGGTGTTATAACCAGGATCAGAGTCTTATGGTATATAATGATTATTTTTGTGCATCTATAAGGTACATGACAGGTGTAACACGGCCAGTCAGGGGTCAATTTAATAAAGAAACTACACTTGTAATTTTTACAAGTGTAATTTACACGTGTAAAGTCCAACTTGTAAATACAAGAATTTAATAAAAGAATTTTCTACTCTGGAACTTACACGTGTAGCACGAGTCAGATACAAGAGTAAATTACAGTTGTTGCCCTAAAATTGTAAACTCCGCTGGAATGCACTTGTAGTTTACAAGTGTACAATCCAATCTCCCTGCTTTAATCTGTGCTAATGTCTATTCTAATAGCAGGTTTATTAATTGCAGAAGATGAGTGAAAGCGTCCTCAGAGAGACGAAAATTCACCCGAAATTCCCTTGGATTTTCCGTGTATAACAGCCGCCTTTCCTCGAAATTCCTAGGTTGCCGGATATTAGATGCCTCAGCAGCTCGTCGAGTTCTTCTTTGCTTGAGGAAAACATATTTTGTCACAAAAATACGATTTTTACAAGACGTTCCCAATGTTTACAAGTAACATGCGACTTGTAATTTGCACTTGTGATTTAAAAATACAAGTCGGACTCTTGTAAAAGTTTTATTAAATTTGATACTTACCATAGTTTACACGTGTAGCGCTACACCTGTAATTACAAGTCGGACAATTGTAACTTGGACTTGTAACGATGTTTATTAAACTCGTTTTCATCTGCGCTTGTACGTACAATGGTCCGACTTTTAAATTACAAGTGTAAAAGTTTTATTAAATTGACCCCAGGATTCCTTACCCAGTCAAGTATATCCCGTAGAAGTTTTTCTCTGATGCTTAATTCTGTGCCTCGGATGGATTGAACTTTTGATCTCTCTTCTGATGGTGCAAACATTGAGTGTTCGTCTCTGCTCCATTCATTTGCAACAGATCTTTCTTCTCCTGGGAACAACTTTAAGACAAAAATAAGTATGAGGCTTAACTTGGCGGACTCCTTCTACGGCTTTCTCGAAGTTGTATCACAGGCAGACAACCCTCTGTTCGTGTGGTGTGTTTACTGTTGGAACTTGAGACTCTAATTTTGAGGCGACTCGATCGGTTGAGATTTTGTTCGACTAGTACAGATATTTAAGTAGTCTTTACCTTTAAAGTATAAAGAAAATATTTACTGAAACACGAGTGTTTGTTTATGTGTTGAAAGTAAACTCTCTAGAGAACGTCTTATACATCTCAGAACAGCAAAAAGAAAAAAAAACCAATCGTGACTCAGTTGATATTTTCTTTATACTTTATTGAACCATAAAGGTAAAGAATACTTAAATATCTGTGCTAGTCGAACAAAATCTCAACCGATCGAGTCGCCTCAAAATTAGAGTCTCAAGTTCCAACAGTAAACACACCACACGAACAGAGGGTGGTCTGCCTGTGGTTGTATGATCATACGGATGAGTTGTGCAGTAATTCGGTCTTCTAAATTCTTAACTTTGTTCACCTTGTCAAAGAGCTTTTCTTTTCCTCCAAGTTGTTTGTATGACGAAGGAAGTGAAGCACACAGCACAATGTAGAAGTTTATAATGAGAAGCACTTGTAAACACTTGTGGTCCATCACAGGAGGTTAAAATCAGCTTTTTATCACTCTAAAATCAACGAAGGAAGTTGAAGAGTTAGCTTAATTGAATGCATTAAATAATAACCCACTTGGGCATGAATATTGCTTTCTGCAGTCTCAGGGGTAGAGGTTCTTCCAAATTTAAGTGCAGTGGTGCTTGTCGGAAAATGTTTGGAAGTAACCCCTGAAAGTTACCATGCATATTCTCATTTGGTAGATGTGGCTACCTTTTTTGACAAGTATTTACGTCTCCCGACAATTTGCCGTTTTCTCTCCTAAATTATGCCAGGGTCATTCTTCTACCACAGTCTTCCCGCTGATGCATACATCCCTTACAAAGCGACTCAAAATGACACATGCAAACTTCCACAGACACACTAAACCAGTTTCTCTTTCATACATGCTTATTACACAGCTACACCCTCCGGTACCTCGCAATGGCTACTTATCAATTAATTCCCACTTTCATTAATGATTGATTCGCCGTGCACGTGGTTTGCCAGTGAACAGCCACGTACACTGCAAAGTCACTTTGCACTTCGGGCCAAATGGAAAAGCAAAGGCTGTACTGGACTCTGGACTGGACTTTGGACTGGACTTTGGACTGGACTCTGGACTGGACTGTGGACTGACTTTGATTGACTTGTAAAAATATGAATCAGACGGCCAAATGGAAAAGCTGGACTGGACTCTGGACTGGACTTTGGACTGGACTCTGGACTGACTTTGATTGACTTGTAAAAATATGAATAGACTCAATATTTTACTAACCAGTTAATGAATAAAAATAAAGTTAAATTTTAAATCACTTAAAATCATACCAAACAAGTTAGGGATGACAAACATAGCAGCAAGGCTGATCTGACTACGTAGAAAGATTTGGCTCTGCAAGACATCAACACGACACTAATAGCGGAGCCAGCGCGCTAGCGCGTCAGCGGAGCTCCATTGCTAAGGAAATTTGGTAACCTATCAAGCCAAAAAATTTTGGTAGTGACGTAATAATCATGTGACCGTCCGTCCGTACGTCTGTACATTCGTACGTCCGTCCGTCCGCACCAGAGGGCTACCAATACACTTCATACACTGGATATAACCCTGTGCTGAATCCCGTGTGTTTTTGGCGCGAAATCGCATGTTGACCGCGTTGTAGCAAAAGAAGCAAAGACAACAAAAGTCAAAAACAAATTTGTTAATGGAAAAAAAAAAGTTCAAAAGAACACTCAGTTGTCTTTTTGGGGGAAGGGGAAAAGTTCAATTTCTTTGAAAGAAATTAGGCGATAACGTTCAGGCAAAAAGTTCAAATTTGCCTCGTCTGTTCTGTTCAAACTCGGTCGGCACACCGCTTGATTTCGCAGCTTTTCGCAGCGGTTTCGACGCCAAATATAGCAGAGCTAGTGCTTTTTGGTTTTTTCTGTCCACAACCATGGTTTTTACGGCGTTTCGAACACATTTTGCCAGGAAAAACACCAGCATTTTCATGCTGATAGGGAGCTTGTCACGAAGAAAGAAATAAGTATTAAAATTAACTTCCCAAATAACGGTAAACGCCCGTGGCCTAGTGGAGTAGTCACCGGCATCCCACGTCGACGACTTGAATGAGAGTATTTTCCCAAATTAATAACTGCCAACAAAAACAAAAGAAAAAAAACAAAATGAAAAAAAAAAACAAAAAAAAAACAGACAAAACAAAAAGGGGAGATCCGCTTTTAGGCTTGGCTAAATCTATATATTAGAACTTCAACAGAGCAGGGTTGCAGCCGTAGACAGCTGTTTCGCTCTTCTTAGAGCTCATCAGGACAGCATAGCAAGATGGCGAAAATGCCGTAAAACTACCCGTGCACTGGACCATTATATATTTTTTTTCGGGGGGAGGAGGAAGATTTTTTCTACATTATTCTTTTTTTCATGACTGAAAGCTTTGTATGAATTTCATTTCGCTAGTTTGCAATAACTTTTTTTGCTTTCTGCCGCTATGCACGATTTTTATTACTTGATATTTCGTGCGCGCTTGTCTAACAGAACTGGAAGTGATGGGCTTTGAACTTTTGACGTCTCCATGAATCAATCTCCAGCCTTGTCTTCGTTTCGTTAGAGAAAAAACATGACACGCAGGATGGGAAAATGTTTTACTAAGCAGGCACCCCACTACTCATCTTTCACCCCACCGACAGAGACACTATTTGTTTAGATCCACGACGACCGTTTTTTCTCCAACGAAATGAAGACAAGGCTGGAGATTTGATTCATGGAGGCCTCAAAAGTTCAAAGGCCATCAGGTACAGTTGTGTTAGAAAAGCGCGCGCGAAATTTCGAGAAATAAAAATCGTGCAAAGTGGCAGAAAGCAAAACATTTATTGCAAACTAAATGAAATTCATAGAAAGCTTTCAGTCACGAAAAAAAAATTCATGTAGAAAAAAAATCTGCCCCCCCTCGCGAAAAAAAATACAATGGTCCATCCGTAACTTGTTTGGTATGATTTTAAGTGATTTAAAATCTAACTTTATTTTTAATTATTAGCTGGTTAGTAAAATATTGAGTCTATTTCATATTTTTACAAGTCAATCAAAGTCAGTCCAGAGTCCAGTCCTGCTTTTCCATTTGGCTGAATCAGACTCAATATTTTAGTAGTCAGTTAATAAATAAAAATAAAGTTGAATTTTAAATCACTTAAAATGATACCAAACAAGTTAGGGATGGACCATTATTCTTTTTTCGGGGGAGGGGGTTAGGAAGATTTTTTTCTGCATGAAATTTTTTTTCGTGACTGAAAGCTTTTTATGAATTTCATTTCACTAGTTTGCAATAATGTTTTTTTGCTTTGTGTCGCTATGCACGATTTTTATTTCTAGAAATTTCGCGCACGCTTGTCTAACACAACTCTAACTGATGGGCTTTAAGCTTTTGCCGGGTCTCCATGAATCGTATCTCCAGCTTTGTCTTCATTTCGTTAGAGAAAAAACATTACACGTAGGATGGGAAAACGAAATTGACTGAGGAGACCGACGTGTATTTTCAATATCCACTCACTGAACGTGTCAATAAGCATGCACCCCACTACTCATCTTTCACCCCCACCGACACATAGAGAGAGATTACTTGTTCAGGCCCACGATGACTTTCTTAAGGATAAACTTGATCTTTAAAAACAGTCCTATTTTTCTCTAACGAAATGAAGACAAGGCTGGAGATAATGATTCATGGAGACCTCATAAGTTCAAAGCCCATCAGTTACAGTTGTGTTAGAAAAGCGCGCGCAAAATTTCTAGAAATAAAAATCGTGCATAGCGGCACAAAGCAAAACATTTATTGCAAACTAAATGAAATTCATACAAAGCTTTCAGTCACGAAAAAAAAATTCATGCAGAAAAAAAATCTTCCCCACCTCCCGAAAAAAATATAATGGCCCATCCCTAACTTGTTTGGTATGACTTTAAGTGATTTAAAATTTAACTTTATTTTTAATTATTAGTTGGTTAGTAAGGTATTAGGTCTATTACATTTTTACAAGTCAATCAAAGTCAGTCCAGGGTCCAGTCCAGGTTCCAGTCCAGGGTCCAGTCCAGGGTCCAGTCCAGAGTCCAGTCCAGAGTCCAGTCCAGAGTCCACTCCCGCTATTCCATTTGGCCTGCACTTCGGCAAGTCGAGGAATTGAACACATACGGTGCTTGTCTTGTTTGAATTTGTGTTTGTCCTTTGCTTAGACCGATGTTTTATCGACATGGTTGAGTTGAGGAAACATTTATTACAACTGAGGCTTTCAGGTTTATCGAGCTTTATCCGCGGCGTTCAAGTTGGCGGAGAAAGCCGCGATGTCCAGCATGTTACCAAGACCGGTTTAAAATGACAGTCACGAAGGTATACGTATTTCGCTTCCTCTGATCTTATTGCCGGTTTTAGTATTAATTTTTTTTGCAGATGGTAAACGAAAAGGAAAGAGAGCGTTAACGGGTAGATACATGAATGCCATTTCTTTAGTCGGTGAAGTGGCTTGAAGAGGTCAGAACAGCTTTTGATATTTTATAGCTCATCCTGTCGGAATGTTGTCAGTTGCCACGGTTTAATAAGCGTGACAGCCAACGCGTTCTTTAGCTTTGGATTAAAAAAAACATGTCGACAGAAAATTACTGTTTTAGTGTTTATATGTAACCATAAGGCATGATTTTTGTAAGTAATCGGTGGAAACTGATGTTTCATTTCTCAGGAAACTCGAGACACGATCAGACGAACGAGCGTTACTGACAATTTTTTATTTATTTATTTATTTATTTATTTTTAGCTTAAAAGCTAAATTAAACAACGAGAACCCGTTTACATGCAGAGGTAGTGATAGAGATAAGGAATAAAACAGTTTATATCTTATAGTTCAAAGGATAATCTAAAATGATCTTCCCTTGCCTAGGGTCGCTTTTAACACTTTCTTTGAATTGTAATTTGTGTATCAACAAATTAGTCACAGTGCCGGTATCGAAACTGGCTTCGTCAGCATCATCTCAGGTTACAATTTACAATTTTACAATTTTAGGGCGGGTTAACCGGCCTCGTAGTTGGTAATTTTAGCAGGGATGTTGGAATAACGTCGTCGGCATTACAGGGTATAAGTGCGATCAAATCCCCTTTAATTAGATGAACTACTTTTATACTACTATTAACGTGAATAATGTTCAATGTAATATTATATTTTAATTAGTGAATTTCAAATTAACTTTTATAAGTTCCCACGTGCACTGTTAGTAGGCCACTTGTGGCCAGCAAGTAGACTTGGAGGAGCATAGGAAATCCTTAAGCTGCTATAGCTTACTTGTAAAAATCATGTATGAGATGCAAATTTCTTCCAAGCTGAGTCGAATTGACACCAAAGCACAATGAAAACATTTACTCTTTCGTATTGCGTGATTGCCTATGGGAAAGGTTTTAAATTATGTTTAGCCTGTAGCATGGCTGAGGGTCCACTTAGGAGAGGTGACGTCCTATGGGAGGTTAACCCTTTAAGCCCTGGTATCATTATTCAAATTCTCCTTACTTGTCTCCAAACATTTCATTGAGTACTAATTGGGAGAACTTGTTAAGACATCAAGACAATTCATCTTTGGTGATCATTTGCTGAATTCTCATCACCTTTATGTGTTATAATGCACTGATATAATGAGGAGAAATTTGATGCTAATCACTATTGGGGCTTAAAGGGTTTTAATTAAACTGTAAGAACTTTCTTGGCTGTTGCAGAGCCAGCTATACTGTGGACGATTTGTACATGTTGTGCACACAGTTCATCATCTTTCTCGACATTTTGCGTGATGGCTAAAAAATCATAATTCTCGTTAACACATGCAGTCCTCGCTTCACGGGTACGCCATCATGGCAAATCAATTCTCACAAGAAAGAAAACAGCCATTCCACGTTTTGCGCCCAATAAATATCGCTAAATAATTATAATAAATTCCCTATGCCTTCCCTCTTCATGCTGGCCAACCTTATAACTGAAAATTACACAAACTGATTTATGCGAAAACATCTCTGCCTGTAAAATATACCATTTCAGCATGAATACTCGTACGAAATACACTCTGACACTAACGATTGCTTCAGGGGTTTGTTTCGTAGAGGTGCTCCCATAGACTCGTTCCTCTTTACCATTAAGTTCTTCGTCTAGAGAACTTCAGTATGACAGAATAATTAGCTTTTAAGTTAACTTTCAGGCTGTGGAAAAATCCACATACAAGTGTGACCGAAAAGCAAAGGGCGTCACCAACCAGACTTCGAACAGCTTCGTCGCATTTTAATAAAACTTACAAAAAGGCAGCAGGAAGAGTCAACCTATTGCGGAGAATTCGTTCTTCCATTGACTTACTCAGTGCTGAGAGATTATACAGAGCGATGATCATGCCTGTTTTCACGTACTGTGGTTCAACCGGACTTGGCTGGTCTGATACACGTAAACGTTTGATTGGAAACATTGAACGTCGAAGCCTGACAATTATAGCTCCAAATTCCTCTAATCATAGTGCTGACCTTCGAATTCCATCTGTAGATAGCATTTTAAAGAGGAACGCTTGTTTATTTGTTTTTAATTGTCTTCATGGTAATACGTGCAACCCTTTCAAAAACTATTTCGTGAAAACTAAGAAACAATCATTCATCTGTCCTGCTGCCAAGGATGAAACTGGAGATTGGCCGTCAAAGTTTTTATTTTTTAGCTGCGCTGCCCTATGTTTTAACTCTTTACCACGAGACATTAGAAAACAAAACTCTAGGATTTTATTCAGGAAACAGCTCAAAGAACATATTATGTTTTGAACAATGTTTCATCCTCGTCTAGTTTATTAAATTTTTATAATTTAGATTTTTGACCTTAGATTAGACATTAGATTTTAGTTTTTAGATTTTAGATTTTAAATATTTGGCTTGTGTTTTTTTTTTTTTTTTGAGGCTTTTATGTTACAGGACCCCATTAATAACAGTGCTCTTGCACTGAAGGGTTATCCTGTTAAAATATTCGATTATTATTATTATATTATTAGCTCCCAGGAAACACAGGTGCAATTGAGTGGTTCTCGAACAGGCTTGTAACCCCCAAAGATTTACAACGTGCAGCCTGGGGGTTCCCACCGTCCTCAAGCTGTCTTGGCTTAATGTCCATACGGTCTTCATTGACCAAAAGTATGGCACGCGCACAAGCCGATTCTCTATTAATTTGTGTATTTGCTGGCCTTTTCGCTGTTTTTGTGTGCCTCTTTTTTTATAATTTCCTACTGTAACAGTTATTGCTCTAACTTATCTTTTTTCGATTCATAACTGAAAAATGGATGTTGATGACAAATACCCGGGAAATAAAAGCCGTCGTCGTGTTTGACATTTCACATTTCAGAATGGCAAAAATTCACCTCAAGCTGTCGTCCAGTGTCTCATCTGTCTCCAATTAGTTAATCTGGCTAATTTGTTACAATCTGCAGAGCAAATAACAAACTTTTTACGTGCGTGTGTTCACCTCCAATTGAATCTAATAACCTTTTTTATTGAACGGCCCAGGAGAAATTGCGACAGAAAAATCCCGATACTTCCACACCTTCCGCTGCCACACCTTCCAGCAAAATAGACCGCAAAAGAAAGGTACCGAAGATTAATAGTTTTCATTCAATTGAACGCCAGTAGGTTTAGGTATTTTTATCTGGGTGCTAATGTGCGTTCGTGACCTTTCAGTTTCCTTCATGGCATTGTCTAGTTATACTATGCTTGTGGATCTAACTTTCCAGTCTGAAGGTGAAATCCTGGAGTGTGATCAATCAAACGAAAGCTAGACGGTCCTATACAGGTGTGCGTTTTACTCGGAGTACTGTTTGTTGTGATGTGCGAGGTGGTTCTCACACAAATAGTGACAAGCATATAATTTCTCCTTACAGCATTACTACTTGATCAAACATACCGTTCATGAGAATGAAGAAAATGATCTCCAATGACAAAATGTATCGCCGATTTTTAATCAAATTCTCTCAACTAGTAACATAAGAAATATAAGGAGAATAGTGAGGAGGATATTGGGTGAAATCTGTGGATGAAATCCTGAAGTGTGACCATTCAAGTGGAATATTTGAGCAGTACTTACTTACACGTGGCACTGTTTACAAGGTGAGGGTTCTAACTTCTGAGTCTGTGTTTGAGTGATGCATTGGTGACGTTGTTGGGATTGTTTTACAAATTGGAGCAATCTTTTTCTGGAAATTTTCAACTTGCCCACTTTAGCAATGAAAGCCGGTTGCAATCATGCACCTCGTTTATCTACAGTGTACGCTCATGTTTTATTTATAAACAGTAGCGCAAAGCGTCAGTAGCGTCGGTGATGATGTGTTTTGAGTGGTAAATAAATATCAAACATAACAGAACAGGATGTGTTTAGTGTACAGGATGTTGTTGGTATAGGTTAAATTGCAATTAAATTGTCAAATTCCCTTTTTACTGTTGATTCGAGTTTCAAGGAGATGAAACGTTTTTCATGTGGCGTTGTTTTCATTTTGAAATTGAGCTTTGTTAAGATTCTAAGTGTTGAAATATCAGGCATGTTTTGCAAACAATGCATGCGTACGTGTATGTCACAAAGTGATCAGTCATCTTTTCTTTCAAAGACTGCAGAGGTATGGCCAGTGTGTTATGTACGAGACCGTCAAACTTGAACTCTCAGTTCAGGAATTTTACATTGGGGAATGGGAAAAAAAAGGGTCAGCACCAGAGCAAAAACTCTTATCAATGAATGACCTTCTGTTTATATATGATCGAAGTAAAAAGCTAGAGCTACGTTGCGGAACAAAATAAACAGCACCACAGCCGTCTTTAGGATTTTATCTATTCACTCAAAAGTTAGAACTCATTTGCACTGCGTATAAAACACTAGCTTTCAGTTGAAATGTCATATTTTAGCATTACTTCTACTGAGGTCTCAAAAGTTTGAGGCACCTTACACAACCAATAATTACAACCTTAACACTATCACGAGACTCTGCTAGACGCTAGTGATCCGTTCGACACTTGATTCGATTTAAAGAAAATACGTAACAAATTTACCATGCAGGCTTTCCAAAAAGTCACTAAGTGATCAAAGTATCTGGCTCTTTCATTAGTACAAACACTGTTTCGGGCATGTAAATATGAACATAAACGCAAAGTAAAAAAAAAAAATCCCATTTAACGAGAAAGGGCCCGTTCCCACACTAGTACTTCCTCACAATGGACAGGATGTGGAACATTTTTTCGCTTTTTCAAAGTTGCTTTTTTGGGCGGTAGTTATGTCGGAAGACGTAGAAAACGTTTAATTGTTTTTCAAGTAAGCAACTTAATAGCACCGGTACGGTATCGATATCGCTCGGCAACCAGGCTCGTGAACGCCATCAAATCCACGTGAATTACGTTCGGTTTCAAGCAATACCTGTCGAAATAGTGGTCTCTGCTTTTCGCATTATTCAGAAAGAACAAAAATGTAAAAAGGTATTTACAGATTGCTCAAGTTTAAGTTTTCTTACCTTGAGATATAATCGAGTTGGCCTCGTCTCCTGTACACTTGTTGCAGCGTCTGATAGATAGCAATTGTTTTGGCGTCCTTTCAGACCGACGCTTTTAACTGTTTAAATACCCTATCATTGCTAAGCAAGCCTCTAATTTCCGGCCCTGTTTTTATTGAAGGGTGATGTCATTTAAAGATAACCGAACAAGTGGAATGTTTGAGATTCCAACTGTTTCCTATTTGCGCAAGTTATATGCATATACCCTTATACCCTCCCGGCTTAAAACTTTCAGACATCCTTTGTTCCTGTTGCTGGGGATGTGGTCATGAGATTCATTACAACTGATCAGAAATTCGTGTCATGTTCGATGTTTCCTCAGATGACCAGCCTGGTTTGCCGCACGTTATCCTACCCCAAAGTATTTCAGCACCTTACCTAAGTCATAGGTGCCCACATTCACAAGCCACTATCTTATCAGCCCAAAGTTTGCGGTTACGTCTGTCCCACCCTAAGTCAACTCGCGATTCATGTGAAGTGGTCCAACTTCTAAATCAAGCTGACAAAACCCTAAAGATTCCGTGAACATGCAAGTAAAAGCAACCGAGTGGCGCCTTTATGCAGTGTTTGTTTTTCAGTATTGATTTTATTAAATGAAATTTAAGACATTGTCGCAGCCTCGAACTTGTGCACGCTGGTGAAAGGGCTTAGTCCAATCCTTGTAGAGATAATTTGCATTACAGATCCGGACATTCTAAAAATATACAAGAAATACCTGACCCCATGCAGGTCGTTGTATCTCCAATTTACGGAGCTATTTTTGAACGCCATTTCGTGATAAACCAATCCCATACATGGATATACAGACTAGGGACATTGTTTAGATCTATAATGAGCTGCTTTTCTGCTTTGCAGGCTTGAATTGTTTGCATAACATCACACGAGGCAGAGACATTCATCTTCATGTGTAGAAAGGTGGAGTCCGGCAAAACAACAAAGCAACAGATTATGCAAATTGCCTTTTAATTTGTCGGGTTTATTTAAGCAACCAACCAAAACGAAACGAAATAGTCCTTGAACTAAGGGAAAGCGGGGAGTAGAAGAAAAGAATTGTTAGAAATCACTGGGTGTCTTAATTTAGCTGAAAGGGCATTTTGGTATCATATTTTAGTTAACGGAAACTGTTATCGATGAAGCCACGACTTAAAAGATTTTAATGCCACTCCTGTTTATAAGTTAAATCCATTCGTTTCATCTCCAGCAAAGACATTCTAGACAGTTTGTAAATGTGTCTACCGGTGACATTCTTCGATTATATGCGTCAGGAAAATACCTGATGGTAATATGGTTTTCATTTAACTGTTACATGCAAAATTACTAGCCTAAAATGGGTCTTGTCTTCTGGAAGAACCTGCATATCATCAAAAACTATGCTTGCGTGTACATGATTGCGTCAAGTTTGAAGTAGTTGGGGACAGAGGTCAAGTGTCTGTGACATGCCGTCTACGCGCAACAGAAAAACGTTTTAGCATCAGGAAAACAGCAGGGCCAGACTCCTCTCTTGGCTGGAAGGAAAAAACATGCTCCTGTGGGTTGCAGAAATATAATATCTAAAATTAAGTTCGTTGATGAAAGGTCTTTTTGTGTTGCATCTCATGACATCGTGTTATTCGAAGGTTGTTTGACGAAGAAAGGTCTTTTTGCTAATCGCTTATTTCAAGGTGTATTTTCTCGAAGAGACATGCTAATATCGTTCTAGAGGTCGCCATCTCAGCTGTGTTACATTACATTTAAATAAGATTGTCGTCGTAGAGATTCCTATAACATCTGTGTTAAATCACATTTCAGTGAACTTGTCTTGGATATATGAGGCCATGTTAACAAGGGCTATCCAAGTTGCTGGTAAAGGCCCGTTAATGACATTAAGCACTTTTACAAGAAGGCGATAAGTAACAATCTTAAATTAACCTAACCACCTATGTAAACAGTGTGTTTTCTTATCCTCTGATGTTATCGCTTAATTGAAAAAAGATGACCGCTTTGCTACGCATAATGGTCTTTATTTTAACGGCAGACATCAGTGGGTGTGGGGATATTTTGAATTGTTTGTTGAGCTAGATGTATCGATAACAATCCCCTTAATTCCCTTAATAGTATTTAGCGCAGATTTCCTGTGCCAAGCATTTCAGTAATCTTCCTTGTTAACCAAGATAATGGCTACGTTTAAAAGACTAAAAGTTCTCTTTATTAAAATAAAAAAGCCTAACAGTTTTGAAGGAGAGCACTGTTAAGTTAAGCTTTCATTTGAAAGATCACACGGGAAGATTTCATCGACTGTTAGAAACACCTTGAACGAGTATAATAAAATGATAAACAGCATGGCCAAAGGAAAGTACTGCTCAGTAGCTACCATGTGAAGGAAAAACTAGGATTTCCCCCACAGACTCAAAGTAAGACTGCATAGCACAATAAATAGCACATCAAGAACAAAAGGGATCAGTAGGTTTGAGTTTCACACTTCAATTAACATTTATCAAACTGAAAGTTAGGAGACACCTCGTGACAGCATCATGAACCTCACCTGTGTATTACGAGAGCAGCACCGGGGGAAAAACGGCTGATCAATTTCTTTTGTTTTCACTTTAATTAAAGTCTTTCAGGATATTTTAGCGACATTATAAGTCCTTTATTATTAAAGGGGCAGCTTTTCGCGACACTCTTTGTCTTTGAAATTGGAGAATTTGTCGAACCCGGCTCTTTTTTAAAATCCTTTATTAATAAGTAATAATTTAGAAGAAATCGAAAAACATTGATGACGCCGAAACGTCATGTTTGAGCGTTAGTGTTTCTCCTAAAAAGTAAGAATATGTACAGTAAACATCGCAAATAAATTTAGCAACGATGACCAAAGCTGTGAATCTACATACTTGTTCTAGCTAGTCGTGCTTGTTGGATATGACGTCATAATAACCAACTCGGCTCGTTATTTATCAGCTCATGCTGGTACAACCAGTGAACCGATACTGAACAAGTTTTCATGGATCTATGACAAGTATTCACCTTTTTTTAATAAATGATGTTAATTTTCAAATTAACGCTCAGTTCTCTCTACGAAATGCAACAGCATTGCATCATGCTAGTTGTATTCAACACGATGCGAGTCTTGTCATCTTCTCTTCGTCAAATGAAGGAAAAAAGATAAGAATTTCAGGCTTAGAAAATCAAATCTTGTTTAAGTGTAGCTCTAACGTTCCTGTAAGAGCCGTGGGTGAAGTCATCTCGGATTACAACAAGGATAATGCACTAAAGCTATGTTTATAGAGGAGCACTAAGCACTGCGGCTTTTCTCTGTTTTGCATTCATGTGATTAAAACGGTTAATGCTTTAACACTTAAAATACAAGAGTGCTTGACTAGATATTTAACAATCCGCCGTTGAAAACCTTTGACATGATCTAAAATACTACGAAATTATTACTGGACAAAACTGAAACTGGACAAGATCTTCCTACATTTCGTGTTAAGTAGTGTTGTAAAACTGTCAGAAACATGTCATGTATTGCTTAATTGGTTTTATTTTAACGTTAACAATATAATATTTTATCTACAGACTGTAGAGGTAGAGCCACATCACGTGATTTAAGGTTTAACAACAGGCTCATTCTGGGTTAAGCGACACTGAACAGCCGATTACACGAGTCCGGCCAGGGTGTGGCTGTCGGAGAGATAAGTGGGTAAGCCATTTAGTATACGATCAGTTCTCCCTAGATTTTACTCTGCAAAAGAGATTGGCCC
This sequence comes from Siderastrea siderea, assembly GCA_964030785.1. NCBI lineage: Eukaryota > Metazoa > Cnidaria > Anthozoa > Scleractinia > Rhizangiidae > Siderastrea > Siderastrea siderea. Next base: position 9,760,085 of record OZ034977.1, on the reverse strand, counting down.
TGCTCAATAGCTTTTGTTTGAATGGTCACACTTAAGGATTTCTTGCAGAGACTCGAATGTTACTACCACCTTGTACAGCATATTTATTAACAGCACCACAGGAAAGTACTGCTCAGTAGCTTTCATTTGAATGGTCATATGGTCTTTAAGATTTCATCAGTTAGAGCCACAAGCTAACGGCCGAGTCAAGTTCAGTTGGTTGCGTATGTTATTAGAATTTCAACCACATACTCATAGGATGTGGTCAGTTCAAGTCACCCTTTGGGTGGGACAAGGATATAAACCAATTATAAAATCGCCCAGTTAGTTTCTAGATTTTACTCCACACAAGAAAACGTGAACTATTCAATTAAATTAAAGCTTCTGAATAGTCTTTTTTGTTGACTTTTGGGCACCGAAAAATGGATTAAGATAATTGTATAAAGTCTGACAAGTTTAGTAACAGATCATGAGAACAGATGCCTTCCAAAATCAAATTCTAACTCATACGATGAATTCATTCATCTCGTGAAATGCAATCGAAAAGAGAAACCTACTATCAATGAAATTAAAGGGTGACCTAGGCAGTACCGTTTAAATGACACTTATTGGCTTTTGTCGATTTTTGAGCACCATAAAATGGATTAAGTCTAGAAAACCTGACAAGTTTAGTAACAGATCCGTGAGAAAAGATGCTCCTTAACCCAATTATAGTCATTGTCTAAGAGTTGGCGCGTGCAAGGCTAAGAAGAAATCTAAGAATACTTTCCTGAATCTGCAAGGTAAGATAGCAATTTCCTGTGGATAGATAGGCGTTTACCACAGAATGGCAAGAATTGGTCAGCTTTTGAGGAGCTGCATAATTTAACTGAAAACAAGAGGAAAATTGCACGCAATATCCCATCGGGATTCCCCCTGTTTACACCCGAAGGTTGGCCAAATAAATTTTTGAAATTATGTTCCGAATTCTTCTTGAAAACGATCAGAACTGAATCAGCTTTGGCTGAATGAATGGTCACAGTTAAGATTTTCGTCCACTTTCTCAGAGAGATGGTCCAACTCTTTCAACACGTTTTAAACAGTCCCACAGAAAGGAACTGCTCATCAAAACCATCTGAATGGCCTCACTTTAAATTGGCATCCGGTACGTTCTTCAAAGTGAAAGCACTCCTTCAGCATGATGTATAAACAGTACCGCAGGAGAGTAGGCTCATTAACTTTCATTTGAATGATCACACTTCAGATTTTCATCTGGCACATAAACAAAAGTTGGAGCAAACTCTTTCAGCTCAATAAACAGCACCTCAAGAAAGTGCTGAATGTTCAAACGCACGTAACAATTTCATCTCAATTCTCTAAAAGATTCTTTTGAAACGCTAGAAACGCCTTATGCAACGGGCAGGTAAACAATACTACAGATAGGAAGAGTTTTTCACCACGGCTTTCATGAAACGTCCGGCACACGTTTTATTTTGTCATACACGGTCAAACTGAGGTCTGTGAAAACTGGTTATCGAATTGAAAAAAAAAAAAAAAAAAAAAAATATATATATATATATATATATATATATATATATATGTAATAATCAGTAAATTAGAACTCAGCATGTAGAATTCGAAATGACTGTATTGTTGACTTCAGTTGTGTCTTAGTGTCTAGAGCCTCAGAATCTACCTATTTTATTGTTGCACGGGGCAAACTTCGCTCAAAGACGTGTTATCCTCTCAATGCCAGAGTCATCGCAAGTCCATTTAAATTGGTTAAGATTATGGCTAAAACCCGAAATGCATTGTGACCTTTCAAATAGAGCCATTTAGGAGACCATTTCTATAAAACTCTTTATTGCAATATTGTGCTGTGTATGAAGTTTATTATCCTAATTTGGTGTGCCACGTAATGGCTGAAAGTTCGCGTGGTGCGCTTTTTATGCTTCTTACTTATGAATCTATGATGAAACTTTAAAGTTGACCACTCCTGTAAATGAAAGCTATTGATCTGACTCCATGTATGAATTCATTAAGAAGACCAAAGCTTTGATTTTAGTTCATGGTTGAAATCCTGAAGTGTGACCTTTCAAATGAAACCAACTGAGCAGTTAACTTTCCTGTGGTATTTAATGTATTAAACGCGTCAGAAGAGATCTCGAATGTGTGACCACTTAAATGAAAGCTATTCGGCAGTAAATTCAAGTGCCGGGTATACTGTCCGTTGTGCTATACAAGGTGGTTACAAGATGAAATCCTTAAAAAAAACTATTCTGATGAAAACTATTGAGCAGTACTTTCTTCTGGTGCTTTTCAGTGTTTTATAGTATATAAAACGAAACTCGTGGCATTTTGTTTTCACTAGAAACTTTCGCGGAATTACGAAACATGTCAGTATAAATTAAACGATGGAAATATTTTGCCTCTCATCAGTCATGACTTCAAGACACACTAAAAGACTTAAGATATCTAAAGATCGCTCACGATTCTTTGCATTCAGTTCTCTTATATTTCAGTTTACTCCAAGTGACATTGCATGGCTTCTAGTAAAATTACTCGTTTTCTCCTGTTTTCTCCCAAAAATTGTTTTTGACTTTTTTGCTCTCTAATACCTTTCTTACACTGCGTTTCGTTTCTTGAAGTTCGTCTTTGTCATTCTTAGCGGAGTATGCGTAAACAGTGTATTTTTGCTTCCTGCATGTACTTCGTACAGTTATTTTACTGAAGTAAAGCCGGGGTATCGTGGATATGGGTGGTGCCAGCCAATGATTGACAAATGTTCTTACACCTCGCTATAAAAGCACATCTACTTGAGTACCTCTTTATTCAGTCTTGTCTGCTATGAATGCAATTTTCCAACCGACAGCTCCCAAATAGCTTAAATTTCTACTGAAGCCTAACAGAGTTCCCCCTGCATCATCATTTTGCTGCTTCAAATTAAAAAAAAAAAAGGCAACACTACTTTCAAGGCCTTTCTGCCTCCTTTTTTGGGTAGGTCGAGAAGCTCTGCTCGCAGGGTAGCCCTATTCGTGACATTTTGAGAGAAAAGCTGCATTGCCTGCCATTGTTTTATAGTTTACGACTTCTCTAACATATGTAAGATTTGAATTGGAACGTTTGGCTTATGTGGCGGAGACGCACCGACCGGCCACACAAAGAAGAGACTGGCGCACCTATCCAACGGTTCGTCTCGACGGAATGTCTGTTCGGAAATCGTAAATCGCCCTGAAATATTCGGATTTGATTGTGATGAAAAACGAGAGTTTTCTCTGGCGAAATGTCACCTCAAACGTTTCGTAACACAGGAAAATTTTTTTTTTTTCTTCAGGGGGTCAATTATGTGGTTTAGAGTGCAAAATAAGTTCAGCAAGCGTTTTAGCGAAGCCAACACTCGCTCGAAACTGGGGGAAGATTCTGTCCCCTTAAATTTTCTGCCACCTATTTTCGGCTAAAGAATCCGAAGAGATCAACGAAGCTTAAACAAATGTTCGTTTAAAAAGCCCTAAAGCAATCGGAGAAAACAGAAGACAAAAAAAAAAAAGGTTGGGTGCTCCTGATCATTAAGGGAAGAAAAAATCAATACCACGTCAGTTATGTTGTTTGCTTTGGCCTTGGACTTCATGTACATGTAGTAGTATCCTCGAGTCGACTGCTGATAAAAAAACATTGGAATTGTGAAAAGCATAAGATATTACAGGGGAATATCCATTGATAATTTTATCATGTGAAATTCACCCGACTTGACACGGAGTCTGGGATCGATTGGAATCCAGGGGCTGTGAGGCAACTCCAACTGCTCCAACTAGTTTCTGGAAGTTAGATTGCGAGTCACTGGCTTGTAGGATGGGGAAGCTAGAGGAGGGGTGAATTCGAGTGCGAAGAGTGAGAGGTTGCGACACCGTTTGCCTGGCACTCAAACTTCTTTTGAGAAAGTAGGCCAAATTCTAAATTTTGACCATTCAATCAGCGAAAGCTATTGAGATGTACTTCTCGGCAAGCAGTACTACTGCTCGTCTCGAAAAGGAGCCTGTCTACTTACCGTATTTTCTCGATTAAACGCCGGGGGCGTTTATTTAAAACTCGGCCTCGTAGACCCGGCGTTTATTCAAACCCGGCGTTTATTCAGGGCCCGGCGTTTATTTATTGAGTGCATTTTCGACCTTTTTCAGTCATTCATTTTGTTATCTTCAGCAGCACTGGAGGTTTGTTGAATTAAGAACCAAATTTCAACAGAAACGTTAACTGAAATACAAAAACAATGTCACCAGCTTTGTCTTATCTTAGTGAATCATTTTGGTACGTCATTTAGCAAAAAACGGCACTGACAGGAACGGTGATTACGGCTCTTCTCAATGTTAATTTTTCTCCGTGAAACACGGAAAAAATGTATCGGCAACTACTCGGCAGCAAACGTACTTTGCAAGCAGTTGAGAACAAGGTGGTGTCGAGGCTCCTGCTCCATGAGTTCTGAGAAGGGCAAAATTATGGAACGATTCGAGAAACTGCTGGGAAAACGCTGGAGAAACCCTCGAGATGATCCTAGCTAGATGACAAGCCCGCAGAAAAGTTACCATGATTAAAAGAAATTGACACGATTCCTGTTTCTCCGTTTATACAGTTAGAAGAACAATTGTAAATGGTAGTTTAGGTTTGATTATCAGTGGATAAAATTCCAACTAAAATGGTAGAAAGGGAACTAGTATGCAGTACGACATATAATCCTGATTTAATAAACTCGTCTCGAATAAACGCCGGGACCTCAAATAAACGCCGGACCCCGAATAAACGCCGGGGCGTTTATTTTAAACTCGGCCCTGCAGACCCTGCGTTTATTTGAACCCGGCGTTTATTTGGGGTCCGGCGTTTAATCGAGAAAATACGGTACTATTCGCAGGACGTTGCTATCTCGTTTTTCACAAATTGCCTGCTTAGCCTTGCACGCGACAAGAAGCGTTATACAATGATTATAACCGAGTTAAAAATGTATCTGTCCGATCTCATCCTAAGTGCTCAGTTTTTATATGTAAATCCGAAATTTTTTCTATGTAAATGCAGAGCCAGCTACCTGATGCTGTACTCTTCTACGCCATAGTTTTCCCAGTGCCACTAACTCGTGCGCAACGAATTGGATCGATTTGCCGGGGATCTCACCCTACAGCAATGTTAGTCTGAAACAATTATTACCATTTTGAGTAAAAAGTGGTCATTGACAAATTATTGCGCAGTTACGAAATGAAATCAAAATAGCCTATAAAACCGTAAATTATTATACTGTACTTTCTCGATTAAACGCCGGGGGCGTTTATTTAAACTAGACCTAGACCTCGTAGACTCGGCGTTTATTTCAACCCGGCGTTTATTCGGGGCCCGGCGTTTATTAAACGGGGGTATTTTTCATCGTCATTTTTATAACCTTAATTTTTAGTCTTAAAGTGTATATGACAGATATTTTTTTTTTATTTGCCTGATCGAATCTAAATGGGATCCTGATATGAATATCAAAAATTATTTTTCGACTTCGATTTTCCTTCCCCGCGCTTTTGCCGTTTAAAAACGTGAAATTTTACTTCCGGTCATGTCAAAAACCGCCCAAAGTGAGACCTGGGCATAGTCACGTTGTGACGTCATACCAGGAACGGAGTCGATGCCAAAACAAACTACTTGCGCCGCATTGCGGAGATCTAATACATTTTATTTTTCTTTATCCTGCAACCGCTAAATTAAGCACGAAATTATGTGAAACTGCTGATGTCACAAGTAATCTGGGTGGGGATTTGGAGCTTTTTAGAGTCCATCGAATGCAAATCGCTAACTTCTGAAGTTGAAAGCGAAACAGAACTCGAGATCGAGGAAGAAGCTATTCAGAACCAAAAGGTCCTTTATACATAGACAATCCAGTTGCCAATGAAAATTGACTTAGAGAATACTATCAAGAGATAGAGGAAACAGAACAAAGAAAACGGAGTCTAGAAAACCTATTTGATGGTACCCAAGTGCTTGAGACGTAGTAAGAAATGCCACGATTTCTCATCTCCCGGTGTAAATATTATAATTGTGCTCGGCTAAATAAACGTTGTTCGCGCTCGGCTAAATTAATGCCTGTTATGCAGGTTATACTTTCATACTCTTACACGTGAAGATGTAGTAACTGTGCCTTAAACCATCAGCAAAGCGCCGTAGATTGTCTTTGCTTCAAAGAAATTCAGAAATGTCTTGAATCTCTCGAAGCGCCGTTGTTTCGCGCGAAGCCGCAAACTTGACGCAACAACACTGTTCAGTGTTGTCTGACTAAAACTGATGGTCGCTACGATCAGATGCAGAAAATATGATACGATAGATGGAAGAAAGCATCGTTAGATTGGTTCGGAAGAGAAGTGAGTAATTCTCTGCGTTCTTGTGGACTCTCTGAAACGTTGTTTTGTGTCTATGTAAATTGTGCAATAGCCAATTTGATTGATATTTCAGGTCTTTCAATACAAGCTAGGTAAGATTATTAAATGAAGATTAGAGTTTGCTCATTCCTTTCAAAACTTAGTCAGACATGTTTTCGTCATAATTTTATAATTATCCGTAGTGCTGTTGTGCACAAATGAGGGATGTTATAATCTTTACCGCGGTTATGAATCAACACTGGTCAATACATCGGAAGTAAACAGCGCAGAAATTTCGAGTGTCAATTTGCCTAGAGGTAATGCAACAGGAATGTTTCAGTCCACAAGAACGCAGAGAATTTCTCACTTCCCTACCGAACTAATCTGACAACAATTTCTTCCGTCTATTGCATTATATTTTGCTGCATCTGATGGGATCTGACGGTAGCGACCATCTGTTTTAGGCAGACAACACTGAATCCCGGGTGCATTGTTCCACATCCTGTTGTTGTGTCAAGTTCGCGGCTTCGCGCGAGACAACAGCGCTTCGAGAGATTCGACACATTTCTGAATTTCTTTGCAGCAAAGACAATCTACGGCGCTTTGCAGATGGTTTAAGACACAGTTACTACATCTACACGTGTAAGAGTATGAAAGTATAACCTGCACAACAGGCGTTTATTTAGCCGAGCACAATTATAATATTTACACCAGGAGATGAGAAATCGTGGCATTTCTTCCTACGTCTCGAGCGCTTCGGTACCATCACATAGGTTTTCTAGATTCTGTTTTCTTCGTTCTGCCTCCTCTATCTCTTGATAGTATTCTCAAAGTCAATTTTTATAGGCAAGCGGCTTGTCTGTGTAAGGACCTTCTGGTTCTGAATAGTGTTCCTTCTAGTTCCCGAGTTCTGTTTCGCTTTAATATTTATACCGGGAGATGAGAAATCTTTGCATTTCTTGCTAAGTCTCAAGCGCTTCAGTACCACCAAATAGGTTTTCTAGCAAGTGATTTATTCGTTCCACCTCCTTTGTCTCTTGATAGTATTCTCTAAATCAATATTCATCGGCAAGCGGCTTGTCTAGGTAAGGATCTTCTAGTTCTGAATAGCTTTTTTCTCGATCTCGAGTGCTGTTTCGCATTCAACTTCAGAAGTTGGCGATTCGCATTCGATGGACTCTAAAAGCTCCAAATCACTGCCCAGATTACTTGAAACATCAGCAGTTTCATATAATTCCGTGCTTAATTTGGCGGTTGCGGAATAAAGAAAAATAAAATGTATTAGATCTCCGCAATGCGGCCCACGTAGTTTGTTTTGGCATCGACTCCGTTCCTGGTATGACGTCACAACGTGACTATGCCCAGGTCTCCCTTTGAGCGGTTTTTGACATGACCGGAAGTAAAATTTCACGTTTTTAAACGGCAAAAGCGCGGGGAAGGAAATTCGAAATCGAAAAAAATTTTTGATATTCATATCAGGATGCCATTTAGATTAGATCAGGCAAATAAAAAAAATCTGTCATATACACTTTAAATACTCTAAGTTCACTAAAATTGCGGTAAAATATAGCACACCATAAGTAAAACAGGAATAAAACGGCACCGATTTTTTTTCTGTAGTCGATAAAATTCAAAACAAGCGGGAGAATCGGGTGCTCAGTAGCGTGGAGAGTATATTACGTCTTTTATTTATTTATTTAGTTATTTATGTAACTTCACCAACATGCATACAGGATAAGAATAAGCCAGAAATGGTAAATAAAATAAGATGAAATAGAAAAAGAAAAAATAACTTCCGTCAACTTCCTTTAGTTGGAATGAGCGCAACAAATTGAATTGAAGTACTGTAGTTGTTTTTAAACCTTTTTAAAATTGCTATAACTAATTTTCGACGTATAGACTCGAATAAACGCCGGGGGCGTTTATTTTAATTTTGAACGTGTTTGGACCCGGCCTTTATTCGAGGCCCGGTGTTTAATAGAGAAAATACGGTTATGTGTATAGCACAGTGAATTTTCTTCACCGAATGTAAGGTAGTTTCTTAAAGGAGCATCTCATTCTCAAAATGTTTTCTTCAGCGACGTCGACTATTGCATAGATCTTATTTGAGATGACCGCCATAGTTTTTTTGGCTCTGGCTCGATCGGTTTTAAATTACCAACAAGTCAATCATGTGAAGAAGCAACACGAGAGAGTTAGGGTGTTTAAGATTTACAGTACAAATTTAAGAGTTTTTTGGAAAAAAAGTGAATCGTGTTCCCCTAACCGTTTTGACGAATAATTTTCTTGGCTTGGTCTGCGAATAAACCAGTAACATTATTGGACGAATGTAAGCCGTATTATCTTCTTACCAAATTCTACTTGATCCACAGTAATTCACTGTGACTTAATATTTTGTTACCTCGAGGTGATTCGTTTCTCAGGTTTGCAAATTAGATCGTTGGCCGTTATGTTTTAAAAAGGTCTCTGGTATTAAAAAATGGCCGCATCAAAAATACGTGTACATTCGGAATACTGCTAACTCGTCCATAAAGCAGCCTATTTCCATTGCTTCACTCATTACATTACTCGAACTTTCGATAGCTCGAATAGTTTTGTGTTTCCCAAGAGCTAGACTGATGGTTTGAATTATCGGGCTGACTACCGTTTAGATATTTCTTGCCTTCTTATTTTCCGCCAACATTTGTTAAACTATATCAGATGGGCTCCTGACTATATAAATAGGCCATTTCCGAGTTGCCTTGTACCTCTTTTTCAAAGCGAGTCTTGGTGCATAGCCCTTCATATGAAAATAAGTTTCCATTCACATGCAGATAAAACTCATTTTCATATGAAAGGTTTTGCACGAGGCCTCGCTTTGAAAAAGAGGCCACAAGACAATTCGGAAATGGCCTATTGCCAAACTGAAAATTTCAGGCTTTGAAGATAAGTCTTTTTGTTTTTGAATAATTATGGTATTTTATGGTAATTTATTTCGTAAAAATTCCGTGAAATCGTCTAGAACGCACAAAATTAAGCCTTAGTGCGGAAAATATCAATTCTTCTCAATTGCAAAAAATAGATCCCGAAAAAAAAACAGAACAGAACAAGACCGGAAATAGAAAGCGTGAAAATCCTACAGATGTATCTCACCATACGACGAATAACAGACATTTAAATATTCGTTTTATTTCTCAATCTTATAAATACAGCAAAACAATACGTTCACCCTGCTTATAAAGTATAAACGTTAAATAAACCACCTTTTTACATTATTTAAATTATTGAGTTTTGATGGAGCTTAAGCAACTTTACAATAGGCTTCTTCATTCGTAAAGAAAAAAAAAAGCTTTTAGATTACTTGTAACTTCTTACACAATCCGGCTGTGCTCTCAAAAACTACATTTGCTTTTCAAACGAGCTGAGGTGCGTTCGTTTCAGGGTACGTTCCATTCGCCGTTTTCCGGAGACAAGCGGAATAAATGGAAAAGGCTAAAGAAAGTCTTTTCTTTTCTTTTTTTTTTTTAAGATCTACATACATGATTTGGTTTTGTAACATGTTATACTTCTTCCGCACACACAAAATAAGGAAGGCCAATCGATTGCACCTTTAATTGTCGCATGTGTTCTTTAGTATCCTTTTAAAAGAATACATGTTCAGTCTAAAATAAACTCTAATATGAAGTGTTTGTAACACGCAGTTTTCTGTTTCCGCCAAAGAAAGAAAGAAAGTGTTGTTTTTTATTGGTTTCCTCTGTGCATATGTATATGGTGTGCATGTTTATGGCGCTTATGTTTTCGTCTCAGGCTTGAGCTTGTTGGCAGTGGACATCCCCACCAACCAGATGGACAACGCCTGCGCACTCTTTTCTTGGCTTTATGGCTTGCATCAGACTGTACAGGATCGTTTCCAGGGAGGCTGGGCAGTGCTGTTGGAGTTTCCGTAGTAACCACAGCGCTAGACGGAGTCTCCAGGTCCTTAAAGCCAAGTAGATCCGTGAAGAAATCAGCTTCGTTTTCTTCCGTTTGTGTTTCTTTACTATCGGCATTACTCGCTGGGTGGATTGTTAATGCCTCCTAAAAATCGGAAAAAGAATAAAGATCATCACATATGTTGGCTGCCTTCGTGGCCGTTGAACAATCTTCGTTTTTTTTTCATTCCTTTGCAGAATTCGCCTAACGTGCAATTTTAGAGTGATTAAATAAGAAAAACAAGTGTTTAGAAAGGGCCTTAAAAATGAGCAACTCCAACTGAATAATTTTACAGCTTGAAACGAATCAGTTGCCGTAAAAAGACGTAAGAAAATGTACTATATTGCAATATAGGACTCACGGACGCCGATCCACTCAAATGCTCAGCTCACGTGTAGAAGATTATAACTGGTGCCTTGTTTCCCTTCAAATTCTCATCGTGTCGAATTTTGGAAATTGTTAACTTTTTGTTTAAACTAAGTCTTACGTAGAAGGTAAATTGTTAATTAAAACAATTACAGGGTAGACTACGAAGTTGCACTCGATTAGAGAGAGTAAATTAGCCTTGTTCATTACTTTTTGTTACGTTGGATTGGTTTCGTAAAGCTTACCTCTGATATATTTTTCTTTATTCGAAGTTTTCGCCCGCCGAATCTTGGTATTCCCGATGCTAACATTGTCAATGTCACCAACATGAGGAATGTTGTAAATGCGCAATTTGATGCCCTCATTCTTGAATTGTTTTTCAATAGAAGTACGCTTCAATTTGTTGGTTCCGATAACTGTAAAGGGAAAGAATATTGTCAACTGAATGCACGTTAGACTGGCTGTTAAACCTCTATCAGCGAAATCTATTTTATGCGTGGTAGCGTAGTTCATACTTTTGAGTCAGTGGATTAAACCCCAGAGTTCAGTGGTGCTCCTTGCTTCGCGGTAACATACTACCTCTGTGGCGATGTTTTGCAAAATTATTGACTTTTTTCTTCTTCTTATCTCAATATTAGGCGCTTCTAGGAGTGTAAAGGGTAACAAGACCATTGAATGGTGCTATAAATATCGATTGCCGCATATTTTTTTCAATTCTTTCCGCGTCACTGCAGAAGGAACTAGTAAACTGCACGCAGGGCAGAATTTTATTGTTTTGCGTTTAACAATTAAAACCACAAATAATCAAAGCAAGTGGGAGTGTGTAAAACATAGAACAAAGTTTCAGGTGGGAGAAGGCATTTTTTACATACAGCACATTCCATTTCAAGTGGGATTGCAAAACACTATAATAGCTTTGTGGCAGATTATAGGAAAATATTTTCTTGCCCAAATCTTCTTTTTTATCGACCCTGCCACTCCCAAAAAAGTGCCCACGATTAAACCGAATTTCTTCCAATAAAGTACTGTAAAACAGACACCGTAAGAGCTAATAAGTACTGCAGGAAGGTTTTAAAAAAATTTGGATGCAGGTTTGTATTTAATCCACAGAATCAAAACACGAGAGCTCCATTACGTAACTATGCTTCAAAATCAAAAGAGTAAATAAAGCCAGGGGAATATGAATGCCTTCTGATATGACAATAAACGTAAATATGCAATGTCGCCTAGAAGCTTCCAATACAGCTCACACGAACTTTGTGTGTTAGGCTATCCAAAAGCAATCAAAAGTTCGTAAGAAATATTATTGAACGTGGCCAAAAATATTACACAAGTGCCGTAACGAAACTTAAAACGTTCATTTAATTTGAGACACTAAGGGAAGGTTAGCTTACGCTATATTTGAAGCTTCATTTTTTCCGTCATCGTCAAACTTTCAGAATTTTGACATGACAAAACACGATCATGCAATTAACAAACCACAGTTGTTTGTCTAGAGCGAAGGATTTATGAAGGCCATTTTCTCACACAAATTATCGAACTACGTGACGAAATAGCGCTACTGCTTATTGAACGGATACAAAATGTTTCAATCAGTGTCCGGCCGTGGATTTTCGGATCAATCATCGACTCAATGACTTCCTAGCGATCACTTTAGTTAGCGAATTTCTACCCTTGGGTGATTCGCATGCGTGAATTCTCCAATCGAATTGGTCGTTAGTAGAACATTGTATCTATAATCTCCTGTAGAGGCTGATATTCATCTTCTGTTAAGTCACCACCTTTCGTGGACTTTGTTTTGCTCGTCTGTTTAGTTTCGTTTTTCTTGTCTGTGTTTATTGCTAATCGTTCGTTAACCCTTTCACTCCAAAGACCGTCCAAGTTCGAAACGAGAACAAAACAGATCAAATTTAATTATCCAAAGCTAGCACGTGGAGCGACGACAAACGGTATGACATGTACTTCTCGATAGCTTCGAATCTGAAGGACATTTTGGGATTGCATCCACGGACTTGAAAGTCAAAAAACACATTAGCGTAATCATAGTTAATAAAGTGCAATGGCTATGAAACCTGACAAATTTCTTTGTTCGAGGTTTTTGTTGCCGTTTTTTGGCCTTGACTGTGCACAACCACGATAGCTTTTGAACTTTGTCCGAACAACATGCCTATAGAAATGTTGTCCTAAATATTCAGCCATACAGTGTGATCGAAAAAACAAAAGATTGTGCACGGTTATTATTATTAGTATGTTCAACATAAATTGTACCTCGTTTATTATCACCTTTGAACTCTGCCGAGTTTCATAACCAGTCACTCGACTTATTATGGCGTATTAAATTGACCAAGGTTTCACTCGTGGCAGTCCTTTTGTGAATCTTCCAAAACTACATAACAAAAAGTCAAAAGTCTTAGTTCTCTTACTGAACAGAGCGAAGAGACTACACTAAACGTAACGGTCATATCAATACGCCAATTTGACAATCAAAGGGGCGATAACCCTGAACAGTTAGGACAGTTAGTGCATCGATTACACCTTCATTTTTCAACACATACCTTCAAACACAACTTTGCTGTGGTGTGAAATTCTTTGTTACAGCAGATGAGAAAACAGGTTTCTGCAGGCTTCTTAGTTCGCTTGGACGTTGCAGTGGAACTCGACTGACTGCTGGGCTGAACTGAACTACACTCCACAAACTGCCAATTTTTATGGGGCCACGAGCCACGTCACTCACCCACGTCTTGTGAAATCAATCATTGTGATGTCACTGTGTTGTTTAGAATACTATCTTAAGTAGGAAAACACCACTTGACTTTCTTGCAATGTTCTATTGATATCCTGAAGAATTTCAAAATCTTCCTCATTTAAAATATGAATGCAATTGTCCTAGTGTGGAAAAGGTTATGGCACTTGCGAGTTTTCGGGTTTAATGTGTTAGCACGAGCAACAGTTTTTAAAAGCCGACGGCAAATTGCCGATGATAAGGTTTCGTATCTATTAATTGATCATCGCTCAGTGTGAGACTTCCGGTCGTCTCACCACTCTCTTACGGGCCTCGCACGAGGCTCGGCGAACGGCATTTTTGTTCTTTTTTCGTCTCAAACAGTGTGTTAAGTCGACAATGAATTAAAAAATTGCATTTTCGTTTAGAAAATATTTATAAAAACAAACTGTACCATAGGAAAAGCTTTAATTTGAATGTTCACACTTGAGGTTTTTATGCATAGAATCAAAGTTAAAAGAATCTAAGACTTGGTTTTTTAACCTGAAAGAGTTTGTTAAATTTAGCTCTCGCTTGTGTACCATATAATTTCCCATATATGGAGAAAATATTCGAGAACATTCTCAGCCAGTTCAAATCTGTCTCTGATAACACAGTTTTCTAAGACATTTTTTGAATGACTGATACAATAAGGTGTTTAATTCCAAGTAACCTTTTGCAAATTTTCATTTTTGAAAGGGATTTACTCTTGGAGGTAAAAAAAACTTTTTTCGTTGATCCGATGTGGTTATCTGTTAATGTTTCGGATTTTTTCGTCGACATTACTCAATTTCCGACCGTGCCATTTACTTGACCGCAAAATGCAAAATTAATTCTTGAAATCTTTATAATTCTCACTCATATTTCTTTCAGCAAAACAAGAACTAAATAAATTTCAAAATAGGAATTTTCCTTTTGATCACGGACAATTATGAGATCTTATGACAGCAGAGACTGCTACAAATCACGCTACACTTTTTCTGAGTTATAAACACGAAAATAACCAAGTTTGTATATTCTCTCCGCTTTAGAGGGATTTCTGGTTTTAGAATTGTAACTTTTAATTTAAATTTAATTTACAAAGAAAACATTTGCACCCCATACAGTTTCTAAGTACCTGACTCTTGCCCGGCCGGTCAGAGTGTATCGTTTATATAGGAAGTTAAGACGGATTCCGCTCAACGTTCGAACAATAAGTGCAAAAAATATTTACCAAAAAACTACTCATAGCACGGTAACATTTTAAATGCTACTTGAAACATCTCATTCTAGTTCACTTGCCCAAGTGACCCCGTGATGAAATTCTCAATTCTTAATTTCAAATCTCGTAAAAGTGTGCTAAAAACGGGCGCCATTTTGTTTTGAACTGACATGAAGCGTCTTTTTAATTGAAATATGGATAACTTCAAATCCAATTTTCTCTTGCGGGGTCAGCTTGGGAGCAAAAGTAACGATAAGTTCTTCTTATCTGTTCTCAAAATGTGACAGTGCTGCAAGTATTTTTTTGGTAACTTAATTTTTGCACTTACTTCTCGAACGTTGAGCGGAAATCGTCTTAATCATATTTGTTAACTTCTTTAACGCAATATCCGCCCCCTTGATTTGAGAAATTCGTGTGAGATATTTCGGAAATAACTAGGACGGTTTATTATGCTAGTACGTGATGCTTCCGAGAATTTTGTAGGTCACTGGATGTGGGAAAAAAATGTGTTGATATAGAAGACATGGGAGATCTAGCTGATAGTCGAATTGACCACGTGTCTAAACAACGGCGCCCGAATGCCCTCGTGATCCCTGAATGACCTTGTCGGTGTAATTAGAATCTGTTTACTGCATGTCGAGATCTATTTGAGGAACTCGTTGACATGATTTCCTGGCGGATTAACGATGCGTTAATTCATATACAAACAAAGGGGTCATTATCGACTTGATGTTAAGTAAATTGCCACTTAATCTACTAACAGAAAATTTAACTTCTCGAGTACAAGGTAAAATAAGGCCAAATAATGTCAGCAGTTCTCAAAAGTGGAGACTTAATTCTGTAGCTCGCAATGCTTGCAATTCCTATGGCGACAAGTAGCTTCGTAAACGTTTAGGCAATCTCTGGACAATGAAATGGGAAAGAGAAACGCGATCCTCATCTCCCATCCTTATCTAATCCACGTGGATCGTTCTTTGCCAAAACTGAAAAGTTCAAAGTTGAAGAAAATTCTTATTTTCATTTCTAAAAAAAGCGTGCAAAAACATCAGACCAAATGAGTAACACTCTGCTGTGCTATTGAATGACAAAGTGTACTTTGAATGGCCCACAGATTAAAAAGTTACAACAACTGATGTTTAACTTACAGGATAATTGTTGGAGCTCTGCTGCCCTTATCTTTGTCGGGAACCCATCAATGTAGCATTATTATTATTGTTATTACAGCACAAGAATTGACAAAACTATTTCAGGTGCTTTCAGAGGGGAATGGCTGGGACACCTTTCCGGAATTCTTCACAGGGCTAGGCCTGCCAGTGCTTCCTGCAAAACTGTGCTAGAATCAGACAAGGTGTGTTTCAGGTAAGTTAAGTAAAAGAATTCGACTGAACGTAACGGAAGACAACCTCCTTGGCGCTTTCAGGCCACAAAGGAAATTTTAATTCCCTATTTAACACCTAAATAGTTGAAACAGCTCTCCTTAGCAGCTGCTTATTCTCGTTTAGCCGTCCATCAAACCTTTCTCTGATAAGTTTATTGAGGCACTCTAGAATCTTTAAATAAGCCTATCCAGAGGTGTAAGCATGCAAATGAAAGACACTGAGCAGTGTTCCCCCGTTTATTTTCTAATTGTTTTCAAATGGTGTTTATTATTGTTATTATTATTTAAATTTCGAAACCTTGAAAGTAAAAAGGTTAAGCAATAATATAGGAGTATACCTCCTCCCTTTCGCCCGCCACACACAAACACCTCTGCATATACACGTATAGGTAGCTTACAGGTCGTACATAAACAAGCCGATAAACACAGGACTCCTCCAGTAAAATGCTTACCTTTCAAGGGTGTTTTGACCTGACTTTTGCTTTATAGCAAGGTCAACTGATTAAACCACGACATCCGGTCAAAATATCCTTGGAGGCTATATGAGTTTTTGATCCCATCCACAAATTATCAACACAATAAACATTGCCAAAAAATTTCGCAATTGATATCGTCCATTTTAGTGCTGTTCTCTTGCTGAACTCCTTGGAGAACAATTTAAACATAATGAGTGTACTTAAACTCGTAATTTTAGTTGTTTTCCTTATTCTTGTTTGCACTGAAAAGTTTGGTTTTATTTTCAAAAGGCAAGCATGTAACTGCACAAACAATTTTTAAATATCTCTTTCATAGGCAGTTGAATCCAACCTTTCCTGTGCTCAATATGTAGCTTCATATAGTACTGTATGCCTTTCCGATAGGAAAGTCCCACTGCTAAAAACGTCTGTGAATGCCATGTTGGGTCCAAAATGCAAATACAAACCAAAGCATTGTTACCCACAAAGCTAATTTATTGTTGTTGCTGTTTTTTTTTTCTTTAAGAAATCTGAGATGTCTGCAAAACCCATTGAGGTACTCAGTAGGTCTCACTGAAACTTGTGTACGCCTTAGCTGCTAGTACTTGTTTATCTGTGAAGTGTTCTAGTTAGATCATCTTTTTCCGTAAAATGCATTGAAGAGGAAGTTACAGTGAGTAAGATTTTGATTTCGCCATGGCATATCTACCTGTTTCACGATCAGTTATTATTTTGCAAAGGCCAAAATGTGCTCATTTGAAACCGACACCTTTATTTTGGAGGGCAAAAATGACGAGAGTCTCATGCTTGCACAGTTTGCTACATCTCAAACGCATATTGTTTTGAAAATGTGGTCATGGAATTGACGTTATCATAACCATTTCTTCACCATCGGTCAAGCCTACAGTTTGAGTCATATTATGTACGTTTAATACTTTTGATGACAAAATCAATTATTTCCCTCTAATATGAATTGTGGCACTAGATTTACTAGAGAATACCACCAGTCAAATTAAATAGATGTATCATAGCGCACAAGAGGCAGTCAACTATTTCGCGAGCTCCGAAAAGCACAACACTGAAACCAGGGAAGACAAAAAATCACGTATCGTTCGTTTTGTGCAACAATTTAATACTAACAACGACATGAAAAAAAAAAGAAAACTTATGAAAGAACTGGTCATTAGAGTCATTTGAATGATCACGCTTCATCCACAAAGTGAAGATTCGTCACGAGAAAGGTTAAGCCGCGGCTCCCTCAAGACGCGATTCCATTAAAAGGGAGACAATAGGAACGTCACTTCTCAACCTGCTCCAGGTTGCTAAATTTTAGGTAGCGAATGAAAGGCAGCACACAAGAAGATCATGATGTATTGCAATAATATGCAAACGATAAATTGGGCCGCTCCCAATGTATGGGTCTTCATAGCTCTGTTGATAGAGCACTGCAACTCGAACGCAGAGGCCACGGGTTCTAATCCCTTTAAAGCCCGAAATCTCCTTTTCTAATCTTCACATCTTCATTTCATTTGTATTTCAGCAGTTCACATCATTTTCTTTCTATGCATTGCATTATTGGGGTGAAACCTCAATAACTCCTAGGCTTTCATAGTTAAAGATACAAAAATACCATTTTGACCGAGTCCGGCAAACTTCTATCATTAAATCTCTAACGGTTAAACCCAATCAAACAACACGTTTACCTTTGACGGTAAAAATAATCCTCATTTATCAGCTCACGACTAAATTCCATCAATAAGACGCTTCAAAATTTACATTCCCATTTCCAGTAGGGCATAAATGGTTGCCGCTGTAAGCCCCATCCAGCCCCTCTCCTTCTTCACATGGATCGGGCCTGTTGGTTTGTGAAAACCTGTTGGTTTGTAAACAGCACATTTTAGTGGACTTTCCAACGTAGCTAATTATTGGCAGATTAATTCGAGTCTTACAAATTGGGTCAGTATGTTGCCTTTGGCTATGAGGTGACCGTCATGGGTGACTGAGAGAAAAATCTGTTTTTGTTGCACAGTAGTTGTTGTTGCTATTTCTTGCATAGTTTAGTCTATGAATATACGAACTGAATTAAACACAGTGGGTGAGTAAAGTACATTTATCTGATTTATGTGTCGTCCATAAATTTTTTTCTTTTTTTAACAGAGTGTGTCGCTTGCTTTAATTAAAACATCGTGGGTTATAAAAAGTACTACATATTTTTTGTCGCATGCCTCAAGTTCTTGCACGAAATTGCAAATCTTTATGGAAAGGAAACTATAGGTAAATACGAACACGAACATCAACAGAGACATGAAAATATGCGTTTTGAGCTTTAGAAGAACTGGCAGGATTTTGTTAACACATTGAGTGGTTGCACTAAGCTCTCTGAGAGCTATATCCGCTCTTGGTGATCTCTGATGTGCTTGCGCAAATAGGATTTTCACACGCTTTCTTGTCACTCAGGGAAATTAATGATATTAAAGGCGACGCCTGCTCTAAAATTGGCCCATACCCCCGGCCAAGCATCACGATTTCCAGTAAGGATTCAATTTGTGATGTTGATATTTTAAGGAGGAATTTGACCACATCACCAAAAACGATTATTTTTATCTACAAATTATGGCATCTGCTGTCTTTGGGTCTGCAGATTAAATTCTTAAGTGTGTCCAATCATATCAAAGCTATGACGAGACGCATTTTCCTTGGTACCGTTCATTAGAAAGTCCTTGAATCAAGGTAATGTGTGAATGTGGTTTAAAATTTTGGGCAAAATGAAATGCAGGACTGGACTCTGGACTGGACTCTGGACTGGACTTTGGACTGACTTTTATTGACTTGAAATGGACTTAATATTTTACTAATTAGTTAAAAATAAGGTGAAATTTTTAATATTCTTAACTGATTATACTAAACACATTATACTTTTCGGGGGGGATGAACTTTTTTTTTTCTGAATGAATATTTTTTCGGGACTAAAAGCTAAATATAAATTTCATTTCACTAGTGTGCAATATTTTTTGCTTTGTGCTGCTATGCACAGTAAGACCTATTGTTTTCTTTTCTGGCTTGAAAAGTGTTGATAGATTGAAACCGACTTTTGGTATGTCGATTCCACTACAGAGGGGAGAGGAACAGGCAGTTAAATAACTTATCTCCCTATTTTTTCCCTCATTTTTCTCCCACCTCCCTAATTTTTTCGGCTATTTCTCCCTCCTCCCTAATTTTTCGTTTCCTCCCTGATCAAAGCGTTTAAAGCGTTTAAATTCCCTACAACTACAGCAAGGTTACCGTTAATGGAAAGCTTTCGAGCCCTCAAAAGCTCTGATTACAGTTAACGTAGAGACATATTTCTTATTTAGTATAGTTCACTTACAGTCTTAGCATAAAACAGCAATGCTTTCTTTATAAAAAGTCATGGTACCTGGGAGGTGCTCTGACCTGCGTGCTGGAACGCATAAGTTCGAATATATTTCTGCGGCCAATTGTCTTTTCTGCCAATTAGTCGTCACTGACACTATCTCCATTATTCAAAGCTTCTTGAACTTCAATTTCCTGAGGAACAAGTCCACTAATGTACTGTCGGAAAGTTTGCAGCTCCTCAAACTCGTCTTTACTCAGTACAATGCCTCCACCCGACCACAGCCTCTATGGGACAGTGAAGTTCAACGCCAGTGGCCATAACCTGATGTGTCCAGGCTTACTGCAGGCGTGTTTGTATATTTAGCTGAAATGCAGGTTGTTGTCTCTGCCTGGAGTAAACATTTCTGCACTTATAGCTGATTTGGCATCTGAAATATCTTCCACCTTGCAGCTATAAGGGTTTCGTTTTCTTTGGTGTTTCTGTGGAAGACGGACCAACGGTACCTTACAGAAAAGAACTTTCCTTTGTAGAAACATGCTCACCACTAAGAAAGCAAGAAAAGTCGAAATCCACACTTTTAGGTGGCTCCACTTCACACAAAGCAATGAGTAACGTAGAAAAAAATGTGCTTTGTAGTTTTGCTGAGCACCTTGGCAACTTTAACTGCCTCAAACCACTTCTTCCTGTAGTCGTGAAGCTTGGCAATGTCACGAGAGGGTTATTAAAACGGCACATGTCTAATGACTTGCGAATGTCAAGCTTTCACACTGAGATGAATCTCAGGAATGTAACCATTCGAAATCTTTTTGGAAATTTTGATTTCTTTTCTCTAGTACTTTACGTTTGCAATTTAATAATGTTTTGTTTGTGATTGAACCGGAAATATTTGTTTGCTTGCAGGGACGTAATTTTGTTTTTAGACATGCAGTTTGGCAGGTCAACTGAAATTTTTCAATTTTGACGCTTTTGTCAATCGCTACGCCAAGGTAGTGTAGCATGTGCTCAGCTGGCTGCAGAAAGGTGTCGAAATAAGCACCTTTATTTTAAGGGTTCCTAAATTTTAAACACTGTTGCTTTTAGTTCAGTTGCTTCTGTAGAAGAAGTTTTTCTTTTTTTCCTTGGGTTTTAAATGTTGCGCGTGTAGTGGGTTGGTTACCAAAGCGCGGGAAAAAATACCGTATTTTCTTGATTAAACGCCGGGCGTCGAATAAACGCTGGGTTCAAATAAACGCCGGGTCAACACGGTCAAATTTAAAAAAACGCCCCTGGCGTTTATTCGAGGCACCGGCGTGTATTTGAGGTCGGGCGTTTATTTCAAATTGAACCTTTATTTCACTGACTCTCGTCGAAAGTTAATTAGTTATAGCAATTTTAAAAGGGTTTAAGAACCACTACAGTACTACAGCTCAATTCATTGCACTCATTCCAACTAAGGGAAGTTGACGTAATGTACTCTACACGCTGTTGAGCACTCGATTCCCCCGCCTTGTTTTGAATTTTATCGACTACAGAAAAAAATCAGTGAGATGTCATTCCCGTTTTACTTATGTTGTGCTATACAGTAGAACCTCGATTTAACGAACCTCTATACAACGAAGTCCTCGGTATAACGAACGATATTTTTCAGCTCACTAATAGTGTAATGTATGGAAAAGATCCTCGATATAACAAACCCTCGATATAACGAAACAATTTCCCCAGTCCCTCGGCACTTCGTTAAATCGAGGTTTCACTGTATTCGGTGTAAATAAAGGCTATAACGAATGATGAAAAATACCTCAGTTTAACGCCGGGCCCCAAATAAACGCCGGGAAAAATACGAAAATACGGTACTGCCATCACGAGACCTTACAGGCTCGAAATAGGGTACCGAGCTGACCTCTCTCGACATAATGTACTGGTCAAATTGAAGCTTCAACATCCCCCCCGGGCATACCCCGGGCATTTGACTGTGCGTTGTGCACAGGAAGGGGGGAATTTGAACGTTCCCTTGGAAGGGTGGGGAATTTGAACCGGATTTATCACTTGTTCTGGTGTAATACTCCCGTGAGTTTTTTTCGGTTTTTGCAAGGTTTGACGAACTTACAAGATAGTGAATAACTCTTTCAAAAGGGTCTTCGAAAGAAGTTTGAAGGTGTCGTCACGGCATATCTCTCTCTGAAAAGTGTGAACAGTGTTTGATTGAAGACGAAATTTGTCTTTGAGGAGAGGTATATCAGAACTAATTAGTGGGCATTTGAACGGCTTTTTTGCCCCGAGGGGAGGGAATTTGAACAAGCCAATCTTCGAAAGTTCAAATTCCCGCGGGGTTGCCCCCGGGGGGGATGTTGAAGCTTCAATTTGACTGGTACATAACTGTCCGGCTTTTCTCGACCAGATCCGACCACTCAACCCCAAATCACCTTTCTGGGCACAAACTGTGTTTGTTTTTGCTGCGACTTAAATACTACAAACAAAGGGAAATGTCTAAAAAAATAATAACTAACTTTAAAAAGATGATATTCTCCCTTCTCCCTTTCCATGCTGGCTCTCCCTTCTCCTTATTTTTCAAAGTTGTTTCTCCCGTCTCCCTAATTTTTTCAAGCCGTTTCTCCCTCCTCCCTAAACCGTTCCTCTCCCCTCACTACAACAGTGACGATTCGAGTCGATTCCTCCGAACTTTTCTGCCATCCTTGTTCGCCTTCTGGCTGTATTTTTCTAGGTGTCTCGCGATTCGACTTCTGGTTAGTCGATTAAACTACAACACAGACGATTCGAGTCGATTCAAGAATGGGTTATAAACAGTTGCTTTATTCCAAAAATTTGTGTTTAGACAGATTAGCTAGAGGAATTAATGAATTACCTTTACCAGATCTTTGATCGAGTTCCTGGTGGTCAGGGCGATGGCTTCGTCTTCATTTTCAAGCTGCAATTTTCTCCACCACGAATCTGTCATCGGACCCAAGATGACAACTGAGATGAGAAGTCCACGGACAACGCTAGCTAGCGTATGTACGCGTGGACTTCTCATCTCCATCGTGAAAACCACTACTTCCACAATCCATTTTTTCTGAAAACACAGAGTTGAGCGAGGGAATACCACAATAGATAGCCTGGATAGTAAGTGTGTGATCGGTACGCGATTGTTATTTGATAAAGTTACCTATAAATTCCAGATATTCCCAGAATTAAATTTCAAAAAAAACAAAGCGTCTTTTCAATGCCAGTTCTCATGCCAGATACCAGAAGTTTTCTTACATTGGACATGGCCGATCTACCAACTAATTTGAAACAAAACACGTACTACAGACGGTGTACTACTGTACTACGATGTTTTCCCTATTTTTTGTCTTTATTTTGTTGGCATATCATGTACTGTAACCCGCGCAGTAATCGGTTCTTCCACTCCCCAGTTCACAATCTGTCAACACTTTTCAAGCCAGAAAAGAAAACAATAGGTCTTTTACTCACTAACAGGCTCCACGTAGATCGAAAATTATATCACGCGAGCTGCGCATTATCGTGGAGGAGCGTGGGTTTTCTGGTAAATTGTTAAAATGTGTCTAAAAAATTGGTTCATGATTAAATTGAGTTTTATTTAAGGGATGGACCATTTTATTTTCTTTTTTCTTTTTTGGAAGAGGGGGGTGGGGGCAAAAAATTCCTGCACAACTTTTATAGAAGAAATAAAAATCGTGGATAGCGGCACAAAGCAAACAAATATTGCAAATTAGTGAAATGAAATTTATATTTAGCTTTTAGTCCCGAAAAAATATTCATGCAGAAAAAAATTATCCCCCCCCCCCCGAAAAGTATAATGTTTAGTATGATTTTAAGTAGGTTAAAATTTCACTTTATTTTTAATTATTAACTAATTAGTAAAATATAAAGTCCATTTCAAGTCAATAAAAGTCAGTCCAAAGTCCAGTCCAGAGTCCAGTCCGGCTTTTCCATATATTTTGGGTCTGCAGTGGAACCTTTATAAGCTGCGGATGAAAGAGTGATCAATTAAAATAAAAGCTAATTTACACTCATTTCGAGTGGTGCTGTTTGCTGTGCTTTTCTACTGGTTCCTAACTCATGTGTGGTGTCTCGTTGATCACTTATTGAAGGCTGTTAAGCAGTACTTTCCTGTCATACTGTTAAACGTTATTTTTGCCCATTCAAGTAAAAACTGTTGACAGCTTTTTTTTTGTCTTCCTTTTCTGGGGGTTTTAGCCTTTCATAAACTTGTTCTAAAAACGCAATAAAGCTGATTAAAAATAGAAAAATATGTGAAGTGTTCTAGCACTCTTTAAGTTAACCTTTGGTCTAAAATGAGTTCAACGATGTTTAGATAAGCTACAGTAGGAATGGCGTCAATGTATCTGATAAGCTGTTATGGAAGGACGGTAAACGTTTATATGCTGGTATATACGATAGAATACGTTGGGATGTATTCTCTTGTGTAGAGGAAAAGAAAGCAGTGAACGATTTCCTTTCTTAGACCCCACCTCCTCCTTTTTTTTCTAAACCTCTCTACAGCTAATTATGCAATAACCAGTTTAACAATCAGTTGCTACTGCAGTTTTATACTGTGACATAAGATAACTTAATAACATTTTTCGATCTACAGCAATCACCACAGATCGATTGTAGATAGTTAGAGGGGTGCGACCAAAGATAAACGACTTTTGAAGTTCAAGTTCAAAAATTTCAAAATAGCTTACAAGGACGTTTGTATGTCCCCTCAGTTTAAAATCGTTTGCAACTCAACAATGAGATGAGGCAGGCTTCGGTAGGGTAGCTACTAAAATGAGAGGGAAAATTATTACCCTTACTATAAACACATCTAGAATGGGCGGCTTTTCTGTAACCTTTTAGTCTGTGAACGAAATTATATCAAAAAGATATGTAATTCTAGTGATGATTATAATATGCTTTACAAAGGCCACATAAAGAAAGATGACGCGATTTTAGAGTTGAAAGCATGAAGCGCAACAACTATGAACAGTAATTCTTTTGTTTTACATTCACACACTTTGGCTTAATAAACTGAGTAATAACAAAGTCGTTTTTCATTGGCCATCTAGTTACTCCAACGCTGATAAACCTATTGCGGTTTGTGTAGGGTCAAGGTCAAACGGCTCTCACAAAAACACATCCAAGAAGTCTGTTCGGCTTCGCAAATGTTCGCCCTTTGCTGGCTACATATATGGCGTGTTGGGAGGTATTGAGCAGTTTTCTGACCGTTTGATGGTCGTTTCAGGTTAAATTTGTGCAGTTGTGCAATATTTCCTTTTATATATATATTTTTTTCTAATTTTGAAAATGACAAGGTTTCGGATCGAATAGTTTAAGCCAGCTATGCATAACTTCCCTGGATAAACATTGATCACCTAATCGGATTATTAAGATCAGTTATCTCATTCCTTAAATAAAGTGGTTAACACCTGCAAGAGGGTTAAACCCGGCTAAAGACGATGATAATTTGCATTTCCGAAGTTACGCGTTAAATACCTGACCAAGGAAGTATTCACTCTAGATTGTTAACGCATGACGTTTTTTGGAACACATACTTGCGGCGTTGTTTATTTTGCGGTTTTTCCTTTTGAGTCTGTTAAGGAAGTGTTCCCAGGCATTCAAATGGAAGCTGTTACATATGTGGAATAGATTCTTGTGGTTCTGTTTAAATCACTTGTCTGTTTATCTGAAGTTATCTGGTCAAATTCTTGGAATTTTTTATAGTATCTGCGCGCGTTCTAATCTCTTATACTCCCGGAAACTCGTAGTTCAGTAATGCCATAAATAATTTAACGTGTACTCACACAGAATGTCAGTCTGGAACAGTTAACCACAAACGAAAACCCTGTATAACCTGTACTTATCAATGAGAATTGTGTTTTTTTTCCTGTATCATAAATTTAGGGCATTTTAAACGGGATGACACTGATGTGCAGGAATTATACCCAATTGATCTGCTCGGAATTTTTTAACTGAATATTTATTTATGTAACGTAAAAATAAGCGGAATCTTAATCCCCTGAATTTTTGAGTTGTTTAAACAACTTGCCCTTCCAGTCGTCTCTTTCTTCGTATTTAACATGACAGTATCCCTCCGTAAACTGCATGACAAAATGCACTATGTTGCTCATTGTTACAAAAGCTATAGGTAACATTTAAAGAAAGAACCTTTAACATTCTACTAACTGAAACGTTCCTTATCTTTACCATACTGTATGGAATTTCCGGTCTCGAGAGCGACTTTTACTTTCAAATTTTGTGTGTGAGACTGGATGAAGGGCATATTCTTTTTCTGCTTCGTTGTACGTCTAAATGTGGCACAGCAGAATTCTATGTTGTTAGCCTTTGCTGAAATCGACTCCTAAAAGAAAAACCTTCCAATCCCAACAGGCAAATAAAAATATGAAATTTAGCTTTTCCGGGAAATAATTAGCAAACGTACAGCAACACAAGAAACTATTGCTTCGTAGCTTTCACTTGTTTGAGGGCTCTTGAGTTGCTTAGCTTTCTAGGAACCAAAAGTGCAACTTGTTTTGGTGTAGACCTTCCTTGGTATACTGCAAATATATTCCACGCAAAATAGGCCATAACTATTAGCGCAGCCTTTTTTTATCATCAGTTCTGTTCCTTTTTTTTCTGACTTAAGGTTATCTTAA
The DNA here is from genome assembly GCA_964030785.1 of Siderastrea siderea. Classification (NCBI taxonomy): domain Eukaryota; kingdom Metazoa; phylum Cnidaria; class Anthozoa; order Scleractinia; family Rhizangiidae; genus Siderastrea; species Siderastrea siderea. Next base: position 9,733,645 of record OZ034977.1, on the reverse strand, counting down.
AGACTTTGAAAAAAGTCGTTCATATGTAATCTTGGTTATATGGTTTGGAAATGAAACTACTCAACTGAAATAAAGCCACCTTATGTAACACCGACGCTCAACGAAGATCGTTGTTAGTTTCTCACGTTCTTGAAGCTATTTTTGTATTTCTGCTGTGAAAGGTTATCCGGCAGTCTGTAGCAAATCAAATTCTTCGTTCAAGAAGATAAGGTCTCCGGTATTTTCGATTTGTTTCCGTTTCCTTTATTTCTGATGCTACGTGATAGAAATCATATTTGAAGTAAACATGACCACGTCAGTAAAGATTAACCCGTTAAGCCCTAAGGCAGATCCGAGATTACAAACTCAACGTCCATGTATTATACACCATTTAAAAGCTACTGATGAGTATATTTCGTAAATCATAGAATTATAAATGAGGGAAGTTACGGCTTTGAGGCAAATTAGTAAAAATTTAAAAGTTCAAAAATGTCTTGATCTCTCTGCATATTAGTTTTACCCTTAAACTATAGCTTATTGTGCAGTTCTTAACCGTTAACTCATTGATTAATGTGAGATATGTCTTAAGACTCACAAGTGCTAGGGAAAGGAAGTCGAAAAGTCATGGGGGTAGTCAACCATATCACATATAGGAAGGAGGTACGATTTATCCTTCAATAAGCGGATCCTTCATTGGTAAATTTTTCGGTTTTTTTTTTAGCTTTCTTTAGCTTATTGTAAGAGCATTGAGACTTTGTAAAATACTCTAAATATATGCTATATTATTATACCGTAAACTGTCCCTTATAAGCCCTGGGCTTATACAACTTCGTCTTGTAGTTGTATTCACTTTTCTTTTTTAGCCCCCGAGGAAGGTTTGTTTTCGAAACCGAAATATCGGGCAAATATATTACTTAATTTCATTTCTGTTGACATTTTAATTTCGTAGTCTTTTCGCCGTAAGGATCAGTTTACTGTTGTTTACTTTCGATTCAGGTCTTCAAGATTTTTACTGATCTAGGTCTACACAAGATCCGGCACTGACCTCACTGGTTTGTCGCTGTGGTTTTGCCTTTAGCAGTTCTTTTTATACAACTTCGTAAGGGGTTTTGGGTGGGCTTATAAACGGAGGGGCTTATATCCGGGGGGGACCTATAAGCGGAAAAAAATTAACAACAAAATACACGAACGTAACTGGAACGTGACAAAACAGAAGCTCAGAGTTCATCCGCGCAGTGTTCTGAAAGACACAAGGAAAACTAGAGGGGAGCTTATATCCGGGGGGGGCTTATAACCGGATGAATTTTTTGTTTACAGGTAGATGGGCCTCTAACAGCTGTTGACCTGCACCGTTCCAAAGCGGCTTTGTGATTGGTCCGCTCTGCTCCGCTTTGAGCATTTCCGGGACCGGGTGTACCGAGCCAATCACATCACAGGTTTTCTCGAGGAGGGAGAACTCTAAGGTATAACAATCGTGACAGGCCTGCACAGACTCCCTACTGAGGAGTTTTGTTTGCGACGTTTTAAGTTTAATGTGCCGATCAACTCGAAACTTCAGCATCCCCCCCCCAGGCATACCCCGGGCATTTGACTGTGCATCGTGCCCAGGGAGGGGGGAATTTGAACATTGCGTTGGAAGGGTGGGGAATTTGAACCGGATTTACCTCTTGTTCTGACGTAATAGGCCCGTGAATTTTTTCGGTTTTTGCGGGGTCTGACGGATTTACAAGATAGAATTTCGCCTTTGTTAGTGAAAAACTCTTTGAAAAGGGTCTTTAAAAGAAGATTGAAGGTGTCATTACGGCATCTCTCTCTCTGAAAGGCATGTAAAGTGCTTGATTGAAGACCAAATTTGTCTTTGAGGAGAGGCAGTTCAGTACTAATTGGTGGGGCATTTGAACGGCTTCCTTGCCCCGAGGGAGAGGAATTTGAACAAGCCAATCTTCAAAAGTTCAAATGCCTGGGGAGTTGCCGGGGGGGGGGGATGTTGAACTTTCGAATTGATCGGCGCATATTGTGCCTTCAAAGCTTTGCTCTGACGAGCATGTCTTCTAGTGATTTGCCTCTCTTGCATGATATAATAGGAGGCTTTTTGAAAATGGTCCTCATCAATGGCTGATTTTGAATTAAACTACATTTGTACATCAATGTATATTTCTTGTTTTTAACTCCTGGGTGATATGTCGCGACAAATGGTAATATTTGCTCGTGAGTCTTTCTTTTGTTTCAAAGCCGACTGTCTTCCGGCGAAGGAGACTTCAGATAATATTCTCAGTCTCCACTAAGTTTTTAGGGTATCCACGCGGAGAAGGCGTGTTTTGAAATTTGAGAGAGATTCCTGGAAATTTTTTTCCGAGGAATTTGTTCGTAGAAGTCTAATAGCTTCGCCTTTGATAAAACCTCTTTTGACACCTGGTGGGTGACAGGAAGTGTAATGTGTGTACTGAAATGCTTCAGTCGGCTTATAGCGAATTTTTATGTCAAGGATAGCGTCTTTTTGGAATCGTTCTCCTTTACAATCAACTGTATCAAGGAATGTGATTTCCTTGACTGAAATTTCAGGTGTAAATTTTATTTTTGGATGAAAACTGTTTGCTTGTTCAAGAAATAAATCTATTTCTTGTTTATCGATGTTCCATAGAAAGAAAACGTCATCGATGAAACGTTTCCATACTGTAGGTTAAATTCTGCTTTGGCTCACGTAGTTTTGTTTCGATGTTTGCCATGAAAATGTTGGCAAAAGCTATCTATCAAGTTCCTATACGAGCCAGATTCGACGTACCTAATATGCCAAAAGCGGCATAGAAACCACATTGACTGTCGCTTACCGTAAATGATCGATTAAGCGCGGCGGTGCTTATTCGAGAGCGGCGCTTATTTCAACTACGGGTAAAACAGTGAGGGGAATATAGAGAGAATTAAGTGAGGCGCATACTAGGTATGCACAATTTAATATAAAATTATTCCGAATGAAATATAAGAGGTATCATGAATGCAGTTTCTCAGTCTGTGAGAGTATAATTGCTGCTCAAATACAAGAGGTAACATGAATAAAGTTTCTCAGTGTCTTTGTGAAAGTATTGCTGTTCAGATACAAGAGGTATCATGAACACATGAACAATACCCAAATTAGCGCCGCGGAGCCTATTAAATTATTTTCTGTACAGGTGCAGCGCTTATTCGAGAGCGGCGCTTATTCGAGTAGCGGCGCTTAATCGATCATTTACGGTAACAAACGATCAGAGGTCAAATTTAACTGAGAATAACAAACAGTGCGCGCGAGCCACCAGAATCCACCGGTTATCAGAAAATTGATTAGATATGACCGAGAGATCAAAGTCTTAAAAAATGCGACGCCTAAGTTGTAATGGCACAATTCAGTCACCCTATAAAAATCCTCCAAACTAAACCCACTACAAAAACACAAGAAGCAAAATTCAAAAGACCAAGATAAGGCGCAGCGGACAAAGACGCGAAGTAGTAGTCGCGTAGGCCTTCCAACCCCATTTTATATCCGTGTTGCTAGATTGATCCATAACATAAGTCCATCTGTCCCAAAGCATGAAGCTAAATGGAACTCTTTATCTTCGATTTTTAAAAGGAGACTTGCTTGCATTGCCTATAAGCAAATAAGGGGCGGATCAAGGGGGATGGGTGGATTGGGTTGCTAGCCACCCCTCTCGTTGAAATTATAAAAGGGAACAAAACTGTCACTGAGGCGTTTTCGTCTCGGATTGTTCCGATATCGTTATATCAGGTCAGCTCCCTCCTCCTTCAAAAATCCTCGATCCGCCACTGCAAGCTTACCAAAACTTAAACCCAGATAGCATTAGGAGTCTTTTTACAGAACATATAACCAGCCATAATATATTTATATTTACGTTCTGAGTCTAAAGCACTTAACAATTCATTTACTCACTAAGCCAGTATTATTTGGAATAGTCTACCAATTCAGCAGAGTCATGCCAAATTCATCATCTTATAAGGCAAACCTCTAAACGTTCTTTAAGACTTAATAGGTCTATTTTCCTTTGGATCTTGCTCTACAATAACAAATAAGAACATTGACGACTTTTACCTCTGATCTTCCTGAACACGATTATCACTTCCAAACACCTCCGTAACTAGCACATTTGGTTGCGTCCCTTAAGTGTCCGTTACGCATGACATAAGAGGGTGCCTTGAAATGGGGAAATAATGTAGGTCCAAAACGTCATTCAAACAAGACAAAACAAAACAAGACCGTGGTCCACGCCATGCATCATTTACTGTAGCAGCAACTCACTACGCTATAGTAGTAGAAAGTTCAAGCAGCACACTCCTCTTTTTTCCGATCTGCATTCACTCGGCATCAAATATCGCGTTGACTTCAAAATTTAGGTTACAACATACAAAGCGCTTAATGGTCTCGCACCGGTTTTATTACCGACCTACCCGTACGTATGCACAAGTGATTTCGGGAAGTCGCTTGTAACCATCGAGGTAAAATCTCAATTACATTTGTAAATGGGGGCATTTACATTTGTGATCAATCCTTATACATTTGAGGGCTTTATTAAAGGTCAAATAAACCAAAATTTCGACATTTTTTCTTTCAATCCAATTTCCTTCTTATGTGTTGATTAAGTATCAAATAAACATATTCTGAAGTTTCAAGTCAATTGGACTTAGGATCGCAGAGATAATGGGACGTGAAAAGTGCTACTTTATGGCCTTCGTAATCGTAGAGTGGTCGGGAAAGTTGACGTAAATTGTCGGAAATAACATTAGTGACGTCACTGTTGGCGAGCTGGAAAATTGCGGGCATTCGAAGTGTGAGGACTTGAACGGAAAATCATGGTGTTTTGTGCTGCTATAAGAGTAAAGTAAGCAATTTCAAGTTTCCAGAGGATCCAACACTGCTTCAAGAATGGCTGAAAGAATGAAAGGAGGATCATTTCAACCTACAAACATTCACGCGTCTGTGCAAAACAGTATACACCAAAGGTAAACAAAGCGATTCGATCGAAAATAATCGGCGGTTTTCCATAGAAGATACCTAAAAATCCAAATAAAATTTGAAAAACCTAACCTGTTATGTGTTTGCTGTGTTTTTGCCGGTTTTCCAAGCTTCTGGAGGTCGTTTTGAGCGATAAGTTAAAGTGGTATAAACCATCCATGTCCGCCGAAGAACGGATTCCAATTGCGTGTTCAGCATTTGCGCAACGTAGAAAGTCAGAGGTAAGAATTTTGCATTTTGTTTAATATAACTATGACTAGCTTGTATCTTCAGATGGTTGTTCGCTCTTTCAGTTAGTTTATTTGAGAATTATAAGTCGTTGTAGTACTAAGGATTAACAATAACCTCCGGTTTTTGGCGCATAAATAAGGCTACAAGATTGTATTTACAATCGTTATACATGTATGTCGAGTTTACAAACGTAATTTTCGAGCTCTGCATAATATTTTTAACACACTAAAATATTTCATTTTTATCGCTTTGATACAGTGGCTGCAGGCCCTTCCTAAGCCTCTCACAAGCCAACACTCAAGACAACCAAAAAGTTGTAACACAACATAAACCCAGATGTAATAAACTGGCCTAATTGCTAAGTGTTGTGGCTTTTCACTGGCAAGCAGGTGCTCCAGGCTGTTCCATGTTCAAGCTTTTTAGTTCAGGCGCAAATGACATCATATCGAGAAGAGCATGCCCCTAAGTTTATGACAGGTGTATCACTTCATTATATTATGGGGTCCACCCTTCGCACAATTGGGTACTCCCAGGAGGGGGGAATGGTGGACCCATAAAAAATGAAGAGAATTGATTGTTGAAATTTTTGAAACAAACAAAAAAAAACTTCTTTTGTGGGTGTCGCATATGCTCCAAGAAGTACTAATGCCTCCTGAACAGTTGTTCCTGCCAGCATGAATTTCTGACTTTATAGTATCTTAAAACCCTAGAAAGTATCAAAACACACTGACAGTGGTCATTTTTAATTCAAACACCCTAAGTGGTACCAAAGCATGAATTGTAATCACAGTGACCCCTTCACTCTACTATGGCAGCCCCTCCTTTCTCACCTCCTAGGTTAAGTACCACTCTTTAGCAATTGAAAAAAATACAAGGTTAAGAAACCTTTCAAAGAGTAGTACAACTGTCAACCAAATATGTTGTTAATATTATCTAGCAAGACTGCCAGGCTGTTAATGGACATATTCAAAGCCCTTACATGCAGTTTCCACTTTTACTTGGGAAGCTCTCCAAATTTTTAAGACCAAACAAGATGGAATGGCTACTGGGATTTGCCATCCCAGCTTCACACGTATCCAGTAAGTGTATGGCCTATAAGCAACATTACTGTATACATGTTCTGAGAGAGAAAGGGGACACAACAGACCAAAACATAAGAAAGATACACAGATGAGTAAAAGGTAACTCATCAGTATAGGGATTAAATAAATATGTCAACTGCAAAAATAAATATATATTAAATAAATAAACAGGCTTGCTAACCAGTAACAACAGTAGAGAAACTACATTAACTCAATTTCACAGTCTTAGAAATAATGAAATCACATTTGATTTGTTGAAGCTAAAATTTCAGAGTTTGTTTTTGCTTTTAGCTAACAATTATATGGCTTATATGTTGTACTGGTAGTACAACTGATTGTACAACCAATACTTGTGAAACCATTAAAGAAGTCGTATAGTGCATAAGGTTGCTAAGAACTTAACAAGGTATACTGTTTATGTAATCATGTTCATTCATGTAATAAGGGTTTTTGTAATTTTCATTTCATTATTGTTGCTTGATCTTTTACTACTTTTACATCACCTTTTGTCAAATATCTTAGTATTTAGCACAAAACCCAATAAGCAATGTAACATTTTTTTTATTCTCATCATGTATCAAAGGATCTTATCTCACAAACACAATTTATAGGCTATTCATTTTCGGCCCAAAATATGTAATTTTCACTGGGCCACGTGGTCCCCTGGTCCCAGAGGATTTTCTTTCTCTTTTCCCAAACAAAATTCAACCACAAAGCACCTCTCAGTGTACTCACTGTCAGATCAAACATGTAATTTTCCCTACCCTTCTTGAAAACAAGATGTGCAATTTTTCCTACCCATTTTCGGAACTGACAAGACATAACTGTCACCCCGAATCAATTACCATTTCCAGACCTGACTCTTAAGTCAACAACCATTTTCAGACCAAAATGGCTCTAAAACCATACCCATTTGGGTTACACTATTCTATACATGGAGTTTGTTGTCTGCCTCCCCCCACCCCTCCCCCTCCAAAAAAAGAGCCCAAAGCAAAATTACATTCATATGTGCGTACTCCGGCCTCATTTCCAAAATACTGATTAAAATCTGTCTCAATGACAGCTGGATTTTTGCATACAGAGGTAAAATTCTCTTCATCTGTCTGTAGGACATAGCAGGTGGTTTCTTATCACAGGATTTGGGGATTACATTGCTACACACTTGCCCAAATTTAAGTGCACCTAAATTTTGAGCCCAAGATTGTATATGTGCAAAACAACAAACAAACACAGTCACTAGTAACACTTTGTGATGTAGACAGATACATTCAACAAGATTCAAATACATTCAACAGGAGCTGTAACCTCTGGTTTCCGCTATGTTCACAATTTGAGCTGGATTTCCTGCCGCTGTTGCCACGAGGATGAAAACCCTACTCACCCAATGGATACATGTATAAGAAGCTTTGCTTTACTCTAGTCAGTCTAGTTAGTAAGGCATAACAACAAACATCGATAAGTGTACAAAAGGGCTGCAAAGAACAACAAAAATGCTTCGGATGAAGTGGTACCGTGTTTATTAACAATTCTACAGCGAACTTTTACAGTGTAATGAATAAATAAGCTTAAACGCTCACCAGTAAACTTTACCAACTCGGTCGTTTACTTTTGAAGCCATATATCATGAATCATCTGAGATTTCGCAGTCCGATTCTGTGGGAATTAGCTCAAACTGGTACGGCTTTACGTTAAATGCCACAGGTTTGAGCTCCTCGGCCATTTTCAACGCAAAGAAAACGGGTGAAAACAGAGAATTTTCCAAAAAAATTACAACAATACTCTTCAATACTCGCCTTTGGATCTTGAGCTATCTTTCGCTGCTCATCAACGGTGACGTCACAGAATCAGAGATCGTTTCCATTCCTTCCATTCAAGTGCGCGGTCATTTCAGAAACGATTTCGTGAAACCTTCGGATAGCTTCGTACTTTTGGTTTTATTACTCCTTTTAAGGTCTCAGGAAGGAAAATTTCGGTCCAGTTTTGCTTTATAATGATTTCCTTTTGTGACAAGACGCGTTTAAGCGGCTAAAGCGGAATTATCAAAATTTTGGTTTATTTGACCATTACATTTTTGGTCAGTCGTTCTTACATTTGAAGATTTAATTGCAATTGTGACCAATTATTACGTTTGTGGCTTTTCCAGCGTATCACTTAGCTTAGGCAATTCTTTTCCATTGAAATTTTCAAACGAGGGAAAGAAAGTCCTCTTTACTGTCCATTAAAAAACCGGTACGCTCGGTACACTCGGTACAGCCGGTACACTGGTACAGCCGGTACACTCGGTACACTCGGTACAACTGGTACACTCGGTACACTCTGTACACTCGGTACACTCGGTACGCTCGGTACAGCCGGTAGAACCCAGAGGTTCAACTGACAAGATCCTTTGTTGTGGTTTGAGGTCTTCTCGTTCTTAAGGAACAGCCCCAGCGTCAGGATGACCATGGTACCATTGTTTTTCAGTGACAACCATGGTTGACCATGGTTGGCCATGTTGTGACTATGGTGGTTGACCATAGTCTGTAAAATAGTTTTGACCATGGTACACAGTCAACCATGGTCAAAAATTTTAATAAATAAATTGAATGGAAAATTTGAATAAATACCATTTTGATACATTTTCAGTAAAACCTGAATGTTTCACAACAGCTTAATGGGTTTCTTCCTTGTTGAAGGAAAATATATTGTGTTCAGGAGTGACCATGGTAAACTATGATAAACTATGGTCATACTTTATAAGTCTAGATTTTCGTTTGAACAGTTAATTTGTATGCTATTGCAACGTTTAACCCTGAGTGGGTACTGTGATGTCAAAAAATTAGGTCTTCTAAATAATCCCAATCAAAACTTCATACTATTATCTAAGGAACCATGATAAACCGTGGTCAACCATGGTCTTGAACTCAAGACTAATTTTCAGTGTATTCAATTTTTTTTAAGTTTTCTTTTCTATTTAACCTTTGAATTGACTGAACTTAAAATGTCATGAAAACTTTTTTTTCTTCCTAAGCATTTGAATATAACTGAACTTAAATGATGAAATGAAGGAACAGCAAATTTGGAATTTGTGATGTCAAGAGAAAAATATAGGTATTTTTCTAAATCTGTTATTTTTATTTTTATTCATTTGAAGACTACTGTTCTTTAAAGGGAAAAATTTTTTCAACCATTCAAGCCCCAGTAATCAGCACCTCATTTCTCCATATAATTACACAGTGAAAGTCATATGAATAAACAAATTGATCACCATTCAAACATAAATTGTCTCAATGCCTGAGGTTAACCATATTTTCAAAATAAATGGATAATATGGAGGAGAATTTGTATGCTGACATCGGAGTTTAAATGAGTTTAAAGTCAACTTGGCAAATATAATCTGAGACTATTAACTGACAGCTATTAACTATTAACTGACAGCTCATACAGTTCACACATCAACAGACATTCTATTTTTTACAAACATACATGTAGGCTGTGAAAATACACAGTCAATTGAATAAGTGTAACATGCCTTCTAGTCTGTAATGGAGACAAATACATGTAAACTCTCCACTAGTACTTTCATAAGTTTAAAATTCTCTGCCATAACTAACATGGCCTTCATAAATAATTTGATTTTAAAGTTAATAACAGTAATAAAGCTGGAAGGGATAGACTTATCTAAGATTAAATGAATTTAATGGTACCACGTAAGAGACCGAGCACTACATACTTTTAAGTTTTTCTAATGAAAATAAATACAATTTTCACACCTATAAAGCTAACCCACTTTTGAAAACCTAAGATTTAATCCAGGATGAATACAACACATGTAGATCAACTATATGTTCACTATAACCAGCATCTGAATTAATACATTAAAATAAGAGTGGCTTGCAGAAAGTTTGTTAGTTAAAAGCAACTATCATTTAAGAAGGCCATGCCCATGCATGTTTGGCATTCTGATGACAAATTTTAGACCTCCAGAGATTGAAAGCAAAAATAGTTTTTCCTTGATTTCGCATACTGGTGTTACTACAATACTGTTGGTTTCAACAACTTTCAGTATGTGTTGACCTGCTTGTGGAAAAATGAAGCATTCAGGGTCAAGAGCAAGGAGGTGTGCTATGGCAAAAACAGCCTGAGACTTCTTACAGTAAATAAAATATTTCATAGCTATTATCTGACCCTTTTTGGTCAGTGCCACATAGCAAATTCTTTTTTCATCCGTTTATACTCCCTTGCATAAAGCTTTTCTGCCCCCAACTGGATTTTTAGTGCTTTACTAAGCTGAGTTGCATCTTGCTCCCCAGTTACCTTTTTAATTAGTTCCAATTCTTCCCCTTGTAATTCAGGTACATCAACTATTGCTCCAGAGATGGTACAATCCTTGGCAGTTTTAGTGACTTTCCACTGCCTTGATGGTTTTATCAATTTTGAGATATAACCCTTAGAAGGACCATCTGGCATTGTTAACAAAAGTCCTTTTAACTGGAGTTGTGCATTGACATGGCACAAAATTTGACGGGTGACATCCCCAGTACCGTGAACTGCCTGCAATAGAGCTGCATTCCAGTCTTCAAATCCAAAGCAACTCCAAGCAAATAAAGGTCCCCACAGTCTGACATAAAAAGCTAAGTGGACTCCAACCTTATGGACATTGAGCCCACAGCTCCCTTCCCCATAGAGACTTGAAAAGTCTTTGTAAAAAATATTAAGTAATGTTTCTGCCCTTACTAAGTCACCCTCAGTTATGTTGTCCCCAAGAAGAAGGTGGATCCCTTCTGACAAACATGCAAAATGTTTCAGATACTTTGCAGGCAGGTACCCCAGCAAGCACGGAATTGCATAGTACAATAACCATCTTGCAATTCTGTTGCTTTTAAGTGTGCAAAATGCTTTTCTACATTTCTAGGTAACCTTTCAATGTAGTCGGGAGGCTTGATACCAATCAAGCGCTTTGAAATGCTGTGTAAGTGGTTCCCAATAAAAAATGGTTGTTCACTTTGGGAAGGAGAGAACCACTTACTGAGAATTGTCTTGGTAACACCCATAAGTACCCCATGCATGTAATCTGGGACAATTCCAAGAACATAGTCAAACCATGGCATTGATGATAGACCACTTATTCCAATGATACCTTTGTTTTTTTTTTCTTTCTGTTGTTGCCTTTGGCCCAAGGTTATACTTAATGTCATCAGAGTCCCTAAGGGGAAACCTGTCCTTGGTTTCTCGGTAAGGATAGCACCTAGAATGACCTTTCCCTTGTTTCACTGTTCTTCCTGGTTCTTGACATGTAGAGCACCCACTTTCCCCATTATGCATGGTCATATTTAAAATATAACCCTTAGCTTGGAGGTCAACTATCCCTGCAAATACACCCTGCAGCTTAATTGTGATAATGCTACCTAGTATGTTTACATCAGTATTCCCCTGTGGTACAAATGGTACATCTCTTCTCCAAAGGCATTCATATATTGCAAGAATGGTGGAGACCCTTACCCTGCCAAATCCCAACCAATAACATGCTCTCCCTTGAAAAACGTTGTCTCAGTGGAATTTCATTGATTGCCAGAAAAATTGACCCCAGTTTAACATGGGTAGATTTGTACAGTGGAATACCATCTGTGTTAAACAGTCCACTGATGCAATTTTCATTTGCAAGAAATTGCCCATCCTCTAACAACTGACGATAATTTTTACCATCAGTAATATCTTGAAGAGTTAAACTGTCAGAAGTTTTGGCAGCCTTTGCTTTCTTTTTGGTGGACAAAATTTTCTCAAGCATTTACCCATCCTGCTCCAATAGATATTTTAACTGAAATATCTGACAGAAAGAAAAACTGACGTGATCGATTTGGCTTTGTCTGCTGTCAGACCTCCCCTGTACCTAAGACCCGAACAGTTAGGCATTTCACAAGAAAAAAATGTCAGGATTCAAAGGGAAAACATTGTGGCAAATTGAACAGTATAATGACACACCTTATACTTTATGCTATCTATTACTTGATATAATTCATCGCATTTCAAATCCCCTAATTCTGTAGAAAGTGGACAAATCACTTTCACGAGTCCTAGTAAATCGTTAACAGCAAAACCAGTTAAATTGCGTCTTAAAAGGAATGCAATCATAGATAAAGACTGCAGCTGCAATGCTGTAAATTTACATTCCTTCTCACTATTGCTCTCTAATTCCTCTTCCTCATTGCCACTGTCAGAACCAAATTCACTACTTTCAGAATCGCTAGAGGAAGAGTCACACGAACTAATTTCAAATTCTACACCTGATTGTGAATCACTATCAGAATTACTTTCTTCAACATCATTTATGTTCAACTTTTCATTTGCATCCCCACTTTCACAATAAATTTTGTTTCAAGTTCTACCTCTGTCTCTCTTTCATCCTCAAGTGCCTCAGGTTTGAAATCCTCTTTCTCAAGCACATGTTCTTGATTTCCCTTCTTTTCATCTTCAGACAGCACTTCTAGGAAGTCAGACTCTTGAGTTGTCTCCTCTTCTTCATCTTCCGACAGCACTGTTAGGGAGCCTGAGCTCTTAGGGGCACAGTTTGCAATTTCTCCTTGAGAACAGCTTTTTCCATAGGTGATCTTCCGGTACGATGTTCGTCTGGGCACAGGAACACTAGGATCACTTAGATAGCGCTTTTTCACCCTCTTCAAAGGACCTAACATAAATTACCACAACCAAAAATACAAAACGGCTAAATTAACATGGCTTCATTTTCCCACAATTATCATAACTTTAGGCAAAATTTCTGCACAGTCCCAACCACTTTCATACTTCTTCTCATAAGCAAAGAGCAATCATGAATAGTGCTTGAGTAAAAGAATTAATGCCTTTTTCAAGAAAAGGGTTATGCAGAAATTTTACCCAACTTTACACTACTTTGACCCTTTAAGGATCTGTTGGCAATGAAAACCCACTTTAGCTATCACTGTGCATGTATGTGTCTATATAAATGAAGCATGCATGCATGCTTTTTTCTTTTTTCAGAGGTAGAAAAGATAAAGTTTACCAAAAGCATAAGGAAAGCGTTCATCTGAGTCATTAATCGAAAAAAAATACATGAAATTGCTTTGGAAAATCCAGAAGATGGACAGTAAATTATTCACTTTTTTGGTGTGCAGTATGAAGATGTGTCAAGACACGTTGTTTTGAGGATAACACTCTTAAGCATAATAGGCACTTGAACTTCTTATGCACAACCGAATCTACGGCATTTGGTCCTTGGCCTTCGTCAGGTTCAAAGACCTCTTCAAACAAAGCCTCTTTCGGTTGGTATTCTGATTTTTCCATAGGATGTCAACAGTGACTCACTCGGAACAGACAGAAGAATGCAGGAGCATGCAACATTCTCTCCTTTGATATTTACACAAGAGAGCAATGTGCAATGATAAATGGCCACTGGATTCAACTACAGAGTATTTATAACTTGATAAAACAAAGCTAGCGCTAAGCACAAAGCTGAAACGTGCTTTGTCAAAAACACATTACCTTACGTAAGTGGTCCTCGACAAATTTATCAATGAAATCAGTTGCTGTTACAGTTTGTACGTAAACAAGAGTGAACTATGAAATTTAAATACCCTAACTGAACATTACGTGCATAACGAAACAGCAGTCAATTACGTCAACAAGAATTCCATCATGTTCATTGGATGTTGCGAAAGTTTGCTATTTGTTAAAAGGAAACCCTTTACCTTTAAGGTAAGAAAGTGAGCTACAGTATAGACGTAATTATATTATAACAAGGTTTATAGACCACTGCCATTGTGCCATTTAACGTTCATGGTTAACCATGGTCAGACCATGGTTTTACCATTGATGGACCATGGTAGACCATGGTAGCTGACCATGGTTGTCCATGATAAAACCATGGTTGACCGTGGTTTGACAGAAATGGTCCTGACGCAGGGGAGGTCTCCCTGCACCGATCGAAAGCGGCACAATGACTGGCTTGTTAGCGAGAAGAATAAAATACTTTGCACGAAATGATGTGATATATGGAGAAAGGGGACCTAATTGTTGGTTTACTCACAAAACAAAAAAGTTGACTTCAAAGCCAATGTGAAATAATCAACGACACATGTACCACATCATTTCGTGAAAAAAAAATATTCTATTGTTCTCCCTAACTAGCCAATCACAGAGCCGCTTTGGATCGATGTAGGCCTGCAGACAGGTGGCGCTGATTAGCGGCAGTTTACGGCATGTTATCTTTACAAGACCACCTTGGTGGCAAAAATTCATAGAAATCCACCTACCATGGCCCCACCATGACACTCTTTCGTCTTAAAGATTAAGGATTATCGTCCTCATTCGCATCGAAGTTTCATAATATGCCTTCCCAGGAATAAAATGTTGTAGTCTTTAAATGTTTGTTGGCAATTGCATTTGCATAGTATAAAAGATGTACTTTTTACATTACCAACTCTCATGTCTTCTCATTCTACGTGCTTTTTTAGAGAAGATTATATTTACCTTTGTCTGCTGTGAATACGTCAATTTGATTGGCTAAATCGACAAAGTTTATTCACCGATAGAGAGCCATCGCGTGTTGCTATATCCTTGGCCGAAATTAAAATTTCTCAATTTCTCAGCTTGATGTTTTCGTTAAAAAGACTTTTACGATGAAACGACATGAAAAGGAAATATTGGCTTTGATCTGGCTTAGATGATGTCTTTGTTGTTGTTGTTGTTGTTGTTGTTGTTGTTGTTGTCTCAGGGAAGTCAAAGAAAATAACCGTCGGGGTTTGCTATTTATAAAATACAACTCAACTGTGCTACGCTGAATTTCCCCATCCCTCAGTAGAAACTTAGCCTCGTATAGTCTTATTGTGAAACAGTCATTAGTACGGAGACTATCGTTCCCTATAAAGAGTAACAACATTGCCCGTTGTGGAAATCAGCTTCTAGTGTTATATGATAGTTGACGGGGCAAGCGTGTCAAAAGTTTTTTTACCTACCTTCCTACCTACCTACCTACTTAAATAAAATTTTTTAAACAAAAGCGTATTTTTCATTAAGATAGACACTTCTGCAAGTGTTAAAACAATTTGCAACTAGTTGTAGCTTTAAAAAGACCAAAAATGGTTTCACACTCATCTAGGAATTCCGAGCAGATCAAGTGGGTTTAATTCCTGCAGATATCAATACATTTAAAATGCCCTTAATGATACGGGAAAAAATTCTTATTGATAATTACACGTTATTTAGGGCTTTCCTTATCTAATTTTAAATTCCTTATCATTAAAACAATTTAAAAATAGTCTTCTTGGCTGTCTTTTTTGCTTATCTTGGAACTTCGTGCCCAAATTTATCGGTAAAGACAAACGGAAATGGTTATTATAATTGGTCAAAAGGTATCGAATGTTTATGGATTGTGTACGTGGCCCTTTTAGTGAGAACGTTATTTTAACTTGTTAATGGCGTTCATAGCTCAGGGATTGTAATCAACGAACTGTCTTGCTATCCCGTTATATTATTTTTTGTGACAACCTTACTACCGGAAAAAATGTTCTTGGAAAGGAAATGCCGACCTGCCTTTCATTGACGTTATTCCATTCTTGGCTGTTCCTTGAAATTCTATCTACATCATCGTTCCAGAATGCACTGTCACAATGACTTCAAGAACAGTCAGGAGGCCCCTTTAAATCAGCAATTATTCAGTGATTATACATTTTCTTGAATGTTTCCAGCCTTAAGATTTATGAGCGTACATTTATTTTTGCTAAAAAGCCAAGAAAACTCAGAAATGAAGGACGTCAATGCACGTGAGAAGTTTGAAGCTCGGCTCTGATCGAAATTCAAAATGGCGCCTAAAGCATTCCGCGGGCCGGCACTATGTACAGTGTACCGGAGTAAATAGCTGAGTTGCTCTCGCAGAAGATCGATGCTTTTATACAAGGTATGATAACTGTGATCATTTTAAAATCAACTCCCCTTCAGACTTTGAGTGTTAGATAAACAAAGAAAGGAAAAAAGAACTGCATAATGTAGAAAACGCTTGAGAGTCGTTTGCTACTCGATGTTAGTCAGTTTGCCCTTCATAAAAAGGTGTTACGTTCCAATTATTAAACAAATCGCAACATTAAAACAAAGAAACCGAGTGAATAAAGTAGTTTATTAAAACATGACTACAAATTTTATAACATGATCGTGACAATTCGAGGATCACCGTCGGGCCTTGGTTCATGCCGGCCACTGAAATCCAAATCACAACAGATGATATGGATACGCTTAATGTAATATGAAGCAAGTAAATTAGAGCCAAGAGCTCACCATATTTTTTAACATGTTATACTGAACTGCCTAGATATCTAAAAGAAGAGGATTATTTGTCGTGTTTTGTATAATAAAGATCTTTAATCGGTCGGCTATCGTCAGTTGCTCAATACATAAAAACTGAGTGAAACTACTAAACTGCTATTTCCAGAGAATAAGATACTGTTTACTTGGCGATATACTTTTACGGAGCCTACATCAAACTATTGTGGAAATGGGGATAAGCACTAATGAAACGAGAAAATTTTAGCAAAATACTGCAAATAGCGGGATGTTTGTTGTTTATTTGGTTTTAGTGTTTCATTTTAGTCTCTTTGAACAAGGGGGCATTTGTTTAATAAACTAACGCAGTCTGAGCTGTTCGGGATTGTTTAACACTAGCTGAAGCCAGTGGCAAACTTGAGTTAGTTTGAGAAAGGAATCTAAATACCCTTGATTTTACATGCTGCAGTTGACCGGTTTAAATTCGTTTAAAACAAAGGCACTGTGTTGTCCATTTTACAAAAGTTCAAAAGGGAAATTTCACGGCGAAAGGAAACACTAGATTTTTATCACATTCAATCCTGAATATTCCTGGCTGCATCGAGACACACTACATCCCAGTGATCCGCTAGGCGCCCTTAAGAAAAACACCCGGCGGCAATCTGCTTTCAATGCTCAGTTAGCTCATGATACAAATTTATTAGTCTTGAAATCAATTAAACTCAAGCTAATTATCGCTTCAGTAGTTTATATTGATCAGTAATAATCCTACGGAGCAGGCGGTTGGATAGTATTGCATAAATGTGGAGAACGGAGTCGCTACTTATTGGAGATCTCTATATTGCATGCTTAGAAATTTTCCCTTTTAAGCCAGCCAAGATTCGAGTAAAGTAGGTGAGTGAGTTTGAAATCCGGTGGAGTACCCATTCAAATAAAAACCTTTTAGCATTATATCCCTCTGGTGCCGTTTGTTCTTCAGTACTTCTTGTCAATAATATTTAGTGATTCTGTGCACCATAAAGAAGGGTTTCATGAAATGGCCGTGATTGCGTAAGGCTAGGACTTTGCGAAAAGGATAGATCTCTGTGTGTCGAGCTAGACACAGTGGAGGTCCATAATCGTTATTATTCCTTCCTGTTTCCATTGCTGTAAAGTCAAAATTCCAATACTAGACCGGAGGACTATTTAAATACCACTATGAATTCAGCCTTTTATTTCTCCACTCATGTATATAATAATTTTGTCGGTCCTAACTTTTGAATCTGTGGATGAAACCCTAAAGTGTGACCTTTCGAATAAACTAGCAATGAGAATCGACTGAGAAGTACTTTCCTTGGCTGCTTTTCGTTATGCTGTATAAAGTGGCTCCAACTTCTGAGTTGGTGAGTAAGATCCTTAAGTGTGACCATTCAAATAACAAACACTGAGCACTGATTTAATGTGGTACCGTGGTGAACAAGGTAGTTGTAGCTTTGAGTCTGTGGATGAAATCCTACAATGCAACCATTCAAATAAAAGCTCTCGAGCAGTAATTTCCTGTGAGGCTATTGTGATGCTTATTTCCTGTGATGCTATAAAAAGTGGCTCTAACTTTTGAGTCTGTAAGTGGAGTCATAACGTGTATAGTGACCTGTATTCGAATAAAAGCTATCGAACAGTACCTGCCTGAAGTGTTTTTTTATTATTCTGTACAAGATATGACGTAGCTTTTGAGGTTGTGAATGAAATCCCTATTTATTTTAATAAGTGTGATCATTTTAATGAAAGGTACTGAGCAGACCACTAATGTGCTGCTGTTTGTTATGCTGTAGAAGGAGGTACTTTTCGCTGTTCGTTTTCATCTTTTCGTTGTTGTTGAAAACTTTCTATGGACAGTGAGGAGTTAAGATAACCAAGAATCACTAAAAATAGAGCAACCAAGCCCCTGTAAAGAGTGTATCTCTCAAGGCTGTCAGCTACTCGTAAGCTTCTCCAGTTGAAATCAAGACATGCAATCCATATCACTCATTAAATGAATTTTACGTGGAAATGAAGTCAATAAACATAAAAAAATCGCCTTTTTACTTTTTCCACAGAGGCTAGAATTTGCTCTCTTGCGTTAATAACTTAGAGAGACAGCTAAGAAATTCCCCGTCTTATCTGCTGCCATAACGCCTGTGAATAAACACGCACTGTTAAGATTTAAAATCTCCATAGCCTCCATGATTTTCTTGCAAGTTAACACATAATTAGATTAAGCTTCCTCTCATGCAAGCATGCATGCATTGAAAGAGAAAATGCTGAAAATTAAAGCAGTGCGCAAATGGCTATACTGTTTATATGATAATGTAGTCTATGATATCCGCGACCTTTATTTGAGAATAGTTTGAGACTATGTAGCTTATAAGATATCTTTTATCTTGCAAGATGTTATGAAATAGCGGCCGAGGAACGTTTTTTCATTGAATAGTGGGTAACTTGGAGGTCTAGAGTCTTGGCACACGTTGGACGTCGTCAGTAGATTATCGGCCATCTTGACGCTTCGAAGACCCTGTTAGAATATTGATAGAATTTAATTAAATAAGTGAACAAAACCCTTAGCCAGTTTAACTTGCAAAAATGGTAGGGCTAAAACTACTTTGCTTTGAACTAATATTGGCACAACTAAGGAAACAAGCGGTCTTTTACTGCCTGAAAAGAAAAATAAGCTTCGGTGCCAGGACTTAGACAAAACAACTGAAACACTTACAAATGTAGACGTGTAAAGTGGCTGTGTTAATTTAGTGACAAAATGAACGATTTCATAGAAATAACCTACGATATGTAGTCTCTAGATTCACTCGGGCCAAAGAGGTTCAGCTAAGCAGAGACGAAAATTTAAATAATGAGAATTAAAAAGTAAACCACACGGAAGTTTCGATGGATATATCTTGTATTCCCATTTTCAACTGTTCGCTTTGCATGACTGGGATGATAAACAGGGCTTTGTTACCTTGGTCTTCTCTCCTGTTATTCTCGCTTTTCTCTTGTTTACGCTGAGGTCTGGGACAAAGGAGCATTCCAGCAAGGCAACGCCGTAAGCCCCTTGCTGTTCGTAGTCTCGCACTTTTCCATTGTGCAATAGCGTCTACTTCAGATTTTGTTTTAAGGCCGTCTGCGGGAAAGACTGCTTCCTCCATTTTTCTCTTTGTGATCATTGCCTCACTTAGTGGTACCTGTCCATTTCAGAAACGTGACAAGGGAATAAAGATTTTTGGAAACTGTTATCACATGTAGATAAAGCGAAAATAACGTACTGTAGGATACATTTACTTGATCCAGCAACTAGAAAAAATTATTATTTTGGTAGCAAAATTAAAGGTTACATTTTCAAGAAAGTGCGAAGACGAAAGGACATTTCCCATAGAATGACAATCGATCCTGTTGACTTGAGCGGCTATTTGATAATGAATTTCGTGAATCAGTGCTAACAATTAACAAACTTAAGCTAAACTTCCTAGTTAAATCAAAAGCGGTTAAAGGTTTGTGGAACCATAAGTAGTACAAGTAAAAAAGAGCCCTCGTATCGGTGTTATTCATTTCCCATCACGGAAATGAAGGTCAACAAATACATTCACTGAGGAAGGTATTTCTATATTTTATAGTATTGAGTTCATTATTTACTCAATTGTGAGTTATATGCAAGAATTGAAATTTTCGATTTTAATATCCTTGTTACCTTTAGCTTATGACCATAGCTTCCGGAATCTCTTCGCATAGCGAGACTTTTCACTGGAACAAGGTGGAGAATTGCGCCTTTGGTGGAGACTAACGTAAGGCAACTCATTGCCAAAAACGATAACATGAAGATTGGAGCCATCAGTATTCGTCAACTTCAGCATCCAACGCTGGAATATACGTAAATAAATGATGTTAGGATATCTTGTTGTCTTTTTACTTGTTGGAATTACAACTAAACATAAAACGATCCTCTCGAGAGTATGCGAGACGGGTACATGCAGGTAACATGCTGAAAAGCAAACCTTTTAATCGTTGATGAAGATATGTGCTCTCCGGTAAAAATAATGAAGAGCAACGCGACTACGTGGTAGAGGTCTGCTTCAGTTGCTTTATAAGAGTTCTCTGGCAGTATGCAGTTACTAGGCAGAACTTGTTTCAACTGTTTTATGTCAGTTTTTCAACAATGTTATTGAAATCATCACAGCTTCGCATAAGAGAAATGGAATGCAGGATCAGATATCCATCTGACGTAGCATTCCCTCTTAGTCCTTTGCCTTCAGACTGCTTATGTTTAACCACACCTGGACGTTCCAAAATCTTTATTTTGAATTTATTTATCTATCTATCTTCCTCCTTTGTGTATGATTTTTAACATTTTCCATTTCGAGACAAATCTTTCTGGAAAACGCGCGAATATATGCCCTCACCCCCTACTCAGGATTATAGCATTCGCGTTGGCACAGTCACAAAGATGTCAAAATATGTTTACAGTGAACTAAACAAGTGAAAAAATAAACATGTTTGGAATACCAGTGTAAGACAATCTCCTTTAAAAAGTCACTATTAAACCTACATTGACTACAATAACTTCAGTTCTGCAATTTTTGAATCAGTTGTCTTTTCGTATGCTAGGAGGAACAACGCTTGTTATAGCTGGTAGGCCTCGTCCTTTATTGAACCAACGATATCCCTGAATTTCACAATTGTCTAAAAAGATAACAGTGAACGTCCATTGCTCAATAGCTATCGTTTCAATAGTACTCCCTGTGATTAATGTAGAATCAAAAGTTAAGCCCTTGCAACTCAGTTGTGACGTTTTATTAACAGAACCACAGATAGGTACCTCCCAAAAGCTTCTATTTGGGTGGTTTTAGCTTAGGGTTTCATTCACAGATGCAAAAATGCAGTCAAAGTTTGGTAGGGAACCGAACAGTTGGTTAATGCTTGAGAGTTTAGGAAATAGTTTTCTTTTCATCTCTTAGTTTGTCTTGCAACTGCTAAACTTTATACGTATAAATCAAAGCACTGAGTTAGCGGAAATATGTGGGTGGCCTTCATTAGCTTCTGAGAAATGATAGAAATTTAGGTTCGTGCTTGCTTCCTTGTGAAATGCTTTCTGAGGACGTGACTGCGATCACAAGTAAATAAAATATTTCTTTCACTGAAATATGTTGGTTCAATGTCTTCAGCCTTCAAAAATTCATTTCATCATTCATCATCAATTATCCCTTTCCATTCAACCTTAATGGAGCCCAAAAGTTCAAGAAATTGGGATAAAATGCCAGGTTTAATTTTTAAAAATCTGAAAAAACAAAAAACAAAAAAAGTAGTGCTCGTTATATCTTTTATTTCAACGTTCATGTATGAGGGTGTTTTCTTTTTCAAGTACTGAAACATTTCACGGTATACCTTTCTGAGGAGATAGGACGATTATAAGCAAAATCTGTTCTTTTGCAACTTCCTGTTTTGAAACATCTGCAATATTCTGTGGAATGTGAGTACTATTTTTGTAGGCACGTTCGGTGATGCTAAAATAGGAGAAGGCGAGCGGCATTAATCATCAAAGATAATATTGAGCACTCGATTGAGACCACACTGATGACATCCATCCAAGAGAGTACGCTAAGTGATGATCTGGTGACATTCATATCGCCCAGATTGCAGTGCATGTTTTACAAGCTCCACCAGTATGGAAAGACCAAAATGAGCAGATTTTGCATATTACTATTTGACTTTACAGTGTACGTTTTGTACTGACCCTAGTGGAATGCAGGAAATACGCCAAATGTGAACTTAAAAACTGTCAAAAAAGGCTAGCTTGCCACAAGTTCCCTGTAGCTTCGGTCAGTGAGAACTCCCGACCGGCATGCCGAAGGCCCAGGTATGACTTCCGAAGACAGCAATTTACGTACAACGTCGAGTCTTTCATGGAGTAATCAAACATATAAGAAGATGGTGATAATCGCAAGGCACAAGTCAATTTATCCAGAAGACGTTGTGATGATCACCTTCTCACTTTCTAACCTTCTCCAGGATCAGCCGGGGATAAGAAAGGGGGCTTTTCCAAGGGGCTCGGATTGCGCGGTTTCTCATCAGAACTCAAAACCCTCAGTCAGATTATTTTAGTTCAAAATATAATAATTTTTTGTTTCTGAATTATGTTCCTTTTTCAGACCAAATAAAGGCTATAAAGTATGCAGAATTGTTTAACGTCTATCTTCTGAGATGATTATGAGTAGAATCAGGCAATTATCAGGAAATTCATTTCCATAGGGTACCGTTGGGAGAGGAACTCTTGTGAAACCCAACACACGATCTTCTCTTACTTCCTTCAGTCTCTAGAAACGTGAAAATCTGGACTTTGAACTCAAAACTAACCCAGCTGTTGATGGTCTCTCATCCGTATACAACTTCCAACTTTACAGGAAATGGCGCCTAATTATTGGGCTTCTCGTTACATTGAACTTCACTTGCTCGTAACCACAAACACTACAATTATTAGTGGTATTTTATCGCGTGGTGACGCAAGTCAAATGTGCCCAAACCGCAAAAGTAAACAAGCTGAAAATGTTACAAATAGTCATATTTGATACTTTTTCAGTCATAGTGAACAGCTTGAAATTTTTGTAGGAGTTTTATTTTGGGGGGCTCACAGGGTCTGGAATTTAGTAATAGCAATAATTTCTGGAGGGATTTAGGCAGGTGTTTTTGAACTTTGCTTGTCATTTAAGTCGGGAATTGATGGCATTCTCATGGCTCAGTTTCGGTTGCTCTTGTCATGTACGTTCAATATCTTTGAGTCTGTGTGTGAAATCCTAATCAAAAGTGTGACCCTAAAAAGGAAAGCTGTTGAACGTACTTTCCTGTGGTGGTGTAAACCATACCTGCTGTACAAGGTCATTTTCCGAGCGTAAAGCGCTTGAATCTGTGTAGATTAAAGTCTTAAGTGTGGTGGGACATTGACATGAAGGCTTCTGGCTGGTGCTCTCCTGTGGCACTGATAATTATGCTGGACAAGGTGTTTTTAATGTTTGAGTCTAAGAAAGAAGATCATAACACGTGACTGTTCAAGCGAAAACGCTAGCTGTCGATCAGCTAACTCAAGGAATTCTCACGCGCTGATTGGCTAATTGTTATTGTTTATAAGAGTACAGGCGGATAAAACACGTTAAGGCCCGTTTACACGTGCGATTTTTTGTGCAATTTTTGCCGCAGATTTCAGCACAATGTTGTCGCGCTCGAGCTCGCGATAAAAATTGCATGTGTAATTTGTAATTGCAGTGATTTCTGTGCAATTTGTCGCGGCGATATCGCAGAGGTTTCGAACAAGTCAGAAACTTGATACAACTTGGCGGGGATTTGGGGGAAATTGTAGCAAATATTGCACTGGAATCGCAGCGATATCGCTGCTAGT
This sequence comes from Siderastrea siderea, assembly GCA_964030785.1. Classification (NCBI taxonomy): domain Eukaryota; kingdom Metazoa; phylum Cnidaria; class Anthozoa; order Scleractinia; family Rhizangiidae; genus Siderastrea; species Siderastrea siderea. The sequence continues at coordinate 9,709,695 of OZ034977.1, read as the reverse complement.
TTTCACTTGCGACAAACGTTGCATTGGAGAGCGCGTAATTGCACGAAAAATCGCATGTGTAAACGGGCCTTAAAGCTGACGCATTAGCAAACGTTTTGTCAATCTTTTCAGCGCTGCATTCTCGGTGTGGCGAGAATTGTACCACAAATCTACAGTTTTCTTCAATGAGAAAATCATCTAAACTATACGGAGTGAAAGTGAAGAATCCATTGCAACCATAGTGTTTGTTGAGGATTCAAATCTGTAAATCGGCGGTGAGCTGGACTTTGTGCTGTCGACGGATTATTTTGTGAACATTTTTCGCTGCAATAAGATTAGTTTAGCAATTCGAATTTTCGTTGTATTTCTGGCCAATTCTTACTAAATTATTAATTTACGAACCTGTGATTCTCCGAATTACACCGATGAAATTCAGGTTCCGTGGCGATCGCATCTTGCATTGACTTTCGCATTTCTTTCCTCTGTTAGAAAAGCAGTTTTGGCTTTTTCTTATTGTAATAAACAAATTGACATCAGTTTTTTATTCGTGTGGGGAGTGGATCCACAACACTTTGACAATGTTATAACGCAATTTATCATCAACTAGAGGACAGAAGTATTAAAAAACTGACGCCATTTTGTTAATTGTAGGATATTCTTCTACATCTACATTTTATTAAGTCGGTAAAATCCACATGGATATCACATCAACCGTAAAAAATATTGAAAACACTTTTAAAAAATTAAATACTTCTTCTTGGAGAGGACTGATGTCCATCAATTAGCAACTGAAACACACTTGCTTTTTCCAACAATTATTGGTGAGCTTTGGCCCTCGCTGGACACGTCATTTTCGCGTATTGAACTTGTTGTAATCCAGGGGTCTTAACTTCAATTTCAAGTCCTCCTTCCTGCTGTTTTACAAGTAGCCAACTGTACTTTAAACAGCTAACTAGTTGATCTGATATAAAAATAAATTGTCTACGATAAAGAAATTTCAAAAGCTTTTGAGGGAGGTTGCTTTTTATGAGGCATGCTCCGGGTATTATGTAATCAGCATCCATGCAGAATAAGGTATCCCTTTTCTAAAATTGAGATGACAAAAAGTGTATTCTTTCATTTTGGCTTTTTGCCGGCCGGATATGTTTTGAAGGCTGCATTAGGAACAAGTGTATTCCTTTTTCAGATTACTTGGAATGTGTCCCAAAAAGTTCGTGATTGATCGATCACCAAAGCGTAAGTTGCCGCTCGAAAATGCGTAAAATTTTAAAACAAAATGAACATAAAAGTTGACATAATCAGTATCACCCAAAGCAAAAACTTGCCTTTTTGGAGGATGTGGAAGTTTCCTTCGAGCGTTAGCCGAGTTGTTTAGTTTGTTTGCATAAAAATTAAACTAATTAACAGTTCCTCTGCAAAGTCTGTCTCCGCACACGGCAGCAATCTACTAAGACCTGGTAAAACAAGTTGTTTGCATCCAAGGCACTGTTGGCCATGGAATACCATACTTATACCGTTCATTTTATCCTCTAAACCTGATTGGCTGATGAAAACCTCGCTGATCACGAGACTGAGGCGAGCAAGTCACATGACGTTCGCCTTTGAAGGCTTTGTGCTTTGTTTAATGTAGTGATAAATGATTAGCATCGTTATGCAATAAAAACTTACTTTATTCAGGATAGTTTAAACCTACCGATTAATTTTGTGCACACTCATTGGACGAAACATCATGTGGTACAAAATCGGACGGCGGGTATCATACGATACAAGAAAGGAAGAAGCTTTTCTAGGTTTCATCTTTGCAGATCTAATCACAGTGTAATAAAATCGAGTAAACTAACCAACTTGGATTTGTTTAGCTGCAAATGTGCCGTGAACCTCACTGAATGTTTTGTCCTTACCACAATACAGCGTGCACGTTGTGGAAATTAATCGGAGGGTTACAAAATAAATAAACCCCTTTCTGTCTTGCTGGTATATATATCAGAGGATAATGCCCTTGGCTGAAAGATTGTCCTCAAAATTTTAAACCCCTCTCTGGCTTGCTGGTATATATATCAGAGGATAATGCCCTTGGCTGAAAGATTGTCCTCAAAATTTCAAGGTTGCCCTCGAAGCTTCGCTTCTCGGTGAACTGTTTATTTATTTATTTATTTATTTATTTTCAGCCTAGGGCATTATCCTCCTCTCACTAAATATCCTCTTACTAAATATCCATCACACAATAATGCAACATGCATGTGTTAAGTTTGAGGCCCAAGCAGGTAACAGATCATTTAGTAGAGTTTCGTATAAGGATCGATTTTTTTCAGACAACTGTGGCATGTTTGTTATTCACACATTGCTTACCAAAAATCGCACAAATCAAACATGCAATTTGCTGGCAAATAATACCTCCAACACTGACAAACAATGTCTTTATACTTTTTGAAACATGTTTTAACACCTAACGACATTTGCAGTCGTTAACAAGGTTGAATGATCTCGAAATGATCGGAATTGCACATGCCTTAACATGTTCCCTGCTATCGTAAATAGACAACTGCAAGCAAACGCTCCACTTTTTACCTCTACTAGACTCTAGGGTAACATGAATACAACTTTCCCAGAATAGCCAGGCATGTGTTAAGTTAATGTCAATTTGAAGCCGGAAAATTATCAACAGTTTTTTTTTTGCAGAAACTAAAGCATTGGCATCCGTCGAAAATATGTGTCCTATACTCTTTCCCCGGATATACAATCGAACGGATCAGCTTTATTTTCATTCCCTTGTGATAGGGTATTAATTATCAATTAGAAAATGCCATTGTTGATGGAATGAAAATGCTGCCAATGTCAATGTCTTTACCGGTATTTCTAGTACTTCTGTGCTTCGCATTCATTATGCAAGAACCAGACCGCATGAAAGCAAAACTTGCTTAGACGATGACCCTCACGGAAGATGGGTCACTTGCTCATATACCATGTAGCCGTATTTGTAGCGTTTGTGGGTATGATTTCATAGAGTCTCATATGGGGTGAAGAACTTGTCCATTTGATTTTACATTGGTCACGAAAATGACTAAACTTTTGCTGTTTTAGATTACAAAAGAGGAAAAATTTTAGGGGTACTATATGGCCATATCTTGGCCTGAAATATAGTCTTAAGTAATGCTTGCTCGACACATACAATACCTAAGTTATTCGCCTTAACTCATCAAATCAAGAGTGAAAGCGAGCTTTGCTGTGGAAGTACACTTAAGTGGGATCTTTCCTGTGGTAGTATATGCTGTGTTTGTGGAAGGTACAGTACTCCTAACTTTGGGTTTGAAATTGGGGATGCTCGTCGTCTCGCTTAGGGGTGTAAATTGCAGATTTTGGTCTCGCTCAGGGTTTTCAGGAGGGAAAGCCAAAATTTTTACCCATACAGGTATCGCTTAGGGTTGTGCGTAAAGAAATATCTATATGAAAAAACCAAACGGCGTCAATCTTTTGCGTCAGTCTTTAGCGCAATTAAAATCACTGTCAGTTTCATATGGGAGTCCCCCCCCCCCCCGGGGGGGTGGTTCTGCCACCTAATTTTAGACTTTAGATGATTAATCCTATATAAAGCGTAAGTATTGAAATGATTTAATGGTACTAATTATTATATTGTACAAGGTGGTTCTAAGCCCTAAAGCCATAAAACGCAACTTTCCATTGCTTCTATATATTATGTTAGCTTATGTTGCGCAAGGTGGTTCTAAATTTTGAGTTCGTAGATGAAACTCTTAGTGTAAGCATTCCAGTAAGTGTTAAGGAAGAGTATTTACTAGTACTGCTATTTATTGTGCTGTACACTCAGTTGGTATTAAAGTTTGAGTGTGTGGATAAAATATCACAGCGTGACGACTGATCGTTCAAATAACAGCTAATAAGCCATTCCTTCCTAAAGCGGTATTTTTCTTAATGCGTTTGAAGTGATATATTAATTTTTTCTTCCCACTTTTGTTTTTTAGCTTCGAATGTGGACATTCTTAGTACTGATAATTCCAAAAACTCCTTTTTTCACTCCAGTGGTCGAGTTTAGTCTGGGAACTTGAAAATTCAATCATCACTTAGTATTAAAGCCTTGTTGAGTTCAATTTTTCCAACTCTTTAGGTAAATTGTTTTTGCCGCTCATAAAATGTGTTTCTTCCTATATATGATGGTTACAAATATCATCAAATTTTAGTATGTAGCTGTTATGACTGTTAGACAATGAAAGCTGTTCCATTTTTTATGGCCGTTACGCCTTTCTTATTAGAATCAACCCTCGGTCGAGGTATGAGGTTCATTTTTAACTATGTGACAAAATCTTAACATGCGGCTGTTGAAAAGAAAACTTCTGAGCAGAACTTTCCAATCTCGTCCCCAGGGCCCTTTTTCTTTCCCGCTCCGGCTCCAAAGTAACTTGGGAACGAGGCCTAGGTTAAGGCCCACCTTCACCCAAACGGCCTTGCAACCGTTTGTTATTGTTTTCAAATGGTTCTATTGTTTTTCTCGCGATCTGATTGGTTGCCAGAATATTCCTGCGAGCGAGAAAATTGTCACGTAAATTCAAAACAAATCGGAGGAGCCATGTCGCATCGATTTACTTTGCCAAGTTGCCCCAATCTACGGCCTCAATTTACAAATCTTTAGGCTTTTATGAAAGGCATTTACTCCCCCAAAATGTTGAAATTATCTGATGTTCGCCATGTGAAAGTTTCAATGACAAAGAAAGCGAGAAGTCAGTTTGTTATGTTCGCATTTCTAAGCGCAAGCAAGCGATCTCGGCAGAAGACTCAAACAGTTACTTCGACATTCGATTGTTTTAGTTTGCAGGTTGCATTCTCATTGACTTGTAAGGTAATAGTGATTTTAAAGGCCCCTCCTGGTCATTATAGAGGTTGGTTTGAAGGGAAATAAACAGCGTATACGACTAAATAGCAACTCACTGATTATCGCTCGCAAAATAGCACTTGTCCGGTGACTCCTGCATTACAATTTTAACCTTTAAAAGCCAGCTGTACGTGTGTACTAATCGATCAAATCTCCCTGAACCTATGGTTAACCGAGAAACTAATTATTTTAATTCAATCGTACGACGATAGACACAGAGGAAGAAAAAGAAAACAGTACATCGCGCGAATAAAATCAAATCAAACGAATCAAACTTACTTGCCAAGGTCCCGCATCCAGTACAATCAGGAATTCAAACAACATCACCACAAGAGATTCATAAAAAATCTGTTTCTTTTCTTCATAACACAAGCTCTTCTGAGACGAATAATGACAATATTTCCCTTCGGCATAACCGTGCAGTATCTTCAACTGCGAGGTATTATTTGGCAGGAAACATATTGGACGAAGTAAGAGCGAAAAAAATACGTTTGGCCGGCTCAGTCACAAAATAATTCCAGGAAACAGCAGTCTGATAATTGAAGAATAAATTCCTGCATGCTTGTGGACGATTTTCGACAAGATGGCTCCGGAGGAAACGGATTTTGAAAGAAACCCCGCTCAGAAACAATTTCGTGTTACACGAAATTCATAAAACAGCAAGCGCGGCGCGCAAGGCCTTTTGGGTGAACGTGGGCCTTTAAGTACTGCCATACTGTTTTTAATTTTTCTGCTGTACAAGGTGGTTCTAAAATTTTTTGTCTGTACAAGAAATCCCAAAGTAACTCAAAGTGTAACAATTTGATAGCTAAAAGCTCCTGAGTAGTACTTTCTTGTGGTGCTCTTTATTGTGCTTCACGAGGTAGTTCCAACTTTTGAGTCTCTGGATGACATACTTAAGCGTGACCATTCAAACAGCTATTGCGGAGGTTAAATCTCCGTTTAATTTCCTCCAAATTATCACAACTGCACTTGAATATAGGCTAGAAAAAACTCCTCTTTTACAACACAACCGCGTGCTCAGCGTTACAACAAAGTAAGCCGATCTCTAGAAATAACACCTCCACTAAGTACAAAGTACATTGTTAGATCCGAGTGGAGTCAATGCATCTCCGGTTATTATGTAACTAATCAAACAATCAATTAACGATGCGTCCACAATTCCCAACAGTGGTACTGTTCATTATGCTTTATAAGGTGATTCAGCTTTTGAGTCTGAACGAAATCCTTAAGAGCAAATGTCCCTAAGGTTTGAGCAAAATTGGAAATGGTCGAAATAAACTTCCCTTCATTTTTTGTGTGAAGTTACTCTTTCGGGTGGAAGTTATCATGATGGCATTTTTTTCATTTCTCGTGATAAACCAAACTTGGTATCAGGGGGGGAAGTTCATGCCAAAAAATGCATTTTTTTGGATGTTTTAATCCCCGAAAATGGACTTTTTGTTAGCTAATTTTATCAAAGCACAAGAGACTGGTTGAAATTCTATTCACATCCTAGCAATCTATCATCCTTTCACTTTACAAAAATGTTATTAGATTTTTTCCTTGTTCCCGGGGGGACCCATGGCCCTCCATTCTTTGTAAGGGGGGGAACTCTACTTTTGAAAAACTGGAAATGAGACATCTTTGACTAAAACAAAATCTTACTGGTATTCATATTTTGATTGAATTCGAAGTTGTAAATAAATATTTCACCCTTTCTTAATCTTTTGATGCTTAAAACTCAGCGGGCACTCCAGTAGTTTTTGCAGGGCACGTGATTTAAAACAGGCACCTTAGGCAAAATGACAATTTTCTGCTATTTTAAGTGACCACTTGTCAGAACTTAAGGAGTGCTACAGCAGTTATATACCATCATGCTGTTTCTTCATCATCTATAGACTGCTATTATTTCCCTTTTGTAGGATAATATTGCGCGAATTGAGAAATATTACTTTTTCAACATCACACTCTCGTTGGGGACTGTTAATTTATGCAAAAACAGTACTCAGTTAACCGGTTGAGAAAACTATAAAAATAAACTGGACAGTCGACTAAACTAAAAAGATAAGCTTTATAAGAAACAATTGTTGTCTGACATACCATTTTGTAAAGCAATCAGCTCAAGAGCGGCCTTAGCGCCAACCCCAATTTGCGCCGAATTCACTGAGAGATCCTTCAAGGTTCCATTTCGGTCAGGACGACTGATTATTATCGCCAGATCAAGAGTTCAGTTCTCATCCTTGCAGCAGCCGCAAATGGTTTCATTTACAAGGATCTTCTATCCAGTTTGCTGCAACTGCCAACAGATCAACCAAAACACTGCAAAGAGCTCCCAGAGAAGCAAACATCACTCGATACTCCACCAATCCTGCTCTCGCCGCCATGTTGGTTTCGTGACATGAGTACTTCGGGTCTTTCCGGTATCCATTTTTGTCACGCTGCTCAGAAATACTGTTTAAAGTCGACAGGCTTGTTCTTTCGAATTTTAAGCAAGTTCAAAGTATTGAACTATTACATTATTTGATAACATTCTTCTTACTCGTACAAGAGAATTGAAAGACTGAATGTTTACGATTGTTTGGTGTACCGCTGACCGGAATCTTATTGCTTATCGCACCAGCTGGAGGCGTGCTTCACCTAATAGTCCATGGGCCAAGGCCCCCAAAATAGGGTATTTCTTACCACTCAGAGGGACAAATGCTATCATTGATTTTTGGAAACCTCTATTCCTCTAGTTTATTTTAGTATGTGATAGCAATGCTAAAAGAGTAGCTTAAGTGCCTAAATCACGTGATGAAATGACGTCACTGATGTGAACAAAAAACGGATTTTGGTCATCTTTCGACTATTTCATAAGTTGCTGTTGGTTTTAAGCTCACTATGCTTTGAAAAGATGGCATACAAGGTACCTAGATGATAGTTTAAGAGAAGACAAATAAATATAACGCTATTGTAACTCGGTTTCCATGGTAACGCGTCACAAACTGAACTAAGACAATGCAAGAGATATCAACGGCTAATTGGTCAATATGTTTTCTGAAATAAAATAACTTGCATTTCTCTCTGTAGTTAAGTTTCTGAAGGGATCGCATTTCATAAACATCAGATCAGGCTGTTTTTTTATTAACTCACTTGGTCTCTTATTCGTCTTCATCTTCCTGGTCATCATCTGAGAAAGCATCGTCGGCTGCATCCTCCTCTCGTCGGTTTGTACAGTCCTGCAACCGGCATAAATCCGTGCACTTAAGGCCATTGGTAAGGCAGGTACAGCCTGGTAGCTTGCAGATTCTCGAACACTGACAAGATAGCAACTCCAGAACGGCTTGGGGAGCTGGTTCACCACTCATCCAATCAATGGTAAGTTTGCCGTCCTCCAGACACCAGCCAGACCCAACAGGTGAAGGTACTTGAGGGCAGCTCTGCAGACTTCTTTTCCAGATCGCTGCTTGGTAGTTTGCCCGAAGTGAGTGCTTTCGCAGACAATCAGCACAGGGTGGAAGTTGGTTCGAGTCAAGTTTGCCTTTCTTTGCACAGAAGAGCCGATAGCGTAGTTCATTCACATCATTGGTTCCTGGATTTGAACTGTAAAGCTTACACGTGAATTCCTGAAGCCTTTCGAACAACTCACTGGAGACCTCCCACTGCATACCAAGCTGCTTGAAAAGGTCTTGGAAAGATTTGTGTCGCTTAATGAGTTTTAACGCGGTTATCTTCCCCTTTCCAGCAAACGCACTAACGCTGTCACACCCTGTATAAGCATGCAAACCAATAAGACATTTGCATACCTCTGGTCCATGCAGCTGAACCGCCATAGAGATGTCTATGTATCTTGTTCGGGTCTGTGTGCCACATTTCATGTATAATGATGCTGGAATAAAGCTCTTAAAAGTTAGGCAGAGCACGAAGACATCTGTATCTTCTGACGATATCAAGATCGTCTTATAACCAGACCTTGCAGCATCGGCAGCGTGCAATAGTATTCTTGTGTCGGCCTCTTCTTGCGTTGATCGGAGATCTTCCCTTGTAATGACACTTCCTTGGGAGACTTGGTAGCATTGGTCTTCAGTCGTGACAAAAAGTGTCTTTCCGGAAAGTTTAGCTACATATCTGTCTTTCTGCCACTGCTCTGCAATAAATGCAATGAAATGCTTCTTGTTCGTGGGGTTTGACAAAAATGTTCGCCATTGCAGCAGTTTATGTTCTGGTCGGATATTACGGAATTCATTTCCGGTCTGATCAGAACCTCTCTTTTCTCTCTCTGCGTTTTTAATGGAGTTCTCTAAGTACACGTCAAACACAACATCGATCCGGTTACTGTTAGCTCCCTCATGCAAGGCCATACTTATCAGTGAATCAGCAACTTCTGAAAACGTCTTTTGATCTCCTTTCAGCCTCTGAACTAGTGCCATTCCATCAATGATACATGCCGATGGTTGTGGAATGATTTCCGCTGCTGGCACATCCTTCTGTAGCTCTTTTGCAAGGGAACTCTTTGAGGTTTTCTTGAGGGAACCATCCGCAGAAGCCAACGCCCAGGGTAGCGGCCCAAGCGGGTGAGACAGCACCTCCTTCATCTTCAGTTGTCTGGTCTCTGCAATAATAATCATCTGAGCAAATAGTGCTCGGTCAGCCTTGAGGATAACTTCCTTAGCAGTTCCGCGGCTAACTTTCATTTTCTTGTTTAGATCACTGAACGTCTTAAGCTGTAATTTAGTCATTTTTTCATGAAACTTCACCTTCGTTGGCTCTGACTCTAGCCTTTGCTCTCTAAATGTTCTGTAGGCCTGTTCTCCAATTTCTTTAGCCTTCAGAAGGTCGTGCTCGATTTCAGGGGTGGCGACTTTGCCGGTGGATAAACAAACAAGGTCTTGCTGTTCACTCTGGTATGGACTGATCCAGATTTCGAAGGTTGATAGCAAGGATTTAACATCTCCTTCGTCCCTTGTGATCCTGCTCTGTTGAAGGTCGTTGTGCGAAGAGCTCGAGCTGTTCAGGTGGAGGATGTCTTTCAACTGCCTCATAAATATGCTTCGATACTCAGCTGTTAAGTAATACTTGCTGACGGCTCTGGGCTTTAGACTAAACCCCTTGGTCCCCCCTGGCGTCTGCGTGTCTTTGTTTACCGTTTCTTCGCAAGTCTGGTCGACTGGTATTCTGCCGAAGGTGTTAACCTCGCCAATCTGAACTGCGAATCCGCCAGATTTGAAATACTCCAATATATTTGGGTGGTCGTCCTCCAGGTGAGACATTTCTGAAACGTACGCAGACAGGTATCTCGCGTAATTGAGGTTGTCATAGGCGAAACACCAGGGTATCATTTGTCTAATACAAGACAAATGAAGTTCCCAGTTCCCTTCCCTGGTTGCTCTCAACAGGCCCAAAAGAATTTCTACAATGTCAATGTACGACATCCAGAATGCAGAAAGCTTGCCATTTTCATGTCGAAGACAGTCCATGTACTCCTCAAAAAGTTGGAAAACCTCTGTGGATGACGGACTGGACAGTTTCTCTTGGAAAACTTCTTCACAGACATTGTCATACAGCGTTTGAAGATCACCAAAGAAGTTGTCAACCATGGTCTTCTTATGTGCGCGATTCTCTCCGATCCACGTCTGAAATCCCGACCAAATTAATCTCATGAGAGCTTCATACATGAGCTTATGGAATCTCACGGCACGATTATATCTATGGCCATCCAAAACCCCAGAAACAGATCCCTCTGCAATCACACCTGTCTCTACACAAATGTCCCTCAACCCGGCATCCTGAAATCTCTTTCCTATGATTCCTAGCAGAGTGCAAATGGTGTGGAACACTCCCATCCTTAAAATCAAGGTGCTGAACTTCTCCTTATGCTTCCATTTGATTTCTGTGGCTTTTGCATACAACGCCTGGTCAAAAACGACTACTATGCTCTGAAGTTTAAGACTGTTCTTTATCTTTAGTGACTGGTTCAGGACTTCGTAGACGGTTGACAAATCAGTGGCAGGCGCGTCGATAGTTGGTAGATATCCTATGCTGTCTTTGGAGACTTCCACCTCACTGCGTACAGCAATGTTAAACCCGGTCCAACCGCTGACTTTCTGCTTCTCAGCGGCATGAAGCCGCACTAGTATCCAAAGCAAGTTCTTTTTCCGTGAATTTGCTTCTATTTCGGATGACGTGACTTCTACAAATGTTCTCGGGGGAGGACCACAGCGCTCTCCTGCATTATAGACAGGAAGGTCGGTGTCATTTAGCACTTCTACACTTCTTTGCTTGGTTTTTGCTACGTTGGGTGCAACTTCATCTGGAGGAAGGTGTGGACCATAATGTCTGGCTTGTATGGCAATGCCGTTCACCCTATGAGAAGTACCTTTGCCAGATAGGGTTTCTTCCAATCGGTCAATGTTGTCCCAGGCGAGCGTCGTGCTAATGTAGGGCTGAATATTGTCAGGTAAAGGAACAGCATTTTCTGGCGTCGATGCCAGTTTTTGTAGACACAAGGCGGTGTTCAATTCTTCAATCTGTGAGTAGGCTATCCCGTGTCCACAGCGATTTATCATTTGAATGAGCTCGACGTTATTGGTGAGTGATTTAACAGCGTAGGGCAATAGTATATGCTTAGGTAGCTTCTGCTGTCCCCCGCTTACAGTGAAAATCATATCCTGTCCAATAGAGTTCATAAGACGTTGTACTCTTGGTTGACAAGACTCTTGTGAATTCGCTGTGTTTCCAGTTAAAAGAGTACATAAAAACGCTCTGACTTCATCTGGAAATTTAATCGCACTTTCAGTAAGCTCAGACGGTTGTGGAGGCCATGACATTTTGTGCTCGTTAGAGCGTATTGCTTTTCGAATGTCCAGGGCAACTCTTTGAATATTCTCAATTTTTGAAAGTTCACTTGTGCACTGTTGCTCTTGTGATAGCTGTGCTACTTCCTTGGCCAGCTGAAGTTTTGAGAGATTCTCTGGAATAATGAACAGCCTGTTATTATCTAGCAAATCTTCAAAGTGCAGTAATCCTCCGAATTCTGATTCAAGCTTTCTACGAAAATGTGTTTTGGTTGACTCCTTAATTTCTTTTGCTCCCAAGTCCTGCATAAACGACAGCAGAGTATTTGTTAAGTCGGTCATTTTCACTAATTTAGGCTTCTCCAGTATACTAGACCTAACATGGTCAAAAAGCATTTCATACGCCTTAGACTCGAGGCGTGCGTACTCTTCATCTGACAATGCTGCAGTTGTTTCATTAGAGGTTCCGCTGTGTAAGTGTGGCCGAGTGTAATCCCTGTAACAAGATTTGTGATAGCAGGCCTCAGCCGCGACTAATTCTCGTGATACTATAGCTAAGATCCTGCTATCATTATTAACTATAGCGATTCTCCTTACAGTTTCATCAGCACGCAGTTCCGAACATTGAATCAATACCTCTCGACTTCTACTTCCTCTTGGGTATTTGCTATTCTTTCTGCAAAATATGCAAACGCGTTCGTACGTTGTGCTCGTGCTGGGTGCACCTCGGATAGAAAATCTCCTGTCTACGGCATCAGAGTCATTGGCATCGTCCTCGGTCTTCTTACACTCTTTAGAAATTTTATCCAAATCCCTTTTCAGAGTAAAAATGCTCCGACATTTTCTATGATACAAAACGTTGGGAATTTCACCATCCTTCAAAGTTTTAGAAACGTCCAGTAGTGGTTTGTGATCCCGAATTTCGGCAGCTCGCAAAAGTGTTGCCCACGATTCAGTGTTTTGCGGGGATGTCAGCTCTCTAGAATTATCGTTGCTACAGTGTATAATACACCTTCTTTCTCCACATGGACGTTTCCTTAGGCCCCCAAGATCATCGTTTTCTGTTCTTTTTTCCCCTCCTAATCGTTTGAACATAGAATGACCAAAGCGTCTTTCAGTTAATATTTTCGAACTACTCAAGTTGAACATTCTAGAAGGTCTGTAAGTTTAGATGTTTTTCGTTGAAATTATCATCAAATGTGCTCTATTTTCCAAATAAAAAACTACTTAAAGCACTTATTGGTATATTTAACCAGAAAAAATGTTTATATTAAAGATCGGAAGGTTTTTAAACCCAATAAAACCGGAAAGCAAAAGTACGAACTTACCAGACGCATGAGCCGCCATCTTGGATTTTCCCATGATTCCTAGCGATTTCCAAAGATAACTATTTGCTGAATTTTATATCTTAGATAAGCCATTTCGAAAACATGAGACCCCAAAAATAACAAGAGCAATGCCATGTATTTATTATTTAAGGAAAGGGTGCAAAGGAATATCGATAAACGAATTTAAATATATGATTTGTTTTAAGCCTCGTTCTCACGTTTGGGCGCCATTTTGGAAAAAAAAGCATTGAAAATTATACCTTAAAGCTACTCCTGTGCGATTGCTATCATTCAAATATTGAAACACCTTCGCCCAAGCTTTAAAATGATACCACTCACAATTTGTCCCTCGAGGTGGTAAGAACTCAGTGGCCTGGCCCATGGACTATAAGTCTTAAGTCAGACGCAATCGCTCCCACCTCTCTTCATTCTTCACTAAATGGAGACAGTGTTTTTTGCAAGTTGGACATTCTGCTAAAATAGGAGGCCACTTGCAATTGCTGGGGAGTTAAAAAATCAGATAGTCGAAACACGCGCTTATTGTTTTCATTTTATAGCGTTCCTCGTCGCCTTTGCAACATTTTCTGGGTTTGCTTTCGCATCTGTCTTCTCCTCCTCCTCGTAAATTCTATTTAGAAAATCTTTCTGCTTTTCGTTAGAGGATGATCTATTGTCCTGGTTGGGCTTCATTGGGGTTTTTTGACGATGGGTTTGCTTTAAGACAGGTTCCTGCAGCCTGTGTGCGTAGCCCTGTTTCTCTTTATCATACGGTGATTTCCCATCAGGTCGTATCTTGTGATCTCCGGTTTCAATATGTACAGTGCCGTTGCCTCAGTGAGGAAGATCGGAAGTACGTTTTCACACATCCATCCACTGGGCACGAGAACAATGAGGTGACCTCAGTGGGATTCCTCTTCTGAAGTTGTACCTATAATTGTGGTCACAGTCCTCTCCATGTTATTATTCATTCTCATCTTCAGGATCGGCTTCTTCGTCATTTTTGTTTTTGTTTTGATAAGGGCACAAAATCTCCACTTGCGGGAGAGCTTCCTCGATGATGGCGGAGTTCTCTGCGGTCTTCTTACCGTATTCTAACCTGATCAAAGCACAATTTTAAATCATAAGCTAGAGTAAGCATGCTTCGCTAGTAGTCCGCTAACCAGGCTTGCTTGTATACGTACAATAGCCAACATAAATAGATAACTCCATTCCACATAAAAAGGAGATTAGGATAAGAGTTTTGTATGACCAGGTAAAGTTACTGCACATGTAGGAACATCCCTTATTATCAGTTTTATTTTCAAAGTGGCAGAAGAACTTTATGTTGCATACAAGCAGTGTTATTAAAAACATTTCCATCTTAACATTTTGGGGAAAATCGGAGATATGTATACAATTTTGCATTCCTTGACACAGTCCCTACGGGGTCCTAGTTACGGGGGGGGGGGGGGACAGTGGTACTCAATAAAGTCTTATACGGGAAGGCTCCGCCCGGAGGTTCAAACACTTACCCTTATTTTTACCAAAATGGTACCCCTTTCATATACCTAGAGCAAATTGCACTCCTTTCTTATACTCAAGGGTAAGTCAAAACTATATGATTTCCTATAACTGCCACGTTTTTCTCGGGCTTTCAGTCGTTCTGGTCAGTTGCTCAAGGGGTGCCAAAATTTGGCACCCTTTTAGCCACCATTTCTTCCACTTTGCAGCAGATTTTGTGAACCTTTCATATACTAAAAAGGCAATCTTCCCTACCCTTCAGTATACTGCGAGCTTAAAAAGGCACCCCTTTCCGGCCGGGACTCCCCGTGTAGCCCAATATAGGCAATACCTCCTCCTCCCCCCCCCCCCCCCCAACCCTAGTTCAAAGTTAAAGAGCCGAAGATAAAATTCCGGTCAGCGGTATACCAAATAATCGTAAACATTCAATCTTTCAATTCTCATGTACGAGTAAGAAGAATGTTTCCCTGCTAGCAGAGGCCCTTTTTCCTTTGTATTCGCTGAGCTGACGGACGGGACGAAAAGGGACCTCTGCTATGGGTCGAAATGAACTGTGTTGAGCATGCACCACGGTTACTTAACGACCGAAACGTCACGTGATGCTTTTAGCACGTGATCAGCAGACGACTCCCACCTTTCGCAACTAGCGCGCTAAAAAACACCAAAACCCTAAAAAAAGTAGACAGTTCGTCTAGAGATAGTTGTTGTCTAATCTACGGTATTAATTTCAAGTTATCTTGACAAGGAAGCTTTTTTACCATGACCACAACTCCAGGAATCAAAGAGAATTTAACCCATTGAAGGCTGCGTGTTTTATGATCGCTTCACTAAATTAGCACTTGGTAATAAACAACCCATGTGCAGTACGAAAGGGCAATCTATAGGTTCGAAAAAACAACACTCACTTGATCTAGAATAGTTAAAATTTCTTACTTTTAAATAAAATACACCAGTTGTCAATTAAGAATTAGCCAAAAATACAATCTCAAAGTCAAAATTTTGAAAATTTCCGCAAGAGATTTGTCATGTTGTCTCGCGCGTGAAATCAAACCACAACAGAGCATTTGTGTCTGTTTAGGTCAGATTACTACTTTTCGAAATTGTATGAATGAAGGTACACAGAAGAAAGACAGTAAGCTTTTCTAAATAATACATTTATTAAAACACGCCTTTACTTGTTTCTGAAGACTAAACGTGTTCAATTCTTTCTTCGAGGGAAGCTACGCGCAAGCGATTTCGCTTGATGTGCACTGAGTTGTTTTGAAGAGCATTTGGTGATGCGAACTGTGGACGTTTTTCAAAACTTTTACGAAAACTGTAAGGAATGTGAAGAATCCCTTAATTAAAAAGCGATTTCGATACAAATTTACAATCAAATGTGTAATTTACTCTACCGTAGACTCGTAGAAGTGCTGGAGCATTTCACAGAAAGTCCGCAGCTCGAAAAATCTTTGGAGGTTGAAGGTTGTCCTTCGCTCTAAATTCCATTCCTTTACTTGTGGAGTGTTTCTTAGAGCTTCTTCTTTCGATTGTTTATCTTTCCGTCGTCCATGTTAACAAAAATGAGAGAAAGTAAACGTTGTAACTCTTCAGGAGTTTAGTTCTCTTTCCTGCAGGACGGCATGTTACTATGCGGGCTCACTAAATGACAGCGGAATAACTGTAAAGGAATGCGCGAGATACAGTGGACTCAAGTCACGGCCAGCAAACAATACAGGGAGCATGCGTTTCGGAAACCGCCGTCCACGACCATGGACGGCGGTTGAATCAAAGGGAGTTTCGACCCATGGCAGAGGTCCCTTTTCGTCCTGTCCGTTAGCCTGTTCCAGGCGTTCAGATAGTGGAGTGCGAGCGAAAAAGAAAGCGAGCGAAAGAGCGGGAAAAAAACGAGGGAAATCAAATCCCAAATTATGACAACTCAAGTGAACGCATTTCTCCAATAGACGTTGTTTATTGTATTGATAACCAGTCCGGATTAGCCCAATATTTTAGGACAGGCGTGGCTCGTGTTTCAACCAATGAGAATGCAGAGTGTGATTCGAGTATCGCGTTTCAAAACAAACCATAAAACTTCAAGATGGCGGACGAAGTGAGAGCCGCGAGAGCTTTGTAAGTTTTGTAATACGTTTCTTCGGAAGGTATATACATCACGAGAGTGCTCGAATTGAATTAAAGTTCTGCCATGAAGAGAACCGTTGTTTTTGCATTCAATATCACAGACATAACTCCTTGGATAATCTAGTTTGTCCTCAGACAGTAGAAAGCGCAACGAACGCAAAATTTGGAACTGCGAGCAAGAATGGTTTATCTAACTACTCTTTATCTTTCTTTCGAAGGAGACCATAGAATTGGTAAGCATCTCTGCTCTCTATTGTCACCCTATTCTATGGGATCGTTATTTTTCTGAAGCACAGAATCGATTTAGATGTTCAAATAAATGCTTCTTCTATCGAGCGATTTGTGGGTTGAAATCGACAGGACATCCCTGTTTGCATGTTGCAACGTCGTATCATTTTAAATAAATTTTAAGTTAACTCAAAGAAAACTGTATTCCTTCTTGTCCACGTACTACTATAGATTTATACTATATGTAGTGAATGATGCAGAAAGGGTCAGGGTTGACAGGGGGAAGATTCCTTCAGCAGTTTTACTCTTGGTTGATTTTAATAGATCTTTTGGTGTGTATGTACAGTAGTTTAATTTAATATCAAATTCAATCAACTGGAGAGTGGGTTGTTTGTGTTGTATAATTTTTAAAAAATGTATAAGAATGAATAGTGAATAAGAATGAATAAGAAAAATGTACCAAGAGGTTAAGAGGTTTTGTCAAGGTTTTCTTTGAAATTTAAATAAAGTATGCAAAACAAATGCAACCTTGAAAATCTACTTTCTTTATTTTTTCCATCCTGTACAGTATTTTCAACCTTTTATCCACCATGTACAGTATTTTCTCTCCTGTGAGGTTCTGCAGTAGTTGGTAAACCAAGATCTCGCAAACGTCTCAACATGAGTTCAACAGTTTCTGACGACGGGAATATGCCACAGCCAGTAAGAAAATTGTTAGCAGACAAGCCAATACCAGTGGTACTGGACGGAGACATGTATAGGGGGCAAATGAGCATGAGGTTTAAGACTGCATCTAATAATTCACCCCAATAAAGCACTCGAACAAATAATTTTACTTGACCCAAATTAGTTTTATTTTTTAGCAAGTTTGTCTGGATAAAATAGAAAAAAAGATTTCAATGTCTTGTTGATGTTAATGATGGTAACAATATGGATCAGTCAATTTCAGTAGGGTCCATGTCCTCCCAAGCCATTTCAAAGGCATTGTTTTCACTGAATTTGAAGGAAATGCTGAAGACGTGTTCAGGATTTGTTTTGAGATCATCCATTGTTTAATGTCAACGCGTAGGTCTTTGCATCTGGCCGGACCGTAATCTTGTTTGGGTGATTTACCTTCCTCACTCTACCTTTCTTCACCCTGTTAAATAAATATGTGGAGCTTAGACGATTCCTATCTGGAACTAAGACTTTTTCTCTGTTGTTTCATGGGCGTTACTGAAACTGAATAGAGTATACTTATTACATTAATTTTCATCTTCCTACATCCTACCACATTAGGGCTGAACAACCTTCCACATTGCCCAGAGTGCGAGCGTAAGGAAATGCAAGCACTTTTTATCACAGGGGATTTATTGTGTAATAGAAGGAAGTGTTAGATTTTCCGTCGGTTAATAGCATTTGCATGATTGTAGCTTAGGATTAAGTTTATATAATTTTAATGTGGATTGACTGTTAATATTATGCTGGGACACTGGCTTGTCAATTTTTTTTCTTGTTCTCTTATACTGTGACATTTATCAGGGCCCCTAAAGCAGTGCAGTGGCTTTTGACACTGAATGGACTACCATGACTTCAAATAAACGCGCCCAACTTCTTCTTGTATGCAATAATAACAAACTTTTTCAGTTCTGGAATCAGCAATACAGTTGTCTTTCAACAGAGAGATCAGGTTACGAAAACTTTCATACCTCGAAAACGTTGTTTTCGCCGGTTGTGTGGCAAAGCTGCAAACACGTTTTAAAGCACCTGTAGTTAAATCACAGGAGAAAACCAAGATAATGGTTTACACGTAAGAAAAATAACAGAAGCCATCAGAACACGACTATATAATAACTAGCGAGGGCGATTATAGTAAATTTAACACATTAGAAAACTACATGTCTTGAATTTATTGCTATGAGCTAAGAATTAATTAGCTTCAGCAAGGAATTCAACTCGAAAAACTTATTATCAGCTTCAGCATGGAATTCAACTCGAAAAACTTATTACCAGCTTCAGTATGGAATTCAACTCGAAAAACTTATTATCTAGAATGTGGTTAACTTTGATTAATCGTGTTTAAAAAGAATTAAACTGATATATCACTTACTTCACTTTTATGACCTACGTTTGATTTTGGACCTCATATTAGTTGTTAGTAATATTGCTCAGGTGATTATAGCGAAGCGAGCGCACTGATTGGTCGAGGATTACTTCATATCTTGCTATAATCACCCCGCGCGAGGTGATTATAATACTGAAGCACTAATTTTCAAATGGCCGCCTCGCGATTTTTGATTTTTCTGGGGAAAAGAGAAAAGAAAATACATTTGCCCTGATAATCACAAGAGCAATCATGTATACTAAAACAATTATTCTCCTCAGGCTCAGCGAGTTCACTTCGCCTTCGGTGCCGTCATTGTTAAATATCTTAGCTGGGCCTAATTATGAGAATTCCTTTACTTTTTTAAAATGAAGCGTGGTCAGCCACTAAATTGCTCAAAACACTCTCCTTTTTTTTAGTTCATTAAATCTTTTTTCTTTGTTCCAAAGGTTTATCAAACTTTCAGTGATTGAAAGAGGTTAACCAAAGCTAAGATCATAGAACTAGGAAACCAGAACAGAAAGAAATATATGAATATATTGGTGAGAGGAAAAGTGGAGGACTTCGGCATCTCATCGGATAGCAACATTGAAAATGGAACTTCCACGAGGTGTTTTGTCTACTGGTCTGAGATAGGGACATGTTTTGGCTTGAGCACAGGAAAAAAATAGGTCTGAGGGGATTAAAAAAAATGGATTTTGCTATGAGCAACCGTGAGGTTTTGAGATCTCGGCCGCCCACCCGCGCCTAAACTTCCGAGGAGTAAGGGCTTTCCTTTCTTCATTTTATCGATTCTTCAAGTAAATTCATGTCTGAATTTTATGGGTTATTTGTCTCTGTTATTTCCGCATTTATGTGTAAAAGTGTTAAAATATATTGGCCTCGAAGTAAATGTGACGACTTTCGAATTTGCCGCTCCAAAGTCCAAAAAGCTTAGTACCCTGCAGGGAGCTATTTAGTACTAAGTTGTATTTATGTCGTATACAATCGTCTACACCTGCTATAGAACAATGAAAATCTCAGTTTCAGTCAGTGAAGCTGCCGGGCTATATTACTCCCCGGCAGCTGTGATTACAATTGTTTGTGAAGGCAGTGAAGAAATTTATAATGCGGCAGTTTTGGCGCCTGACACATAAACCGCAAAATTTTACGAAGCTTATCAGTCTAAAAGCCCGCTTTCTTTGCCATAAAACGTCTAAATTATCCTACATTGAAATTCTATGGGTGCAGATAAAATTCAGACATAAGTGTGATTTCATCCAAATGTATCACTCAGTAAAATTCACAAGCAAATTGCCCATCGATTTAGTATGAAGTAGACGCCGACGACCGAAGCTTTCACAACATGTTTTTAAATCACACTGACAGAGTTTTCCCAATTAAGGCTTCCTTGCTTTATGAACCTGCAAAAAGCAATTTCATATATCATCTTTATTATGCATTTTAAGAACGTAACCCGAGAGAAGCAGAACAGCCTCTGGGATACGGAAAAGTTGAAAAAGAAACTTTGAAATCTCTTAGGAGCCATCCAAAACGCCTAACTGGCTCAGTTCAACAGCTTTTGTGATCATGAAATTTAAGTAATTTTAAATTGCATGTATTCGCCTGCTATTATCTAACACGTGGTAATATAACTTGATTTGTTTCGTATTTGCGAATGCATTTAAGGCGTCTGTTTTACATTTGTAATGGTTAATGTGTTTTCAGTAAGTGCTCTATATATGTGCTTTAAAAGCTCACCATTGCATTGAGCTTGCATTGATCCGCATTATCATAACGAGCCAGAGCCAACCGGAAGTTAAAAAATCCGGCGAGTGTGGTTGCTATGGAATGACGTCAGAGTCCTGCAAAAGAGCCATCGTCATAGTCGATTTAATTCGATTTGCGGTTTCACTGCAGGAGCGTGTGGAAATAAATTTTATCGGTTTGTGTACAAACTCCCGTGGAGGAAGCCTGTTTCTTTTGTGGGTTGGATTTACTTTTTGACATGCCAGGAGGTTGTATTTCATATAATATTGACAAGTGGGGGAAAATCAAGTCATTCTTCCCTCGCCTTCGCGCGCCATGGAAGCTTTCGACATCCATCGAGTGGAATTGTCCGATTCATCTAGAGAGTGGTTTTTGCTTAATTCTAGTATATGTGGTGTACATCCCAGTAGATTCATGTCCCGGAACCCGCTAGTGGCAAAGTTTCCTTCTGAATTTGCAACGATCAAAGTAGAAGATATTAAAAATGGCGGGCTTTTGGATCGACGCGCGGGTAAAGCAGACAAACTTGCCGTGGCATCTGTATTCGGCGTTGTTTGCGCCATTCTTAGAAAGAATTTCAAGGAGGAGGAAGGTGAGAGTTATGCTTGGCTTGTGGATGCGATAAACTCGCTCAAGATCGGAGAAAATCGGCAAGTGGTGACCGAAGCTAGTTCAAGGCCAACCTTTAGCGAACATCAACATGTAAACCTCCCAGACATCCAGCGTATTCAAGCTGAAAACCTCAAGCTAAAGGCTGATTTTGAGCTGGCATTATCGCAGTTAGAATCCCTTCGCGCTGAAGTAGAGAGGTTAACGAGCTCAGAGCCGAAGCAACAGTCAGAAGTTCCAGGACCTGTTCCAGTCCCAGATTTGCAGGATGAGTGGACCTTGATCAGAGATGTCCGTGAAAAATACCAGGTGCCCCTCGCATCTGCAATCGCTGATCAGGTCCACCACACTGAAGTGGCCAAAATGCTGGGTGACCTGGCGGAACTGCTGGTCACAAAAAGCGGTCCAAAGGAAGCTTTTGAGGTCATGTTCGGGGACAGTGCTCCACTGTTCTTTCAGTCCCTCCGTGTGCCCGACTGGACATTGCTGTATTTTAAGCTGCAGTCCAGGATTCCAGACCAAGGTTGGCAAACACTGTTAAGCCTCACGAAGTTGGGACGAACCGGGGTAAGTTAATATAACCTTGATATTTAAGTGCATTCTTGCTTATTCTAGTACTGGTGTGGTCCTAAATTGCAGTGTAGAAAAAGTGGGTAAAGAGGATCACTGACCGTATAATTTTACTTGATTAAGCACCACAGCACTCTTGAAATTTTCAGTGTTTCAGTTGCGGTGCTTATTCGGGGGTGGTGTTTTCAGTTGTTTGAGGGGGTGCTCTTTGAAAAATCTTAACATTTGTAAACTTCATGACAAGCAAACGTTAACCTGCTTCAAACTAAAATCATTGTAATACAGCGGAATAAGTTAGATCAAGTTGTACCATACTTGTTGATTAGCTTGGCTGCACCAACAATTCAGTCTGGTGTTGCTTGGATTAAGCATGTTGAGCACCACATCATATTGTTGTAAATGAATGCAATGCTTATTCGAGGGCGGCGCTCTCCAATGTTTTTGCTCTGACATGCAGCTCTTAATCGAGGGCAGTGCTTAATCAGGGGAGACGCTTGATGGAGTGAATACGGTATGTTGTGTTTACCAAGGGTTCAATTTGCTGAAGTCAACTTAACCCCTTGAATGTCAAGGACGTATGTATACTTCCTCACATAGTGACTCAGCCACCGAGGACTTATATATACATCCTTAGTAGAGAGCTCTTTCCAGTTCATTTTTCGTGTCAATGGTACATGATGTTTTTTCATCGAAGCACATTCTTCACTAGAGTTTGGTGGAAGAGAAATCGGATTAGCAATAGAAACTGAAATGAACATCTACCGAAAGCAGTGGTAGTATTTGAAAAGAATAATAATAACATAATGAAGTCGGAGTGGATGAAGAAACAATGCGAGTTTTGAAGAAGAAAAGGATGAGAAGATCACGAAACAGGCTTGTTGTATAAACGGTATAGAATTTTTGATATTTCAACAGTGTCTGTTTCCGTTTTAAACTTGTTTTGAACTCAGAATTACAACATTTCAATTTTTTATTAAAATCTAAGATGGCTGCTGCTAGCAATTGGTGCAGGCATTCAAGGGGTTAATTTTAGTACACTCATACACATACAGTGTTTACACTGGCTGAATCATCCTAACTCTGTTAACTCTCACCAACAATTAATACCAAAGGCATGCCTGCCTTAAGAAGAGAAGTGAGTGGCTCTTGGTTAACTTTGTTACTTGTATTGTTGATATGACAGTTTATATTGACATACACTGTATCTTTGTTTTCTTGATCTGTTTAGAACAACACTGATGTCCCCATCCCTCTCAACAAAAAGCAAATTAAGGCAATACGAAAAATGGTTTTTGGCATTGTCAAAAAAGGAATAGGCATCAGACGTCTACCAGAAGGTGCTCCACGTGGCTTCCAGGTCAGTCTTTCTGCTGCTGTTACTTGGGCTGCAAGAGAAACTAGACTGCATCAGCCTGACAAAGAAACCTTAGAAGTCAATCTCAAACTTGACGGGAGACCTTTCTTTGGTAGGTGTAAAATTTTCTTGTTGCTTCCAGGACTTCATAATAGGAGTCACACATTTTCTCAAGTTATGCTTCATAACATTACATTCATGTTCTCTTTGAACGAACTTCCTGGAACCAAGACCAGATCAGCCCCACACATCAGCTGGTAATGTTTAGTTATGATTAAAGTATTGCACATAGACATTCTGTAAGACTGTTACAAGTGCAGTGCTCTGTTTTTGAGTTCAGTCTTACTTTCATTGTAAGTTGAAATGAGGGCTTTCGTATATGGTAGTGTAATGTCTAGCCTTTTGTTTTATAGTTCTCAAAAGGCGAGTCATCGACGGGATATTTACACCGCCTTGAAATTCACGTGCAAATCAGTGCAATGTTTTTTTAAATCTTCTCTGACAATGACAAAATCTCTTCTCTCTAGGACCGTATCCCATTGGCGAAACCGCAAAAACATCTTTTCCCTTTCGGCACTTTAGAAGAACTCTAACTGCTGTTTCTGGCTCTGGTTTCAAGACAATTTTGCAACCTGCCCCTGCTGCAAACCAAGTTCAATTTTCTAACAGCACATCCTCGTCTTAATTACGTCAATTCCCTTAGGACTTACTGTCTAAAATAAACCAATCAGGGGGTCTTTATAGCAGGCCTCCAGACCCCCATTTTTCTCCTGCGTTCTCGTTTGGTTTCCCCTTCCCTGTTTACGCCTGCTACGCAGGCTATGTAATATCCTGACTTCAATAATTGAATTCACCCTTGTAGACAATGTGACCACGTTTAACTTATTGTACTTATAAGTACTGTATTTAGAGCTTTTAATACTATATTTCTGGAAATAAAATTCAAACCTTATGGACTAAAGGTGCAATATTTAATGTGTCTTTTTACTCATTGCAGGTAGGCAACAAGTTATGATTGGCATTGTACCTATCAATGTCCACCATGCATCAAGCGAAAGTTCTAAAAGCATTTACCCAATTGCAATTGCCAATTGCAAGGAAAATAGGTAAGAATCATGTAGAGCTAGACTGATGACAGCCTAGTATAGATCACACCTTGGATATTTGTAGTGTGTAATCATATTAAGGTTCTGTTTGATTATCTCCCATTCATTTTTTCTCCTTTTTTTCAGGGAAAATATTGAGGCTCTCATAAAAGACATGAATGCCCAAAAAAATGCCATCAAGAAAAATGGTATCACCATTGATGGAAGGCACTTCAAAGTTAAATTTACAGGTGCATAAGTCTGCTTTCCTTTGATTTTGTGGTGCTGAGACACACACTGCATTTTCTATAATTTAGATATTAAGGAAATGTTAAGTATAACAAGTGATATTAAGATTGTTCTTTGTCGTTGTAACCTATCCACAGGTCGGCTTTATTTGATATTGATCTTCTCTCGTTATATTTTATGACAGTCACTCTTGATTACAAGGCACTTACAATGCTTATGAAGCGCAAGGGTGAGGAAAATGAGGAACTCTGTAAAAGGGGATTAGACACAGAATGCTGTGTCTATTGCAAAGTTATTAGGGTAGGTTACTGTTCTATTGTCCATACAAGAAACTTGCTATCTTGTACAATATTTCACTAAATATGCACATCGGTTACATTGGTGTCATTAGTGTACTGCCCATATCCAAAATTTGTCAGTGGTATTTGTCATTCCAATTCAAAATCATTAATTAAAAAACCCTTTATCATTTTGGTGTCATTTGTTGCATGGCAACTTTTTAATTTTTGGCTTTAATCCTAACTCCAAAAAATATGTACTTACTGACCTAAAGCAAGGGCTGAGCCATTCAAATCAAGAACAAAAAAGACGACATTACAAAATACATGTACAGTAAATTGGCAGTTATGTCCACAAATGCATGTCAATTAGGTTCATCCCCTTTATGATAGACATCACAACATGTCCCCTAGCCCTAATGCTCACATAAATGCAAGCAATTTTGTCAAACATGAAGTCATATGGTATTGACAAATAACTCTTTGTAATTTATGAAGTACCCAATGCAACACATTTTTAATGTTATAATGTTATTTGTTCAATAGGGATGTGCATGTCCAGGGATTCCACGTGGAGAAGCCTGTGCTGAGTGCTTTCTAAAGAGCAAAGCAAATATTGGGGAGTGAGTATATATTACAGTACTTGATTAATTCTGAATATCACTAGATCAGTGCATTGCTTTATACCTTAAATGCTTATTTTGCAATGGAAATTTTACCTTCCATGTGATTGACATATGACTTCTTTGTTAATGTTTCAGATGGACAGGGATAAGGGACGACCTTCCCTTTCTTCTTGAAGAGGAACTCTCTGACGTTAATTTGTGCGCCCTTCATTGCGAGCTGTGAAATACGGAGCAGTTGTTGAGTTCTTTGGGCATGTTTGCCTATGAATGTGGTAGCCTCAAGAACTGCAATGAAATTTTGTCGGAGTATGGGCCAGACAGTATGAAGGGGGGGGGGGATAGAATTGCAGTTAAGGTGAAACCTGGACAGGAGAGTAGTATTGAGAGTGGTATCAAGTGGTATCTTTCTCAGGTATAAAACATATTTAATGTTTCCCTTTTATTCCCAGGGGGGGGGGGGGACTTCCATATGAGAGTGACGGGGATGCTCGTCGTCTCGCTTAGAGGTGTAGATTGCAGATTTTGGTCTCGCTTAGGGTTTTCAGGAAGGAAAGCCAAAATCTTTACCCATACAGGTATCACTTAGGGTTGTGCATAAAGAAATATCTATATGAGAAAAACCAAACGCCGTCAATCTTTAGTGCAATTAAAATCGCTGTAGTTCTTATTTGGTTGCCTGTTTTAGATTGGTCTCCTTTAGGGGTTGAATTCTAATTTTCCGACGAGCATCCCCGTCAGTTTCACATGGGAGCCCCCCCCCCCCCCCGCTTTTATTTAATCTATGATCAGTGCTTTAAATCCTGTCACGTTGTTACTTAACTGCAGCCAATATTTGCAAATGATTTTTTGTTAAATGTATGTATGTTTGCATTGGTGCATGTGTGTGTGTGTGAGTGTGTGTGTTGTGGGGGAGGGAGGGTTATCACAGGGTTCCAAGCAAGTTCATAAAGCTAGAGAAATTTCTTATCGAATCCATTGCTGGAAATACAAAGGAAATTAACATGTTAATGATGCCAACGTTTCACTTTCACTGGTTATTAATTTGTAATAGAACTTGACCAGCTTTACACCACCATGTTTGCCAAACAATGATGCAGCTTGGATCACTATATAATAATAATGTTGTTATAAATACAACATAGGCTTGTGGCCCACTAATGATTTGTACCAATTAGCAGTATTTAATAGTTAAAATATGGTTATTGTTTAGGACATTCAAATGAGGTAGCTTTTTTTTATTCATGATGCACACATGTTGTGTGTTTGGTATGTCAATTTCTTACTGCAAGCTGTTTTATGAAATACCAATATCAAATGCAGAAATCTCCTTATTTTTCAGGATCAACAGAACGCAGGTTTTTAGATAACATTGAAGAGATTGTGGCTCGATCACTGCCAGAAGAAAACATAAGGAAGTTTTTCAAGGACAGGGATGTTGTCGAAACGTACCTATTAAATCAGATCACATTCTGTGAAGAAATGGTTCAGGTATCACTTCAGAATACAATGGATGTGCTGTTCAAAGGATCAATGGATCAGTTCTTTATAGCAATTTAGTATAATATGGAAAAAACATAATGTTTGAAATCTTGCTAAGGACAATGGGGCATAGATGTTAAGTTTGTTTACTTTTCATAATAATGGCACTTTGATGTTTGTTTAGAAAGGTTAGGCTCGATATCCATTCTGGTCAACTACTGGTGAGTTAGTTGCCTAATTTACACCTGAGCGCTCCCGGAATATGAAACATGTTCACCTTCCAGGTTCACCTGAGTTGAAGTCTTGGCATCACTGTATGCCTGAGTGCTTCTGGGTTATTCAACATGTACATCGTTTTTTAGACACATCCGAAAATCTAGGCGATTGGTGAATATCCTTTCTGGTTCAGCCAGATTGAAGTCCTGGCGTCACTGTATGCCTGAGCGCTTCTGCGATATTCAACATGAACAGTATTTTTTGAAGGCATCTGAAAATCTAGGCAGTTGTTGAATATCCTTTCTGGTTCAGCCTGGGTGAAGTCCTGGCGTCACTGTAAATGCCTGAGCACTTCTGGGATATTCAACATGAACATTATTTTATGGACGCATCTGAAAATCTAGGCAATTGTTGAATATCGTTTCCGGTTCAGCTAGGTTGAAGTCCTTGCGTCACTGTATGCCTGGGCGCTTCTGGGATATTCGATATGAACATTATTTTTTGAAGGCATCTGAAAATTTAGGTGATTGTTGAATATCCTTTTTGGTTCAGCCCGGTTGAAGTCCTGGCGTCACTGTATGCCTGAGCGCTTCTGGGATATGCAACATGAACATTATTTTTTGAAGGCATCTGAAAATCTAGGCAATTGTTGAATATCCTTTCTGGTTCAGCCCGGTTGAAGTCCTGGCGTCACTGTATGCCTGAGCGCTTCTGGGATATTCAACATGAACATTATTTTATGGACGCATCTGAAAATCTAGGCAATTGTTGAATATCCTTTCTGGTTCAGCCAGGTTGAAGTCCTGGTGTCACTGTATGCCTGAGTGCTTCTGAGATATGCAACATGAACATTATTTTTTGAAGGCATCTGAAAATCTAGGCAATTGTTGAATATCCTTTCTGGTTCAGCCCGGTTGAAGTCCTGGCGTCACTGTATGCCTGAGCGCTTCTGGGATATTCAACATGAACATTATTTTATGGACGCATCTGAAAATTTAGGCGATTGTTGAATATCCTTTTTGGTTCAGCCAGGTTGAAGTCCTGGTGTCACTGTATGCCTGAGTGCTTCTGGGATATGCAACATGAACATTATTTTTTGAAGGCATCTGCAAATCTAGGCAATTGTTGAATATCCTTTCTGGTTCAGCCCGGTTGAAGTCCTGGCGTCACTGTATGCCTGAGCGCTTCTGGGATATTCAACACGAACATTATTTTATGGACGCATCTGAAAATCTAGGCAATTGTTGAATATCCTTTCTGGTTCAGCCAGGTTGAAGTCCTGGTGTCACTGTATGCCTGAGTGCTTCTGGGATATGCAACATGAACATTATTTTTTGAAGCCATCTGAAAATCTAGGCAATTGTTGAATATCCTTTCTGGTTCAGCCCGGTTGAAGTCCTGGCGTCACTGTATGCCTGAGCGCTTCTGGGATATTCAACATGAACATTATTTTATGGACACATCTGAAAATCTAGGCAATTGTTGAATATCCTTTCTGGTTCAGCCGGTTGAAGTCCTGGTGTCACTGTATGCCTGAGTGCTTCTGGGATATGCAACATGAACATTATTTTTTGAAGGCATCTGAAAATCTAGGCAATTGTTGAATATCCTTTCTGGTTCAGCCTGGTTGAAGTCCTGGCGTCACTGTACGCCTGAGCGCTTCTGGGATATTCAACATGAGTATGATTTTTTGGACACATCTGAAAATCTAGGCAATTGTTTATATCCTTTCTGGTTCATCCAGGTTGAAGTCCTGGCATCACTGTATGCCTGAGTGCTTCTGGGATATGGAACATGCTCAAAATTGTCTCTGAAGGTGTTTGCATTGAGCAATTAGGTAAGTGTGATGTGATCTTTAGTTCAGGGATGTCTAAGTCTGACATAGGATATTTAATAAGATGCATGTGAAAATCTAGGCAAATGTTACATATCCTTTCTGGTTTATCCAGGCCGAAGTCCTGGCATCAACATGTGCCTGAGTGCTTCTGGGATACGTAACAGGATTATGGTTGGTTTCTGCTTTACTCGCGATGAATTCCGGGTGTGCTTCTAATAGATTCATTAGAATCATCATCATCATCATCATTATTATACAGGGATATTACACGGGTGTATGGAGATACTAATTGTATTTTAGGTGGTAAAAAATTTTCAGAGAAATGCAGTATGTGAGTGAAATGTTCATTTGTTTTGTGTCCCAAGAAATAATATCTGCATCTTCAAACCGCTATGTATTTTTTTAAATTTAATAGACAAGAGTATTTTTGCACAAACAAGAGTGTAAAAGCGAGGCGTGATGCCATCAATATCCTCACTATTGAGAATATGTAAAACACACTACTTGAGTCTAAAATGTAGTTTCTTATCAACTTTACGCGTGGTCTATTGCCACTAAACACTATTGGCTATAAAATGATTTTCTTTATATCATGATTATGCTCAGGCTCAATTTATCATTTGAAAAGCTCCAAGTGTTGGTTTATTAATTTTTGGAGTGGCAAGTTTAAGCTTCAAACTCCAAGTGTGTCATACAAAGAATTAGCTATCACAATTTCAGGTATTCTTGGATTGGGTCTGGTTTTATGAATTTATTTACAGTGGTTGTAGAAGACTAATAGTAGAATTCACTGTTACAGCATTACACCCAGCTGAAGCAGGGCTCAAAGTTTATTTTTGGCTTTGGGAGCACTTGTGCCACCAGGTGCAAATTTCTAGGCGCACTGCCAAAATTTTAGGCGCACAGCTAAAAATGTTAGAAGCACAGCTTAAAATACTGGTGGCACCAAAAAGAAAAATCACAAAGCTTCAGACGTTGGTTAAGTATTCATTTATCAGTATGTCATCTTTTATTTCAATCCTGTGTTTGTTCCTTTCAGGCTCTTACTATATGTTGAAGATAACACTAATACTGGTACATCTTTTAAATCAACCTTACTTCTCAATCTCAGGAAATATTACACTTTCCGGCTCTTACTCTTCGAGTGCTTAGTAATTGTCTCGTGGTTAGAATTGTCGCATCCATTGACTTTCACGTCGGCAACGCAAA
Organism: Siderastrea siderea; assembly: GCA_964030785.1. Classification (NCBI taxonomy): domain Eukaryota; kingdom Metazoa; phylum Cnidaria; class Anthozoa; order Scleractinia; family Rhizangiidae; genus Siderastrea; species Siderastrea siderea. The sequence continues at coordinate 9,679,561 of OZ034977.1, read as the reverse complement.
CTCGATTGCACAAGAAGCACGTGTTTTAAGGGTAGCCTTCACTCACACGTGTCAGCGGAGTCTTTAAAAAACCGAAAAGAGTCTGTGATGGAATGGAAACGTCGAGAAGAAATGGATCTCCGAGTTCGGAGAAACCACAGGGGGAAACGACCAATAAAACAAACACTGATGCAAGGAAAATGATGAAGCTTTATTATTTGGAGCCTGGTTGTGTTATTTCTACCTTTTAATTTATTTTTTCAAGCTTCCGTTTCGTGTCTAACCAGTCGGAGTACATAAGGACGATCAGTTTTCCCTGCTAGCAGAGGCCCCTTTTCCTTTGTATTCGCTGAGCTGACGGGCGGGACGCCCATCAGCTCAGCGAATACAAAGAAAGGAAAAGGGGCCTCTGCTAGCAGGGAACGATCAGTTTAGAAAGCAGAGTCAAGTAGCGATTCAGTCGCACTGAACTCGGGCTTTTTAGGCGCGCACGTGCGATAATACACGATTTTTTAGGCGCACAATAAAAAATCTAGTCGCATGTGCGACCAGCTGGTCGTTAACTTTGAGCCCTGTGAAGAATTCAGGGAAATTTGTCAGAGACTGGGGGACATATTCAGAGACCATTGATATCAGCAGTACAGGTAAGCCACTTAATACTGAGTACACATTGTTCCTGTCATCATCACTTGGAATGGAAAAACGATATTTAATCATATTTCTATTATAACTTCCAAAGCTTAAAACGGATTTATGTCCATAAATACCTAAAATTATTGCTTATTTTCCTCTAACAATAACTACAATGTACACTAGTGCAGTAATAAAAATAAAAGTGCGTGGCTGTAGTGGGCCGAACTCTGAAAAGTTCACCGTTCAAGTTGTTCACCACCGTACCTCCACTCCACACGACCGTACCCCCACCTCCCCTTGTGCCTTTCAAGCGTCACAAAGCCTCTACCATTCGTCCTCGAATTGTGTGGGTCAAACCTCACTCACGCAGCCGGGCTGACCCTTGTCACTTGATTTGTTCTGTTATACCTTAAATTGAGAGTATTTATGACTTGGTAGCATCCTGGCGACAATGAGTTGGGTTGGTGACCCAATGATACCCCCTGGAAAGGCTAAAGTCTAGCATTTGTGTTGTCCTTTGTCTGGGAAGAAAGGCGAGCTGGGGTAACCAATCCCTGGGGAGTCCCCCACAAATGACACAAGTGCTCTGACTTTAGTCTCAGGATAATACCCTTGTGTGCTTAAGATGCAAGGGGGGGACCAGGAAACCTGAAAACATGAAGTTTCAAATTATCTCATACCATTAGCTAAGTATAGTGATAACATTTCGCTCGTTAGTTCAGTATGGTTCGTGATTTAATCCTCGATTTTTTCAGGCTTAATCGCTGTTAGCTTTCTTCCTTCTCAGGTTATAATGAGAGAGAAAGAGAGGGTATAAAGGCTGTGGTATATATATATAATAGGTTTTTTGCCTTCCTACAAATGTGTATAAAACGTACATACATTTTGTCAAAAGAAGGTACAGCCGAAAGAGAAAACGAAGAGCGACGAAAGAAACTTTCGATCATCCTTCCGCCAAACAACTGAGGTTGTAAAAATGAAAGAAAGAAAGAAAGAAAATAAAATCAACAACGAACTTCGTAGCTTTACTTGTTCATGTTTTATTTTTAACAGTCCTTCGCCCTTTCTTGCTCAGTTTTAGAGCAGTAAACTTTTAGACAGCTGAATGGATTTTATGATCGTTCTAACCCAAAGCCCCAAGAACAACTCTGGAAAGGATTCTTTCAACTTGTGATTATCCGTAGATTCTTACCGGCTGAGGGAATACTCATTTGAAGAACTCATCCAGTAGCACATAAGGGCCATGTAAAAAATCGAAACAGATTCCTTCTGCCATCCATAGGCACCCATAACGGAGGTGGGGGTGGGGGAGCAATATAAATGGAACTCCCCGTTGCTTATACTTCGCTTGTCGCACATGTGAGAACTACGTACGTTTCATTTCCATGCGGGACACGATTAAAAACTCATCCACAATTTCTACTGATAGAACCCAAATTAATACAGTAAGGAAAACCACAGCATGAGAGGGGACTGCTCAGTAGCGTTCATATTTAGAACCGGTGACACTTCAGCCTCTTTCATCCACGCGCTGAAAACGTAGAACCGGTTAGGCAGTGCATCCATGAAGGAAGTGCGGGTGAGGGACTGAGGGGGATTATAAATGGAACTGCCCATTGCTTATGCTTCACCTGTCGCACAAGTGAGAACTACGTTTCATTTCCATCCGTGGTGACAATTTAAAAATTCATCCACAATTTCCACTGATAGGACCCAACTTAGCTTTCAAGTTTAGAGTCGATTTCATCCACACGCTGAAAACTAAGAACCAGTTTCTGTACTAACTGCCAGGTTTGGCTTTGGAATAACGGAATTACAGCACATATAGTACCGATCGCCAGGGCAATTTAGCTCAATGCATGATCAGTCTGCACTTTGATTGTGTTTTGAAGAAGCTGAAAAAACGCATACAGTGCTTTCATAAACATTTCCAGCATTAACAAACTATTATCCGATGAATTACTTTCATTTCAACTGAACTGATACGAGACCTTGAATGGCTGATGGCGAAAAAGAAAAACTTAATAAATTATGTAGAACTAACGCGGCGTTCAGGCCCCTGTGCCTGAACTGTTGTTCAAAAAAAACAAAAAACTGCAACAGACAAAAGTGCGATGCATGGTAGTCAACTTTTCCGTTTACACAAGCCATTTTCAATGCTATGCACAACATCGCTTCTTGTTTTATTGTATTTTTTTTCTATTTGCGTGGGCCGTATGCAGTTAACATTTACTGGACAGAAAGAAGCCACGTTTAGCCATGAAGAACACCTTATGAGGAGCAACCACTACTGCGGTCGGTAGCATTTCAGCGTTGATATTGTTGTTCGGTCGGAAGAATCGGCAGGTATAATATTTCTGATCTCCCAACATTGTACGGAATAACTAACGCCAGTAGAGTGTACATACTAGTAAGCAGGGTGTATTTTCCTCACGGACTAATTTGAGCAATTAGACTAGTCATAACGAGCCTTCAATTTTATTCAAGCGCTTTCTATTTCACGTCTCCACCGGTTTCCTGTCGATGCCATGTCTCAAACTGCAGTAACTCTGAAACGTCATGGATAAAGACAGACCTTAATTAAAACTTTGAGTAAATTATTTTTCACACTTAAAGATTATAACACATTCGCGCGAATATTCACGCCTTTTAGTGGAACAGAACTGATCACCAAAACAGATTTAATTACATTGGAATGCTGTAACTCACTGGGCTTCACGCAGAGATACCGGACTAAAAGACTGGTATCTCAGCGGGATCCCGAGGTGTTTTTTGGTTGCTAAGAGCGTCTGGCTCGTTATGTAGCTTTAGACGCCAATAATCTAGTCAAAGCGTGAACGCCAACCACCAGTTACAACCACTGAAAAGTCCTCTGGACTAAAAAAAATAAGGTACGTTGAAAGGATTATTCATGTTCAATTCAGATTCATGGCTTAAAAATGACAAAAGACAAAGCAAAATACTTCTACAGTCTGTGACGGAAAAAAGAATTTCTATGCTTGAAACACCCGTCTATGACAGCTTTTCAAAGTTACCAGCACCCCTTTAAAAAAATACAAAGCAAAGTACGACAGGCATTATCCTGCTTGAGAAGGAAAAATTATGTTGATTTTGTTAGAAAATTTCCTTTGCTTTCTGGAGACATTTTACTTTTTTTAGAAATATTTCAGTTTTATGAGAAAAGAATAGTGTTTTACAAGTTATATAGTAGAATCAATTCAAACATCCTATTCGCCTTCTCGACATTTTTCCCTGCCACGTTAAGTTACTAAATATATACTGACGTGTTTCTTAAAAAACCGGTTGAATGAAAGACACGTTTTGTTAGCAAAGGTATTGAGGCTGAATGCTAAAGATGAAATTTAACATCCAGAAAAACCTCTTTTGCGCACAAGGAAAACAAAACGATGAAATTTCAGTCATGTTGAATTAATGACCGTGCTACTTTAAATTCATGTATTTCACGCATGCGTATTTTTTCTGGCGATCCTCGAATTTCAAGCACTGCCGGGGGTGGTTTTTGACCAATCATAGCCGACCTCGAAATTGAATTGCTGCTTCGATAGGAAAGTGAAACACCAAAACATGAAACACTAAACATTTATTGAGTTGATAAGATAAATTTGCCACAGTAAAGAAATTCAAAACCGACGTTTCCAAAGTTGGCCCTTTTCGTCAGAGCGAATTAAAATGCTTTAAAGTTTCAATGGCACTTCTACAATTACTGACAATTTGTAATAGCGTGATAGCAGTTTGCCCTTTTGTTCCCGCGATGTATAATTTGCTAACCCAGTTACGAAAGTTTGGAACAATAAGTTTTCAAATTAAACAGATAAGTAAATATTTCTCAACAGCAGAAAAGACGTCATCAGCTTTTGAGGATATGTCTAATTAATCGTCTTCCTTCAGTAGTTGCTTCTATGTCATTTCAAAACAAATTTTTTCGTATTCCAACACCATGTCACACACCTACTTTGAAGATAAATAAATTAAGAAATCCCTGAATCGTTGCCTTCCTCGTTTAGCGGGATGCTTGGAATTCACACTGCATCGTAAATTTACTGCAGAACATGCAAATCAACTTATGGTCGAAAACACTGCAAACACCTCTGGAGTGAGAACTTGCAGTTACAAATTGAAGTCTCCGCCGTGGCGAAAATGTGTACATGCTCTTAATTGGACTTCAATTTTCTTCTCACAGTTCTTATCATTTTCTTTTTCTCATTTCTTTTTTTTTTTTAATGATGATTTTTTTCTTTCTTCCTTCCTTTGTTTGCTTGTTTGTTTGTTTTTTCGTTTGCTGTTTTTTTTTTTCAGTTATGTCTTACCTTTGTCCGATAGACCACTGACCAACTCCCTTTAAACTGAAGGTTTTGCCATGAGCAATGATAAATTTTAATTCATTGGTTCTACATAGAAGCATCGTCTTTTTAAGTCATTAAATTACTATTTCCTGCTCTGTACAATACTACTTGCTAAACATTAAAGGTCGTTTTCATGGCAAATCAATACACTCCTACAAAAGTTTGCTTTGATTGCTTGACAACTCCCAGCCTATTTTGTGTTATGTTGTCTAAAACGCGTATGTTGTTTTAATATTTTTTTCATGAATTTAATCCATTCTTATGGTAATAAGGAAAAGGCATGATTTATTTGTCTGCGTCGTATCCTTAGAACTGACAGCCAAAGAAAGACTCTCACGGGAGTTAAATAAGTTGACAATTCCACAAAAAACAAGTCGTCGTACATGAGTTCTTATTACACGTAAAGGACGCAAGCAGCACCGAGTTGATTACCCTTTTGCGCTAGATTACTGGGAAAATGCTTTCAACTTACCAAAGGAAACGTTTTTGTAAAAGAATTTTTCGCTATCTATTTCGCGTACTTCTCTACTCGAAGGTTGTCAGCTTAGAGGTCATCAGTTTAAGAACCACTCAGGGTGCTTGCAGTGTTCATAACCACCCGACGTGGGCAATCGATAAAATCGATAATCGATAACATTCGATAACAATCTATAAACGGATTTGTTGTGAGAAATCGATAATTATCGATTTTTCAATCAGTTTTATCGATTTTATCGGTAACATTTTTTTGTGTCGAAATATGTGAGCTTTTATAATGACGACAACCTCTATAACCAGCTCTAATATCGGGGTTAAACAAAAGATTGCCTTTGCTTCCACTCAAAACGTTTTCCTTGGCAGGTACTTAGATTTAACAATTACCCTGCGAAATCGCGCGGAATATCACCTGATACTTAGCCGACGAGGCCGTAGGCTGAGTTGCCTAAATCAGGGGATATTCCGCAAGATTGAGCAGGATAATTGTTTTATTATTCAACAAATTCCCATCGACTACCATTTTCAGAACGAGAAAAACTACGGCTCTATGATGAAAACGCTAAAAGCTAGCAACACATAGGCTTAATAAAAATCAAAACAGAACTTCAAGAAATCGAAGTTTATGCTACCGTTCACTTAAAAAGACTTATTTACAAACTCATGTTTGGAAATGACAAGACAAAGTAAAAAAATATTGCTGCCTTACCGAGAATAAGTCCTCTTCCTGTGAATTAAAATCTTTTTAATTTTAGTCTTTACAACTTTCCGTGAGCGAGTGTGCTGCTTCGTTCGCAATAGCATTTTCTTGGTTGAGTTCTCACTGTGAAAATTCCAAGTCAACCTCTGGATATCTTTGTGAGCTGAAGCAAATACTTGTTGACTTTGTGAGAGCATTTAATCGTGGAAAGTTTCTTCCAGGGAGTTAAAATTTCCGGAGAACACTGCTAAAACTGCCTCGCTTTTCAAAATGGCCGCCAAACAAGCAATGAAAGAAAATCTGCAGTGCACTTCCAAATATGGTCATTTACGTATATCGCAGGATATCTGTCATGTACGGATGACAGATACTGAGGGCTTCCTTACCATATATGGGCATAGTGACAATTTGTTGAATAATAAAGGTAAATAGCTGACATGTCACTTTCGCAGATACTTGGGTCGATACAGCACAGTTATCCTGCCAGCTTAGCCTGCGTGGTAAGCGTTTCGGTAGGGCTTTCCGCAGGTTTGAAGTGCATGTTGCGCTCGCCCCAATATTCGTGTCTCGAACGGGCGGAAAAACCTACGGAAGCGCTTTCTTCACAGGCTACTGCCAGCTTAATAAACCACATTTACTGAAATACAAAATACAGTTTTATTCGTGAACAAAGCCACCGCAATCATTTTACCGCGATTAAACGTCTTTTAAATGCAGAATCAATGTCAGAAATTAAAGATATGTACGATCGACATCCATCGATAAAATCGATAAAATCGATGTCATCGATAACAGTAATTACCACAAGAGTTGTGAGTATCGATTTTTATCGATTGATCGATACAATCGATAACGATCAAGTGATTGATATCGATAGTTATCGATTTACCGATCGGTTTTCCGATATCGATTTTTATCGATTGCCCACGTCGGGTAACCATGAGCTGTCTAGCATAGTATTATGTAATAATTAACAATTATTCTACGAGGGCGCGCTGGATATCAAATGATAGATAACCAGCGAGGCGCGTAGCGCCGAGTTGGTTATAATCATTTGATATCCAGCAAGCCCGAGTAGAATAATTGTTTTATTAAAAACCTAACCACAACTAAAAAGAATCAAGAAAGAACGGGAAAAATGAGAAGAGATAAAAAGGGAACAAGAATCGATCACATGACTGAACGAAAAAGGCGCCAAAACCTTGCGAAGTGTTGCAGCGTTTCACTGCAAAGCTGAATGAATCAAAGGAAACTGCTTGAAAGTGAACAAAGTGGCACAAGTTTTGGGAAAATATCGTCTAATTATTGGCTCTGAAATATGGTACATGTTTGATTTTTCCTGAAACGTTGTAATCATCGTTCAAAGCGGATTGAAGCTGTACAATTTCACTATATTAGCTGCTGGAGTTGAAACGGAACAAGTTTGTAATCTGTTCGCACAATGGAGCCATCATGTGAGTGTTTGATCTAACTGAAGACAGAACTAATATTAATTTGAACTTGAAGAGGCAATTTCTATGCAGCTCAGAAGCAAGATTACTGTAGCCAGGAACATTAGAATTCGTCATCGTAGTTTGTTATACGCAAACTACAAAATGCAGTTGCTCTCGGTTTTTAGAGGTTGCGGACGGAATGGTAAAAACAACATTCAAGCAACTGGAAAAGCTATTCATCTCCGTTTACATGGCATCCGATTTCTATCTGACTAGTATTTGGACCATTTGGAACACAGCGCTACAACGAGTGCAGGTAAACCAATGTCAATTTTGCGTGTTAAAGCCGAGACAAATCTCGCCCTTCCTTCCTTCCAGCTGTAGTTTGTTTAGCACTTGTTTAGACTGCTTCATGATTTTCGCACCGACTCGCCGTGAAAGTTTCATAGTTTCTATTAAATGCTCCTGCCTCATTTCACTGTGTTTTATTTTATGTCTTGTCTTGATATTTTGAAGTGGAAAGCCTTCCTGATGAAACCTACTGTTTGCTCGTTTTTCATGAACGACGTGACGATCAATAAAAGACGTTAAGCTTAATTCTAAACACAACCCTTGATGCTTAAATTTCTATAGCTGCAAAATTTCTTCAAACAATTTTGACTTGTGTTAGACGACGCTGTTGGTGATGCTTGTAGGTGACGCTGTTGGAATTTCTGCTTAATTTAAATTCGCTGCCAAGTAATTTTTCTCGTCCATTTTTCTCTCGGGGTTGCTCGCGAGGGAAAAAACTTTCAGCTCACTTTGGTCATTTTGTTGTTGAGTGTTTATTGACCATATTTGGTCGCAGCAGAGCAGCAGGTATATGAGCTGATAGCCTAGCTCCGTTCAGCCAATCAAAATGCTAGAAATCCAATATACCTAGTCCAGTTTTTAATAGTGTGATTTATTATTCAACAAATTGTCACTATGCCCATATATGGTAAGGAAGCCCTCAATATCTGTCATCCGTACATGACAGATATCCTGCGATATACGTAAATGACCATATTTGGAAGTGCACTGCAGATTTTCTTTCATTGCTTGTTTGGCGGCCATTTTGAAAAGCGAGGCAGTTTTAGGAGTTTTTTCCGAAATTTTAACTCCCTGGAAGAAACTTTCCACGATTAAATGCTCTCAAAAAGTCAACAAGTATTTGCTTCAGCTCACAAAGATATCCAGAGGTTGACTTGAAATTTTCATAGTGAGAACTCAACCAAGAAAATGCTATTGCGAGCGAAGCAGCATACTTGCTCACGGAAAGTTGTAAAGACTAAAGCTAAAAAGATTTTAATTCACAAGAAGAGGACTTATTCTCGGTAAGGTAGCAGTACTTTTTTACTTTGTCTTGTCATTTCCAAACATGAGTTTGTAAATAAGTCTTTTTAAGTGAACGGTAGTAAACTTCGATTTCTTGAAGTTCTGTTTTGATTTTTATTAAGCTTATGTGTTGCTAGCTTTTAGCGTTTTCATCGTAGAGCCGTAGTTTTTCTCGTTCTGAAAATGGTAGTCGATGGGAATTTGTTGAATAATAAAACAATTATCCTGCTCAATCTTGCGGAATATCCCCTGATTTAGGCAACTCGGCCTACGGCCTCGTCGGCTAAGTACCAGGTGATATTCCCGCGATTTCGCAGGATAAATGTTAAATATCGTACCTGTCGGGTTAGAGCGTAATCTATGGCCGGAACATGAGCTTTTTCATTGAAATTTTTCTTAGAAAGCTATAATCCGTTTGCTAGCTAAACTCTAGAGATTTCAAAATTTAGTTTGGTCTTGATTTCTCTCGATGCTTCGCAAGAATAGTCAACGGAGTTTAATTATTCAGCTATGGCCATGCCTGCATCAGTGATGTACTTTCACAAAGTGACAATTTATTAATAACAAAAGTGAATGAATGAAATAACCCTCTTCCAATGAAAACCACTGTGAGATATTCCTTATTTTGAGCAATGGAAGAAGTTTTTTTGCGTTTTATTACTATTTTTATAAATTTAAACTTGTTATTGCTGGGGTGGTGATGTTTGGAGAAATCTGACGCAAATCCGGCGGCCAAGTGTGTCTGAATTGCCTGCGAAAGACATTAAACCTTTAGTGTTTGTGTGTATTATAGGTTAAATCAATACATCTTTTTTATCAATGTTAGCTAAAAAAGGAATTAGTGGATGAAAACGTTGTAATTATCTAGCAATTTTAAGCTCGTAAGCTATATGCTATCAGTTTGTTGGTTGAAATTCAAGTTAATTCCTTGAAAGCAGGAAAGATTTGAGCCCAGGAATATCCGGATTCACTTCCATCTGCCGTATAATTACAATATAAACAGCACCATAAAGTAGGTTATTGGTTCTGAAGCTCTCAAGCATTTATCCTCAAGAAAGAAATAAAACGTAGAGTTCAGTCACAATTGCATTGTATACGGGGTGATTCAGTCACCAACGGCTTAGCTGAAATAGAAATTCAAACATTAGGAAGCGCTCTACCAAGCAATTTCAGCTGAGTTAGAAGCTTAACTCTAAACTTAGTCTGGTAAGTATTCGCTTTATTTTTGGAAGACTGACAAAATTATTTCAGGTTATTATTTAAGTACTGGCCAAATTTTGAAGAGAAAAAAATACGTCATTACTGCTAGAGAAAAAAAGTTAACATACAAACTTCTAAGAGTACCTTCAATGCTATAAAGCAAAAAAAAAAAAAGAACAAAAATTGCAGTTTTTACAGCAAATATATGACAACACATCAACACTGTTGTGATTTAAGGCTGATTCTGAAATTCATCACTTTCTTTGCAATTGTAAGATGACTCCGAAAAGAGGAACAGTCAACAAATTTCCCTGTGACACGTTAGAAATAAGGCTTTATAAAAAGACCAAAAAGCAAATGTCACAGAACGATGTACTATCTGATCTTATCAGCTGCCATGTGGGCAACATGTTTTTGAAATTTACGAAATTGATGATCTATGTATATTTTCGTTTTTAGTATCGATAGCTACTTATTCTCTCTAAATTTAAGACATAATAATTTAATTTAAAATTCTCTACGTTTCTCTGTTAAGGCCTGCCTTGACTACACTAAGCAATTTTGATGGTTTTCATTAATTTGGAAAACAGTGTTTACGTTTTTAAACACAATTTTAAAAATTGTTTCTATCCACCCTTACATGTACGCCTTTTCTTTCATTTTAGCACGTAATGCTCAGCTATTGCAAAGCGATAGCGACAAAAGCGCTACTGTATATGGTGACTTTCCTTCGGTAGTCACCGTAGCATCACGGAAAAACCTCCCTTTTCGGTCTTTAAGTAAGCTCCAAAAGTCTAGACTTAAAAGATAGATGAACTTTTTTAAAATCATTCTCCTTTTTCGATGTGTTTTTAAACCCTAACAGTATAAAAATTTCCAGTTAAATATATGAAAAACTGGAAATAAGAAGGGAATGGGGCTTTCAATTTAACAAAACGATTTACTTTGTATTTGCTTCGTTTGCTTTTCAAACCTTCAGTTTGAGGCCACTTCTTTTCACATGTATTAGTTGAAAACGATGCTAATTATATTGCCAAATTAAATACCACGAGAAGAGTTCTTTAGTCAAAGATTTTATAGTTGCTTGTTTTATATGTGTGGTCCGAATCATATGATACACAATTCAAAAATAATAGTAATAGCAACAGTAATCTTTATTTCACTGATAAGAGCACACATTAGGTGTTACATGAATATAAAAAGAAAAAAGAAAGTTATCTAAGCGTACGCAAGGAAATAGTACCTATAAATTAATTATAGGGAGGCCATAATTAATTAAATACAGGGGAGCCATCATGAAAAATAATTATAACAGTAATAAAAGTTGACAGTTCAGGCAGAAGAGAAAATTCTGAAGTACCTCTGAGTATATTTTTGGCCGCAAAAAAATAATATATTAATTTGAGCTTTGATGCCCTCCATTTTCTGCTGAGAGAAATGGAAAATGGAACTTTACTCGTTACTCATTTCTAACTTGGTATCTCAATCATGCAAGCATTTGAATGAATGTTGACTACTCAAGAAGAGACTTCGGCAAACTGAGTCAGAAACTGAGGAAATCGTGAAATGTTTTGATTTAGACATAAAGGTTTTCAAGGTTGTGATCGTTGTTTATTTCCCGTTAAATATGATTCCTGAAATATTCACTGACTCCAAGATTAAGTTTTCAAAAGGAAAACTGGACTAGGGATGTCTAATTCGAGAGACTGTAGCTTTGCGGGCGTGTTTGGGACGTTTTCCAATAGAGCTAGGCCACTCAAATTTTATTAGCAAAAACATTTTTTTTTTGAAGCTTTTTAGCTTAAAGAAAAAAAAACTTTCAAGAAATAAATTCAGTTGGGGAAATTATTTGATGTGCGGCCCCAGTTCCCACTAGAACTACAAACGCAGTTTTTTCTCCCTCAGTAACAACGGCGTTATATCAATGTAGCCTATAGGATTATTGGCAGGGGTGTGTACAATCTTGATTACCATCGTATTCCTTGTGGGTAATCTAAATCCGGATTTTTTTTTCGACCGTGCAAAAATGTGATTTACCATTCCATTTGGAAGCCTGAAAACCGACCCACGTTAAGATTTAAATGATCCAAATGGTGTCTAAGTCTGATTTCTGATTGTTTGTCCCTTAGATCTTGTCCTTTATAGCACGCCTTCATTAAGGATATAAACACGTCATTTGCTTTCAGAGCAGTTTGGTTTTGACTAGAACAAAATCCAACACTGAATCTGAAACAACCAAATGAGGAAATGGATCGCTACAACGGAACTGAACTATGGAATCTACCTAAAAGAAAATGTGATAATAACGAACGTATGACTGATAATAAAATCACTATCGCATATAGTATCATATATTTATAGGGTAGCGGATTTTAGGCTTAGTCTTATCATTTTTAAGGTCTTGGATTATATCAGTACTTATCCGGCGTCATTTCTCATGGAACGTGCAGGAGTAAAAATCTGATAGATAAAGCTCAATTTTCTAAAGCCACAGGCTGGTTTTCACTAGCAACGGAGTAGAAGTCGGAGTCGTAATCAGAAGCGCAGAGCGTTTTGAGCTGGTGAAAACAACCTTCCGATTCCGCTTACGAATCGGTCGCTTACGATCTAAAGAAAACTAGGTTGTCAGAGTCGGAAGCAGAAGCGGAAAAACTAAACCAATCACAAAGCGTGGGAACGAGCACTGTGATTGGTTTATCCTTCCGCTCCTGCTTCCGACTCCGACAATCTGGTTTTCACTAGATGGTAAGCGACGGAATCATAAGCGGAAGAAAATGGAAACGTTCTGATTCTTCCGACTCCGATTTCGTCGCGCGTATGACTCCTCTTACAACTCCGATTTTTGATTTTCACTAGGTAATAAGTGCTCTTACGACTCCGCTTACGACTCCGACTCCGACTCCATCGCTAGTGAAAACCGGCCTTAAAATTTCTTCAAGAATTTTGACAACTTTTCCTCATGTTTCTACAGGTACTTCACAGACGTTATATAGAGACGATATAAGCAGAAATGAAGTTTGCACAGAAAGGGATGGTGGCACTTATATTTTCAGCAATTTTTCTTGCTGTACATGCGTATCCTCCTCGCCTCCCTCTCAACAAAGCATCGTGGGTTTCAGAGGTGATGCCACTGCATTATTTCATTACAGGCCCAATATTTTTTCTCGCGATGACATTGCCAGTAGAAAGGCAGACATTTTTCGTTTTAGCTAGAGTTCAAGTTTTAGGGGCTTAAAATATGCTGTTGCGACAGTTAAGCAGCGGAAAACGGCATTTGCTGAAGTTTGAGTTAACCGAATTCGAGCGACTTATATATCGTGAATTTACTGACGTGACCACCCTTTTCTTTATTAAGTTTTATTTCTAAATTGTTGATTTTTCTTTCGAAATCAGGAGGATAAAGGAGTTACAATCTCTACCTCCACTCCCTCCCCTTTGACTTTAAAACTTGACGCAAGAAATAGCTCATTTTAGTTAGTTTACAATTTACATTTTGACCGTTATCTGATGGAGTATGCCCCTCGAGTCCCCTCTGGGCTCGAACATTTAAAGGTCGTATTAAGATAGAGTAAATTGTAAAATCTCTTTTTTACCGTGCTTGAAAATGAAAAATCCCATGAACAATTTCTTCTTATGCCTCATAGAATCTCATGGAGGAAAACTGGAGGAAAAGATCTCAAGAAAATATGGCTAGTTCGGCGTCCCTTCCAAGGTTAAACAATGATTCGAAGCTTAACGCCAGATATTCAAGCACTGGTCGTTCTTTGATGAAATACAAACGATTTGGTCAACGGTGTTCTCCTGGTCAAATATACAACTGTTTCCCGGAGACGGGAAGACGTCGAAACCTTATGTCGTATTGAATGACGTGAAGAGTGGAACTTGAATGGAGCTTAACTACGGTATGTTCTTAGCCTGCGTAACAGGCGTAAACGGGGATGGGGAAGGGGATTAAGAACGCGGGAGAAGGCGGACTGGGGGCTAGGGACGAGGGAACGCCTGCTACAAAGACCCTCATTTTTTCATTTCTGCGACCGCCAGCGGCCGCAAAATTCTGATTGGTTAATTTTTGACAGTAAGTCCCACGGGAATGACGTAATTTGACAAGGACGTGCAGTTAGAAGATTTGAACTTGGTTGCAGCAGGCCGCGCCAAGTAGCGAAATTGTCTTGAAACCAGAGCGAGAAACGGCAGTTAGAGCTCTTCTAAAGGGAAGACATGTTTTAGCGGTTTTGCCAACGGGATACGGTCCTAGAAAGAAGAAATTTTGTCATTCTCAGAGAAGTTTTCAAGAGAGCATTGCACCGTTTCACGCGTGAATTTCAAGGCGGTGTAAATATCCCGAATGAATGAAGACTCGCCCTTTGAGAACTATAAATCGGAAGAAGAAGCCCCAAGGAACGCTTGACACCTTAAACAGTGGAACTCAGAGAACTAAAAGCGAAGAAATTATTCTTTGAGAACAGACGGTTGTTTTAAAGAGAAATCTGCGGTTGCAATAAGACATCACTCAAGCTGTTGACTTTGTAGGGAATCCATGGTAAAGTAACTTACATTTTTTATTGTATTAAAAAATTTGTATATAAATATATAATTTTAATTGTCTGATTCTTCATATTATGGCTTTCGCGTAACTTTTGAAATTTCAAAACCTCCACTTTCGGTCAATATAAATGCCGTTCAAAATGTATTGCGGTTCTTCGCTTGCGTGTTTTAAAGTAAGCTTACCTTTCCTAAAAGCGAAAATTGAACGCGTTTGGTTTTCAGAAGCAAAGAGAGGTTTATCTTAATAAATCTTTTAGAAAAGCTTCGTGTCTGTTATTTCGAAAATAAGCGCAATGATAAGTTGTTCTTTGATTGGAAAAATTCTCATACTAACTTTATTTTTTAGACGCTTCATTAAATTCCTGCGTGCAGTCAGTCATGCAGAAAAACACGCGCCTGTTTTTGATTGGTGGTTGCATTGACAGTTAACTTAATTGGATTACCTAAAAATCGGTGGGCGAAGATGAAAAAATGGGGGTCTTTGTAGCAGGCGTTCCCTCGTCCCTAGCTCCCAGAACCCCATTTTTCTCCCGCGTTTTCGCTCCCCTTCCCCTTCCCCGTTTACGCCTGCTACGCAGGCTAGTATGTTCTAAGGGCTCTCAACATGGTTAAAGATACTCTTAGAAGGGGACTCGTAAAGAAATAGTTTACAGTAAAGTAAAGTTTATAGTAAAGATTCCTTGCATTTTCAAAGAACGTTTGCAAGAACCTTATCTTTCTTCCAACTCTGTACACTCGTATCTGACGAGAGTATCAGTTGAGTAGAAAGACAGTGAAGAATGACTAGGCAAAATATACTTACACTGGTTTGTCTTTCTGTTTTCAAGCAGATGCAACTGCAAAGGCCAATGGATTTGGTCAAGTGGATTATCTTGTTGACGTGAATAAACAACAACAAACGAGAGAATAAACAACAACAAAATAACGTTGAGTGATCGACCTTTATTTAGTTCTATGAATATACAGAGAAACTGTATAACTAAAAACACAATGGAATCTCCGTTGACGGCTACCTCTCCAACATGCCATTGGCGCCGATTATTTCTTTAAATACTCTTACCAAAACAACTCATAACGGCCACCTCTCTAACACGACCAGTAAATTCTGCCTTAGGGAGACCTTTTGAGAGGTTTGACCATATAAGATGGATGAACTCCGTTTCTTCTTTTCATTAACACATTAAAATGAAACCAAAGCCTCTCTTCCTTACCCTATGCCTTTCTCGTGACCAATCAGTGCAAGGAAAAAGGTATTTGGTGCGAACAGCACGTTTATTCAAGCCCGCAATGCAAGCGTGTTCTGGGGAGGGTGTGCAAATACCAGGGTGCCAATGTGGAGCCGTTATGTTGGATTTACAAAACCTTAGGGAGCTGGGGAAAGGGGGCAGGGAAGCCTAATCCCCCCCCCCCTTGCACTCATCCCCCCTTTCCCCTGGTCGCACTTTTGACTCTCCCCAAGATAGCGGCTATACGTTTCGCGAATACTGAGTGTTCGCTCACTGAAAACGCATTCGTGACCTCGCTTGCGTTGACGCCCGACCGTACCCCTTGTTTGATTGCAGGTTCTCTCCTTTTTCTTTTCTTTTGCCTTTTTCCCCCCAAAATATCTGCCATTGAAGTCACAAATGTTGTTTTTGTTTTCCCTTGGCATTGGCGCAGAGTGAAACAGATAGACTGCGAACAGTCTCTTTTTTCTCAATTTTTTCCCCAAATGGGAAATGTCGCGAGCCGCGAGGAGTGAGGGCGTATTCTCGGGCAAGTGCTTAGCGCCATTGTCCTCGCAGCTTGCACCATTCCCTATTCTTTGCGTGCGCTCCTCTAACGACTGCTTGCATTTTCAAGGCGGGGAAAGTGCAAAATAAAAAATCTTAGCGGCAATGGCAGGTGAAGGAGTAGATTGCAGTTGAGCATCAACCCGAATTCTGTCGAGAGTAGGAATATCAAATCACGGGTTGTTGTCAATTGTCTTCAGCTGGGCCAGGGTTTTTACTGCGACATTTATTCACATTACCTACCTAAAAACTTCGTTTGTGATGACAGTTACTGTTAGCCTTCAAACCGTCCCTCTTGCCGCCACAGTGCGCGAACGTCGGCCGCCACGTGAAAAGCGACGGCGTGTGGAGAGCTGGCAAGTTCTTCTTGCTCGACTACATGCTATCCTTTGTGCACTACTCGTAGTATAAACTCTTTACCCCAGTTATCATTTGCACGGATTAGAGGTTGTTAAGGGCTGCGTCGTATCTGTTTGCACGTGCCTCTGCACACTTCATATCAATCATTCAAAAATGAGTTTTTTGTTTATGTAAATCAAATGCATAAGATACAGATTATAGGGCTGAATCAAATGATAAGAGTTGCAGCAGAGCCCAGCTTAGGTAGAAAAAGATAAAACTTTGTGAAACTCGAATTTCAATTCAGATAAAAATTTAAAGTGTAGATCAGGGCTGTCATTAAGGACCGTAACCCATAACAACTGTTACGGCTAAGTATGTTAGATGGGAACTCAATGTTACGGGTGAACTCGCCGCTTGTTGGAACAAATTACTCACAAAGCAACATGTTTGTGTTATGGGTGAAAGGATCAATGCCAGAGTAGGGCATTTACAAAATAACGTTTAAAAAATCTCTCGGATCATGAGGCCGTCACATGCAGAAATCTATACCTATCATCTACAAGTGTTTAAAACAGGTATAGATCTCTGCATGTGACGGCCTCATGGTCCGAGAGTTTTTAATCGTTATTATGTAAATGCCCTACTCTCTTGTAAATTCTAACTTGCCTTGACTGCTAAATAATAACTATCATTTAACTCGGAATCTATTCGAGCTTCGAAATTATGTTGACGGCTTTATCGTTTGACTGGATTTTTAACGTACACCAAAACTCAGCTGAATAAAAGAAAATGCATTGCATCGGCCGAGTGTGGCTTGATAACTGCTAAATTAAATATTTGACGAGGGAATAAAAAAAAAAACAATTAACAGAAACCAAGTGAATTGGTACTAGATGAATAAGAGATGATGGATGGGGGTACGGATTCATAGGGTTAGTCGGTTCACTTTCGCGTTCAAAAAGGATCATCTCAGTGATGGGCACGTTTATGCTTGAATCTATGGATGAGTTTATGGTCAAATTTTTGAGTGCATTTATGGGTAAAGGTTGTTCCTTGGGTGTTTCTTAGGTGAATTCATGATGAATGGGTTTGTGGATGAATGCATCAATCACCCATGAACTCACACACTCTTTCACACAAAAATTTCCCAAGAATTCATTCATAGGGAAGGTAAATGAATTCTTGGGTGATTGATGGATTAAATTATGGCAAGTTCATTGATGAAAGGGAGGGTAAGTTATGGGTGTTTCATGGGTGAAACGGGCGCGTAACTTTATGGGTGAGTGAAAGGGTGGGTTAGTTTTTTAGACCTCATTTTTTAGAGCCCACGTTACCCGACCGCTGGTCTCGTTGTACATTTTGACGTCACTGACAAGCGGCCATGCTGCTAAGTACGATTCAAAATGGCGGCGCGCAGTGTTGAATTTTGGCCCTCTTATTGGAGAGGAATTTTAGTGGTATCGGATGCACTTTAGAAGCTAAAACCACGGTCAGTAACTCAACTTTAGTGTAATCTTTTTATTGGCGATTTCAAAAAATACACCGTTTCTGGAGTGACCTTCTCCTTTAAGCGATCCCCTCTTGCTAAAAACAATCTTCATAGAGTGAAGTGCAAAGTAATTGAAATAAATCTTATGGGCAAGTTCACTGGTGAAAGGGTGGGTAAGTTATGGGTGTTTCATGGGTGAAACGGGCGGGTAACGTTATGGGTGAGTCAAAAGGTGGGTAAGTTATGGTGGGTGTTTCGTGGGTGAAACGGTTGACTTGATGAGTAACTTTGTGGGTGATCCATAGGGTTAGTAATCCACAATTAGCATTGTGATTATCTGAGTGTAGTAATTCCCCCCAAACCATCAGGGTGGTATCGCACTTACATACATAGCAAAGTAACAATAGTTTCAAAAAGAACCAACGAGAAACCAGTCACGTCATCAATCGAGGCCCAATAGGAAGGAAGCAAATGATTTTAATTATCTTATAATTGGAATTGCAAAATAACCTTTAAATAAATAAATGGTCTCAAGGAACAAATGGTTTCCAAAAAAGATGAATGCTTCTGTCGTATCTATTTGCGATTAATATTTTGTAGTTTGGGAATTTGTTTTGAGAGGATTTCCTCCAAATCGCTTCTATGTGAAGAAGTTGTGCCTGATTTTTGCGCTGAAAATCTTAAATGGATGGCGCTAATAGCGGAGCTCGCGGAGCACCATGGGTAAGAAAATTTGGTAACCCGTTGATCCGAAAAATTTTGGTTCTGACGTCAGCGTACGTCCGTCCGTCCGTCCGTACAGACTCTGGGGGAGGGTAACGGGAGTCCCAAGACAGCCTGACCGGGGGAGGTGGAATGACACTTTTTCTTGTAGCTGAAGTAAACAACATGGCGGCTGGTTCGTCGTACGGTCGTCTTTCAATACGATAATTGCAATACATTCTTGGAATGAAGACTAGTAGCAGTTCATCACGAAAAGGAAGAGGATTGCTATAATCTCGATGGCGCATATAGAAGATACTGGAGAGCTTGAAGGCAAGAAATCCTTGTTCGCGGACATACTTGTTTTTTTCAAAGCTAAGGAGATCTGGAAAGAACCCGTCGACTTTTGTTTAGATTTTCAAGGCCTTCTTTCAGTTCAGTGGTAAAGTAAATTACAGATTTGAGTGTGGATTTACATTGTAAAAATTGTTTAATTGAGCGACTTTACATGTTTAGTAAATTACGGTAATTTTCTTGAAATGTTTTAAAAACTTGTTTAAAAATAGCTCGTAGTTCCCGTTTGCCGGCTTGCGAGTAACTTCACTCGAGGGGAAAATTGAATGCAGTTTGCTTTCCTAGGCAAACGAATGCTTCGTATGTGAATGTCATTTCATGTTTTTGAAGGTTTCTTGTCCTTTTTCTGTGTTTATGCATTAAAGGAATTTTCATTAGTGAGCAATCTGATATTTAGGCTTCAGTTAACTTAAGCTTAATTAAGCTCAATTTCCTTTTGAACTTTAGTGCGTAATTTTCAATATTTTTCTTAGAGGAATTCTACTGTATTTTATTCGAAAAGTGGAAATCGTGACTAGTTCTAGACTGAGTCTGTGTTGTTTTTTCAATGTAGGTTGTTTTTCCTCGGCGACGCGTATTGGGTTGTTTTGACTAATTCGTATTTATCGTATTTATTTAGTATTCAAAACCTGAAGAGTCGCTCTGTCGTCATTTTTAAGTTTATAGTCTTAGTGTAAAGCTCCTTATGTTTTTTGTTCAGTTGTGGAATATTTTATCTTCCTTATATTGTTATATTTTTTAGCTTCTCCATATGAAGTGAATGACATTTCTGTCCCAATTTAGCGACTAAACTTAGACTCGCCGTTTCAGTGAGTGAGTTCAGTGTGGCATGTTTTCGTGATCGTTTTGTTTTTTGTTAAACCGCTAAGCCATTTCAGTGTGTGTTTAGTTACAGATCGAAATGAAATCTTTTTTTAAGTAATTATAAGCAAAGCATTTCTCGGTTTAAGTCTACATGTATTTTGTCTAAAATGAGACTCTAAAACCTTCGTAAAATTTAATAGTTCAGGGTGTATTCTTGAAAGCGCCCGATTAATACTTCGCGGTTGAAAAACTTGTGCCATTTTCTCTTGATAATTATACGTGTGCTTGAAAGTTTCCGAAAACATTTTTTGGAGAATTTTTGCCAGTAAACGGTTTGATGCCGGGAAAATATTATTTATTTTAGCAAGATAGATTTCGAGAAATGTTTCATGGTTAACAGAACTAAGCAGCCAGAGGGATGCATTGGAATCAGTGAGAAATGTGTATTTGCATGGAAAAGTCTTTAAGTGGGTTTTCTTTAGCAATTGTAGTTTTATAGGTACTCTTCTTGAACTCTATAAGCTAGCTTTCGAAAGAATGCTACAAGAAGAGCTGTCGGTGAAAGTCGTACTGAAGTCTTCTCTTTGATGAAAAATAAGCCAGCTCACAGTTTCCTCAGCGGTCCGCATGTTTTCCTTTGCTGTTTTTCACCCCTTGGGGAATACCTGCACAACTAAAATTTACTGTATTTTACGGGCCAATTAGCATGAAAGAGAGACCTGGAGCTCCGCTTTTAGGCTAGGCTAAATCTATATATTATTTTCAGTTGTACATTACCTTCAGTACATAGGCAGACTGAGGCTCCGTCCACACGTATCCGTTTTCGTTTGAAAACGCAACCTTTTCTTTGCGGATTGGCCTTCTTCCACACGTATTTGGTGAAAACATTGACCGAAAACGCTCTCAAAAGTGGAAGTTTTTGAAAACGCCGTTTTGGTGTTATCGTGTGGACGGTGAAAACGAAACTTTTCCAAAACGATGACGTCACAGCATTGGATCCAGCCTACCCCGTGCGAAAGAATGTCGGAGTACTTTGTCTGGCACGATTCCCAATCAACAGTTTCCGCGGTCTTGGAGACTTTATATTCGATTGTAAATTTGAAAAGACAGCTCCACTTCGTCATCTGTCCAAAGAAACGTGCCATCCTTGCAAATTCTTTTTTTAAAAAAAATTGAAAGCTAAGTTCAGTTATGTTAAGTTCGTTAGGATTCCTAACGAAGACAGACACGCTAAACAACTCGAGCGACGCGCGAAAAAAGAATCAATAAATAAAATGGCGGCACTTGCTGTCTTGCGGGCTCATTTTATTGGTAAATACTTATGCTCCACCAGCGTTATTAGTGTTTTCCAATCGTTTTAGCGTTTTCGTGTGGTCGGGCGAAAAAGATTTGAAGACGCTACGCGTAGACGAGTTTTTTTTTTTTTTTTTGAAAACGGAGGGAAACATGTTTGATGTTTGATGATGTTTGGTCGTATAATAATTGGATGTTCTCTGAGGTAGATGAAAATAATTAGGAGTATAAATTTTAGATTTCTTTTAAACCGTAGAGAGCGCAGAATTAAACATATCTCCGATATTTTATGCTGTTAATACGTTTTTTCTTTAAACATATCTCGGGTATTTTTTTTTTCATGTTTGTTGATAAGGTTTCTTCTGCTTAGATTTAATCCAGATTTGCTTCCAAAAAACTTGAGACAATATGTTGCAATGGTTTGCTGGAACTTCACGTAACACTTTGGCTTCTAAACCTGACAAAGAGTTCCCTTTGGGAACGTAAATGTCGATAGCGCTGTCGTCCCTTTTTTCAGAGGCTTGTAAGCCAAATATGGCCTCAAAGGGTTGGTAAAGCCTTCAATTTTGAAGACCCTTTCTTCTGTCTCGTTGAGTTTTGACATCATTGCTGAAGAAGTACACCCTTCCCCCAACATTCCTCTGAGGTGATAGCTAAAGCTTTTTAAATATGAGAGAAACGTGAGCGCGAGATTTGCATAAAGCCAAAATGACGAACTGACGGCAACGTCTCAGTAGGGAAGTTTCTCTTGTTTCTACCGTGACAAAAACATAACTGAGACTGAAGCAGACAAAGCATTTCTGTTCAGGTCCACCATCTGAACCATGTAACAAGCAAATTCTAAAATCCGTGCCAAGAAAATGAATGAAGCCGCGCGTTAAATAAAAACCGTGGGAAGGTGACCCCAATGACGCTGATAGCTTTCAAACTGATGTGTCTTGTAACTACAGAGCGGGGGTCTTCGCCGGACATACAATTGCTCCGATCCCTCAACCTCTAAGCCACCTTTTGGCATTTAATTATATAAATTGACAAATATCTCCCGCTTACATAAGTTTTAAATAACAGGAAAGAAAGAAATAAGATACGCTTGTGTTAGCATTAAGAGCTAATTTTAATTTTTCAAATTATCTTCAACTCATACAACGTACAAATACGCTTTAACAAAACTGCCGGCTTAATCGATTTTAATCTGGCCAAGCCTATTATGTAAGAGCATCAGTTTCCGTAATAAATGACAAGCTGGCATATAGCACAGACTACGAGAGCATTTATTTTCTCACAGTAACCCACCTATAATGAAATTCAGAGGCCCATGACTAGTTTGCTTTAACCCACGGCCAAAGTTAGACTTTCTTAAAAAAAGTTCCAGAGGGGGGGGGGGGGAGGGAGGCTTTTGAGGCCCTCCTCAACTATGAATGTGTAATTCGTAACCGTTTATGCTATTACCGCTAAATTTTGTTATTTACCCTAAAATTTAAGTGGAAACATTTTGGCATGAGTGTCTTGTGTCCAACAAACTTGACGCTGCCATGGCAACCGCTTTGTGTTGGAATTAAAAATCACGATTCTTGCTTTAATCGCTACTATTTTAATGTTTCCTAATTGAATTCGTATTTTTACATTAATTGTAGCAACAATTTATCATTTAGGAATAACCGCTCACTCAACAGGGAAATTTAGCGCTAATTTGAGGAAATCGTGAAATTTAAAACGTGAAAATCCAAGACGGCGGACTTAACTGGTAAAAAGGTGAATTCTCGCTATAAATTCACTATTTGCCATAAATTATAAGTATATGACATTGTTAATTAATTAAATAAACTTTTTACAATCAACTGGCTTCATCTTCTAATTTTTTAAAATGAGGCAGATGAATATAAAGAAATTCAAGATGGCGGACACCCAAACACGGGCCATTTTATTTCTAATATGAAATTTATCTGCATAATTTCATGTCTCCAAAAATACATTCAGAAAATATGTTATATATAGATGCCCTTTATATCCAACAAAAGTACTTTTACTCCCTCAGGTACAGTTTTCAGTAAATTTATTGCTTTAGAGCTTCTAAGTGAAACATTGAGTCTGCGTTTATGACGTAGCTATGACGTCACATCTCGTTACTATGGTGACGAAATGTCTTCACTCGTTAGCGTTGGTGCAACCATCGATCTGTGAAAATATTTTCAGTACTTTTCTCATTTGTTTATGACATATGTATTATTGGTAGTTTCAGTTGGTTATTTCAATACTCACTACGTCATAATTACGTCATAATTCCTTTTGTTGTTCTATGAGCATTTCTTGAGAATAAGAGTTGCTTAGTTTTAATTTCAATACGTTTTTTACCCCCCCCCCCCCAAAAAAAAAACAATGTTGAAATGCCCATGACGCAACCCTTTTTCTAATGAAAAAAAAGACTCATCATTGTGTTGTTGCCCCCGGCGATAAAAACAGAATTTTAGTTAATTCCATTCACAGCAAGCAACAGTAAATAATGGAAAGATGACACCAATGAACGACAATTAATAATAAATTTTATTTTTACTACATAATAACTTTTATTTTGCTGTCACTGTCTTCTGCAGATGTTATCCGACTTTTCATTTAATCAGCTTTCTGTTGCAACTCATCACATAGTTTGCGTAGAAATTTAAAAAATGTTCGCATGAATCCTATTGTAGCCTGCAATAAAATTTTCCATTTCAGCGTGATTTTCAGAAAACACTGAACTCAGCACTCGCTTACGATTAGGGAGCTCGAGTTGACTGCACTGTTGCTGCCCGATAGTTTGGAAATTGTATTTTGAAACTACTTTCTCTCGCCATGTGCTTTAATATAGAGGGGGTCTGCTCGGACATTTCTATTTCAGTGATAACTCATATTCTTGCACCAAAATTACCAATATCTCCCGCGTACCTACTACTAACAGCGATAAAAGAAATTAAATATCTTTTTTGCATTATTGAAAGCTTATTCAAAAATACCAATTTAAGAAAAACAATTAACTGAAACAGAGCATTTCAGTGAAAATTGCCCACGATCGCCTTGACCAAATTCGAGTACTGTTCAACCCGAGTGTGTCTTGTTGTGGACTACAAACAGTTCCAAGATTCTTTTTCGCTATATTTGTGATTAGCCGTAAGGATAAAAACGTTACTTTCCTATACCACACACGTTGCAATTGCCCTTAAAAACAAACAATTAGAATCGTTTTCAGATTTACGATCTTTGTCTCTCTTTCAGCAATTTTGTGGAGGTTATTGTAGTAGAACCACAGCCAGGACAGTGTCAGGGTTATAATTATCAAATTATCGTTAACTTATACAACGGACAAATAAGCTTTAACAAAACTGCGGTCTTAATCGATGTCAATCTGGCCAAGCCTATTATGCATTGTTAAGCGTTGTTTCCATAATAAATGATAAACTGGCATATAGCACAGACTACAAGAACATTTATTTCCTTACAACAACCCACCTATAATAAGATACACTGAGGTCCATAATTAGTTTGCTTTAAACCACGGTCAAAGTTAGACTTTCTAAAACAAAAAAACTCTTTAGAAGACTTTCTTTGAAAAGCTTAAGATATGAACGCTAGTAACCAGTTGTTCCTTTAAAACGTTCTTGCAAATCACCTGTTTCAGCTGGTGAGGGTGCGATCAACGCCATTACTGACTCTTCGAAAGCTTATTAAGGTTTGTTTTCCACTGAGAAAATCATTTGATATCTTACTTTGGTTGTTTCATGAGCATTTCTTAACAATAAAAATAATTTTTAGTTTTATATTAAGTGCGGTTTTTACCCCCTCCCCCCCCCCTAAAAAGGAAGAAATACCCATGACATAGCTCTTTTTTCTGACTAAAAAGAGTCTCGATTGCGTTGTTGGCGCCAGAGATAAAAGCAGAATTTAGTTAATTCAATTCACAGCAAGCAACAGTAAATAATGGAAAGATGATACCAATGAACGAGGACAATTTAAAATAACTTTTATTTTATACTATACTATCTGAATTCGTTCCTGTCTTCTGCCAGTGTTCTCCGACTTTTCATGTAATCTGAGCTTCCCGTTGCAACTCATTTTAAAGGGAGAAACAGCAAGAGTGGCCAATTATGCCCTTCACTGCTTTTCCCACGTCACCTATCTTCCAGCAGTAAAGAATCGGGTTTAGAGACGAGTTTAAGTAAACTAGTGTTAGTGATATGCCATATTTGAAACCAGCTATCTGCACGGTGTTTCTTAGAGCCAGTGTAATAACATACGGGACATAGCAGGCAACTAATGCTAACTGCACCCAGGCTATGCTTGAAACTGTCTTCTTGTATTTTGCTATGTTCAGTGAATTTGTTTGTTCGTTTAGTTCTCCTTGTTGATGGTGTTGAACTTGACGTTGATGTTGTCGTAGTCTAAGGAAAATCATTGCATAAGATATCGCTCTGTTTACACAGAGCGTTCCAAGAACTGGCCTATGATCAAGGATAAATAATAATTCCACAAAAAGAGCAAAAATGCAGCCAAAATAACAAATAACCAAAGGCAAATTACAATTGGACGAACTCGATTTAAAGTTACATGTCTGTATCTCAGCCCACACAAATGATATGGCGGTCGATGCCCCAAGTGATGCTCCACAAAAGACAAAGGCTGAGAAAGCATATACTTTGACAACGTAGTATAAAACACTTCAATTAATGTCTGTTATATCAGACAAAATGATAATGGCAGTGAAAGGCTGTGTAACAAGGCCAACGCTGAGATCTGTGACTGCCAGGCAGCGAAACAACAGTTTTGTTGGTAGATGAAGAGAGGACACTTAGTGAAGAGCAATCAGGATAAAAATATTGCCCAGTGATGCGGTGATCGACAGAAAAACGTTCAAAGCGAAAAGAAATACAACCAAACCTACTGGTAACGTGCCGTTTGGATGAGTCAAAGTACTCGAATACATTCTATTACGGCCTGCAGTAAAATCCTTCCCATTTGAGCGTGATTTTCAGAAAACAATTTCAGCACTCGTTTGAGAGTTAGGGAGCCCGAGACGACTGCGATGTCGAAATATATTTTTCAGTACTGTATTCCTGAGAGTTTATTAAAACAAACCAATTTAAGAATAACAATTAAAACAGGGAATTTCAATGAAATTTGCCTGCGATCGCCTTGACCAGATTCGGGTACTGTTCAACCCAAGTGTCTTGTTCTAGACTACAAACAGTATTCTATATTTCAGTGCTTAGTATTATAATCAAAAACCTGCCTTCTGCGCAGCCGCTTCATACGTCAGCTTTAAACCTCAGAATTTTTACAAAAAAGTATCTTCTTCACAATTTATTTAAAATTCAACTCAAATAAGATCTCCAAAATATTCTTGACGTTACCATGTTAAGGATGTTGCACGAAATTTTAGAAGCACTCTACTACCAGCTTAAGATAGGAACGCTGGTAACATGCACAGATGTTCAGCCAGCGAAGGCGATCTATGACATGACTCTTTCAGTTATCTTTAATCCTCTCGCATTCTAATCAAACTGAAAAATATCCCCCCCTTTCTTTATACCAATAGGCGCAAAAAATGCTATGCTCACTGTATTGTATTCAAATAATTAAAATAAATTGAATCGCAAAACGAATGACAATAGTGTGCACCACTGTGCGCTCATTGCGAACACGAAAACGGGTTAAATATGATTGTGCAGAGAAGAATCTTAATTTCCCACAAAATTGCTCACAATTTTCATTAAGCCCTTAAAATGATGAAAATCTGAATAAATCAAACTGATTTGTTTTCGTTAGAACTGTTTTTAGTAAACGTTTACCTGCTTCAACCATTAACGGGTGTCTATGACATTATCCCGCGCTAATCTTATTACACTCAAAAAAACGTCTCCCGCTTGCTAATTTTAAATCACAGACTGTATTCTACTGAAATAATTGAAAGAAATCGCAAAAACAAAATTGAAAGAAACTTGCATTGTCGTCGTCCTTGGTACCAAGACGAATCGATTAAACTAAGGAGCCATTTGTTGTTCCAGCAAATAGCTATTAGATCAGAGGTGTCGATATTAAAACAGCGATTCCCATTCATACTTTGCACTGAATGGCTTTTATTTCAATTCTAAACAAATATCGAATGTTTCTAGGTCAATCCAGGACGTTTAAATAAGCCTTTCGTTGAAATTCTTCGAAAATTTCAAACGAGGCGTAATTTAAGTCATAAATAAAATTCCGCAGTCATAATGATGCCATTCCGCAACTCCTGACACATGGCATTCCACAAACTCATGCCGCAAACTCATGCCGCCTCTCACCCTCGCCGCAAATATTTGGCAGTTTTTCACCAATTCGCACCCTCTTGATTCCTCGCCAAAGGGGGCCTTTTTCAGGCGCTTAGAACAGTAGTGAACAGGGCAAAAGTCAGAGAAGAAGTTTTGCAACTGGGGGGTGGGGGGTGCGGGTGCGGTGAAGGATTCTCTACATATAGTGGACTACACAGAGAGGCTCCGTCAGAAAGGGGTGTTGTTTTGCGCTTGAAGTAGCAAGCACAAGCGAGGGAATTTGTTGTTTCAGAATTTTCAAGGGTTGCCGAAATACATCCCTTGAAAGGGATAGCTGCTAACTCGAAGCACGAGCAAGATTGCAAAATTTTGGGAGAACTCACATCGCAAAAACTGATACAAAAACTTTTAGAGTCTTCGACTAAAAGGCCGTGATGATCTACCACTAATGTAGCTTACCTTTGATGTATAAAAATTGCATTTTTTTTGTTCTAGGTATATTTAAGTGTGAAGGTTTGAATCTCGGAGCGAGCCCTCCCTGTACTGATAAAACTTTATTGAGCAAACAAACCATCCCCCCCCCCCCCCCACGATCATTTTTGCAGCTAAATGAACAACGAGTGATGAACGCGGTCGCCAACGGAGCGTGATCAGACGCACTTAATCTATTGACTTCCGTTTAAGCGCTTGAAAATAATATGATCTTCCTCATTACACAACTTCCGGTGACCTCAAATGAAAACTATCTACAACTGAATCGCTTCATTTCACGCAATATAGCGTACAGAGTGGACATAGACGCCAAGGAAATGGAGAAAAGAGTTTTCTTCCTCTTTGCCGCTACAGCACTGCTTTTCTTGCTGTCTGTAGAGCAAACATCCGGCAATTTTTTCTCTTCGCTCTCGTTCACCCGCGATTCACTGATGGGTTTTTCGCGTGGCTCAGAACGAACCGTGGACATCCTCACGCCCAAGAAAACGACAAAGACGGTCAAGAAAACCGTTTTTAGGGGCAATAAGATGCACAAAGTGTCTGTTACATCTGTCAGTGTTCACAAGACAAGCGGCTGGAGCGTAAGACCAGCGCCTCGTCCGAAGCCAACTACAACGCAAATACCAGTTACAGAGACAGTAATCACGTACCAGAGAAAGCGTAAGGTTTATCGACAGCGTTCGTCCCCATCTAACAAGTTCCTGGAGGCGATTAACGATATTGAACGCGCTGTAGCGAATGCCAAAGCTTCTGGTGTCCGCTACAGCGACCGGACCTTGGCCAAACTGAAAACCCTTGTAGAGAGAGCGATACGGAGCAAGAGCTATAAATACGCGAGGCAGGTAAGGTTATAATTATCTCGTCCGCCAGGCGGAAGGAATCCATCTGTCTTTAAAAATAGAAAACAGCCTCCTGAGTAATAGTATAATCACTGGTAGTTTTGGAAGTCATTCCGCGTTTAGTGAGAAAGTAAATAGCCTGCGTGAAGGTTCGCCCTTTCGGCTCAGCGATGCAGCCGATAGACAAGCGAAAAACGTACATTTGTGCCTTGCCTTCTGCGTGGAAACGCCACAGGCGGTTCAGCCAAGACTGACTTCGAGCTGGACTTCGAGCAATTGTTGCGCTTGCTCGTGCGTCAGTTGTCCTCGCTTGTTTATCCTTAAGCGAGTGAGAGAAAGGCAGTGCAACTCGTCTTGCGTGGCAGGAGCACAAAGAAAAGGAGAACAGAAAATCGAGACCCGTAGTTTTTCCTCACTTTCACTGAGTCCACGCCTTTCACAACAGGCTACAAATTTCATCCTCCATCCACTACTAATGAAGGGCTAATCCCTTTGTCAAAAAAATAACGTCTGTTTGGCTTCTGGCAAGCACCACGTTGGTCTTCAGTAGTTTTTACGTAAATGGCCTTGTTGCGGGAAATTTCGCGGCAACAATTTTTGGCATTTCACCCGATTTGTTTGTTGTTGCTTCTTTATCGCGAAAATTTGAACGGCTATCGAAAGGTCATCTAATGATGATTACCATTGCTACTTATCACATTTAAAGATTTCACTTATCAATCAAATTATCCAGCTGGAAAAAGAGTTAGTTTCGCGAAATAAGTTGTCGCAAAATTGCTGTAATCCCAGGGGTATGAGAAACGAGCGTTCCTCCGGGTTCTTAATTTTATGTTCATGTTATTTATTTATTTATTTATTTATTTATTTACTTATTTATTTATTTATTTATCTATTTATTCATTTAGCTAGAAACGTTCCGGTTGTTAAACTCTTGGTGGTTTCAGTGTTAGCCTAATTGGACTTTTTGGGGTATAAAAATTTGGCCCCATTATTCGCACCTGCCCGTCACTGATATATCCGAGTACCACCCCCCCCCCCCCCCCCTTCCCCTGCCTGGGCTGTAATAGCACTGCAGGAAGAAGGTATGAATTTGTTTATCGCGCGCGAGGGTGTAGCCCACGCGTGAAACAACCCCAAATGTGCATCTGGTAAATAGACTAATTAAGCAAAAGGTAGTGAAAAATTGAACCTCTCCTCAGGTGCTAGGACAGATAATGTATTTGCTCAGCACCAAGCCAGTGCCACCCGGCCGCAGAAAGAGAAGCTCACAGAACGAGGGAAGTAAATTTCTTCAGGGCCTGCGCCAGAGAGTGGGTAGCGATACCTTTGATAGCTTCATGGCTGTACAAGGCGACGTTTCGCTGATGTTTGTCATAGATGATACTGGAAGCATGAGCGGTGAAATCCAGGCCACAAAGAACATTGCAATTGATATCATCAATTACCCACGCAATGCTCCTATCGTTACTTACATCCTGTCGCCTTTCAATGACCCTTATCCGGGTAAGTGTACTAGAAAGATCCTTCCTATCTCGTTTATAGCATGCGTAGCAAGCGTTTCCATAAGCTTTTCCGAACTTTCGGGCGCATTGTTCGCCTTTTGGCCACGCGAATATTGGGTTGAGGGGAAAAAAAAACGTAAGAGGATGCCAAAGAATTGAGCCTTTTTCATCCAATTTTCGCGCGGCCAAAAAGCGAAACGTTTTTCGAACTTGGAGAAAAGCCTATGGAAACGCTTGCTACGTAGGCTATCTCGTTTTATGAAAATTTGCTTGTTCCCCGTTGGGCCAACAAAAGAATCTGTTTTCATTATGATAATGAAATTGTTTTCTGGTGGGTGGCATTCATGTCAGCTAAGAGCTCCAAAATCCCCCATATTGTAAATCTCATTCGCCTGATCACTTTTCAAACCTTGGAGTTTAATTTCGTCTTAAGTTTGACACCAGGCATTTG
Source organism: Siderastrea siderea (assembly GCA_964030785.1). NCBI lineage: Eukaryota > Metazoa > Cnidaria > Anthozoa > Scleractinia > Rhizangiidae > Siderastrea > Siderastrea siderea. The sequence continues at coordinate 9,648,559 of OZ034977.1, read as the reverse complement.
TGGTATAAAGTCTGAACAGTTCGAAAGCATAGTAATTTTGTTTTTCGAATGAATAATTTTCGGACACTGTTTCAGCTGAATTGTAAACAGTGCGTGTACCCAAGCAGCCACTGTCCATAAAATTGAGGCAGTTTTCGAATCTCATTTTAGGGGAGAATTGATTGGAAAACGGTTCCTTCGATACACACGCGTTCGCTTTCCAGCAATCAGTGTCCCTTGATCCTCTCTTGGTTGAACCCAGGCAGAAAACCGAGAAGATGACAGTATAGGGGCGGAAGGGGCAGCAATGGGGGTAGAACCCGGAGAAAGGGGAGCGAGAAATGTGCGGTTGGCGGAAAAGAGGCAGGAACCAGGATTAAAGGGAACAGGAAACGGGAAGAGGCCGGTTTCTCCCCCCCCCCCCCCCCCACCAGGGTCGAACGTGATTTGTTAACAGTGAACAGCCAAATAACGTGATTCCATGCAAGTATTATCGGTAAAATGAGGACTTATTTTCTCATATCCTGATTTAGGTGTAAAACCAAAGTTAAGACAATAACAGTTTTTAAAATTTATACATTACACAGGTGAACCTCCAGTCGTGGTCAAAGAAGAGAGTGAGGCAGGTGAATTTGTTGCAGCTATCAACAATTTGACGGCCCACGGAGGAGGGGACTGCCCTGAGTACACGTTTAGGGGCATGCTGGAAGCTCTGTACCAAGACCCAGCATGGGGGTCCCCCATGTATGTGTTCACTGATGCGGGTCCAAAAGATGCAACAGAGTATGACGTTGAAGAGGTAAAGACCCTGGCTAGTGATGACGAGTATGGCGTGACTATCAACTTCTTCACGACAGGTATTATGCGACACAAACATTTTGAGTAGAATGCGATGCGTGACTCAAAAAGTGAAAAATCATTTCAAACGACTGCTTGTACTAGTGGGCTGTAGCATTCTAAAGTTCTCTCATTTTATGTGAGATTTGCAAATAGTTTTTTTTTTTTCGAGTATATCATTTTTACACGTTGCGGACATCAAAGTGAAAAATAGTTATTTTGCTTGTCAAATACTGGATCTATTACTTCGGTTTCTTGGCCACACAAAAAACAACTACTGCTGTTTGAAATATATACTTTGTACAAAAATGTACAATCCTTTTTGTACTAACAACAGTTTATAGTTGTGGGACTAGTTACCAGACCTTTTAATCTTCAATGGCAATAACAAACGTTCCGCAGTTTATGTTAAGGGCGCTGCAACCATGCATAATGCGCCGATCAATTCGAAAGTTCAACATCCCCCCCCCGGGCAACCCCCCGGGCATTTGAACTTTTGAAGATTGGCTTGTTCAAATTCCCTCCCCTCGGGGCAAGAAAGCCGTTCAAATGCCCCACCAATAAGTAATGAACTGCCTCTCCTCAAAGACAAATTTGGTCTTCAATCAAGCACTTTACATGCCTTTCAGAGAGAGATATTCGGTAATAACACCTTCAATCTTCTTTTAAAGAACCCTTTTCGAAGAGTTATTCACTAACAAAGGAGCAATTCTATCTTGTAAATCTGTCAGACCCTCCCAAAACCGAAAAATTCACGGGCCTATTACGTCAGAATAAGAGATAAATCCGGTTCAAATTCCCCACCCTTCCAACGCAACGTTCAAATTCCCCCCCTCCCCGGGCACGATACACAGTCAAATGCCCAGGGTATGCCCGGGGGAGGGGGATGTTGAAGTTTCGAATTGATCGGCGCATAATCCCTTGTTTCACGCTTGTTTTACATTAAGTTAAGGCTGAATGACAGAATTTGAACATTTCTATTGGTCAGTTAACTTTGATTATACGCCGCCTTCATAAGTTATTATTTTTTGTTTAAGGTTAAGACTAAAAACGCGAGCAAAATTAATCATTTAGCAAAGAAGTTTGTGGGTCTTAAAGGGTACCTAACCCCTAAATTTTTTTTTTCGGCGAAATAAATTCTGTCATCATCTGGAACATTTCTTCGCAAAAATTTTTTGAATTGGTTAAATTCTTGATTTTCTGTGCCCTGTTAAATTCAACAAAAATATGGTTCAAGTCCGAGTAAGAGGAACCGGGGGCGAGCCTTAGGTGTGACGTCAGATCAAGAACCAAGAATTCCACGCCGCTTAGTTTTTAGCTGTGTTTCTCTGACTTTATTTGTTGATCGAAGCCTTCTGACCTTCTAGCTAATTTGAACAAAGTCATAGTATGACTAAAATTCCAATGTTGTAATCCAAAGCAGATAATTGTAGATGAATAGTAGATGCGGAACACGAAGTCGACAGTTCACCAACAAATGATGAAGAAAGTGCCGTCCTGGCCATATCTGCTAATCACCCGCTAACCAATGAAGAATCGCTCAGTGCTAAAAGGAAATAAAGAAAAACTAAGAACTGGAACAGCAAATAAAGCAACGATTGGCCTTGGAGGGCCGCGAAGAAGCCGGAATGATGAGCTTCGCCCGTGAGTGTTTACAGTTTTATTTCGCACGTTCGGTCTTCACGTTTGGTCTTGGTTTTCCTGCTCTCCACTTCTCGCATTTGAGATTTATATTCAAGCTGAGGGAATCTCTTAATATAGAAATGGAGATTTAATAAAGCATTCCTTTCCCCATTTATTTATTTCACATAGAAGTAAATGTGGAAACTGCGATATTACTTACGTCTTGTCCATTTCTGTAACCAGCATTAACAATAACAACAATTTATAACACTAGTGAATCATGAAATTATGAATATATGAAATTCATATATTTGAACTGCGGAATGAAGAAATCAATGTAAAGAAGATCCTCGCAGTTATTAACGCAACTTATGCAGTTGAGAAAAGAAAGCCTGAAAAAATCAGGCTTGCCGGGAGAGCGCTGCACCGGTATCGCAGAGGTCAGGGTTCGAATCCCGGCAAGCCTGATTTTTTTCAGATTTTTTCGAGGGCTCAAGAGAAATATAGCTCCGATAGAGATAGCGCGAGACTGCGGATTCTTGATTTGACGTCACAAGGTGACTAGTCCCATGCCCTCACTGCTCGACCCTGAACCAAAATGGTGTCTATTTTCGCCCGATTTTCCGTACTTCAAACGCGCAGAGAGAATCAGGGATTAAACCAAATCAAAAACTTTTTGTGACGAAATGCTCCAAATGATAACAGAAATTATTTGACAGGGGAAAAAATTTGGGGGTTAGGTGCACTTTAATAATCATTGTTTTTCATGCAGTAACCATACATTTTGGGAATTGTTTTTATCTAAAAAAACTAAAATGTATATAAAGCAACTTAACACTCCGAAAAACGCCTACACATTTTGACAAGGAAGGGAAATCGTGTGTCGAGGAAAAACGGTCTCTTTCAAGCTTGCAAATATTATTTCAATCCGTTCAGTTTCAGCCAAAACAAACCTTTTAAATATAATAAAGGATTTAGTGCAAGATGGAAATTACTTTTGGACAACAAAGTTGACTTGTGTTTCATTTTAGCACGTGGACATAAGTAATATTTAGGCTGAATAGTTAACAAAATCTTCCTAAACGAGCAATATCTTTTCACTGAAGAGAACTCAAACATAGTAAGTAATCACACATTTATATTATTACATCGTAATTACTTTTTGAACGACAATTACGCTCATTGTATAAGACGCAGATTTCGTTTTGAGGAACAGTTTAAAAGCCGCGTAAGTTCGCGGGGTCAACTCACTCAACTCTTTTGGTCAGTGAGAGAAAAGAAAGTTTGTCTTCGATTCCCGGTTCGAGGTAAGCTTATTCACTGATTGTAAGAGGTGACTAAAACTTTTTACCTGCATTGCCTTCAACTTGTTGATAGAAAATACCTGCAAATATTCACGAACATCTCGCGGTTGTTTCAAAAGCAATCATCCAGACTTCCTGACCAGAAGTTTTGAGTACTCTAGAGTGGCTAAAACAACAGTAAGAACTAACTTCTGGTATCTAGCGTATGAGTACATGAATTAAGTTTTCTTCCGCACAATTTGGCTTTGTCTAAAGGACTCATGATGAGGATTGCAACTACGTGCAAGGTCCTTATCAATTACCAGTTAAACCTGGCAATGGATAACTGACAATCGCTTGCAATTTCTTTAGGGGGGCATATTTTTAGAAAATAACAAAGTCTCGTCAATTTGAAACCTAGTGTTACAACGTATTAAAGGTGGACACCAATTCCTTACGCACTCCAGAGGGGTGTAAGGCGACCGAAAGGTACGAACTTCAAAGAAACGAATGAGGCAATCAGGAGAGAATTTGGCCGGAAAAGGTTAAAGGAGTCTTTCCTCGCTATAGCGTAAATAGAAAAGCAGAAACTGACAGGAGCCATTAACTGAAGAGCGGAGATGATGCACCAATTCCTACCTCCTCACAAAGCAAAATTCCAAATCGATCCAGAATCCGATGACATAGGTTTTACACAACACTGAAATTTTCTTGTAGGTTATTGCCGAAGTCAAGGTTATAGCGGTAGTAATCCAACAAATCTTCATCCAGCTTTTCGCGAGCTTGCAGAGTTAACCTCGGGTCAGGCCATTGAGCTCAAAGATCACTGGGAGCTGGAGAAACTGAACAGTTTGACAGGAGGGGTGCTGGAGGGTGATACTGTTGTAAGTGTTGGATCAAACTTGTCAGCCAGAAAGAAAAGGAGAGCAGGTCGAGCTGCAGATGGCCGATACAGCATTCCAGTTGATGACTCCATGGAAGAAATGATCGTGACAGTTACCACTACACGGCAGAATACAAAAGGTGGGCACTCGTTGATCCCTGGGGAAGGGAGGGGGAATTACAGGAACCTATCTTTGAACTTCTTACGCACACACCACTTGCTGTATAGGGACGTAATACACATAGGAACCTTGCTCAGTCGTATAACGCGGACCTCTAAAGCCCAAGAAACCTCAGTTAATTTCGTTGCCAGAGCCCGCGATACCCTTTCCCAGCGAAGCGGGAAACTACTGTGTATAAGAGCAAAGCTGGGTCGATCGTGGAACAAATTTGTGCTCAGTCCAAGACAAACCTATTGACGTTCTAATTGATTTATAGGTTAGAACGTGGTTAGTCACCTTACATTGACACTTTCCCCACTCCTCCCCCCGCACCCGCCATTTTTTTCCATCCTACCAATTTCTCTCGTTCTGAGACCTTTATGCAGCATTTGGCTCCAGCGTTGACGTTACTTGGGTCACAACCCATTGCGTGACAACCCAAATACCTTAAAGGCGGGACGACCCAAACAAGAACGTTAAATGTCACCATTGATTTACAGACTTAATATTTTTTTTAATTTTTTCTTTATCAATGCAGGGCAAAGCATCACTTTGATAGACCCAGATAACGTCGTAGTAACGTCTGGGAAACTGAGTCTGTCTCAGATCTCTATCTACCAGATCAACAACCCTAAGAAAGGAGCCTGGAGCTTAGCCGTGTCAGGCAGTAATGGCGGGCACGAATTCTTTGTCAGGTCAAGCAGCGCAACCAATGTTGATTTCGAGAATTACTTTTTAATCGCAGTGCCAGGGCGCAGAGGGCAAAAAGTTGAGGTCCCCATTTCAAATCCAGTTATTGGTAAGCTTAAGATGTCTTGGGCTTATGTTATTAACAGTCCCTTTTTTCTAGAATACCGTAGATTCTTTACCCCTTTAGAGTTCCACTCAATAGCCCAGTGAATGGACACACCTAAGGATGTCCGCAGGTGCAAATGTTAGGACCCTTGCACAGCATGATGAACAAAACCAAAGTTAAGTACTGCTAGATATCTTTCAATTGAATGATCACACTTTAAGGTTTCATCTATAAACTCCCAACTTGGAACAAACTTCCGTAGCATAGCAAACAGTACCACAGGAAGGTACTCTCAATAGCTTTCATTTCAATAATCAGAGTTAAGGATTTATTCACGGACTCAAAGCCAGAAAACCACGACAACAGTTAACCTCCTATGTCCTTTTTTTTTCTTAAAGGGAAATTAAACAAAATGGTCATCACTTTGGCCGGGTCAGAGAAAGTCACCTCCAGTTCCCTGCGATTACAGCTCATAACCCCAGAAGGAAACCACATCAGTGACGTCACCCTACAGTCACGTGACGGCGTCCATTTCACTGCCAGTATCACTCCTCGTGCGCCTGCGCATGCGTTTAAGCTGAAGCTGAAGGGAACCACCCGCAGTGGTAACCTATTCGAGAGAATTTCCCGCCAGAAGATTAAACCCACCACGGCTGTTCTGAGGGGCAAGTACGCAAGCAATGATTACACCCTCCCTCTAGGCAGAGTCACGTTTATTCATTTCCAATTGTGCAACTTTGGCGCCACTGAAATTTTTGACGTTGCGGTGGTCAAGGATAAAATGGGTTACGTCATATCAAGTCGCCTGAGCCGCGTGAAACGCGTGATGAAAGATCGTTGCGTGACTATCTCGGTCCGCACCAGGGCTACTCGGCCGCAGGACGTCGACAAGACGGACACTGTGTTTGTGATCGCTAAGGGAAGAGTCTCTCGTGTTCTGGTCTCACAGACAGTGCGTTTGTTTGTTGTCTCAGCATAAACGAGTCCCAAGTTTTCTAAGAGGAGGGACTTGGATTTTAAAACAGACAGGTTCACTGACAACTTCACTGCTCGTTAGCTTAGCATAGCTTTCATTTAAATGGTCAAACACTTTTATAGTTTTTTGTGCAATAAAAAAAGTCAGAGCCGCCTGATAAACCAAAGTTAATCCTCAATCATTTTTATTTGAGTGGCTACAGCACTGCTTATCAGTTTAAACTCTCAGCTTCAGAATTTTGACCAATGCTTAAAAAGTTAGAACGGCCTTTCGACTGATAAAGGCAGCACCACAGAAACGTAATTCTTGATTGGAAGGTTTTCATTTGAATGTTGGAGAAAAGCACTACTCGTTGTACATTTTATTTGAATAGTCGACTCAGTGCTATGGTAAAAACCCTTAATAAGAACAAAGTGGTTTAAGAACCTGGGGCTGGATTCATGAAGCCCTCCTAAGATAAGATGTGTCCAATGTATTGTTGAAAAACAAAGACTATTGTTACGAAACATTACTTAAGATTCATCTTTGGCTTAGGACAGCATTGTGAATCCTGCCCCTGTAGGCTAGAATATATTTAATTCGTTGTTCACACTCCAACATATAAAAATCTGCTGTAGCCTAAAAATGGAAACAGTTTATTATATCTAAAACTCACTGGAAATGTCATTAAGGACATGTTGTGGGAATAAGTAAATCATGGGAGCTTGAGCAGGGTCTGTTCTTTGCTTTTTTAAACGTGATGTAGTTGTAATAGGCATATTATAAGTTTATGACACAGATGCAATGGGCCAGAATCACACTGAATAAGTTTTCTGACCAGGAATAAGGGGTTTTGCTCTTGAAAAGACAAGAACCTATTCAAGAGCCTAAATTGCCTAATTTCTCAGTAGACACCAAATAGATGAGAACCTCTTTTAGGCTAAATCGGAAAAATACGGGTTCTTACGCGGGTTTTTACTATATAGGGTTTCATCAATACAAGAATTAATTGAGCCAGTTAGCGCAGTTAGCATTAGTTTAATGCCTCGGTTTAACTTTTCATCTAGCTACGGGCTTGAAATTATTGCTCAATGTTTAAATTTGAATGGGCATACTAAAGGATTTCTTTTCATTCTGTAAGCTCAAAACGAAGAACCAGTGAAATTTTTGTCATAAAAGCAACACCACAGGAAATTATTGTTCATTCAAATGAATGGTCACTACGCCGATTCTTGTACTCAAAGGCTCGAACAAGGCTGTAAAGCAACAAACAGCATCAGAAAAAAAATGAGGTACAATAGCTTTCATTGAAGTGCTTACAGTGGACCTTGTGATCATTTGCTCGTGAATTAGGTCGTAAAACATACTGAAAAAGAACAACCGTTTAAGTACTGTCCCATAAGTAATTAAAAGAGTGCTCACAGCTACCTGTAAAGCATAACTACATAATAAACTTCACCTCAGTAAAGTACTACGGGGTTGCAATAGAATTGAACTTAACCTCAGGAGCACTTCTGAGGTCGTAAACGAAGACAGAAAAAAAAACGCAGTTCTCACGCCAGGGACCCCACGCCCTTTCCCTTCCCCCTCCCTTTCTCCCTTCCTTTCTTGCTTCCCGCCTCCCCGCCTCCCCGCCTCCCCGCCTCTCGCTCTCCTTCTTCCTACCCCTCCCCCAGCTAGGCAACGCCACACTCATAAAACTCAGTTCAGTACGAAAGCAGTTTATTCGAAGCTAGCGAATAGCGTGTTTTCTTTATATCAACATGCAATTCGTAGTCCTTTATTCTCTCGAAAACTACAATCCTGGCGAATTGGTTGAGGGACACTTAGCCTTTTCTTAATCTTCTCGTTATCAACTTGAAAATAAGCGATAACATCCCCCCAAAAGCATTTTACAGAGTTCTTTCCCCCGCTCCCCCTAAACAATGTTGAAATACAGAAACTGTACAAGACATCCGAAATGTGTTGGACTCTTGACAGTCAACATTGTCAAGGGGGAAGGGGAGGGGGGGGGGAGAAGATATTATTGACGTGCTACTAAAAATTGGGCTAAGTTTCCCAAACGTTCTGGCCAGGATTGTAGATTTGTCAGGGCACGAGTTGGGGAAATACAAGTAACCCAGTCTATAGTCAATGTAGCCAGCGACAACATCCCGCCTTTTGTCGGCGGAAAAAAATGGATTAAGAAACGGTTCCTCGCCGGCTGAAGCCACAAAAATTGTCATCTGTTTCGCAACATTTTTCAAAAATGTAACAGATTTGGCATGATTCCCAGCTGTGCGCTCTTAGAATAACCCTTTTCACAAATAACTTTTCCTCAATTTGCATTACAATGCACTTGAACGTGGTCAAATACATTGTAATGCATATTATGTGAAATGTGAACGGGGAAAAGGGCCATTATAATCAAAAAGTACCATACGCTTGCGTTTTCCTGTCGCGCGCGTTTTTCAGCCTGGTCCGTACTATCGAGAGAACAAAGGTCGATTGCAAAATATTGTCAGCCAAGATAACAGTTTATATGTCCGGGCGGACATCTCTTTCTAGGCTCTCTTTTCAGATTTCTTGTTCCTTCGTCTGCTATTGAATTACTGCTTTGGACAACTACCTAATGAAAAAATACAAGGAGAACAGCTTTCAGCTATAAAATGTTCCACTGGGGATACCAGGGCCAGCATGGCCAGTACTAGTTCATCAACGACACCTTTTAGCTCCTCTTTAAATCCTTGAGAACAACGTGGGAGCTTTTTCATCCAACTCCAGCCATCGTATAAGACATACACTCTTCGACAGTGCTGTTGGTCGGGAATGATAAGCGTGGTCGTTTTTTTGTGAAGGTCATCACCAATGGGTTCTCCAGTTTAAAACAAACAAACAAACAAAACAAAACAAATAGTTCACCAGTTCAACAGTTTTGTCCTTCTTTTTTTAGGCGGCTGGATTTATTTTCCCTCTAACATTGGCCGAGAACAATCTTGGTTTTGGTTTTGGTTTTGGAAGATTACTTAAACTCAAATACGAGGAATCTGGTATCACTGTTTTTACTGTTACGTAAGGGGACATTCGCATTGCGTTATTCAGAGTTGTCCAGACTCCTCTCAACCCACCCCAGACTCTTACGCGCGTCGAGCCTGGTTGCATGCGCCCTGGCTCGACCATCTAGAAAGGAACTGATGGAAGTCGAGTTTTGTTAGAGCTTCAGTTTGCTAGACGCTTTGGTTTATAAAATTTAACCACACTGACCTCGTCGGAGAGAAGCTTCAAATGGTTTAAAAGATCTTTTCCTTTCTGGCTTGGCTTGGCGAACGCCGCAGATACTCCAAGAAGCACTATTGTCATGATTAATGGTAATTTAGAGTTCATTTTGTTTTGAAGACCTGTATGACCTGTGCAAATAAAAAAAAGTAAGGAGCCGTTATGGCTGGATGACAAAGAAAGTCCTAGGCATCATTTTGGCAGGATGCGGGAGAGAGCTAAAATGTGCCAAGTCAGCAATTTTAGGTAACCCTTTGAAAAGCTAAAAAAACGCATTTGTATCAACGGAAAAGCAGAGACCGAGAAGGAGGGTGAACATGAAAAAAGAAGATAATTGTGCAAGATCGGCACAACAGCAAACTCGCAAGGGGCTCATGGGAAGTTTGACGTTAAGAACCCATTCTCCCCTCTCCCGATGCAACAACCGGCACAGATGATAAATGTGCAAAACTGAGCATATCGTTAATTCACCATACTGTCTAAGAATTGAACGATTAAACGAAGATATGACAAAGAGTTGGGAGCAGTGATGTTACGAGCGTGGGTCAGGAGACGGACAGAAAACACTCTCCAACAAACCTCCCCTTTGATATGTGAACACGCCTATAGCACTACAACAAAATTCCAAGGAAATTCCCTTTATTTGCAAGATTTCAGTCCTAAAACTATTTTATGAAGTATCGTTTACAGGTGTGTGTCAAAAGCTTCGAAATATTTCGGGGATCACAGTTTTTACTGATGCACTGACGGAACTACGTTTAATTTTGGCCAAGGGACTGAACTGTAATCGATGTGATTTGAAAAACGCATCTAAAGCTAAACAATTTAGTATCGGTTCTTCGATCCCGTTATTGGCGGAAGTAATGTGCTTAGACAAAACGTACTTTGCAAATAATATTGGCAATTCTGACCCGTAGCCAAAGGGACAGAGATTTGGCTAGGTTTCCCCAAAACGGCGGCGAATAAGATGCCATTTTTTCGGTGGATGATTGCTTTTGAAACAACTGCGAGCATGATGTTCATGAATATTGTTGCAGGTATTTTCTATCAACAAGTTGAAGCCGATGCAGGTAAAAAGTTTAAGTCACCTCTTACAATCAGTGAATAAGCTTACCTCGAACCGGGAATCGAAGACAAACTTTCTTTTCTCTCACTGATCAAAAGAGTTGAGTGAGTTGACCCCGCGAACTTACGCTTTTAAACTGTTCCTCAAAAGGAAATCTGCGTCTTATACAATGAGCGTAATTGTCATTCAAAAACTAATTGCGATGTAATAAATGTGTGATTACTTAGTATGTTTGAGTTCTCTACAGTGAAAAGCTATTGCTCGTTTAGGAAGATTTTGTTAACTTTTCAACCTAAATATTTACTCATGCCCACGTGCTAAAATGAAACACAAGTCAACTTTGTTGTCCAAAAGTAATTTCCATCTTGCACTAAATCCTTTATTATAATGAAAAGGTTTCTTTGTTCAACCTGAACGGATTGAAATAATACTTGCAAGTTTGAAAGAGACCGTTTTTCTTCGCCAGTCGATTTCTCTTCCTTGCTAAAATGTGCAAGCGTTTTTCGGAGTGTTAAGTTGTTTTATATACTTTTTAGTGGTAGCTAAAAACAATTCCCAAATCTTATTATCCAAATGGTTACTACATGAAATAAGTGATTATTAAGCCCTACAACTTCTTTGCAAAATTATTAATTTTGCTTGCGTTTTTTAGAAACTGTTTTAATTCAGTCATTTAACCTTAGCTTAGTGTAAAACAAGCGTAAAACAGGGGATTATGCATGGTTGCAGCGCCCTTAACATGAACTGCGGGACGTTTGTTATTGCCTTTGAAGATTTAAAGGTGTGGTAACTAGTTCCACAACTATAAACTGTTATTAGTTCAAAAATGATTGTACCATTTTTGTACAAAGTATATATTTCGAACAGCAGCAGTTGGCTTTTATGTGGGCAAAGCTAAAGGGATTACTGCATTGAGTGACCTGTTCAAGAAAAGAGTTAAATCCTATCAAGAGAGGTGTCGGAAAATGAAAACGTTTTTCGCTAGCAACGAAGGTGAAGGCTTTAATAATATATATAGAAAGGGTCGGGTAGATTGCGCGGAGTAGTACTTTATTGCATGATATCGAAGAAACGTTTGGTTGCTTGGATATTGGAGTCACGTGACCATAAGTTTTATAGAAACTCCTTTCAAGGAAATCTTGCTAGTAAAGCTAGCGGGTCTTTTTAACTTCAATCAGCTTCTCTCATTTCAACACCACCCTTGATTTCGTGCAGTCTGGATCTTTTAAATGTGTTAAAACATGTTAAATTGGATTTAGAGAAATCTCACTTTTTTAAGGCGTTTTTGAACTAGCCGCTTCAGTTCTAATAGTACACGTTGTCCTTTTTAGATTCATACTTTGTTTAAATATCTTTTTATCTTTTTTAATGAAATTTTTTTTGTAGTTTAGATCTTTACCGACGTATGAGAAATAAGGTTAGTTAGTAATAGGGTCAGAGTCACTATTTTTCGAGGAGAAATAAGGCAAAGACGGTGGATTTTAATTTAGAAATATTGAAGTGAGTCGCTTATTAAAATGACAGAAAATATGACAGAGTTATAAGAACCTTAAAATAGAATGACATTAGTTTTATGACCATAAGATACTAGTGGGCGGTAATATTTCTAAAGTTCTGTCATTTTTATGTGAGATTTGCACACGTTCCGGACTTTAAAGTGAAACAAGTGATTTTGTTTGTCAAATATTGGATGTATTACTTCGGTTTTGATTAAAAAATAGGCGGCTGGAAAAAAAAAAGAGACATGACGAGAGATAAGATCGCTAAATTCGTATCATGATCCGGGTGAATTAAAGAATTAATGACTGGTGACCGACAGTGTTACTAAAGGTGCAGTTACCGACACGTTTTGAAGCGCCTTTCCCCTCTAATTTTAACGCTTTTGCGCTGCTCAAAGTTCTCTTAATAAATGCTCTTCCCACAGGGAAAAAAGGCTAGTAAAATGTTCCGAATAGTTTTTACTTCAATATGCCGTTTTGAACATTTCTTAGTTTTCTAATGGAACCATGTAGGGTTGCAACGTAAAACAGCGGTTTTCCCAAGTCACCGGACTCTCATATGAGAACTGTGGCTTTTTCATTTTCGCTGAAAAAGTTCAAGTTTTAACGTTCAGTCATCTGAAATGGTTCAAGAACTACAAGGCAAAAATATCAGCAGGTATGCTTGTATCGGTGCTTTTTCCTCAGTGTAATGCCCGAGCGACAAAATGCTTGCGTATTATGTACAAGAGCCTAATTATGGGAATAAATGAAATCGGACGTCAGTTTGTAAATGTGACGCCAGAAGAATCACGCAACACTGTCGTTGCCCAGAGGTCCGTTTCTCGAAAGTCCTGGTAATCTTTCGGGCCCGGAGCAATATTTTAAAATCAAAATCTATAGAATGGTGGTGTAGCTTTTAGCCCGCAAACCAGCTCGTTGTTTCGTCAACTTATGGAATCTTGAAAGAAAATGCGCGCGGACTCTGGGGACGAATTCGAGAAACGGGCCCTAGGAAACAAAGGAGACTTTTGTCTGATTGGTTAATCATTTTTCTAGTACCCAGATTCCTGAAACGTACACGCCAGTGAAATAAACAAAGATGGCGGCCTGAGTAAAAGACGTAGTTTTCATTGCTTGATCACTTATTCTGAACCTTTTTGGTACATATGGCAATTCCAGGCGCTTTTCTAACTTCTCGGTGGCGTAAAGAAAATGGTTTAAGGTATTTCAAAGCGGAAAACGAGTGTTTAGCACGGGCTTTTGCATTTGTGAGCAGGAAAATTTTTCCTTCACACCGCAAGAAAATATCTGCTTCCATGAAGTGAGGGAGACAAGATTAGAGGTCGTAATAAAATCAGGAGGGATTCAAAGACTGAGAGGACAGGGATATTCGAAGTCTTACAGCTGCCGTTTTTACCGAAGCAGGTAAGCTATCCTACTCACAATTTAATTTAAAAATTAGTGTTCGCTTGCAAGTTTTTGTTAGCTTTTGCTACACAACAATCGATCAGCCGGGTGAACTTTCCTTGTTTGAAGGGGCCGTGACGGTCACTCAGTGGTCAAGTAATCTCAGAGTCAAAGAGGTGCAAAAAACCATTAAACTACTTTAGCAGACCTGCAGTTAATCACTAGTTGATTAACAACGCAGGCAAACGGGAATTATCTCAGCTAAAATAACATTAAAATAAACTTGTACAATATCATTTCAGTTCACACTTTCAGCTAATAAAATTTACAAGGACCCCGCTCGGTTTTCCGTTTGATCTTCATTTAGAAGTTTTTCATTCTGTAGTCATCCGATGGACTGTTTAAGTTTTTTTATAACGACCCAAAAGGCCATTTGTGAAAGTGGAAATGCAAAATAATTTTGCTTGAAGAATTTTAAGGACATAAAGAGAACATTTGATGTTTACAAACATTGACTTTTTGGCCGTTAAAATTTGTAAAGCAAGAGTCTTGTCTCATTAGCCAATGGGCCTCTTGTTGCCTTATCTACACCAAAGGATTCCTTGTTGGAATTAACTCAGTTTTGTATGATTTCATTTGTGTTTGTCACCAGTAAAGTGTTTTTCCCGTCAATTTTTGCCTTGCATAATCTAAAACTACCTTAGTTTTTTGACAGAAAGGTGGTTATGTTGTATAACTTTATTCAGGGCAGTAGAATCCTGGTATTAGTTCTAAATGAAGTGGTCTGCGAGCATCTAAAAATCAGTATCTTAATTCACACGCTCACACACAACATGAAGCATCAAAAAGCAACTCGACCGTTACTTCGCACCTCACTTATGAATCGATTAATATTAATAGCTTTATCCCAGGAAAGTCTTGCTTTATCCTGATTGGACAATTACGATGCATAATTATGCTTTAACACTATAAGGGCTCCTATTGATAGTAAATGCCTTGACTTCTGAAAGAGCTACCCTTTAAAATTTTAAATAAAGGAGTCTACATTAAATAAAGGAGTCTGGCAACAGGAAGCCTTAGGTTATGTACACAGTTAGCACCTATCATAGTTTTCCATCAGTCTTACCAGTCTTGAAACCTTTTCTTTCAGGAGGAGATTTTAAAGAAGACCAGCACCCAGTAACCTTGAATATAAGTTCATGAGCTTATGTTTGGGCTGTTGATTTATATTCTTAGAAAACATTTGTGAACCAAAGGATTTTCACATAGTTGTTGTCTTGTCAGTAAGTTTTCAAGAAGCTGACTCTACAAAATACATTGCAAGTGGTTTGAAATGGCAAGTGAAACTTTGCAACTCTTAACTTTAACTTGTAACTTTGTCCTTGTTGTCCTCCTAAGTTTGTTAAAGGAAATAAAGGAACTAGCCCTGTCTTATGGTCATCCAAAACAACTAGTCCTCTGAGGGGTCAAAATTGATTTTGGGTCCATAACATTTCATTGCCCTCCCCCCCCCCCCCCTGCTCCTTTAGAAAACTGACAAGTCCCTAACTGGTCCCACATACTCTAGGTTTTCATTTTAGCAGATTAGGAGTTTAACGAAATGGAAGACCATGGCAGCTGTGTGTGCAACTTAGGCAACTGCAAAAAAAGTCTGAAAAAATACAGGCTTGGTTGGGATATACATGTAAACCCAATGGGGGAGCAGGGATGGCGCAGTGGTGAGAGCACTTGCCTTCCACCAGTGTGGCCCGGGTTCGATTCCCAGTCCCGGTGTCATAATTTATGTGGGTTGAGTTTGTTGTTGGTTCTCGTCCTTGCTCCGAGGGTTTTCTCCGGGTACTCCGGTTTTCCTCCCTCCATAAAAACCAACATTTCCAAATTCCAATTCGACCTGGACGTTTCGTAGGGCCATAAGGGAGACTACAGTTTGACTGTAATTATGCACCCTAATGAAATGAAGTGTTTATTTATTTATTTATTTATTTATTTATTTATTTATTTATTTATGATAGCGGTGCAGCACTCTTACCAACTGAGCTTTCAAGCCAGCTTGGAGTTGTTGGTCTTTGTGTGAATTCAGACATATTCCCAAGAAAGACAAACCAAAATCATGTGCATGTATTCTTTTTCATACTGAGAGTTCATGTTACAAATATAGTTATTAGTATTTTAGGTAGGAAAAGAAAGAGCGGCTTTTCTACAATTTTAGTGATCTTCTAAATAGGTTATGTGTATTTTTTTAAATAAAAGAGAACCAAATGTTTCATTACTTCAAGCACAGGTAAATTTTACAGTGTAAATTAAACACAAAAGAACTGTTACTGGTTATTTTGCTGAGTTTTAAAGGTAAATAATTTTTTAATTATGTTCCTTTTAAAAGTCAAGAAAAGTAAAGAGTAGGACAAATAATTTATTTGTTCTTTCTAGATCTGTGTGTGCTGCTTTTCAAACAGGATATTTTCTATTTTTAGTAGATGCTAATTGTACATTTTATGTCTGGAATTAAACTTTTCTAATTGGAAATTTATTTAGATGAATCTTGTTCAGTATTAAACACAGTGTACAATCATTAAAATTAATACAACTCACAATGTACTTTAAGCTTAACATGTAAAGAGCAAATTCGACACATAATGAATAGGTCTGTTTAAAAGACATGGAGGTGAAATTTCTATGTATTGTTCCTTAATAAACTTTAAACAGTTCCTAGAACATCACTAATTGGGTAGTTTTCTTCAGTAATATAACTAATTCGTACGTTTTTGGTGAAGTACCGATCACTTTAAGTTTAAATTTCTCATTCCGCGTGCTTTTATTGATAACAGCTGCAGCTCTTGTCCTTGTTTCTTTCATCTCACGGAACTTATTTTGATGTTCTTGTAGCCTCACTTTCCCCGTTCCTTTCCGCACGCCTTGCCACTTTAAAGTTAACACTGTTTAGTCTAACTTATTCTTACCTTATTATTCTATTCTCAGTTGAAAGCGATCGCTGTACCAAGCCCTATTGTAGGATATATAGCCCAAACAACTCCTATCTGGCGACAAGATTCGAGTTGTTTTTTTCACAGTTTTCTGCTGGCGCGTCATCTTGTTGGGTTTCCTTTTTACAAATCGTGGCAATACAATTAAAAAACCCCTGATAAGAATCGATATTTCATACCCTTTCATGGCTGGGGGTTTTAGAAATCAAAGTAGCCAAGTGAATGAACGAAGCAAAGTAGACTGAGGTGCGACCGTAGCGTAATTTTCATCGTATCTCGTTGACAGTGATACACACCTTGACGACTCCCTGTTGAGCCCTGCCACTTTTATCAATATCTTTTCTTGAAAAGTCGCTTCCTAAATTAATAAACTGTTACCAGCAAAAGGGATTTCATGTACCAAAACCCACGACAAAAGTCTCGGATACTTGAAGCAAAATATTTGTTTGGAATAAAATTGAGCTTTTCTATTGCAGTTGCGCTGTTAACTGCTTGCGTCTGGGCGCAATATTTTCGCTTAAGCAGCAAAAATCCTATAATTCCTTTATCATATCGATTTTTACTTTTGCCTCGGCTATATGTTCCGTTTTTTTAACGTCAGAAATCATTCACAACCCCAAAACATGTAGTTTACGAGGCGGACGCCACTTTTTACCTCCCTCTTGTCAATGAATTTATCTTTCTGCCCCTTTCAAGCACAAATTATCCTTCAATGCGACAAACATTACGCATTTCCATTCACGTTCAACTTACTTTATTGTTAAACAGTACTTGGTCTTGCGTTGAAGTCTGTTATGATCATGAAGAACAAAGACAGGAAGGCAATACTTTCGTTTGCTTATCACGAGTGTTGAATTCACCGTCGCCTTTTTTGACTCGTCTCATTTCCCAGATTTGCAATCCCTTGCTGCGATTTTCCTCACGATGAATTATCTTGACGGAAAAGCTGAGATGATGACCTAAATTTGGAAGTTATTCAACAACTATACACTCTTACGGCGTCCTTTGCCCCAGAACACAGGATAAACATTCAATGAAATCAAACCTGTCAGCACGACCGCCGCCATCTCCTCTTTTCCCGCGTTTCGAATAAAATTCAAGGCATTTCAAATAGAATTGTGCGCATGCGCGACATTAGTCTCCTTTGTTGCCCCAGGATCAACACGGCCAATTATTTCGGCGAAATCAAATGTGGCGACTTTTGCATAATCTTTTGATCTGCTGCTCGTTTCTGGGTCGTCCGTGACATGTCATTTTACTGATTTCTGGGACAGATTGTGCACAGTTTTTCGTAATTTTTATTCAAAAACTGTAAAGAAAAGGTAAGGAACCTAAAATATCCTTAGTGTTGATGTTTTTTGGGGGGGAAATCTCAAATATTGATTGTCTCTTGCTCGTTCAACCCAGAGCTGGCCTTATCTTAGCTTCAAATTCGTTCTTATTTATCATCCATGTCTGATCTACCTAAGCTTTACTACTTCATCTAAGGCTTCATCTAAATCATCTTTCCTTATTTTTAAGAACATCCCAACGCCATGAAGTGCTGTTTGAACCTGGAAATTGTGGGCAAAACTTTATGCATCATTTTATTGATACTACAAGGCGCCATTTTGGACGTGTACATTGTGGAACACCATGATTACAAATCCCTGGGATTCATCACGACCGACATCATCGTGGTCGCCATCTGGGTCGGAGTCATGTTCATGGCTAAAAGAAAATTTCTTTCGAAGTTAAAAAAGATCCGTAGAAGAATGGAGAAAGAGAAAACAGATGGAAAAGCCCCTGATGAATACGCAGACGAAATTCCTTATGTTTTCATCGCCTGGCTGGCTTATGTTGCGATCACCTTGGTGCCAGAGGTAGCTGTGATCTTCAAACGCTTCGCAGATCAGCTTGGTGATGTTAAAGTATTTGGTCAGAACATACTTAAAATCGCCTTGTGTATCACCCCAATGCTGTTCCTTCTTCTAGTGAATTCACACCATGATGCTAAGCCCTTTTCTAGCAGGCGAGGCTATATTGATAAGCTCTCTGCCGGGGTCACACTGGATTTGCTCGACAGCATTGACATCTTGGAGATTCTGTTCTTGGATGACAAAGAGCTCAATCTTCCAGTTGGTTTGGAAAATGCGATCATTGCATTTGCCTGCATCAACTTCTTCCTTCCCACCCTAGCATTGCTGGAATTGAGTGCCATTGTCAAGGGTCAAGTTCGTTCTGCCAACTTTAAATTCCTGTACTCAATATCCTACATTTGTTTGATTAATGTACCCTTAGGAGCTATTAGAATCATTCTGTGGACTCAATATGACCAAGATGTGTCAGTTTTTATTGGTAAAAACATTATTGCCTCAGCAATCTACATGTTTGACATCTATGAATCCTGCGGCCCTGAGCGACCCAAGCAGTGTCCAGCATGTGAGAAGCATTTCACACCAGACAGTATTGATGGACACAAGGCTCATTGTACCAGTACCAGTTTGGATGGACATGATGCCAGTAAGCCAATGTATTCTCCAGTATCAGATATAACAAGTGCAGTGTAGACACTGTGCTGGCATAGCTTAATTCCCAGACAGGCTGAGGTTGTTGACTCAAGGGAGTGACAGCAAGCAATCTGGGTCTGTATGAGTCTCATGCTGTGATGTCTGTTGCAATACCTGATGTAAACCATTCACCTCTCAGAGACCATCAAAAGGTTTTTTAATTGTTAATTTTATTTTTTGTTTTACATGTAACCTTTTTTATTGGAGAACTTTGAGGAGAATGGATTATCAATAACAATTGAAGAGGTGTGCCTGGAATAAACCGTAGATGGCTTCTGATTAACTGCTAGATTGTCCTTCCAGTTTGTCATGTGTATGTTTGTGAAACAAAGGGGAGGATTTGTTTGTCATCAGATCAGGAGTCACTTAGGTCCTTGTTGCATGCACCCCTTCAATTAAAAAGTTATGGCAGTATCTCAAAATATCAGCAATTACTCCACTTTTCAATAACATGTAAACTCTGAGGTTGAACAATTACGTTTTTCACTGCTGTCAATCACCATAGTGGGTCTTTAGAAGTTCAGCTCAATGAAGGCAAAAGGTCAAGTTCCTGCACTATGATTGGTAGATTTCAATCCGCTTTTTTTGCTTTCTGTTTTTCATGGTTCATTGTTTGTCACTGTAATTACGATGGATGACAGTAAGAAAATGCAATTATTAGCTGGGTTTTAAAATTGAGAGTTTGTGTGTTATTGAAAGGCACAATAAATATTCAGTCTCATAATCTCACACTTTCTTAGAATCTTCTGACTTCAGTTTTTAAGACTTGGCTGTTGGGAAATTTTGCATCAAGTCAGGGAAATTCTTAATTCTAGAGTGTACCTCAAAGTACAGTGTATGAAAAGTCAGGGAATTTTATTCTTTGTTTGCTGCTAGGTTTGATACAGGATATTTTTTTATTGTTGTCTCAAAAATATTTTTGAATCACCTTTTTTTGAGGGCTTGACTGCCAAAGGTTTTGACATGCATGAAAGTGGTTTGTGGACAGTGAAAAGTCAGGGAATTTGTTATACCCTGATAAGTAAAAAACCGTGAATTCAGTCATTTGGCCCATGCCCAGCCAAAATTTGCCCATGCCTGACAAAATCTCAGCTGTGGTTGGACGTAATGTCTGGTTTTTTTTGTTGTTGTTGTTTTTTTGTTGTTGTTTTTTTGTTTTTTTGTTTTTTTTTGGAATACCACCGACTGCCATTTGATAGATGAATAAATCTCTATCTTGTGTATTATTTTGACCTACCAAAATGGCAACTTAGTCAACATAGGTCCTTTAAAAAAAAAAGATTATTTGCAGTTAAATAAGAAATGTGTAGCTCCAGAAAATATCTATACACCCCCCAATAGATGGTGTTTTGGTTTGAACCCCCCCCCCCCTCCTCTGGAAATTCCAGTTTAGCTTCATACTTTCCTTTAAAAATTTTGGCCTTTGAGACCCCCACCCCCTTGGAATTTCCAATGACCATCCACGGGGTGGGTATTGATATTTGCTGGAGCAGTACATTGGTTGCCAGTCTGTCAGTCTCACTGATGATTGGTTTGATTCCAATCTCCAGCTTGCTTGACAATGCAGTTGTGTATATAAGACAAGTGTATAGTGTATTGCTCCCTCTACAAAATTAAGCTCTATTGTGAAAACTGTAAAACTCCATAGAAGTACTGTTATATTATTAATTAAATTAATCATTGCTTCTAGAAAATTAAAATTCAAGATAAAACACTAAGAATGTTAATCACAAGGTGACCTGTACTCTATCAGTTAGGTTACTGACTTATCCCCATTCATCTCTTGTTATCCCCACTGTGTTGCCGAGTTTCTCCCGGTCTCCCAACATTCTCACCCTTAGAAAATTCAGCTAGGGATTGAGTTAGAGTTGGCCAATAAAACAGGAGATGCATCTCTAGCACAATTTTTTTTTTGGAAATAAAAAAAAATCCTTTATTGACAATCAAACAGAGTACAGATACATCATAATTAACATTACTTGCATTGCCTACAATACCTTAAATTACAATTTACAAACTTCTTGCTATTCTTGTTTTGTTTTGTTTTGTTTTGTTTTGTTCTTTCTTTCCACGAAAGGTTATTTTATTTCAATAACAATACTTCATTACTCTAACACTTATTACAGATATACAATACTATTACTTATATTTATTTGCAATGTTAACCCATGCACTGGAGGAAAAGGAGGACTTATCCCCATTCATCTCTTGTTATCCCCACTGTGTTGCCGAGTTTCTCCTGGTCTCCCGACATTCTCACCCTTAGAAAATTCAGCTAGGGATTGAGTTAGAGTTGGTCAATAAAACAGGAGATGCATCTATAGCACTATGAATTTAACAGTTTTACATGCCAACCCATCAATTTGGTTGTTCAAATAGTACTATGAAACAAAGTTGGGTGATAATATTGTTAACAGATTTTTTTAACTCATAGGAGGTATCAATTTGTTATATTGTACAAGGCTGTTTTAACATTTGAGACTGTGAATGAAATCCTGAAGTGTGACTGTTCATAAGAAAGCTACTAAGCAGTACTTCCCTGTAGTGCTATCAATTCTCGTGGTGCTATTTTTGGTGCCTTTACATGGTTCTTCTTACTTTGGAGTCTGTGGATGAAATGCTAAGGAAATACTCCTCAACCATAGCTGTTGAGCAGTACTCTCCTGTGGTGCAAGGATTTTAGGTGTAAGCAAAATAGACATAGAGTGTTTTGGGGTCACTTAATAAGAATAATATTGTTTTTATATCATACCATAAAAACCCTATTAAGCCCCCTCCCTCCTTCTATTAGCCCCCCTCTCTAAAAAGCCTTTTTAATAAGCCCCCCCCCCCCACCTCCCCCTTTGGGTGTTCAGATTTTGTGATTATACCCTCCTAATATCTATTAAGCAACCCACTTCACCCTTAGTTGGTGTATTTTTATAAAAGCTAGAAACAAATACATAAAGTTGGCTGGTCTTTATTGATAAGAAATAAGTTAACAGTGTTTGAGTTTTGTGCAAAAACTAGCGAGACATTTCAAATGGACCAATCCGACAAAAGTCTCCCTTGCTGCAAAAATTATTTTAAGATTTTAATGTTTAAAGATTTGAAATACCCCCACCCCCCTTCTCTATTGAGCCCCACTCTCTAACAAGCCCCCACCCCCTTCTCTATTAAGCCCCACTCTCTAACAAGCCCCCCATTCATGAGGCCTGAAATTAAATAAGCTCCCCGGGTGCTAAGCAGAGCTTTTACAGTAAGTATGTATCTTGCTGATTGTTATTGCCCATTGCATGTATAGCTGCCTTGATAACTAAAAATTTAACAAAGCCATTGTAGTAAGATTTGCATAAGCTATAACAAAGAGAGATAAACACTGCCCTCTTGAAGGGTTATAAAAATGCTGATTATTTCTTGTTTGTTAATTGTTACCTACTGTACATTTAAAAATATAGGGGATCTAGGGGAAAAGCCCCCCCCCCCCCACCCTTTTTTTTGGTTTCCAAGATATAAGGCCCATTTTTTAAACTCTGTTACCTCTTCACTCCCCCAGCCTCTTTCTTTTCTTTTTTTTTTTTCCACTCCCCCCCCCCCCCACCACACACAACACTAGTTCCTGATCCACTACTGAATACATAGAGATCCAACTTAATCAGCACTAAGCTGTGTAAATCAGTGATGTCACTGCTAGGAGTAGGTAATCACCAACCGAGAACGTAGGAGGGCTGTTCTTGTAGTGAACACTCAAGGATTTAGTTGTTGCAGGTGTAGAAATTCTCAAAGTCCAATACTTCGGATTTTTTGGAGGGTGCAAGAATGAGAACTAACTCTCAAATGCAATAACAACCACATTTGTGGCAAAGTTTCAGCTTAATATGAGCTATGTTTAGAATAGCTGTTGATCTTAGCAAGCCGACGTTTGTGTTTTTCTTTTGTCCATTTCAATCCTTAAAGACTCCCACTTGTGAATCCGTCCCGATGGAGAGTAATCTGTTTGTGACAAAGTGTAACATTTGACGGGCACAAATACTGCACAAGCGTGCTTTGCAAACCTGCAGCCACAAATGGGCAATATGGTCACGTTTGTGGTGAGCATTGCCCCTCGATCTACAACATTCTTACACAAGATTCTCTCGACCAAAAGACTGGCTACTCGATAGTAGACTAGCCCACAGTTTTTCTCAGTTGCTTTCTTTCTCTACACGCAGATTAAAAATTCCTACCCCCCCCCCCCCCCCCCCCGCAAGTTCCTTGAACGAGAAAACAGTCCGGCTCATTTGCAGTGCGCAAGTGCAAACTACCCAAAAGGAAAAACGAGAGGGGAAAAGCGCGATTTGCTGCAGACCACGAGCAGTCGCTCTTTCCACACGCGAGCAAGCTCGACAACTGCCTACCCCTGCTGCTGCGCGTAAACGTGATGCACGCGCGCGATGAGCCACCGGCTAGTAGTGAAAAGACTCAATACACCGAGATACACCGAGCGGATGGTCATGCGTGCGACACGTTTCTACGCCGCAGAGGTTTATCTCGCTCGCTCGACTCAGTGAGCGGAGAGACTCCTTGTGTTCTAGATTTTCAGCGCACGTGAATCCCCCTTAACCTCCCCCTCAATAGAAAAGGGGACTTCTTATCATTTATTCATAAGTATTATACCTTAAAGTCTACGGATTTTGAACGTGACACAGACTTTTAAACTTACGCCATGACTGGAGCGGGGAACTGTTTTTTTTTTTGTTTTTTTTGCGTTGGTTGATTGGTTTCTTTGTTTGTTTGTCTGTTTGACGGTATGACGTAGACTGAGGGAAAAGAGACCAAAAGAGTGACTGTTCGTGTTTCTCTCTGAGGGTGTGAATGGGGTTAGTGTTATTTGCCCCATGACAATTTTCAGTATTTGCTGTTAAATTGGCCAGTGTTTTAATGTTTACTGTTTTCGGAGAAAATACTGTTTAGTGTTTAGAAGCATTGTAAATATTTATCTGCTCTGATGAAATCGCTAATAAAATCACTAAATCGCCATGCTGCCCTAACTTTGAGTCTATGCTCAAAGGGGCAGTTTAAAGGGGCAGTAGTCTCTTTTTTCTACCCATGCGCATCAGTATTTTGGGGAAACCTGGAGACCAGTAGCGTACCAAGAGCCTGCGATCCTTTGGTCAGAGTCGTGTCCGACCTGGAATCGACGAGGCTGGAACTCAAGTACAAAACCGGTCAAAAGCCAAAAAAAAAACATTGCGGCATCCGGTGTTGTTAAAGTTCTAGTGAGCTTCTATAGATAGAAGCAGCAGCAGGACCAAGTTTGACCTTGCAAAGCAATCCAGCGTGGTAGCCGTCAAAAAACATCTGACGGAGTTTCTTGGGCCATGAAGGAGTTGGTTGACAGGTACCGCCATCTGAGGCAAAGAACAGTGCGCAGTGAGACCACCAAAGACAGAGCAGGAGCTCTGCCGCCAGCAGTATATTCCAGTCAACCTTCTTGCACGAAGGTGATATTCCATGAGGATTCACAAGACCAATCAGTGACTGAAAAGAAGAAAACGAGTAGAATATGCCACCAGTTGCAGATCACGATCATAACGTAACCGGAGTCACATTTTGTGGACGATAGCGAAGTTGCAGTTGTTGCTGTCTGTGAAATGACTGATCTACCTGTGACACCGACTCAGAGAGCGATAGGGAGGATGATACCCCACCTGACATAACGGTCACCAGGTCTGGTCGAGCCATCCGCGCTCATTTTCGCCTTGATTTGTGAGAACATCATCAGGACGATAAGGTATGCACACATCCATGAGCTTTTGACCGGACATGAAAATGATTAATTAAACAATTTTGCAAGGTAAATTATTATGTCAAAGTGTAAGCTCTATAAAAACACTGATTCAGCTTTTCCTGAGTTTCTAAATACCAATAATTCACAACTCAACAAGCTAGTTTGCAAAGAGTTGATCCTCGAGCCAGATTGGACAGATTGAAGCTTGCAATATATCTGAAAAGAGTTTTCATATTCGAGGGCATGACGGAAACTGGCGCTGAAAAGTTCGTGGTTCATATACAACGTCATAAATGTAAATTTAGCAAGGAAGGAATTACTGTCATTTTCGTTGAGTATTTGATGGTAAATGAATAAATATTCCATATTATGATATAAATAAGTGAATTACAAGGATTTCTCTCACTGAGAAAAATTCTGTCTTTACACTGTAAAAGATATATCTTTCACATGTGAATATATCGATTACGTCACGTCTGCTAACGTCTTGAACTGCTAATGAACTGTTTCTCCTTGGTATATAGTCGAAACATTTTCGGAATTCTCCTCGGAAATCTTCGGAAATGATCGGAAATGTTCGAATGATCTTCGAACTGCTTTCCGACAATTTTGGAACCGATTTGGTTTCTTTCTGGGTGAAATTTACTGTTACAGTGAATTTTTTACTGTTAGTGTTAAAATGCCTAAAATTTAACTGTCTTACGTTACAGAGGCCAAAAATTAAGTGTTAAGTGTTATCGAGGTACCCCCATTCAGACCCTCCTCTAAGCGTAGTCGCTGGTGCCCTGGATGGACCTTAATGCCCTGATAATTTGCCTTTTTGCCGTCCATTCAAATTGAAAAAATGAAAAACGCTTTTCGTTTTCACAAGAAATGTAGCCGCTTCACAAATCATTGACACTTGTCATGCCACCTTACTGTTATTTTGCAGGGGGGGGAAGTAGTTGGTTCCGGATCCGGCTTCGGCTCCGGAGAGGAAATTGTTCCAACTGGTAAATCTAAAGGACTTTTTTCAACAACTTTGGGTACAGCACAGAAAAAGTGGGATCCGGGGATCATCCCATCGACCAGAAGATCCAAGGCCCAGTGGCCCATTTGCATGAAATTAGTCAAGAAAAGATGACGTTTGTGTAACAGTTCCCTATCTACTGCAATAAGTAGACACAATACGCGAAACAATCCTGCAGAACACAGAAACGGTAGTATAAAACACCCACTTACCTTACGGTTGTTTTTTGCAGCCGACATAAGAATCGAAATTTTTGCCCGGTTTTAAGGTAAGACATGATTTAAGAGCAAATGTTGCCAAAAATCGAACATTTTCAAAATATTGTGGCAACAGCTCAAAAATCAATTCCGCTCATATTCTTATGTTAGGTAGACCTTAATGTGAAACAAATCACTGCATAGTTCGTTTGGCTGAGTATCGATTTATTTTCAAGAAAATCGATATTAACGGAATTCGCTCAAAAGACCGCTTTTGAAGCTCAAAATTTAAGGCAAATCTCGAAGCTTCGCGTGACAAAATGAAGCATTCCAGAGCAATAAAAATTAACCAGACTTGTAGAACGATGTTTAAATATATGTCAAAAACAATTTCAGCAATTTCTGCGCATTTATTTATGAGCTCTAATTAAATTTATCCGACAGACTTTTGACTAGATAAAAAGTATATCAAGTTTGACCCCTAAAAAAAGTATGTGGTACCCAATATTATTCGCCAAGAATCTGGATTTCAAGAGGACAAGGGATGTTCTTTTCCCTCCTAAAAGGATTTTTTGGGGAAATTTATTGACGCGATGTTATAGAATTTTAAAGTTGGACAAAATGCGTTGATTCAAGCGATCAGAAAAATCAGCCTAATTAACTCAGCGTAAAACATACACAAACAACTTCACGTTTACCGCAGGTTTTGATCATCCAACAACCGATTTTAACACAAAATCCTCTAACCTTCATGTTGCTGTATCACAGATGAGAGCTGTGGTCCTTGCTCATGGTAAAATTCAAGCAAATTGCAAGGAAACTTGACAGGGTATCGCAACTTGCCATGCCGTTTCACCGAACATCCGCCGTTTTTGATGTGAGGATTCTCTTTTCCTATTTTCGTTGGAAAGCAGGCTTAAGGTGTTGTACAAAAGATGCCTTTCCTTTGAAACTAGCTCTGAACTGAACAGCGACACAAGAAGTCGTTAGTACAAAAACATCTGTTACGTGCTTTGGGTGATGCCGCTAATTAATTCAGTCAGAACGAGTTTTAGTGAAATCGACAACTGCATACATGTACCGCGGTAACGAATTTTTGGGTGCATCGGGTGACTTTGGGGAATAAGGCTAAATTGTTTTTTTCAAATAAGCTATTATTGTCATCCTACGTTTATTAAGTTAAGGACTGGGCGAAGATTCTCAGTAGATTGGTTCAGATGAGCAGTTAAAAATGCGTGAAACTGAAAAAAACGTACGTTGGTTGCGTGACATAAAATACAAAGTTGGACATAAAAATCTCCTTTTCGGTCTGAGAATGTTTTCTTTCTTTTTGTTTAGGGTGGGGCGGGGTTTGGGCTAAAGGTGTTTGAAAAGACGTTTAAGAGAATACTAAATTGACTGATTGTAAGTGCCCGGGTGAAAGTGATAGCATAAGTAAACGATTCTTGGCATTAAAGGATTTTCAAATAAAGCGGAGCTTTTCCATCTCTTGTTTCAGAACTCACCTAACCCCGCCTTTAATGTATCAATTATGCAGAAGTGAAACCTTTTGCTTTACAACATCACACAACATTCAAGGCAGCCACCTGCATGTGATAAAGCTTTTGTTCTTAACCGATCAGCCGACCGACCGACTCACTTTCGTGAGGATGGGGGCGATGGGTGGGGGGAGGGGGGGGGGGTTGTTGGAAACCTCCTTAAGGGGAAACCTTCTTTTCATGTTGGAGGATTAAGGGTTCAAATTTCCCCCCTCAACCCCGGCTGCGCCCTCATTTTGTTGGCTCACGCTCTTTGCGTTTATCTGTTGGAAGCTTTCAAAAAAGACTGCACGCACTACAGTGTCAGTCGAGTAGAGTCGTTTTTCGTTGCTGCCTGTTGAGCATCGAAAGCGGAAAACCCAAGACTCATAAAAAGTCATCCAAGTTAAGCCCGTAGTGGGTTGTAATTTCTGCCACAGGACGAAGCTCTTAACAATCTTGCAGATCATTAAATTTATTCCCTGAGAACCAGTACGGGTTTTGATTTCTTATTAATGTCTATTCCCCGTAAATAAGTGTTTGTGCGTTAAATGTACACTAGCACGTAAATACGAACAAGAACCAGGTAAAAATAAAAAGGAGGTTTAAGGTATCACCACTGCCTTATTTGAAAGTCTTTGAATGCCAGGAATCGATACAATCAGTCGATTCAGTGTTCTCTAAAACTTCTTTCCCCGAAACCTAAATCCCCAGCCCCTCCCCACCCTCACCCCAACAAAACGAAACGAGCGGATCCGTTCGGATAGTTCGCAGTTGTTTTTTTAGATGTTACTACTATTTTGTCTCTGCTGTCTTTGTTGTTCAGTGTATATCAGTGTTATCAGGAGCAGGATTTGGTTGCATGATAGAGAGCGTCACCATTAAATGGGTAACAGGCAGCTCAAAATTAAAGAATAACGGGGAAACCACGAAAACGTAGTCTGGCATTTGAAAAGAAATATGCTATCATAAGTCTGGGAAGTCTTTTTTTTTTTTCGTTATAACTGAATGAATGTACAAGAATACTTACATAATTATAGAGAAACAGACGTTGGGCTAGTTTTTGCGTGTATATAAGTTGTTTGAGTTTATTTAAAAACTTGTGATTGACAAAATTTTACTTTCGTGTCAGAAATCATGCCAACATTACACCTATGTAAACATTCTACTAATTGAATTATGAAAATCACATTTAAATATAGCTTTCGTGTCAGGAAAACCTTACGAATGTGATCGTTCTAAAAGGCTAAGCGAGAGAAAACACAAAACATTTTTGCAGCTTAATGCACCTTAATGACAAGGATTTCAAGAATCTTTCTGGTGATCATCAAAGAACAAATATCATTTGGGAAGTTCAGAATAACGAGTAAATCGTCAGATCAATGTCATAACCACAAATACATTCAACTGTGGGAACTACGAAACTAAACTGCGGACATGAAATACAGAAACCAAGAAAACTTTAATAACGGTCGATTCTGGAGAGCTCAATAACAGGAAAGAGTCAAGCCTCTTGTGGAAATGATGCATGGAATATTTTTAAAATTTATTAAATCGCGCGTACGGGGAAAATCCTGACTGGCCGATAATTCCCAGCAACATACACTATATATCAGCTCAAAGTAAACCACATAAAACTCAAACTGAAAGCTGTCAATAAATTCCTTGAACTCTGTAAGGTGTGGGCGATTTTTTTGATAGTTTATAACTTAAACCCGTACCAAATGCAAACGTACACAATCGCCTTTCGTGGACTTCATTAATGCATCAGTCAATTCCAGCTGCGCCCATGCCCCCCCCCGGGCTAACCCCCGGGCATTAGCATTTTTTTTCTCTCGGATGGCAAATTCCCGGGGGTGGGGACACTTTAGCTGCCAAATGCCCCGCGGTGTGGACGAAGGAAGAGGGCAAATGCCCCGCCCCCGGGATCGTACGTCCCCAATCAACACTGCAGCAGTTTTCATTCATTGCACATTAATACCACTTTCAGCATTTTTATGAGTGATTTTTCATTTCTGTAGGCCTACCTCTCCGTCTTCTATTGTTTGTAACGGCACTATCCGATGTTAATAAAGTTAGTATAAATCCAAGTGATGATATTTTAATACTTCACAGACAACAATACTACATGATAGTTGATTGTTACTTTAATGTTTTGTTTTAAACAGTTCGCTGGTAAACAAAAATCTTGACATTATAAAAGCCTGTTGTAACGTCATCTGTTGTAATATTTTAATAATATGCAAAAGTATAAAACGACGATCCTTATACACATGTTTAGAATTTAAGAATCATCGCGACTAAATTTTATTTAAATCCTTAAGAAGAATGCGTACGTCGATTCACGTTGATCTTTCCCGACCTCGCTATATTAAGTGATAGTTGTGCCTTGATAAGCAATGAAGAAATGCATAAAATCGAGAAAACCTCCACAAGTTTGTCCAGTCCTTGGCAGGCGATCCAATCTGCGACGAACTGCTGGTCCTTTGCGATAAAATCCTTCATGTTTGGATTTCGAGTCGGAAACCACATGTGTGTCAAAAGCCCGGGGGTAGGCAAATGCCCGACCCCCGGGCCGTGCCAAATTTGCTAATGCCCCATCCCCGGGACTGACAAGGCACGCAAATGCCCCGCAGTTGCCCGGGGGGGGGATGGGCGCAGCTGGAATTGACTGATGCATAATTATAACCAATTATCTCCCCCAGACAACTTATGCATAAACAAATGTTTGCACTTGTAGATCAGAAACATCAACACACAAAGACTTCTTTGCAATCTTTTCGAGAGCAACTAAACTTTACAACCAATTTCTTTCCTCGTCCAGCTGTTCCTAACCGGCTGGCGAATGCCAACCTAAACTGAAGACCAGCGAGTCCTAACATGCTCCTGAGTAAACTTTTCCTTCCGATTCCTTCCTGCGTTGTCTTTGCAAATCAAAATCTACGATATTTTCGAGGATCCGATTTATTCTCCGATTTATTCTTCATCCATAGAGACTGGCCGCAAAACTTGGTTAAGAGCCCCTCAAAGCTTGTCTACACTTCGAAGGATTCTACTTTGAATGGCTTTGTGGGCTTGTTGCCAGAAAGTTAACACACTAACACGACTGTTTACGCCAGGACAGCCCCAATAGTTCTCAGTTGCTATAGCAACTGCGAACTAAAAAGAATTTTAAGACCGAACAGGAAATGTTCATGCCTGACTTTGTGTTTTAATCTAGCCATAGAATGTAATATAGCGTTCATTAACTGTCCGACGTCTTGGAAAACCAACAGAGAATATATTTTTAAAACACCTTCGCCCTGCCCATCAGGTAAAAGCTCAGCCTCGGGTATGTCACGCAAAGAACGCGCACTTTTTTCAGTTGCACAGATTTCAAAGTACTCATCGAACCCAATCTACTGAGAATCTTCGCTCAGTCCTTAAAGTAGTAAACGTAGGAAGGCAGAAATAGCTTATTTGAAAAAAAAATTAAACCTAATTCCCCAAAGTCACCCGATGCACCCAAAATTTCGTTACCGCGGTACATGCATGCAGTAGTCGATTTCACTAAAACTCGTTCTAAATTAATTAGCGGCATCACCCAAAGCACGTAACAGATGTTTTTGTATTAACGACTTCTTATTTCGCTGTTCAGTTCAGAGCTAGTTTGAAAGGAAAGACATCTTATGTACAACACCTTAAGCCTGCTTTCCAACGAAAATAGGAAAAGAGAATCCTCACATCAAAAACGGCGGATGTTCGGTGAAACGGCATGGCAAGTTGCGATATCCTGTCAAGTTTCCTTGCAATTTGCTTGAATTTTACCATGAACAAGGACCACACCTCTTATCTGTGATACAGCAACATGAAGGTTAGAGGATTTTGTGTTAAAATCGGTTGTTGGATGATCAGAACCTGCGGTAAACGTGAAGTTGTTTGTGTATGGATACACTGAGTCAATTAGGCTGACTTTTCTGATCGCTTGAATCAACGCATTTTGTCCAACTTTAAAATTCTATAACATCGCGTCAATAAATTTCCCCAAAAAATCCTTTTAGGAGGGAAAAGAACATCCCTTGTCCTCTTGAAATCCAGATTCTTGGCGAATAATATTCGGTACCACATACTTTCTTTAGGGGTCAAACTTGATATACTTTTTATTTAGTCAAAAGTCTGTCGGATAAATTTAATTAGAGCTCATAAATAAATGAGCAGAAATTGCTGAAATTGTTTTTGACATATATTTAAACATCGTTCTACAAGTCTGGTTAATTTTTATTGCTCTGGAATGCTTCATTTTGTCACGCGAAGCTTCGAGACTTGCCTTAAATTTTGAGCTTCAAAAGCGGTCTTTTGAGCGAATTCCGTTAATATCGATTTTCTTGAAAGTAAATCGATATTCAGCCAAACGAACTATGCAGTGATTTGTTTCACAGTAAGGTCTACCTGACATAAGAATATGAGCGGAATTGATTTTTGACCTGTTGCCACCAAATGTTTGACCGTTGGTAACATTCGCTCTTAAGCTCCAGGCACTAGCAAAAAAGGGCTTTAAGAACCCACACCATTTTGGGACCCTGCGTACTGCAGATGCAAATGTTTGTAGAGAAGACTTATGTTGTGTTTCAGCTGTTTACGTACACACAAGTGGTTGAAATTATGAATATATGAAATTCATAACTGCATAACTGCAACTGCATAAGTTGCGTTAATAACTGCGAGGGTCTTCTTTACATTTAACACAAGTGGTTGATTGACAACTGAAAGTTGAGAATGACAAATCGTAATGCTAAGAAATTTTATTTATTTTTGTTTCAGAATCAGAAGACGAGAACCAGAACGGTAAGAAACAATTCACTTACTACACACCACTTTAAACACATACGAAAATACTACTCTAGCTTTTGAAAACTGGAATGCAATAATACATTTAATGATGTCCTTAAATCCGACAAAAGTTATACTTAGTTACCAGACTCAAACTGAATACGAAAACAAACACTTAAAGTACTTGCGGCTTAAATGTACCGTTGTTAGGTAACTCCAGTCAAAATTGCCACTTTTATGATTTCTTTAAAAAGGTAACAGTGCAAATAATGTTCTAAATGGGTCTTGATTTTTTACTGCTTTTCAGATGCCTGCAAAGGCAACCGATGCAAGAACGGAGCAACTTGCGTAAATTTAGGCGATGACTTCAAGCGTTTTTGTGTAGCAGGATTTAGTAGACAAACATGCAGCAGTAAGAACTAATGCTTTGTTTAGTTTAATTGAATTCAAAATTTGTACTGTTTCAGGATTGGATTGTCAACTTGCGCTTGAGCTTCAGCAGACTAAGATTGAGTGTGTGCAAGACTGAGTAAATTTGAAAGAACGTACCTAACAGAGAACTCCCGGTGAATGCTACTAAACCAACTAGTCAAAAGTAACGGGGGATCTATATAAGGCGTTTTGCGCAAAGCCAAAAATTTGAGATCATAGAGACGCCCGGCACCTCTCACTGTACTGACTTAGATCACTGACCCTGATAATTTACAATTTTTTATGTTTATTTATTTATTTATTTATTTATTCATTCATTTATTTGTCTTAAAGAAGTTGCTCAGGTGTGGTGACATCTGAGAAGCTTCAATGACGGTTAGTGACTGTTAAATTTTACAACAATCGGTAAAAACTTGAGTCTCATGAGATGATGTTTTTTTCATTTTGTTTAGTCCGTGATAGCAAGTAATTCAGGTAAGTTGCTTGGCTTCTTGTTCTGAGTCCTGCCAAGTTGCACTGCCAGTAAATGGGGGAGGGGGATGAACTCCAAACATTGGTGCGGGCCAGGGCCACTTTGGTTCACAATTGGTTGTGCTTTGCATACCGATAAATCATAGCTGTTGCAACGATAGCTGATACATGTATTCTCTTTGCATTAAGGATTGTAGTCCAGCTGGCTGGTGGTTTCGTCCAATATTCTAACGACTCTTTTTGCCGGCTTAATTTGTTTTGGTGCTGATGCGATACACTTCACAGTGGTGTCCATAAAGCGAAAGTTTCTTTCAATGTTTATCTTCCCCCATTATAGACCTTTTTCACGCGGCTCCTATTTAGCATAAAAACAAAAATCTTGAGCAGTGGTGCTTTCTGGAAGATCCTGGGTGTGCGGGCATTTACCTTTTTTTGGGTCCCACAACGGGCCCGACGGACTTATTTGTCACCCATTTAAAAAGAATGCTTATGACCGGGGTTTGGCCGGGGGGCTGGTGCGCTCTGCTGGAATTGACTGATGCACTATACGTTTGGAATTGTAAGGCACACTTCAGGTGATCTTTGTTATCTGCATGCTCGCAGGCAATGAAAATGGGTTAAAATTTTCAGTCATTCGGTTTAATAAGATATTAATTGCACGCTGTCATCCACTTTTTTCTTGCAGGTGGTAAAGTCAAGAAAGACAAGCTACTCCCACTTATAGCTGTAACGTTAATCTTCACTCGATTTGTGATTTTGTGATATTTTTTTCCTCCACAAACTGACACTTGAAGGTAGAGCCAATTGTGTACTGTGGATAGTTCCCCCTATACTTGAAGGGCTCGTTGACAATCTTAAGAGGAAGAAACTATTTATAGTCAGAATTGTAAAATATTGTACTAGAGGTAGTAAATGGTTCATGTCCATGTCCTTTGTTAAAGGAATTTAAAAGAACAACTGTTTTAGTTGCTGACTACAACAACAACAACAACAACAAGCTTTATTTGCATGACTATAACAAAGTATTACAGTATTGCAAAAGCCACTTAAAATTTAATTATTAATTTCTTACTTAATTAAAATAACTAAAGAGATTACAACCATTTCTTATTTTTAACCATTCAGAGAGGTAGCCATTGTGACTAGTTTGTCTCTCTGTTCAAAGCATGACGAGATGAATGAAATTAATTGAATATTTATAAAATAATCAGTACAATTCATTAGATGTGACAATAAGGTCTCATGTGATAACAGTCGTAGAAACGGGAACCCAAGATCATCATTGTAACAGCTCAAATCAAAGTAGTCCTAAAACATACGGTCGAAACCTGCCTCACGGTCACGCCTTTACTGCGGCCAACTCGTTATTACGGTCACATATCTGTAGCTCAAACAAATGCCCATGCAGTCATTTAACAATTAAAGACCCTTTTAATTCGGCTAGCTTGTTAACTCGAGCAGATTTTCTTGGCCCGTCAGTGACCAGATTAACGGATTTTACTTTGCTTTTAATCTTGATAAATGGATTTGAACCTCTTGAGTATCACTGGTTTGCCTAGTGTGATCACTTGGGTCACATTAATGCGCAGTTCCCTTATAATAGGGGTCGGCCCTGGTATTGTTAACTTCAGACAGCTCACACAAAACAAACACGTGTCTGTAGGGCATTGCTAAGGAAAATTGTTTCGTTTTTGAAAAAAGGTTTTCCACAAACAAATATCACAATCTCACATGCACGTTATATCTTATGTGCAAATACCTTATATACGATAAGTTACGTACGTAAGTTTTGTGTAGCAAGTAATAAACAATTATTGGATGAGGTTTTTGCAATATCCGGAATAATCAAGGTCTCGGTAAGTGTTATCAGCCGAAGCCTGATAACAGTTACCTCGACCTTGATTATTCCGGATATCGCAAAAACCGAATCTAATAATTGTTTTATTATACATTGTTTTACAGGTAAACAAAATAACGGCAAACAACTTCAACATTTGTGTCCTTCTTGTCTTACAGTTTCTTCGCAATTTTTGTCAGCCTTCTTTTGTTTTCGGAGTCTTTTTGTTTCGCAATTTTTCAATTTCTTGCTCGGTTGAAGAAACAAATCGACGAGCCATGAATTTACTTCGCTTTCAGATGCCTCCCACATTTCTCTTGGAAATCATGCATTGCGCGCGCAACCTACAGATTATTCACTAATCTGCCAGCAGATTAGTGAATAATCTGTAGGTTGCGCTGATTCCCAGAATTAACAGTAGGCTCTTAGCCAATGAAAAGACAGATAGTGACTACAATGTATAATAATGTATATAATGTTTTTAATTTCAATAAAGAGAAGAGACCAATCATTCGTTTAAATTATTTTGCTTGCCCCTTGAAATCACCTACATTCTCTCTCTCTCTCTCTCTCTCTCTCTCTCTCTCTCTCTCTCTCTTAGCGATCGACGTCTGATAATTTGGCTCTCCAGAAACTTAATACTGATCACTTCAAAAAGAGTTTTTCTTGACGTGGTGCCAAATTATGGAATTTTCTTCCACGGAAATTAAAAGCAGAGCGGTCAATAAAATCCTTCAGGAAATCCTTACGTTCACTCCACCCCCTGAGTTTTATCTGATTAACGTTCATGCTTATTTTATGTACCATTTTAAATCGTCTATTTTAAAAGTCTTATATTGTCACTAAACACGACTTTCTTAGAAACCAATTCATTTGCAATTGAAGGAACTTAGTGTTTAAATAAAGATTCTGTCTGACTGGCTGTCTGTCTCTCTTTATTTGCGTCTTTTTTGACGCCTTGCCACATGACGTAATCATAGGCATGCAATGCGTGCAGACTCGGTGCGGATTTTGAAAATATTGTGCTCACACGCACATTCGTCATGCATTACGACCTAGTCACGCAAGCAAAACGTGACTTGTCAAGACTGGCTATTAGGGCTTTTTACTTCCCATATGATTTGTAACGTAACAATTAATTTTGATGACAGATCACACTTCTTACTAGAAATGTCAAACGATTTTGTGAGCTCCAAAATATATACGTACTACAACTGAATCCTGGTATCTCGAACCGTCAAGTAAAACGCTTGTACAACGTCTCCGAAATAAAGCCTTTGATTAAAGATAGCGGAAAGTTCGAAATATTGGGATTTGAGTTGTCGAAATTCTACTGTGTTTTTTAATACTTTGAATTAAGTAAGCACGACCACCAGTTCACCAGCTTGTCGCTTCACGCTCGTAACGTGTCGAAATGTTTTGGTAGTAATGACCTGTGAAAACCACGTAAACACGCCTATTTTTTTAATAGCAATCGCAATATTTCGTATCCATAATATTATCAGATATTACTTAAAGCCACGAAAGGTCACGCTCATCCCCTGTCGGCATGCGGACTGATTTTTTTTTACTGATGCTTCACCCAAGACCTAAAGACATGTGACTAGAAGAAAAACTGTCTCATCGGAAGACAGTATCAAGACTCTGCTTATGTTATTGGCCTGGTTTGGTTTTTCAGCGAGCCATAATGTTATTGACTGTAAGGACTCGAAAGTTGTTTATATAGAAGTCGGTCATGGCGGTTTTGCCGTATGTCAAAGGAGTGTCAGAACCTCTTCGCCGATGCCTATAACAAGAAGCCGGTGATTTGTTTCGTCTTTGAGTCCGACACGACATTTAGGTCGCATTTAGTGCCACCAAAGGACACCGTCCATCCGACTAAACGAGACAGTGTGATCTACAGGATTCCCTGTGAATGTGAAAGAAAAGGTCTACATTGGCAAAACAGAAAGATCTATGCGGGAGAGGATCAAAGAATACGACAGAGATATGCGACTCCCCTGTGCATGCATGTGTCCTGTGGAAAACCAACAGAACATGCGCCTTCCTTGAGGAAAAACAGATTAACAATCATGTGGGTGTATACTGTCAACAATCCGACTTGCCGATCGCTAGACGATGTCTTCAGCCATTTCATCAGTTAGTTTTCTGGCACTGGGTACAGTTAATTTTCTGGCCCTAGAAAACCAGTGGCAAAAAGAGTACCGCGATGGCTTCTTTCGACACAAAGATTTCAGGGCAGTTTGAAAATCTCTCCTAAAGAAGGTATACAGAATGGGATTGATGATAGAAGTGGCGTACCTAACGAGGCCAAATACGTGGGACGGAGTTTGAAGATCTTTCCTATTGCTGTACACTTTGTGTAACAGTGTCAAAATAAACCATGGCAACCAACAGACCAAGTATACCGTTGCCATGGAAGCGAACAGGACAAAAGACCTTTTCTCGAGAGCAGCTTGTCGACTGAGATGTGGCTTTGAGAGAGCTTTGGTTTTCATTTTGCGTTGATTGGAAATCCATTTAAAAATTTTAGCGAAAGCGTAGATCATGAACGAGTATGGCAGCAGGAAAACATCAATGAGGCAAAATGTAACATGTCCCAGTGACAATTTCTCTTGGATTTCTGTGTACTCCCTGTTAAACCAAGCAAAGGGAATGAAAGCCACAATTATAGACACCGCCCAAATAATTTCCAGCACTACTAGAACTGTTTTCCTGGTTAACAATCGATGCTTCACTGGCCAGATTACGGACAAATACTTCTCTGTAGTAGCAAAAAGAATGTGATAGCAAGTTGATATGGCGGACAGATTGTGAAGAATCCCCACCAGAAAAACCAAGTAAATTTTCGCCTCAAAGGATGAGATGACCGGTGTGAACGCGACGGTGATAAAGAGGGGAATAATCATGACTCCTGTCATGAAGTCACAGACTGCCAGGCTGAAGAGGACATAGTTTGGTGGCGTGCGAAGCTTGGCTCTTTTTGCAAATAAAATGAGAACCAACCCGTTTGCAGTGATGATCAACAGTGCTATAGGAACTAGTTCAGCGATCGCTACGACGTCGACGTTTAAAGTAGCGACGTGGGCTGGCCGAACAGCTGTACTTGTGTTATTGGACATTTTCACTACTGCAACGGTCTCTTTCTGTTATTTCTTTAATTTAATGGCAACCTGGAAAACCACAGAAAAAAGTAAAATAAAACGTTTTAGCGTAGTAGAAATCATGTACCTTATAGGAACCCTTATTTTAGTATCAGAGTCGCAGACCCACTCTCAGTTTGTCACGAAGCTTCTATGGTTTTAACTTAAACTGATTAGGCCTGTTAAATTAATAACTTAAACAAATGACGTTAATTTTACTTAAATAAAACTTCAAGGAGGATTGCAGCCCTGTGCTACCACAGTATTGAGGATTCTTTATAGCGCGTGGGTTTGAAAAGCAGAGATTTTTCAAAATTCAGTCATTTATCAAAAAAAATTAAAAGTTGTTAAGCAAGGAAAAGAGGCCCAACACAACGCCCACACCGTGATGGATTATGTACTTTACTTATTCCGCGCTTATGCACTTATCCGGTGCATGACGTAGCGTGACACTGCAACATGTTGAGCCATTAATAGCGGAGCTCCAAGGCGCAAAGCGCGCGCAGCGGATCACCATGGGTAAGAAAATCTGGTACTCTATATCGATGCCAGAAAGTTTGGTTCTGTCGTCAGCGTACGCTCGTACGTACGCCCGTAAATACAGACTCTGGGGGAGGGGGAGGGGTTTTCCAGGGCAGGAATTCGCGCGGTGCTTTTGGCAACCAGCGTTTATCTTGGCGGGAAATCGCATGGCCATCGTCGCTTTTAAAAGAGAGGTTTCTTTAAAAGCTTAAACTTATTTAGCTAAACGATTTTTCTACAGCACTGAAGTTTTAAACTTGAGAAACAATAACTAATATCTATAAATAGAAAGAAAAAATCAAAAGAATACTTAGTTGTCTTTTCGGTGGAAGGCGAAAAGTTCGCGTTACGAAATTTGGCTTTGAGGACTTCGGCTTTTTTTGTGTTCTCATGGCGGATATTTTGTCCTGTTCTGAAACACAACCTAGTAAGTGAAGTTCTTAAAGGGTTTAAAGGTACATGATTTTGATCGTTACGGTGGAAGAAATTACGTTTTGAAATGGTAATTTGATTTATGTCATCAGAAATGTGTCATTTACTTTTTATTTTATGTTGACGTTGACTTTAACAAAAATTGTTAGAAAACACGTTCAGATTTGAGATGTAGTCTCGAATATCTTGCCCGAATTTCTATACTTCGCGGTCGGTAAAACTTACGCGATCTTCCTTCGATAATTTGCTGGTGCCTGAAAGCTCCCAAAAACCTTTCTTTCGGATTATTTTTCTTAATGAAATGCCAGGATAAATTCTTGACTAGACCTTGAGTGGCAGTTCGTATTATTTGTCATCATCCGAACAGGAGGAAAACCCAAAAAGGTAACCCATTTACTTCAGAGTAAGTTATATTGTTGGAGCGACGTTTCAATTTCATTTGAGCGAACAACCAATAACCCGAGGACAGGATATGGACAGAATATGGAAACATTGCAAAAAACAAGCAAGACGGCTCGTGAGTAAAATATGTGTTCGTTTGATGCTAATCTAGTACGTAACGGCTGCGTAAAACTTATGCAGGAATGTTAAGGCTGGAGGATAGTTTCTTCCTTTGGCATAGAGTTTCAAAATTTCAGTCACGTTTTTAAACGACCTAAACGGGAAAGTAAATGACATGTTGTTTCGTTTAAAAACAAAAGGTTCATTTCTTGTGAATTGGTTGTTAATGATGCTGATTTGGACTGTGGGCCAGAGGAAAAAGACCAAGGCGACGTTCTTGTGTGTCCCTATCCAAACAATGGCAACGAAAGAATTTTGGCGCAGTATGACAAGGCGTAGAAGGGAGGCTATTGATTATCTAGTAATCAACACCAGTGGCAATCCAAATATTGTAGAAAGCTATACCTGATAGTCCGTCCTTAAACAATGCTTTGGTCAGCGAATAAGACTTAGTTGTTATCATTTTCACAATTCACTGCTTTCACGTCATAGTGAACAATTATGATATGTGCATAAAGTAGTTACAAATATCACAGCAAAAACCGTTTAGAAGTCCAAATTTTAGCAGTATTCTTTGTGTCAGTTTACTCAAAAATGGGGTGGGGGGGGGGACACATAGCTGCCGTGCACAGAATAAATATATTGAGGTATATGGAAGAGAACTCTTGTAAATTTAACTATTATTTCCTGCAAAGAGCCAAAGATACAGCTCAGTGAATTGCAAAATTTTCCGTGTGTTTGTGTGGTGGTACATAAATCTTACGTGCTTCAGAATTTGAGGTTTTGAGACTCCCCAAAACGACCAAGATTGGAAAAGGGAATTGGAAACTGTATCTTGAAGCAAACGGCACAACATTAAAGAACTGCTCAGTAAGCTTTCGTTTGAATAGTCACGCTTTTAGATTTCATCCACGGACTCAATAAGCAGATCATAATACATAATCAAGGAGTATAATTGTTACATGAGCGAACGCTTATGAGAAATCAGCTACAATGGTATTTTACCTTCAACCAACTTGTTCTTGTGGTGCACGAAACTGATATCTTGACAACTGAGGGTTTATATCAAACTACTATATCCGGTGCGAGCAAGTTTTTTAAAGCCAACATGCACTTCTCGCTCTGTGCTTAATATGACGTCATGTCTTGTGAACAAGTGGAGACTGGGGTCAAGAAATCTGAGAGCCCTTCAATTATTGGCTCCGAAGTAACTAGTTATCGTTTTACTCCGCTATTTCGTTTGAATCATATGAAATAAACAAAATATTAAAAGTGCTCCAATTGGGTAAAAACCATCCACTATTTAAACAATAGAGTTCTTCTGTCGACGGCACTATTGTGTGATAGGAAGCCCGATGAAATTTCACGTTCACAACAAATATTAGCCCGCCGAGAACGTAGTTCGAGGGTTTATATGAAGTTTGAACAACTGCATATAAAGATTACTCCTATTTGATTTAATTTGTGTAACAGGGTACGAAATTTCGTGTTTGTATTTTTCCCGAGAAAGTATTTATAATAGCTATCTGTCCTTCCTGTCTTGGACAACAGACGTTCATGTTATTAAACTGGCGCATTTACTTTTAGGGAGAAAAACGTCACACCTAGGATCGGTTAAAACGTCGAACTTTACATGGCCGAACCTAATTATTAGGTTGGGCACATGTAAAGTTCCACGTATGAATCGATTAAGTTTGACAGATTTGTATTTGGGTTGACCCTGCAGTTCTATTCGACTGGGCCGGACGAATAGAACGGCAGAAGTTCGTTCGACCTTGATTAAGACGTCAAGCTTTACATGTGCCGAACCTAATGCGTAAATTACATTAATGTATTCTGAACGTAAGAGCGCTAGTAGTGATTTGCACATTCATTGTGTATTTTGGTAACTCGTGACAATTGCCATGGCAGCTGGAAGGGATTGTTATCGAAGATAGACAATTGAAAACATCACGCACATTATTCACGCATTAATAAAAGATAAATCATTTACACACCTGTTTCTCAGAACGATAAAAGAACTTGATTTTGAATTCATTATAGGCTTCTTGATAGTTTTGCTCTATCTTAAATTCCGGCAATTTGAACGGAAAATTGAGACTGTTCAAGAAAAGAGCACCTTAACAATAGCAAAAGCTGTGATCTTAAGAGATACATGTTACAAAGAGGAGAAAACACGACTCAGTTAATTTCAAAAGCTGGCAGTCACGTTTGTGTGATGGTCAACAAACACAAATCTCCATTCAAGGTTTTATTTCTTTACTTATTCGATAAAAATTATTTTGCAAAATATTGAAAACCAAACTGCACCACACAAAAGTTCTTCTCGAATGGACACACTTTTGGGCACAATTGGGGATGCATACACGACCTCAAAATGCGGGGTGATGTTGTATCGGGATGCATCGGGGTTAAGTTGTGTCTGAGAAAACAGCAGAAAATTGAAAATAATATTTTACCTTTAGCCTTCTTCTTCTTCTTCTTCACGGTGCAAGGCGGTCTATATTATGTCAAGAACCTCAGCCTTCGCGGTTTAGATTTTAGCTCTGCTCCTACTGATTAATATTCTTTCAGATTTGGAGTTAGGAAATAAACAAGATGCTACGCACATTCTGATTGATGAAAAGTCATTTACCACAACTCTATAAAAACAATTACTTTAGGCGTCTATTTTATAAACAAAAAAGTTGGGAGCATTCGAATTGGCTATTGAAACACTCACCTTCCGGCTTAGTTTACCACAATAATTCTCGATCATTCTCCTAAAATTCTACTCATGTTAATAGCGCAGAACTTTATATGTAACATTTTCCCAGGCAAACGGCAAATTTTGACTAATACGCGACCTACTGCAAACACTCGATGGAGTTTGAAAGACTCCCAAATGCTAATTAATGTGCACCCCCGCCCGGCAGCGACTCCAGTTCCTGCTAACTTTCTTATTGTCAAAAGAACCAGTTAATTAAGCATGCGCGTCATTTTCTTTATAGTGAAAACCATCTTAAGTAGCATTTTTAATCACCAAATCGTGCGCAAGGACTAGATCCAAGATGTGATTAATACCCGCTGGCATCTTATCCCTTGAGGGCGACCTGCCGTCACTGGAACGTTTTAGAATGTCTCAGATGAATATAATTTAAGCAAAACTAAAGCAATGTGAATTGCATATGAAAAGGTAGGAGGGATATTATGTCTCCTTTTATATGACATATGTCTGATGAACATCAGCAGTAGCCTTTCAAAACGTCGAGATCCATATCACAGTTACTTATCATGGGGCAAACGATTAAGAAAGCTATCATTTCAAACCGCAATGGATGACCTCATTTTTCTTGACAATTTTAGACCTTCTGCTTCGAACACACGGCAGAGAATTTTTCGGTTGAGTTCTCGTTTTTACACCTCCAATCAAGCTCTCTATATCCTCGTCGGCCAAAACAAAGACTTTAAAAATTCTCCCATGGTATGCAATAGGCTATTTAAAATATTCGACCAAATAAGATCGGCAGTGCACCACTAAATTTTGGATTTATCAACTGAGTTGATAAGGTAGATTGCCCACCGTAAAGAGATTGAAAGCTGACGTTTCGAGCGTTAGCCCTTCGTCAGCATGTTTTGTAAGGTGTCACCCCAAGCATGTATACTTGCATTGCCACATTCCTCGTTTCATTTACCTTTTTTTTGCCACCGTCGCTTCGGCAAATAAAAACATTATAGAGAAGAAAGTTTTATTTTGCACTCGTCTCGCACCATTGCGTCCCGCTGTTCAAATCCAAAACTCGAAATCATGTCGCGTGGTGTGTCATTGTTGTGGATTATTATTTTCTTGCTGTTTTTTCAAGGTTGTTTCTCGCTCATAAAAAAAGACAGCTTCTCTGAATTAAAATTCGATCTGTATACAGACTTGGGCACTTGAAAACACCTGCAGGTGATTTGTCATCCTTAACTACACACAAATACCATGGATTTTGTTATCCGACAGTATACCGAGACAAAATGGCTAAACGTCAGCGACGATCCAGTTTGGCAGTCCACAAATAATTAAACTTCCGAAGAGCTGTTTTAAGATCAAGCTTTAATTTCCCCCTTGCAAACTTTACGTTCATCTCACATTTCTAACGCTAGAAGCAGCTAAGCACGTTGTTCAGTAATTGTCTGATCACATCGGCTATCTTTGCAAGTTCTTATTCCGGTCATCGAGTCAGCTTCCGTCACCACGAAACGTCGTCTAACTGCACGCTTAAATTTTTACTCGAATTTAACTTTTATTTTCAATTAAACTTTGACCTGGAAAAAGTGTTATTTCGTTTCATACAAAGGATATTTCGCTCCATTACGCGATTTGTGAGAGCAGTATCAGAATCCACTGTACGTATTACGGCGTCCATCATGACTGTAACCTATCATGGTGGGTAGTTAAATTTGTTGTTCCGTGAGTGAAAGGACGAGAGAGCGAAGAAAA
Organism: Siderastrea siderea; assembly: GCA_964030785.1. Taxonomy (NCBI): domain Eukaryota; kingdom Metazoa; phylum Cnidaria; class Anthozoa; order Scleractinia; family Rhizangiidae; genus Siderastrea; species Siderastrea siderea. The sequence goes on along the minus strand of OZ034977.1, from coordinate 9,604,223 downwards.
CGACATAAAAAAAAGCAAAACAATTCTGTTTGAATACACATTACACAAATGTATAAAACACTTTTGTTCATAGAAAAGCCAGTTTTTCGTTAGAGTTACTGAATTGAAAAATTTCACCGTGAACAAGGATTCTAACCTTGCAAAATGAAGTACCACGAACGAATAAAGATCTTGAAACAAAATGGACCTACCTTTGCGTCAATTCAAAACTTTCTCCAGCAACCGATATCACGAATTCAAAAAGATTAACAAATCCTTGCAAAAAGTGTCCTTTTGTTATTGAAGTTAGCCGATTTAGGGGGAAAATTAAAAGACACACGGGCAATGGACAGAGAAAATGACAAGTCGGAAAGTGGGTCACTGTAAAACAAACCGAAAGGGTATTAAGAAAAAAAGATAACAAAGATTCGATCGAAGTCCTGTGATCTCACCTGCAAAGCACTGATGAAAGCTGAGCACCATGAGCACCATGGGTCAGCAAATCTGGTAAACTATCGATGGAGAAATTTCGGCTGTGACGTAAGCGTACGCCCACCCGTACAGACACTGCAGGAGGGGGAGGGGAGTGCAAAGTCAACCCGATCGGGGGTGGGGGGTAGAGAATGCTATCTTTTCTTCCGGTGCACGGTGCTTTTGGGCAACAAGTGTGTTTCTTGGAGGGAAATCGTATGACCATCGTCGCTTTTGAAAAAGCCTAAGCTTATTAAGCAAAACGATTGTTCGAAAGTGTTGAAACTTGTAACTTGAGAAAAAATATCTAATATCTATAAATGGAAAGAAAAGTTTAAAACAATTCTCAGTCGTCTTTTTGGTGAAAGGGGAAAAGTTCAAGTTACGAAATTTGCCTTCGAGGACTTCATCAGAACACATTTTCCCAGGAAAACACCCGCACGTTTATCGATCGACCTGCTATCGATAAGTATGGATGAGTATTAAAGTTAACACAAAATTTGTTGATATAACGAACGTGCCCCAGTAATCATCGAACTTTCCTCTAAAGCGCTAGCCAGCGGACAGGGCTCGATTCCCAGAGGGGGAAGAAAGACTGTTTCTTTTTTCTTTTTAACTACTTCAGTGAGATCATTTTCAGAAATTAATAAGTACTACCCAAAAAATGTGGAGCTCCGCTTTCAGACTTGTCTTAATCTATATATTAAAAGTAACACGGTAACTGACTTCAATTAGTTTAACCCCCCCCCCCCCCCGGTCCGAATTTTTTCCTTAAAAAAAGCGCATTTTTCACCGTTAAAGCGGTTTTTTGAGTGCTATGTTGCCAAATGCCACTAAACTTTTCTACAAAAGTATTTTCTTACAATTAAACTAGATTTTGAGCCAGCTTCTGTTGTAAATTGTACAATATTTTGACTTCACGCATGCGCATAAGCCAAAATTTTTTTTTTTGCGGATTCATTTCCAATTTTTTTCTCGCTTCTTTTGCTTTCCTGTTTCTCTCCCTTTCTTTTCTCTTTATCTTCTACATCCCCTTTCTATCCACGGGAAATGTTTTGGCCTCAGTCCTTCAAAAAACCTGGAAATGGAACATTGATCAACTAGGTGACTTGGCCTATTTTACCACCAACTTTGCACCCAAAATTGGACACGTTTTTTCTGGTATAGCTCTGCCAGAATTTGGTCGATATTCAAAATGGACACACATATTGATGGATCTGTCCTTGCTGTATTAGCTGCTTATCAAAACAATTTGGTGACGTCAAAAATGATGACGTCACGAGTGGTTCAATGGTTCCCGACGTTAACGTCGGGAAAATACTAGTCTTGACGGGAAAGAGTTAAGGTAAGTTTTTTCCTTAAAATTTGATAATCCCGCGTCTTTTCGAACTTTCCCTATCCCTAACCCGTTTTATCTTTGTTTTATCTTCTTTTTTATTCGTTCAAGGTTCGCTTAACTTTAAACGCGCGAAAATAAATCAGTGAAAAGGAAAATGAAATGTTAAGATAGATATAATAACATTCTGCAACCTTTCCTAATCCAAAATGCATAGGACTGTTTACATGGACGATATTTGATTTGATTGTTTGATTTTTTTATGTGATTTTTTGCTGCGATTTTCGAGCGCCAATTTTCAGAGACTATTAACCCTCAGCCGTACAAGGGACTAGGACAGATGGATGCCCCCCCCCCCCCCCCCCCTCGTAAGGTTTCTCTTGGATTTTTTCATCTGCACCTGCCGTTTTCAGTAGCTGTATGCATACCCTTAGACACATTTTGTCACAAGATTGGTGAGGAGTGGTTGCTATGGTTGCGAAATATGACGCCACAAGTAGCGGTTGGTCAAGCCATTTTTTGGATAAAAGTGCGTGTTTTTCACCTTCTTTAGGTTAAAAAAGCACAGAATTTAACCTAATTAAAAACAGCAAAGTGTTTCTGATTATGTCATAGCGTACATGTCTAGTGTAAAAAAATTCAATTTCCGCCGTTTTTTGACAGTTACTAATTTTAGGTAAAATCCAGGATGGCGGCTAATATGGTCGCCATCTTGGATGACGTCACGGGCTCCCAGCAACGCCACAATCCATTATATATAATTATCAGGTAGAGCTTATCAAAAGGCTTTCTATCAAAGGTAAAATCTTTGCTAAATATTAAAACACAGCAATAACTCAAGGAAGCGGTTCCATCTACTCGGCAATCGTCCTTGAATTTCTTGAAAGTCCTGGCATACGGAGCTCGTGCCAGCAGTGCTAGCGGCAGTGAAAAGCGAGTTTTCCTACGTCATCATCCATCATCATAACATTGGGTACATTGCCATATGGATTACATGATGTCATTTGCTAATTGTCCAGTTTCCACCACTCTAGCCAGGGGGCGCGAAATCAACGAGGGCGACTTGCATAAAACTTCACGTCCGGCGAAACTTATAACGCCAGACGTTCACTCCAGTCAAAGTCACTATTTCAACGTCTGTCGTTAGCTGTTACGTCCAGCGTTAAGTTTTTGCAATGATAGATAACCAACGAGGTGCATAGCAGCGACCTGGTTATAATTATTCGATATCCAGCAAGTCCGAGTAGAATAATTGTTTTATTGAAACCTCGACCTCTATAATTGTTATAATATCAAGACAGAAAGAAAAAAACGAGTAGGAGATAAAGAGGGACAAGAATCGGTCACATAACTGGACGAAAGAGGCGCCAAAAGCTTGCTAAGTGTGCAGCGTTTCTCTCCAAAGATGAATGAATCAAAATGACACTGCTCCGAACAGAAGTGAACGATGTGGCACAAGTTTTGGGAAAATATCTACTAATTTTTGGCTCTGAAATGTGGTGCGTGTTTGATTTTTATTGTTATAATCAACGTTCAAAGTGGATTGAAGCTGTACGATTTTACCATATTTGCTGCGGGAGTTGAAAAGGAGCAAGACTGTAATCCGTTCGCACAACGGCATCATCATGTGCTCGTTTAATCGAACTGAAGACAGAATTTTAACTTGAACAGGTTATCTCTATGCAGCTCAGAAACAGGATTACTGTAGTGAGGAACGTCAGAATTCACCATCTTAGTTTGTTAAGGCAAGGCACAAAACGCAGTTGTTCTCAGTTTAGAGGTTGCGGACGGAATGGTAAAAACAACACTCAACTGAACTCCTTTTACATAGCATCCGATTTGTATCAGAACATTTGGAGCTTTTGAAACAGAGAGCTACAGCGAGTACAGGTAAACCAGAGTCAACTTTGCGTGGTGTAGCCAAAAACTGTCGCCCTTCCTTCTTTCTTGGTCGTTTGTTCGGTACTTGTTTAGATTGCTTCTTCATTTTCGCACTGACTCGCCATGAATGTGTGACAGATTTTATTAAATGCTTCTCTCCCATTTTACTGTGTTTTGTTTTGTCTTGTCTTGACATTTCGGAGTAGAACACCTTCCTGATAAAACCTACTGCTTGTAAATCTATTATGATCGACGTGACGATGAAAGAAATTAATTGTAAACACAACGCTAAAGGCTTACCGTATTTTTTCGATTAAACGCCCGGGGCGTTTATTTAAAAGTCGGCCTCGTAGTCCCGGCGTTTATTCGGGGTCCGGCGTTTATTAAGTAAATGCAGTTTTCAATATTGGAAGTTTATTAAACCAAGAATTAAAATTCATCAAAAACGTTTAAAAAATGTGAAACAATGTCATCAACTTTGTCTCATCTAAGTGAATCTGGTAAGTTATCTTAGAAAAACATCACTGACAGACGTACATGAAACACGGAGGAAGTGTAGCGGTAACTGCTCGAGAGCGTACTGTGCAAACAACTTTGAACAAGGTGGTGGCGAGGTTCCTTCTCCATCAGTTCTGAGAAAGGCAAAATTATGGAACGATTCAATTGCAAGGAACTGTTGAAGAAACGCTGGAGACCCTCGAGATGATCCCTGCTTGATGCACAAGCCCGCAGAAAAGTGACGGCACCATGATTTAAATAATTGACACGATACCTGATGCGTCGTTTGTTTCATCTCTCAAATGTCTAAAATCATCTGCAAAGCTGGTTGCTGGGATTGCAACGAATTCTACACTTTCTGTACTTTTGTAAAAGGTAGTTTGGTTCGAATATTGGTGTATAAATTAGTGCATAAATTCAAATATAGTGGTAGAAAGAGCACTAGTATGCAATCGCGACACATAATCCTGATTCAATAAACCCTTCTCGAATAAACGCCGGGACCCCGAATAAACGCCGGGGCGTTTATTTTAAACTCAGCCCTGTAGACCCGGCGTTTAATCGAGAAAATACGGTAAATTTCTAGTTCTACACAGTTTCTTGTCGTATTAAGAAATCAGGCACTCCACAACAATTTTGATTTGTGTCTCAGTGACGCTGTTGGAATTTCTGCTTGATTTAAATTCGATACAAAGTGATTTTTCTCGTTCATTTTCTTCACCAGGACTTGCTCGAGTGGAAAAAAATTCAACTCAAAAAATTCATCTTTAAAGATAAAAAACAAGGGAAAACATAAAGCCAAAAGCCCAATGCGGACCGCTGAGGAAACAGTAAACTCGACTTATTTTTCTTCACAAAGAAGACTTCAGCACGACTTTCACCCACAGCTCTTTTTGCAGCGTTGCTTGGAAAGCTAATTAAGGTCAAGAAGAGTACTCGTGAAACTACATAATGAACTCATTTAAGTTGTTCCCGGCAGCGACTCGACAGACTTTGCAATCTAAATCCTGGTACGCATTTCTCACTGATTCGCATGCCCACTGGCTGTGTAGTTCTGTAAATCATCAAACAACTTTACTAAAATAAATAATATCGCCCAGGCATCAGGCCTTTTACTGGGAAAAGTCACCGAATCTTCCAAGCACAGTTATCGAGGGAAAATGGTACAACTTTTTGGCCGGCGAATATTACTCGAGTGTTTTAAAGAACACACCCAAAACTATTTTTTGGAAGCTTTTAGAACCTCTTTTTAGACAAAATGGCTTTAGACCGGAACTGTTTCACTTATAGTTACTTGAATAACTTTTTTCATTTCGATCTCTAACTAGAGACACGCTGAAATGGCTAAGAGGTTAAAAAAAAAAACAAAAAAAAAAAAACAAACAAACAAACACCAAAACCATGCTACACTGAACTCACTCACTGGATCGGCGATTCTAATTTATTTTAGTTACTAAACTGGGACAGAGATGGCATTCCCTTCATATAAGGAAGCTGAAAAATATAACAATACAGGGAACTGGTAAAATATTCCACAACTGAAAAGACATATAGAGCTTTACAATAAGACTGTAAACTTGACGACAGAGCGACTCTTCAGTTTGTTGGATAATTAAATTAGCAATCAGTCAAAACAACCCAATGTGCGGTGACGAATACTAAACTGGATCGAGAAAACAACACCGACCCAGTCTAAAATAGTCGCACTATCTAATTTTGGAATAAAATGTAAACCAGTTGCGAAATAAGAATTGCTCAAAAAACGAACTTTAAAGAAAAAACCTTAAAAGATTACGCACTGAACTGTAATATGAGATTGAGCGTATATCAGATCGCTTATTTTTTGAAATTCCTTGAATGGTTAAACGTAGAAAAAGGGACAACTGACTTTCACAAAACTAAAACTAAAACTGCATTGAATAAGCACTTGCTTGCCTGCATTCATATATACATGTAAAAGTAAAACTAACTAGAATCACTGGTGTGCTTGGCCGAGCTGGTAAACGAACACAAACACGATGCTCGACAATCCTCGACAGGCGACAACGTCGTTCCCGGGGTACTCTCTCCTTATGACATAGGAAAACTCAGTTTGTGCCGCGTACTGAACTCTGATTGGTCAATTTTAATTTCAGTGACGCAGACAGTATGGCAGGGTAGTCTTGATTCTTCTTCAAGTTTGAAATTCTTGGGATTATTTCTGTGACCACTAAAAACATATTACACTGCACTTGGGATTACACACATCTATTCATTGGGCATGGATCAAGAAAAAGTTCTTTGAAGCTAAGAAATCAAACTATAGACCCCTGACCTCTCGGAAGCGACTACGTTCGTTATTTAGCGACGACTTCAGCGTGAAATTTTGGTTGGTTGTTTCTGTAAGAAGACTCAGAATTTTTTTCTGTGAAAGACTTTCGATTGTCTGTCGTTCTACACTCTTTTTTTATGACCTTTTCTTATAAGAACGTTGAAGCTGAAATTGAGCCAGACGTTAAGAACATGCTAAGAACGAAGCCAACCTGCGGAGAGTGTGAGAAAAAGAACTTTCACTCAGTTCTAAACCCGTTTCTGCATCGAGCTAAAGACAAGTATAGTAGCAGCATGAACGTGTATCGAGTTACATATAGCGGATATGTATGTAACAGCCTTAAAGTGAAGTTTGTAGAGATCAGGCTATTACCTTCTTGTCATTCTCAACCGTGGAAGAGCAATGAAGTGAATTCACCAAGAAAAAAACAACAACAGTGAAAAGGGAAACTAATTAAGTAGTAACATTAATTCATTACATTTAAAGCGTTTTGGGGTCCAAAAGAATATATTTATGAACGTTTCAGGCTCAGAACATAAAAAATTAACAACATCCACTTTAATTTCAGCCTCTACCGCAAATCTACACGTGCAATGACATTTGCTCACACTGAGTAACCCATCACTGTCACAGTGCAGTAGTACTTGAGTGTCATTATGTTTTCCCGGGTAAGCCCTCTTTCTAATAAATGTTTCTTCTCGTTTCTTCAGATCTCCTCCCAGATGCAGTGACCAGATCTTCGTTCGCCAATGAGAAAATATATTTTACCGCTGATCAGAAATCTAAGCTTGACGCTCTGTTCCAGAAGAATAAATATCCAAGCCGAAAGGAGAAAGCAGCTTTGGCGATTGAGCTCGATGTTCCTCTGGCAAAAGTAATGGTATGTTTGCAAGTTAATTTTCCTGTTCCCCGTAAAAGGTATCCCACAATATATAGATAATTTACTCGGTGTGCTTTGCGGAAAGATGTAGGGTGGTGTCGAGTGAATGACCGAGTACGATCATGTACAATGACTTCGCACTTGAAAAATATACTAGCTTTAACTAGAATGGCCTTAAACAACATCTCGCTGTTCAGGATCGAATTTGCAGGGTTACCTGCTTAACTTGTGCAAGTTTTAAACTAGAAATCAGTTCAGATTGACCAATGAAATTTGTGTACTTGAAGCTTTTATATTTCGTAAAATTGTTAGCACCTTTGAGCTTATCGTTCCTTTCTTACTGGATTACCGGAGAGACTTTTAATTAAAGAAACTTGCTAATTTCTCTCAGTCTTTAAATTCAAATTCACCTGAAAGCTGAGTATTCAGTATACTTAATGCATTTCAACGCAGCAATGTCTCACGGTTATTTTTTCTTACAGACCTGGTTCTCTAATCGCCGTCAAAAGTGGAAAAAGGAGCAGAGAAAAGGAATCGTTGGACCTTCTGGAATCCGCCCAATCCTTCCCAGATCATCTCTGATTCAGCCTTCCTATCAGTGGTCCTTCCAGAGGACTGTTGGCTTCATTCGCTCAGCTGAAATCTCTTCCGTATCACTGCAATGGTTTCCATGTTCGCTTCAGTCTGTCCAAGCTCCGCTGGAGTCAGCCTCGAACCCAATCATGAGAACAGCTGCTGCCGAACCTGCACCGTTACCGTACCATCAGTCTTATTCACCGTTCCGTGTTCCAGTACGTACGACTACTCAGCAGTATCCAGAAACCAACTCTGTGGAGACATCGGCAACGTCGTACCCGATTCATTTCTTCCCGCCTGCGCCTGCGCCCGCGCCCGTGCAAAATCCCATTACCACGTCGTCTGAAAGCTGTCAAGTGCCGCTCCATACTGCAGATCCCAAGTCTCTTGCGGAAGAGTATCCGTTTTCCTATTCTATTGCAAAGGAACTGCCGCACATCTTTGAAAATGTGGATGAAGATGAAATCCTGGAACACCCACTCACGCCCTCGTTTGAGCAACCGGTCGAGTTTGAGTCAGATTGGGACGCCTTGCCGCTCGAATCAGATCAGTCCGTGGGATCCTCGACACGTTCCAGCGAAGACTTCACCGACTGCGACCAGCCAAGGAGATACCATTCATGTTGCTTTGCAAGTTACGAGGCTTGTTCTTTACCACCGATGATAAACTTTTCCTGTGGATTTTTGTCCAAAGGAAGTAACTCTAGGTTTTATAGGCAAGATTAATGAACTTTAAGGACAATTAGTGTAGTGGAAAAAGCTTTTTATGTAAGCAGTCTAAGAAGATTTACTAAAGGAAAATGAACACATTAATTTTTAACTCGATCAATCGTTCGATTATTGTCGCCTTTTTGATAGCGTCGCTAACTGTAACTTTAAGCTTTTCACCCTTCTTCGTCATCCTCAAAAGTCAAACTGTTAAGTTTGTAACATTATCGCAGTGATTAAATAAAAAAAATGTTGGAGTAAAAAGAAATCAATGGTTTCTTTTTTGTTTCATTTCATTACTTTTGAATCCGTCTATTTTTCGATTATTGAACTCCCTTCCCTTCCGCCCCTTTTCTTGCTCAGACTAAAAATAAAAAAGCGGGAATTTTTTTTCGGGACTCCCACCAGGGATAGCCAGGACTTTGAACACAACGAAATCTGCGTTACGGATTCAAAGCTGGGAAAGAAAAATATACATTATCAAAAGAGCGCGCGAACGCTTTCTACCAGCTCTACTCGCGTTCCGTGAATTATCTGCGCACCAAAGGAAAGAAAACTTTCTTTATCTCTCTCTCCATCAAATCTAACGTGTTCAATTTGGACACTTTTTTCACATTTTTGTGACAACCGCTAAAGCCGAAACTTTAGTAGCTTGGCAAAAGAGACGAGCAGCGCCTTTCTTTTTTTTCTGTCTTTTTCATGAATCGGACTTACCAGATTTGCAGTATCTGGATTTTAGCAGCTTACTCTACATAAGCATCCTTTCCCGTGTTGGTTGCTAGTGAAATTAATCACACAAGGGCCGGCCTGATTAAGAGAGGTATTAAACCCAGGAATGACAAGAAAACACTCCGCTATAGTGCTTACGTACGCTCAGACTTTTTCTCCCTTGCCTTGCAGGGGAAGAATTCTCGACCACAAAGTATGCTCCCAGATTAGCTTTTTTTCCGACAGGCCACTCTTTTCATGGAGCGATCCATAATATAAGGCTGATCATGTAAAAGTCACGTGGCATTCTCTAAGTGTCTGTTCATTATACTGTAGTTAGCTCAAGACATGAACGAGATATTTGAATCACCTGAATCCCCGGCATGATTTCTAAAAAAATAAAAATGTTTTAAGAAGTGGGTGGTAACGTATTTTTCCTTTCAAGACACTTTTCAGTGAATTATAAAGTGAGAGAATAAAATCTATTTGTAGCTAGTATAATGCATAAACAATTACGCTGAGTTATCACAAATCTTTTCAAACTTGAAAACAATAGATTTACAGAGAAAATGACTCCAGGTTTTACATATTCTTAATACGCACCAAAGTGAGTGAAAACTGATTAGAGTGTATAACACTCGTCTTTGTCCTCTTGGCCGCGCTCAACGGATTAAATTTAAGAAAGAAAATGTTGTATTATACGGTAAATTAATAGTTGAACCTAAGGTTTTCAGTTTTTCCTCCCTCTACCATAAAAAATAAAATTGATTATGACTGGTAATAGGTTTAAGCTTCTTCATATCTGTAAATTTTGTATGCGCAAACTCGCGAAAAAATCCGCAAGAAATTTTTTATGCTGGTCTTTGCGCAAATTTATCGTTCTCTATCGAACCTTCGGCGCAAAATGATGCTTACTTGGTCTAGGTGTGATTTTTATTCAACTTAAGCCTGTGCTCCATGCATTCTTTTATCGTGTATTAAAATCAATAATTTGAAAGTTGCTTTTTTGCTTTCTATCGGTGGCACAAACAACATATCAGTAGCAGCATATCAGTAGCACTTAAAAAATGTTTATCTGAAATATTTCATTGCGATACTTTTACTTTTGCATTAGTCTTGGCTTTGCGCGTGCTTTGTTTTAATGAGCCTTTTGTTGTGTATAAAATCACACCCAGAAATAGCCTACTGACTTGCCATCGAGTGCTGGTACGAATGGAAATCTTTCGTAAACTTGCGCAAAAATGACAGTGGTTAATTTTCTAGCTAACAAAAGCAAACTTTAGAGTCCGATGTATTCAGTGTTTCCCTCGCAAGCAATGCTACCTGGAACAAAAAGTACTTTCTACCCAGAAACTGGCGGTATCTGTTTAAATACAAGATCTTTATTTTTTCTATTAGCACGTGTGGCCCATATCTCGAAAATAATTTATCACGAAACTTCTACTATTGCAATGTCTTGGCTTTACGCATACCCCCTTTTGGTAACCTTTTGTGCTTATGAGTGCATGGCTTACCGAAAGCTGCTAAGAAGTTAATTTTTTTTCATAAAATTTTCGTTAACTGAGAACGAAGTCAGTCACATACAGGTCTGACGGCATAGTCCTTTGAAAAAGGGTCCAAATTTTACAAAATTTTTATCGAGCACGGCGATTTTAGGTGTGACTTTAGTCAACAAAGGAAAATAATCCAATTCATGTTTTTTCTTTCTCACGGCAAACTGTGCAAGCGAAAAAAAAACACCCTTTTTTACACAATACTGGAAAACTTTTCTACCTACAGGAGACTCTGGAATAGAGTTAAACTATGGTTTGACAAAGATGATCGCAATTCCCGGACTCTCCTTTTTCATGCTAGAAGAGATTAACATGCGTGTTCGACATATCGGAAACAATCTAGCTCAAACCGTACACGGAATTTCCTTTGCTTTGCGCGTTGTTACCCTTTACACACTTGCGTTGTGAAAAAAGAATCGCACCTAGCAATTTCTTATTGATTAGCCCACTTTTCGTTTATTGAGGGAAATGCAGAGTCACACAAAGGACTGACTGCAAAGTACGTTGAAAAAGATATAAGAAAAGAATATTTTCGAGTCGCACACAGGGAGAAGACATTTTCCTGTGGTCGCGTGTGTTCAGTGTTCCTTTTTTTCCTGCTTCTGATACGGGACAAGGACAATTTATCCTTTATTTCCAGAGCAAAATGTTCGCGAGGTTTAAATTTCGTGATATTGTAGGTGAATCACGAACAACGTGCGAGAATTAATCTATCACGAAAAGTAATCTTGCTCGCGAAGTAATAAAAGGCATTTAAGTATTTACATGCAATTCACGATGTTAACAACATTTTCTTTTATCATTTTTAATTACCAAACCTCACACTATATTCAAAATGATTTGATAAGTGGGTGGTGAGATATTTCATTGTTCTTTTCTAGACACTTTTCAGCCAATCACGAAGTGCGATAAATCTATTTCTAGCTGAGCTAATTACTCTGTGAACAATAACTCTAAGTTGTTTACAAATCCTTTCGATTTCTAAACAATAGATTTATAAACAACACGCGTCCTCCTAAACATATAAATTGAGTCAATAGCTCTCAGTTCATCAGTTTGAAAAGCTACTCGCTTCAGTAAGATTAGTGACGACTTTCAACATGGTTAGTTCTGTAACTTTCCCCAAAGAGGTGTGGTCAGTAGAATCAGCAAAGCGAAAGCTGAACTTCGACAGGCCGAGAACCAACGGGATGGAAACCGAAGTCACCCGAGCGCCGATCTGGAAAAGGTTGCTAAAATGGCATTAAAAATCGCGTGTACAAATGGAAGTTTTTATCTTTTCCCTCGGATCTCGTCGAACAAGAAACTGAGTCCGGCTTACGTGCTACACATACGTGTAAAATCCCAAAACGTAAAAATGAGGGCTAAAAGGCGGGAATGCGAGATTTTCCCGCCCACGTGAATTGCTCTTCAAGGTCCGGTTCAGTCAAAACAGGATTAAACAAACCCAGGATTAGCGTCAGTTTTTAATTTCGTTAACTGGCTTTAACATGACAGGTAGATTTATTGACCCCGTAGTTACAGGAGTTTTTTCCAGATAAAATTATTCATATGGCGATCTGATTCATACGGAGTACACGGCCTGAACAGGATCGTAAGTTGAGAATTAGAATGCAAGAAAATCGTCCTAGAGGGAGTGGTGCGGCACATGGCTGCGCTCGCCGATTTTTTTCTTGCGCCATATTACGCACTATACACTAAGAGCCACTGAGAAGCATGTTCACGGGCAACGGAGACTAAAAAAAAAAGAGAGAATTTTGCAAGCTCGCAAGTATATTCAAAACATTGAGCTATCGCGCTTGCACTTAATTATTCAAAATTTTCTAAGTGTTTACCTTGCAATGTAGGATAAGGACGGGTGGGAATTCTTATTTGTGTGATTTTATAACAACTTTGCCAACTTCGTCCCTCGCAAACTCATAAAAGCCATTTGAGTATTATAAGTTGAAGACGTCAAAGAGTTTTTTGTCAGGGTTGTTGTTATTGTTGTTGGTTTATTTTATTTTCAGATGAATCCAAAGTAATCAAGCTGTTTTGATAAGTGTTCGGTGAGATATTTTATTGTTCTTTTCGACTCACTTTTCAGCCAATTACGAGGTGAGATAAATCTCTCTATAGCTGAGCTAATTACGATGGAAAAATAACTCGAAGTTCTTTACAAATCCTTTCAATTTGTAAACAATAGATATATAAACAACACGCGTCCTCCTAAACATATAAATTGAGTAACTAATTCTCAGTTCATCAGTTTTACAAGCTACTCGCTAAAGTATTACACACAAAGACTTTTAAAATGATTAGCTCCGTGAGTCTCTCTAACGAGCAGCGTTTAGTAGAATCTGCGAAGCGAAAGATGAACTTCGACGAGCCGAGAATCAACCGGATGGAAACCGAAGTTACACGAGCGCCGATTTGGAAAAGGAAGAGGGGCCGTCGTCTGAACTTCGGAGAAACCGATCCTTCGTTGTTACTGTCCTGTCCCGGTGAGCAAAACGTTTAACTAGAATGCGAGTTTTGAATGTTCTGTTTGCATGTTCATGGTTAGCATTGAAGTTCTCAAGATTAGGTTTTCGTATAAGAGGAAAAGAGAATTCAAAACGTTTGCGAACACAATACCAGATGAGTTACAAAGAACCCCAGCTCAGTTGCGCTCTGGAGTTAAGTTTGCAAATGAATGTTTCTCGGCCAGGTTTTATTATTGTGGGAATTTTATCCAGCTGCGGTATTCTGCGGTTAATATGGTGACTCCAAATTCACATTTAAATCGAGTTTGTTATCCGTTGTAAGAAGACTCAGAATTTTTTTCTGTGAAAGACTTTCGATTGTCTGTCGTTCTACACTCTTTTTTAATGACCTTTTCTTATAAGAACGTTGAAGCTGAAATTGAGCCAGACGTTAAGAACATGCTAAGAACGAAGCCAACCTAAGAGTGTGAGAAAAAGAACTTTCACTCAGTTCTAAACCCGTTTCTGCATCGAGCTAAAGACAAGTATAGTAGCAGCATGAACGTGTATCGAGTTACATATAGCGGATATGTATGTAACAGCCTTAAAGTGAAGTTTGTAGAGATCAGGCTATTACCTTCTTGTCATTCTCAACCGTGGAAGAGCAATGAAGTGAATTCACCAAGAAAAAAACAACAACAGTGAAAAGGGAAACTAATTAAGTAGTAACATTAATTCATTACATTTAAAGCGTTTTGGGGTCCAAAAGAATATATTTATGAACGTTTCAGGCTCAGAACATAAAAAATTAACAACATCCACTTTAATTTCAGCCTCTACCGCAAATCTACACGTGCAATGACATTTGCTCACACTGAGTAACCCATCACTGTCACAGTGCAGTAGTACTTGAGTGTCATTATGTTTTCCCGGGTAAGCCCTCTTTCTAATAAATGTTTCTTCTCGTTTCTTCAGATCTCCTCCCAGATGCAGTGACCAGATCTTCGTTCGCCAATGAGAAAATATATTTTACCGCTGATCAGAAATCTAAGCTTGACGCTCTGTTCCAGAAGAATAAATATCCAAGCCGAAAGGAGAAAGCAGCTTTGGCGATTGAGCTCGATGTTCCTCTGGCAAAAGTAATGGTATGTTTGCAAGTTAATTTTCCTGTTCCCCGTAAAAGGTATCCCACAATATATAGATAATTTACTCGGTGTGCTTTGCGGAAAGATGTAGGGTGGTGTCGAGTGAATGACCGAGTACGATCATGTACAATGACTGCGCACTTGAAAAATATGCTAGCTTTAACTAGAATGGCCTTAAACAACATCTCGCTGTTCAGGATCGAATTTGCAGGGTTATCTGCTAAACTTGTGCAAGTTTTAAACTAGAAATCAGTTCAGATTGACCAATGAAATTTGTGTACTTGAAGCTTTTATATTTCGTAAAATTGTTAGTACCTTTGAGCTTATCGTTCCTTTCTTACTGGATTGCCGGAGAGAATTTTAATTAAAGAAACTTGCTAATTTCTCTCAGTCTTTAAATTCAAATTCACCTGAAAGCTGAGTATTCAGTATACTTAATGCATTTCAACGCAGCAATGTCTCACGGTTATTTTTTCTTACAGACCTGGTTCTCTAATCGCCGTCAAAAGTGGAAAAAGGAGCAGAGAAAAGGAATCGTTGGACCTTCTGGAATCCGCCCAATCCTTCCCAGATCATCTCTGATTCAGCCTTCCTATCAGTGGTCCTTCCAGAGGACTGTTGGCTTCATTCGCTCAGCTGAAATCCCTTCCGTATCACTGCAATGGTTTCCATGTTCGCTTCAGTCTGTCCAAGCTCCGCTGGAGTCAGCCTCGAACCCAATCATGAGAACAGCTGCTGCCGAACCTGCACCGTTACCGTACCATCAGTCTTATTCACCGTTCCGTGTTCCAGTATGTACGACTACTCAGCAGTATCCAGAAACCAACTCTGTGGAGACATCGGCAACCTCGTACCCGATTCATTTCTTCCCGCCTGCGCCCGCGCCCGTGCAAAATCCCATTACCACGTCGTCTGAAAGCTGTCAAGTGCCGCTCCATACTGCAGATCCCAAGTCTCTTGCGGAAGAGTATCCGTTTTCCTATTCTATTGCAAAGGAACTGCCGCACATCTTTGAAAATGTGGATGAAGATGAAATCCTGGAACGCCCACTCACCCCCTCGTTTGAGCTACCGGTCGAGTTTGAGTCAGATTGGGACGCCTTGCCGCTCGAATCAGATCAGTCCGTGGGATCCTCGACACGTTCCAGCGAAGACTTCACCGACTGCGACCAGCCAAGGAGATACCATTCATGTTGCTTTGCAAGTTACGAGGCTTGTTCTTTACCACCGATGATAAACTTTTCCTGTGGATTTTTGTCCAAAGGAAGTAACTCTAGGTTTTATAGGCAAGATTAATGAACTTTAAGGACAATTAGTGTAGTGGAAAAAGCTTTTTATGTAAGCAGTCTAAGAAGATTTACTAAAGGAAAATGAACACATTAATTTTTAACTCGATCAATCGTTCGATTATTGTCGCCTTTTTGATAGCGTCGCTAACTGTAACTTTAAGCTTTTCACCCTTCTTCGTCATCCTCAAAAGTCAAACTGTTAAGTTTGTAACATTATCGCAGTGATTAAATAAAAAAAAATGTTGGAGTAAAAAGAAATCAATGGTTTCTTTTTTGTTTCATTTCATTACTTTTGAATCCGTCTATTTTTCGATTATTGAACTCCCTTCCCTTCCGCCCCTTTTCTTGCTCAGACTAAAAATAAAAAAGCGGGAATTTTTTTTTGGGACTCCCGCCAGGGATAGCCAGGACTTTGAACACAACGAAATCTGCGTTACGGATTCAAAGCTGGGAAAGAAAAATATACATTATCAAAAGAGCGCGCGAACGCTTTCTACCAGCTCTTCTCGCGTTCCGTGAATTATCTGCGTACCAAAGGAAAGAAAACTTTCTTTATCTCTCTCTCCATCAAATCTAACGTGTTCAATTTGGACACTTTTTTCACATTTTTGTGACAACCGCTAAAGCCGAAACTTTAGTAGCTTGGCAAAAGAGACGAGCAGCGCCTTTCTTTTTTTTCTGTCCTTTTCATGAATCGGACTTACCAGATTTGCAGTATCTGGATTTTAGCAGCTTACTCTACATAAGCATCCTTTCCCGTGTTGGTTGCTAGTGAAATTAATCACACCAGGGCCGGCCTGATTAAGAGAGGTATTAAACCCAGGAATGACAAGAAAACACTCCGCTATAGTGCTTACGTACGCTCAGACTTTTTCTCCCTTGCCTTGCAGGGGAAGAATTCTCGACCACAGAGTATGCTCCCAGATTAGCTTTTTTTCCGACAGGCCACTCTTTTCATGGAGCGATCCATAATATAAGGCTGATCATGTAAAAGTCACGTGGCATTCTCTAAGTGTCTGTTCATTATACTGTAGTTAGCTCAAGACATGAACGAGATATTTGAATCACCTGAATCCCCGGCATGATTTCTAAAAAAATAAAAATGTTTTGATAAGTGGGTGGTGACGTATTTTTCCTTTCAAGACACTTTTCAGCGAATTATAAAGTGAGAGAATAAAATCTATTTGTAGCTAGTATAAGGCATAAACAATTACGCTGAGTTATCACAAATCTTTTCGAACTTGAAAACAATAGATTTACAGAGAAAATGACTCCAGGTTTTACATATTCTTAATATGCACCAAAGTGAGTGAAAACTGATTAGAGTGTATAACACTCGTCTTTGTCCTCTTGGCCGCGCTCAACGGATTAAATTTAAGAAAGAAAATGTTGTATTATACGGTAAATTAATAATTGGACCTTAGGTTTTCAGTTTTTCCTCCTTCTAACATAAAAAATAAAATTGATTATGACTGGTAATAGGTTTCCACTTAAGCTTCTTCATATCTTTAAATTTTGTATCCGCAAACTCGCGAAAAATTCGCAAGAAATTTCTTATGCTGGTCTTTGCGCAAATTTACCGTTCTCTATCGAACCTTCGGCGCAAAATGATGCTTGCTTGGTCTAGGTGTGATTTTTATTCAACTTAAGCCTGTGCTCCATGCATTCTTTTATCGTACATTAAAATCGATAATTTGAAAGTTGCTCTTTTGCTTTCTATCGGTGGCACAAACAACAAAAAACTTACTCTTTTTTGTAACAGCATATCAGTAGCACTTAAAAATGTCTGTCTGAAATATTTCATTGCGATACTTTTACTTTTGCATTAGTCTTGGCTTTGCGCGTGCTTTGTTTTAACGAGCCTTTTGTTGTGTAAAAAATCACACCTAGAAATAGGCTACTGTCACTTGTCCATCGAGTGCTGATACGAATGGAAATCTTTCGTAAACTTAAGTAAAAAGGATAGTGATAAATTTTCTAGCTAGGTGTGATTTTTATTTAACAAAAGTAAAGAGCCCGATGTATTCAGTGTTTTCCTCGCAAGCAATACTACCTTGAACAAAAAGTACTTTCTACCTAGAAACTGGCGATATCTGTTTAAATACATATATATTATTTGCCGGCCGGGAGGTCCGTATTGAGAAAAACTGTGCCAGAGGTCTTGAGTACGGCCCGAGGCCGCAGGCCGAGGGCCGTGCTCAAGACCGAGGGCACAGTTTTTCTCAATACGGACCGACCAAGGCCGGCAAATAATATTTTTATTTTTTTCTTGTTGTTTTTCAAAAGTTAAACGTGTCTTGTTGTTTTCGGAAAGCAACGTTTTGCAAGCGCGCGTAAAATGAACCCTGAAACGAAGCCGTTTGTGACACCAGAGCAGCAAAATACGCTTTTTTACTCTGTTAAAACTCAGAAATCACAGGAAGCAATATAACTAAAAGAAACCCCTTTATTTTCCCAAATTTCGATACATGTAGCTAACTCCTGCTCGATTTACTCGAGCCGTACCGTTGACCGCGGTCAAGATCGGAAAATTCCGCCCGCTCCCGGAACCAATCAGATTGCAGGATTTGGTTCATCTTGCCCGCTCACGCGCTGAGAAAAAAATAAAGGCTCCTTATTTTCTCTATTAGCACGTGTGGCCCATATCTCGAAAATAATTGATCACGAAACTTCTACCGTTGCAATGTCTTGGCTTTACGCATACCCCCTTTTGGTAACCTTTTGTGCTTATGAGTGCATGGCTAACCGAAAGCTGCTAAGAAGTTATTTTTTTTGATAAAATTTTCGTTAACTGAGAACGAAATCAGTTACATACAGCTCTGACGGCAAAGTCCTTTGAAAAAGGGTCCAAATTTTACAATTTTTATCGCGCACGGCGACTTTAGGTGTGAATTTAGTCAACAAAGGAAAATAATCCAATGCATGTTCTTTCTTTCTCACGGCACACAGTGGCAGCGAACTAGGGTAAAACGGTGCGAGGTAAAAGACAAACATTTCTAGTTGTTCTTAGCTAAATTAATGTGATCAAATTATTATTATCTCTTCATTTTTTCTTGCTGGCAAGGATTACACATGTCTGCCTCGTGAGTTGCATGCCCTGTATTATCATTAATAGAAACAGGACTTGCCCAATTGTCAAAGGAACTTAGTTAACTTTCTTTAATAGTCTGAAAATATCCAGAGTTTTGGTATCAGTTTTGTAAGCTTCTTAAACGGGCATTAAGGCCAGGCCAACAGTTCTAATTATTTCAGGGTGCAAGGCAGTTAATGGCAGTAAGTGAGAGTTGAATGCCAAACGAAAGGAAGAGCTTTAACTTAGTTTGAGCTTGTTCCTGAAAGCCATTTATTTTTCGTTAGTCTGTTCGATTTGTTAGTGATATTCTCGCACGCTCCAGGTTCCTGTGCGGTGCGTGTTTTTCCTCACTTTTCCTGATCTTTGGTCAAATGAAAGAAGTGAGGGGTGATTCCAGTCAATTCGCCAACAAACAAAGGTCGCCCAGACTTGAAAACTCACCTACACAGAGAAACAGTAATAATTCAAAGACCATTTTTTCAAATTGGTTGTTGGTTGTGTGCACTTTTTGTGGGTGAGTTGCTATTTAGCGGAAATTACCAAGTTGTAGATATCACTTAAGGTGGAAGTTACTCTCTCACTAATAGCTTTTTTTTTCAATTCAGATCTCCTACCAAACAGAGAAGATCCCGATCCAGTGAGCAGACGTCCTACCGGAGTTGACAGAATGTTGTTTACAGCTGATCAGCAGTTTCAACTTGAAGCTCTGTTCCAGAAGAAAAAATTTCCAGACAGGAAGGAGAAAGCATTGCAAGCGGCGAAATTTGGTGTTCCTCTTGAGAAAGTAACGGTATGTTGCGAGTTACTACTAGCTTTCGGTTCCATGAGGGTTATCCTGATTATCTGATTTAATTAACGGAATCATGTAGGCTGTTTTAAAAAATAGATGAAGACCCGTGAACAAGCAGGTAGAGTGATTCGAAGCTCAGTAAAATACTAGCTACAGAGAGCTAGGTAGCCACAGGTAAGCACTAATGGCCTCAAAAAGAGTTGATCATTTAGCGGCCGACAGTTTTGATTTTTAATTTCATTTTGTGCAAATTATTAAACTTGGAGCTCGTATTTACGTTTCGCTTAAGCTTGACATACGGACTTGTTGATGCCAGGAGAAATTTCGCGTCTCTTCATAATTTTTATAAATCTTTAAAGTCAAGTACCTTAACACCGAGTGTCAGCTTGTCTCATGCACCGTTTCTTTCTCCCACAGACCTGGTTCGGAAATCGTCGTCGAAAGTGGAAAAAAGAGCAGAAAAAAGGAATCGTTGGACCTTCTGGAATCCGCCCAGTCCTTCCCGGATCACCTCTGATTCAGCCTTCCTATCAGAGGTCCTTTCAGAATACTGTTGGCTTCAGTCGCTCAGCTGAAATCCCCTCTGTACCACTTCAATGGTTTCCTTCCTCGCTTCAGTCCTTCCAAGCTCCGCTGGAGTCAGCATTGAACCCGGCCATGAGAGCAACTGTTGCCGAACCCGTAACGCTACCATGCCAACAGTTTTATCCACCGTTCCGTGCTCCAGTGCGCAGAATTACTCAGCAATATCCAGGAACCATCTATGTTGAGACAGCAGCTTCAGCTTACCCGCCTTGCCATTCCGTGCCACCTGAGATCCACCAAGTCCCAAATACAGATCACAATTCTCTGGCTGACGAGTTTCCGTTTCCTTATTCAATCGCAAAGGAACTTCCACACATCTTTGGAGATATGGATGAAAATAAAGACCTGGAACGTCCGCTTACGCCTTCGTTTGAGCCAGTCAGTGAAAGATCGACACTTTCGAGTGAAGACTACGACGTACAGTCAAGCAGATATGCTTCATGTTGCTTGGGAAGTTACGAGGATTCGTCTGTTGTACCGACAAGAGACATTTCCTGCGGATTTGTGTCCAAAGGAAGGAACTTTAGGTTAATTAGGCAAGAATAATGAACTTTAAGAATACTTTCATTTTATGGTGTAGTGGAAAAAGCTTTTTAAGTAAGTAGTCTAACAAGATTTACGAAAGGAAAATGGACACATTATATAATTTTTAACTCAGTCACTCGTTCGATTATTCTCGCCTTTTCGGTAGCCTCGTAAACTGTAACTTTGAGCTTTTCATCCTTCTTCGCCGGCCTAAGAAAGTCAAACAGCTTAGTGTGTAACATTTTCGCAGTGATTAAATAAAAATGATAACGTGAAAAGAAATCTTTGGTTTCTTTTTGTTTTCCTTCATTAGTTTCGAATCTATCTAGCTTTTTGGTTATTAGACTTTCTTCCTCTCCAGTCCTTTTCTTGCTCAGACTGAAAATAAAAAACGAGATTTTTTGTTCGGACTCTCATCACGGAAAGGAAAGACTTTGAACAGAACGAAATTTGCATGACAGATTCAAAGCCGGGAAAGAGAAATATATATACATTATCAAAAGAGCGCACGGACGCGACAATTCTATCTTTCTACTAGCTCTTTTCGCGTTCCGTAAAATTATCCGCCCGCGAATTCGAAATGAAAGAAAACTTTCTTTATCTCTTGCTCCATAAATTCTAACGTGCTCGATTTGAACACCTTTTTCACATTGTTGTGACAACGGTTGCAGCTGAAACTTGAGTAGCTTAAAAATAGAGACTCCAGTAGCGCCGACTTTTTTTTTTCCCATAAATCGGGCGTATCAGATTTGCAGTATCTGGGTTTAAGCATCTTTCTCTATATAAGCATACTTTCCCGTGTTGGATGCTAGTGAAATGAATCACACAAGGGCCGGCCTGATTGCATTATCAACGTCAAGAGAGATATTCAACCTACTAATAACAGAACTACACTCCGCTTTAGTGGTTGCCTGTACTCAAACTTTTTCTCCCCTGCCTCGCACGAGCAAAATTCTCGACCACAGAGAATGCTCTTTTAGCTTCTATTACGACATGCCACTTTTTTATCGAGCGATCCATAATATATAGCTGATCATGCAAATGTCAAGTGGCATTCTCCACGTGCCTGTTTATTATGCTATAGCTAGCTCAAGACACGAACAAGATATTTATGTTTGAACCGCCTGAATCCCCGGCATGATTTCCGAAAAAAATTCAAAATCTTTTGATAAGTGGGTGGTGACGGATTTTTTTCCCTTTTAAGACACTTTTCAGCCATTTATAAAGTGAGATAATAAAATCTATTTGTAGCTAGTATAAGGCATAAACAATTACGCTGAGTCATGAAAAACCTTTTCAACTTGAAAACAATAGATTTACAAAAAGCATGAATCAAGCTTTACATATTCTTAATACGCACCAAAGTGAGTGAAAACTGATTAGAGTGTACTACATGCGTCTTTGCCCTCTTGGCCGCGCTGAACGGATTTAATTTAAGAAAGAAACTCTTGTATGATAAAGCAATATTCAGCGAGAAGTTGTATCATACGGTAAATTAATAATTCTTCACTTTTTACTTTTTCCTTCCATTAGCACAGAAATGAAATTGATTATGACTGGTAAAAAGTACCGGGCAGGTGCGTTCCCTGAGTCAACTTGGTAATAGGTTTCCACTTAAGCCTCCTCATATCTTTACATTTTGTATGCGCAAACTCGCAAAGAATTTAGCAAGAAATTTTTATGCTGGTCTTTGCACAAATTTATCGTTCTGTATGTAACAATCGGCACAAAATGACCGTTGCTTGGTCTAGCTTTGATTTTTATTTAACTTAAGCCGGTGCTCAATGCATTTTTTTGTGCTGTATTAAAAGCGATAATTTGAAATTTATTTTTCCTTTCTAACTGTGACACAAATAACAAGAAACTTGCTCTTTTTTGTAGTAGCATATCAATAGCACTTAAAAAGAGTTTATGTGAAATATTTCATTGCAATACTTTTACTTCTTGCATTTGTCTTGGCTTTGCGCGTACTTTCTTTTTATGAGCCTTTTGTTGTGTTAATATTCACACCTAGAAATAGCCTACTCAGACTTGCCCATCGAGTACTGATACGAATGGAAATCTTTGGTAAGCTTGCACAAAAATGACAGTGCTTAATTTTCTTGCTAGGTTTGAATTTTATTTAACAAAAGTAAAGAGCCCGATGTATTCAGTGTTTTCCTCGCAAGCATTGTTACCAAGAACAAAAAATCCTTTCTACCCAGAAACTGGCGGTATCTGTTTAAATACAGCATCTTTATTTTCTCTATTAGCACGCGTGGCTACGAAACCTCTACTGTTGCATTGTCTTGGCTTTGCGCTTACCCCTTTGTTGTAACATTTTGTTGTGTAAAACGTCTCACCTAGCATCTGCTTATGAATGGTTTACTGAAAGCTGCTAAGAAGTTTAATTTTTTCATAAACTTTTCGTTAACTGAGAACGAAATCAGTCCCATAGAGGTCTGACAGCAAAGTCCTTTGAATAAGGGTCCAAATTTTACATAAAAAGTTAATTTATCGCGCGCGGCTAAACAAAACACTTTTTCTCAGTGATGGACGCGTGCGTTCAAAAGTCTCCGCCGTCATTTTCGCTCCACCCGAGCTTACGACAAAGGATTTTTTAGTTTTTTTTTTTCTGTAGAGAAATATATTCCCGAGGTTTGATTTTCGTGATCTTATAAACACTAGGGAAAGCTCCGAATACAGGCAGACTTTTGCAAACTGATAAAAAAAACACTTGTGAATGAGTATTTTTAAGTTACTTCAAGTTGCCAAAAAGTTTTCCAGTCAATCACCTGAACTCAGATCAATAAAATGTTTTGATAAACGAAAGGCAAGATATAACATATATATAAGATATATTTTAAGATATAAGACACTTCTCTTTTCAAGGCACTTTTCAGCCAATTACGAAGTGAAATAAATTTATTTGTAGATAAGCCAAGTGCAATGAATTCATCGCGCAGATTTTTAGCTTTCAATCGAAACGTCTTTGCATAAAATGACAGAAAAATGTGGTAACAGGTGTCGCGTTAGTGTTCGTAGCGTTTGGTTCAGAGTTTCTGTAAGTGTTGTGTCTAATAAAGTCGCGGTTGTAATTGTTCTTGTTGAAAACGTTGTCTAAGTACTTGTTTTCGTCCGTTAAAGCTGTCAGGTGAGTCACAAACTAGTTGCGCGCGTCTTGTCAGGGTCCGTATAGTCGTAGCTTTGTGAGAAGTTGGGTTGTAAGATGATTGGTCGAGTAGTCTGTCAGTATGTGTCGGTTTTCTGTAAATTGTCGTCCGTAGTTCGTTATTGTCGCGGGTAACTAAGCAGTCTAGAAAAGGTATTTTTAGTTACCATTTTCCTCGATCTCCTTAGTAAACTGTATGTCGGCGTTTTGTCCGTTGAGGTGTTCGTGAAAATCGTCGATTTCGTCTTTGTGTACGGCTGTAAAGGTATCGTCAACGTGACGTAGCCAGAGTGGTAGTGTTCGTTTGTGAGTTGCGAGGGCTCGTTCCTCGATGTTTTGCATAACGATTTCTGCAACAACAACGGAAACTGGTGAGCTCATAGCTGTTCCGTGCAACTGTTTGTAGTGCTTGCCGTTCAGTAAGTCCATTAAGTCGTCTGTAGGTAGCGGTGGTTCAATAGTAGAGTTGTTGATGGCGGTTTCAGTGCAGTCTAGAGCCAGATGAAGTGGAATACTTGTGAACAGTGATTTCACATCAAAAGACACTAGTTTGTAGTCGTCAGGTACTTGTACTGTCTTGATTGCGTCAATAAAGTTCTCAGTCGACTGTAGTTTGTGTCGTGATTCGTCGGTCAAAGGTTTCAGTACGGTAGTCAAGTATTTCGACAGTTGGTAAGTCGGGGACCCACAGAATGAGACTATGGGTCGCATGGGTATGTTAGGTTTGTGCAGTTTCGGTAGTCTGTAAAGTTTCGGTGGTTGTGGTACACGGCACCTCAGTCTGTTGTTGCGTTGAATGTCAATAGCGTCAGTTTTCTTGAGGTCAAGTAGTTTGCTGTTAAGTTTGCGTTGAAGTGCTGGCGTCGGGTCTCGTTTAAGTACTTGGTAGGTCTGTTTGTCGTTAACAAGTGCGTCCATTTTGTCGTAATAGTCTGTCTTGTCCATAACAACAGTCACTCGTCCTTTGTCAGCGGGGAGTATGACAGTGTTTTCGTCGGTTTTCAGTCGTTTTAGTGCTTGTCGTTCGTCTTTATTCAAGTTACTGTCAGGTAGAGAGGCTGATTGTATAGTAGAAGCTATTCTACTTCTGATGTTATCCTTGGCTGATTCTGAAAGCTCCCTCTGACGGGACAGAACCTCCTCAACACTGGATACAATGGCCTCGGTTGGTACACGTTTAGGCGTCACTGAGTGTTTGAGTCCGTAAGAGAGTACCTGTGTTTCAGTCTTGTCTAAGGGACGGGACTGCCAGGCCACTTATATTGGTGAGACCGGCAGAAATCTGAACGTCCGACTGACTGAACACAAACGAGCGACTAGAAATGGTGATATCAACAATCACATTGCTGAGCACCATTTAAAAACAAGCCACAGAATCGACTGGGACTCTGCTGAATGCGTTACCTACAGTACGGACTACTATCAACGAATCACTCTGGAAAGCTGGTTTGCTAACTCAGAACAAACACCACTGAACCGTTGCCAACAGCTACCTGCACCTTACAAACGACTGATTGCAGACAATAACAAGACAGACAAACAATAGAAAAACTGACTTCTTTGACTAACAATAGACCAACGGACATTTGACTAACAAAAGACAGATCGAAACGCACCAATCACGTTTACAGTCTTCACAGCCAATAACATCACGGCTTAACTGACAGACGACCAATAACATCACGAGATCGTCGACCAATCAGGACAACGACCAGAGACTTATAACATCTACTGACGATTCACAGTTCACTTGACTCTGATGATGACTTCCGCTCAGGTTGTCGAAACGTCAGTCAATGTCACCTCAAACAGTCCTTCTCAGGACTACACTCACCCGGACGATCACAATTTACCGAATTATGATATGACTCCTGGGTTCAAAACATTTACAGTATTTCAAAGTTACTTCAAGATTCCAAACTGTTTTAAGTAAATCACCTGAACTCAGATCAATCAAATGTTTTGATAAATGATACAAGAAACCACCAACTGACCCTCTTGACTACACACCATTTCCTTTCCAGTTGACTTTTGCGAGCACTCGCTAATCAATCAATGAGGCCTGAAGAGACCAAAAGAGCAACTGATCGTAGTCCACAGTTTCTCTGCCCCCTCACACCTATTTAAATGACTACAAAATCGCAGCTGAAATCGCACCAAAAGCTCCCTTGTGTAACTGTTCTTTTTATCTTTTTCCTCGCAGCTTGGTCAAGCGAGAAATTGAGTCTGGCTCACGTGCTGCACGCACGTGCAAAATGCCCCAACAGAAAAATGATATCAGAGAGGCAAGAATACACTATTTTCCCGTGCACGTGAATTGGTCTTCACGACAAAAAAACGAAAAAAACGTAATTTTTTCCTAGTCCATTAGTCTTTGGCTTTAGTTCTAAACTTGATAAAAACAATGAATGGCCTCGGGGTAACAGGATTTTTTTCCAGTGAGAATACGGATTTCGGAGTAAACGGCCTGTGAACAGGATCGTAGGTGGAGAATTAGATCGCAAAAAAATCGTCCGTAAGTGAATGGTGCAGCACTTGGCTGCGCTCTCCGATAAGCATTAACATAAGCATAAGCATAGGAAAGTGTAAGTGTGAACCGGGGTAACATAAGCATAAGCATGAAATGAAACTTTTCCTTTTTCTTATGCTTATGCTTATGTCGCGTTATCACAAATGTGAACCGGGACAACACAAGAATAAGCAGAAGCATAACGAAACAGCAGTATTTGATGTCAGCAGAAATTCAAGCGAAAACAGCTCCCAATCCTGCTCTGATTAGCAGTTTCAAACTGGCGCCTTCTTCTTTAAACACGCTGTATTATAGTCAGAAACTGGCTGAGGCCGTCCGTACTAACGAACGGCCTGAACTACCTGAAATAAAATCCTCGGTCCGCCAGTCGCATTTCAAGCACAAGATTGTGATAATCTTCTAGTTGTTTTCTCTTCGTGAAGATTGCTCTTACCCAAAAGGACCTCCATCTTTTTTCAGGTTGTCTTTCTTTCCGCCGTCGACGATTACGGAACAGTAACATCAAAAGGAGCGCTTCTTCTTTTTCTCCTTCGTCCAGCCTTTTGAAACTGCAGCTCATCTCATTCCCTCAGGAGTATAAATCTGAAGCCCAATGCGCCTGCGTATGTCGCGTATCTTATGCTTATGTCATATGTGTGAACATTCTTATACTTATGCTTATGTCACAAGTGTGAACCAGCCTAAAGACGGCTACTGAGAGGCATGTTCACAGGTAACGAAGATGAAAAAAAAAGAGAATTTTGAAAGCCCGCAAGTATAGTCGAAACACTGAGCTATCGCGCTTACACTTAATCATTAACTTTCTTACCTACTGCTCCATCAATTCTAACAAACTTTTCCCCCCTGCATCGCAGGGGCAAAATTCTCGACCACAGAGTATGCTTTTTGAGCTCCTTTACAACATGCCACTTTTTCATCGAGCGATCGATAACATTTAGCGGATCATGCAAAAGTCAAGTGGCATTCTCTACGTGCCTGTTTATTATACTGTAGTTAGCTCAAGATACGAACGATATATGTAGTTTGAATCACCTGCACCTCCGGCATGATTTCTTTAAAAAAAAATCAGAATGTTTTGATAAATAGGTGATGACGCATTTTTTGTTCTTTTCAAGACACTTTTCAGCCAATTATGAAATGAGATAATAAAATCTATTTGCAGCTAGTATAAGGCATTAACAATTACACTGAATCATCACAAATAGTTTCAACTTTAAAACAATAGATTTACAAAAAGTATCATGAACCTAGCTTTTACATATTCTTAATACGCACCAAAGTGATTGAAACTGATTACAGTGTATTACACTCGTCTTTGTCCTCTTGGCCGCGCTGGACGGATTAAATTTAAGAAAGAAAATCTTGTGTGAGAAAACAATATTAGCGACAATTTGTGTAGTACGGTAAATAAATAATTTGAACCGGTCAATGTTCAGTTGATCCTCCCACTTACACAAAAAAACAATTGATTATGGCTGGTAAAGAGTACCGGGCAACCGCTTTTACTGAGTCAACTTGGTAATAGGTTTCCCCTGAAACTTCTTCATATCTTTACATTTTGTAGGCGCAAACTCGCAAAAAATTTGCTAGAAATTTTTTATGGTGGTCTTGCGCAAACTAATTGTTCTCTATCAAACCTTCGGCGCAAAATGACGGTCGCTAGGTCTAGGTGTGATTTTTATTTAACTTTATTTGTTTGTGTTTTTTTTTTTTTGTAATTTGTTTATTTTTTTCAACAACAGGTTACAATACATACAATAACTCACTTACATTACACGTTACAATACATTACTTATACTTACAACTTAACTACATGACTTATTTACAATACACTACTGGAAGTATATAGCTTAGGATAACCTACAGTACACAACTTACGATTATATTACATTACTTCTTACATTACACTACAAATTTACATTTTTCTTAAAATTATAAAACACAAAGACAGCGCAGTGCATACAGACATTATATATGTGTAACAACATACAGTTCAGTAAATTACCTTTAATTGATTAGATAGTTGTTCCAAAAAAGAAACAAGAAGTGCCGTGTGCTTGCCAGCTATTTTAAAAAGAGAGGAGGTAACCTAACAAATCTTTCCATTTGTCATAATGAAGGTTGATCTTGTTATTTTCTTTAGCAATTAAACGTTCAGAATCAAACACTGCTTTCAAAGTTTTTGTGAAACTGATTGCTCTGGGAAGAGAGTTGTTATGTTTACATCTGAAAATATGTTGTTTTCCTAATAGAATTAGATGATTCTTTAGAAATACATTTTCAACTGTGTCGGTGATCCCTAGGATCACTTCTCTTTCAATTAGCTCATAACCCCCCAATAGATGCTTAACTGATTGCCAAAAGTTTGCTACCAAAGGACAATGGAAAAAGAAGTGGGACATGTTTTCCTCAGAGGATTGGCAGAAAGAACAGAGAGGAGAATTGGACTTGCCAATTTTAAAAAGGAAATCATTTAATGGAAGTATTCTATTTAGTATCTTGTATTGAAATTCACGCGTTTTGGTGTCTATTGCGCATCTAAAAGCATTGCTATAAATTCTTTTCCAGTCAAGGGCTTGCTCTGTAGAAGCATATGAATCTTCGAATTTCTTTTTTGCCGACGGACTAATCGAAATCTTTGACACCAAAATATTGTAGATTTTTTTAGAGGACAATTCACTTAATAAAAGGGCATCATTGCTTGAGTACAAAAACACATCGTCCCATATATGGTTAATTTTAATGAGCACCGATGGAGGATCGTTGGTCATCACCTTTTTCCATTCAGGTGGAAGGCAATCATAAAGACCATTCAAAAATAAGAAATCCACGGCATTTAGATTTTGCAAGGTGGTATGTGGCTTAATATATATCTCGTTAAAAAGGTCTCCTACTTTATGTAGCCCCAAGGAGAAAAGTTTGCGGTTAAAAACTGATTTCTGTCCAATGCAGATGAATTTGTTGTTCCATAAGATCTGGTTAACGATCTCATCCATTGAAGAGACAGGTGAGGCAGTTAATTTTGTCCAAGTTGCGAGACATTCCCTGTAGTAATCGGGGAGGTCCAATGGGAGCTTTGTGTACTCGAAGTTACAGTGGAAAAGTAAACTGCCCCCGACTTTGTGAAGATAATGGTCGAGAATAATTTTCCAGGAACAGGGTGAATCACCCAAATACTTTTTGATGCATACTATCCTTTGCGTGTCAATGAGAGACTCGATGTGCGGCATATTTAACCCACCGTTCTCGACACTGTTTATCAGAGCGAGCCGTTTAACTTTATCCTTGCCTTTCCACACAAAATTATACAGCACCTGATTGACCTCTTTAACAAAGGTTTTGTTTGTTGAGACAAGGGAGAGGCGATAAAGAATTTTAGGAATGGCGAACGACTTGATTATTTGTATTTTCCCTAGCAAAGTGAGACCTCTCCAGTTCCAGCTGTTAATTGACTTTCTAATCGATTTAATGATAGTATGAAAATTTAACTTATCTGAGAGCGTCTGATCATAAGTGAAATGTATCCCTAGAATTTTGACTACCTTTTTTATTTCATCTATTTTTAGTTCTTCTGCAGAGATTTCAGGGGTTCCAAGCTTCATAACCTCAGTTTTTCCTGTATTAACGTTCAAACCAGAGTATTGACCAAACAACTCTAGCTTGGCCAACAGGCAGTGAAAAGATGCGCTATCCTTTAGAAAAACCGTGAGATCATCAGCGAAGATGATAAGCTTAATTTCGTGGCCATCAACGTTTATTCCCTTAATGCATTCGTCATTTCTAATATGAATCGCGAGTGTTTCTAGGACTAGAATAAACAGATAGGGCGAGAGAGGATCACCCTGACGCACGCCGCGTGAAAGTTTAAAAGGTTGTGTAATAAATCCATTATTCATCACACAGCTGGAAATATTTGAGTAAAATGCTGTAATCCAAGTAATAAAGGTTGGACCAAATTAAACTTCCTCAGGGCGTGTCTAAGAAAATTCCAATTCACTGAATCAAAGGCTTTTTCGAAGTCAATTGCTACCAGTAATGAGCCCATATTATTTGATGATGTTAGCTTGATAATATCGTCGATGGTTCGGACAGCGTCGAAAATAGTTCTTCCCTTAACATATGCGTTTTGACTATGATGTATGATTTCCGGCAGAACTTTTTCTAATCTTTTAGCTATAGCTTTCGTGCCAATTTTTACATCGACATTGATTAAAGAGATTGGTCTCCAGTTCTTTACTTGCCGTCTATCTTTATCTTTCTTCTCAATTAAGACGATAAGCGCTTGCTTTTGGGAGGAAGATAATTCACCGTGTTTGTACGCGCAGTTTAGACAATTAACTAGCAGGCTACCCATGAGCTTCCAGAAACATTTATAGAATTCTACAGTTAGTCCGTCGTTCCCTGGTGTCTTGTTGTTTTGAAAACTCGAAAGAGTATTAAAACACTCTGCAATAGTTAGCTCTCCTTCGCATAATTCTCGCATTGCTGGTGAAAGCTTAGGTATGTTCCCAGAATTTAAGAAAGGACAATTTTCATAAGTTAGCTCTTCGGAGTTCTTCTCTTTATAGAGATCTGAATAAAATGAGTGTAATTCGTCCATTATGCATTTCGGGTCAACAGTAATATTACCATTCTTGCGTTCGAGTTTCCTTATAGTGCTTTTTGTCTTCTTATTATTTTGTAGATTAAGGAAATACTTATTATTTTTCTCACCTTTTTCATACCAAGTTGCCCGTGATCGTATTATTGCTCCTTTCGTGATGTAATCGTATTCTTTTTCGTATGCGCTTTTTAAAGCGTCAAATTCATTTTGTGTATCATCATTTGGAGAGTCAGCTAATTTTTCCTCAGCAATTTTCAGTTGAGTTTCAATGCGTTTTATTTTTCCCTTCGTTCTTTTGCTTTCGCTTTGCTATAAGTAATGGTCTCCTTACGGATATTGTATTTTAGCCAATCCCACTGAACTCGAGCATCATCAGAATAATTAATCTCCTCAATCCAATCAGGAACAAGCTGCTCAATCAATTTAATGTATTGTTCATCATCGAGTAGACTATTATTAAATTTCCAAAAAGATGGACCGTGGTTTAAGTTCTTTACGCTATCAATATTCAAAATAATTGCGGAGTGGTCACTTTTGACGGAAGTTAAAATGTCAACATTTTCTATGTCGTCCTGTAGAGAATTGCTGATTAACCAAAAGTCTAATCGTCTTTGAATTAATGGAATTTCTGTCTCCAAGTGAAGCACTTTTTGTCTGGGTTGCGCACTCTCCATATATCGACCAGGTCATTTTGTAGCATAATATCATTTAGGTTCTTAATGCAATTCTTTATGGAAGGCCTTCCACCCGAACAGTCAAGATTTGGTTCGAACGTGGCATTAAAATCACCTCCAGTAATAATATAATGTTCAGATTGACATACTTTCTCTGCGATTTGAAAAGCAATTTCATCTAAAAACTGACATTGTTCAGAAGCTTTTGTTGGGGCATAGATATATTTGCTAGAAGAAACGGTGAATCCTGAATTAAGGTATCTAGAAAAATAAATCTTCCCGAATCATCGGTGTACGTTGATTTGACTTTAAAATCCAAATTTTCCCGCACTAAAACAAGGACGCCTTTACTGCGCGATGTACCGTGAGAGAAAAACAACTCTCCTCTCCATTGTTTCCGCCACTGATTTTCAATCTCTTTTGTACTGTACGTTTCCTGCAGAAAAAAGATGTCTGCATTTTGCTTGAGCAACCAGTTGAAAACACATTCTCTTTTTTCGAAAGAACGTATCCCTCTTACATTTAAAGAAAGCAGTTTAAATTGGAAATTGTTACCCTCCATCAGATAAAAAAGATATTAACGGCCTTTAGCAAGATCACCTCTAAAAATACGCAATATGGCAACTGGTAATGATATAAACTGAATGCAAGGCTTAAACTCAAAACAAAAAGAACTAACAAAACGCTAGATAAATTACACCAAGCTGAAAACAGTGACATAATGCAAAGAATACTACATGCGACAATTAATACTACCATAAGTAAGGAAAAAAAAACAAAAGCGTAACCAACACACACAAAAAAAAAACAAAACAAAGAAAAAAAAAACACTTCACACTAAGTAATTATAAAAAGCAACCAGCAAAGCTGTTGATTAGCTGCTAACAACCGAGTCTTGCAATCTAATTATCAATTTGCATAGCGGTAGCTCCAGAATATTCAAATTTTTCAAAGTTCAAACGAAGGCCTACTGTTTATAACTTTAAACTGAATTACTCTGAAACAGGGATTAAATGTCCATCCACATAAAGTTTGTCCGGCTCTGCTCTACTGAAATAAGCTCTTTTGCCATCTTTTTTAGCCTTTTTCAAGGTTTCGATCTGCTTTTTTCTAATATCTACGACTCCTTTTGGGAGATCGGGAGATATTCCCATACCTGTGCCTTTAAGTTGTCTTGCCTGAGAAAAAACTTTCTCCCGGTCCCCATAGCGGAGAAAGCGAGCAATGATCTGGCGTGGGTTGTGCTGTGATGCGTCAAACCTGCCAACTCGATGTACCCGTTGAAATTCGATCTGTGGCGCGTCTTCAAGGTTTAGCTCGTTTATCATAAAATTAACAAGCACATCTCTGGTGTTTTCCTGCTCATCCAGACGTCCCGGGGCGGGTACTCCCATATATAACCTATATAGGTATGTGCCGCTGTGAAGGGTATGGTTTTCAAGCAGTTTAGTCTGGGATAGGGTATAGAAATCAGGGAGTCTTGGTCTAGGATAGGGTATCAATTACCGGGAAACTAATGGGTGGTGTGAAAATTTAATCCAATTAATTAATGGGTTTGAAAAACTCGGAAATATAAAATATAAATGAAATCGCGACAATATTGTTGATCGAGAGATGGTTTTCCATTAAAAGCACTGTGTGGTTATATTTCTGATGGATAGCTCGAAAATAGCTAGTCTGGGATAGGGTAGGGATTTTTGGCATCTAGTCTAGAATAGGGTTGCAAAAACGACATGAACGTGGTCTGGTATAGGTTAAGGGTTTCAGAGTCCCAGCGGCACACTCCCATCAAAATTTTTCCGAGTATCCCCCCCCCCCGGGCCAGACGTTCAGGAATCCCATAAAAACGAAGGTTCTCTCTTCTTTGATATGTTTCTAAGTACCATTGCTGCTGGCGCAGAGTAGTTACCTCGTTACTGGTTTTATTGGCCTTTGCTTTCATTTCTTCCACATCGGCATTTAGAGAAGTAATTCCAGCCTCCATCTCATTTACTGTTTTGGCGTTTTCCTTTACTGAGCTTTCGAGTGTTGTCACCTTGTTTTGAAGCTGGAGAACTTTAGCGTCGATACTGCACACATGCTTGTTAATGCTGTCAACTTTTGTCTCCAAACTGGAAAGTTTATCGAGGACAAGCTCAAGTTTCGGTAGGACGCCTTCAGCCATGTCGGACGTAGCCTGCGTAGCAAGCGTTTCGGTAAGGCTTTCCGCACGTTTGATGCACTTTTCGCTTTTTTGGCCGCGGGAAAATTGAGGCGGGCGCAAAAAAGTGCGTGGCGGGAGAGGGGAAAGGAGAGAAGGAAACGCTTGCCCGCAAACCCCACGATTTTGAAAAACCCGTTCGTCCACGAACGGAGTTTCCTGATTGGCGCGGCATGGTAGTGTTGATTGCCAAGTGATAAATCCGTCAATCAAATCAGGTATGTTCATTTGAGCGTGACCCGCATGAACACAACGAACTGGTTCTCGATATCGGGGAATTCTTCTCACTATCACTATTTTTACCTGAACTTCCTCTCAAGATCATTTTTGTCCTGATTTGACAGCAGATCTCAAAGACTTGTGGCAAGATTTTTTCGACACGGAGGAATCTACACGAACATTCTTGCGAAAAGGACTGTTGCCTGATAGAGTTTGGAGCAGCCGTTTTAATACACAAGTGGATAGACTGTTTTGACGGAGTTTGGGAAACAGCGGACTTGCTACCTATCGCACTTCGAATAATGCCCCTAAATTTCGAATTTTTCGCGCACAAGAAATGCACAGGCATGCGGTCCGGAAATAGCTTCAAGTTTTGAACAACTTTCACTCCAACCGCTCTGCAAAGATCAGCGAGAATTGTTCCATAAGAGTCCGTTCTTTGCGACGCTTTGAAACGGTTTTCCGAAGAAACTAAACCCGATTTTCCAGGCTGAGATAAAGTTCCAAATTTAACTGTGAAATTACGACACATCCTGAAGCGATCGTTTAGAGTTTGTTTTGATCTTGATGGAAGTAAATTTGTATCCTCCGGTGATCTGTTATTCGTAAAATACTTTATTCACCAGCTGTCACACTGTGAATTTATCCAACTGCGAAAGTGTCAAAGGGGCGTTTTTCAAAATCATGGGGTTTACGGGCAAGCGTTTCCTTTTCTCGCCTCCCCTCCCCCTCCCCCTCCCCGCTGCTTCCATCAGTGTTGCCCTCGCCCCAATTTTTGCGCAGCCAAAAAGCGAAAAACGCCTCCAACGGGCGGAAAGCTCTACGGAAACGCTTGCTACGCAGGCTATGTCGGACGGCGTGGGCATGTTTTTTGCCTGAAATTCACTGATTTTTGTTCTTTTTTCCTCCGGTGTTGCGCCTTCTGAAGACTCAGAGCTCGTTTTTCTGTCTTTTCGTTTGAAGTATTGAGTAATTTCTTCCATTAACGCCTTCAAAATTTAGATTTAAGACGGAGCTCGATTTAACCCGACTACGCTGAATGCATGCCCGACCCGGTGAACTTTATTTGTTACTATGTCTTAAAAAATGATAATTTGAAAGTTGGCTTTTTCCTTTCTTACGGTGGCACAAACAACAAAAACTCACTCTTTTTCATAGTAGCATATCAATTTATCTGAAATATTTCATGGCGATACTTTAAATGTTACATTACTCTTGGCTTTGCGAGTACCTTCTTTTAATGAGCCTTTTGTTGTGAAAAAACGCACCTAGAAATAAGCTACTCAGACTTGGCCATCGAGTGCTGGTACGAATGGAAATCTTTGGTAAACTTGCGCAAAAATGACAGTGGTTAATTTTCTAGCTAGGTGTGACTTTTATTTAACAAAAGCAAACTTAAGAGTCCGATGTATTCAGTGTTTCCCTCGCAAGCAATGCTGCCTAGAACAAAAAGTACTTTCTACCCAGAAACTGGCGGTATCTGTTTCAATACAGGATCTTTATTTTCTCTATTAGCACGTGTGGCCCATATCTCGAAAATAATTCATCACGAAACTTCTACCGTTGCATTGTCTTGACTTTGAGTTTACCCCCTTTTTGCAACCTTTTGTCGTGTAAAACGTCTCACCTCGTATCTGCTTATGAATAGCTCACCGAAAGTTCTAAGAAGTTTAATTTTTTCATAAACTTTTCGTTAACTGAGAACGAAATCAGTCACATAGAGGTCTGACAGCAAAGTCCTTTGAAAAAGAGTCCAAATTTTACAAAAATTTAATTTATCGCGCGCGGCTAGACAAAACACTTTTTCTCAGCGATGGTCGCGTGCGTTCAAAAGTCTTCGCCGTCATTTTCGCTCCACCCGAGCCTAGGACAAAGAATTTTTTAGTTTTTTTTTTCTCTAGAGAAATATATTCTCGAGGTTTGATTTTCGTGATCTTATAAACACTAGGGAAAGTTCCCAATACAGGCAGACTTTTGCAAACTGATTTTAAAAAAAGCACTTGTCTTTATGAGTATTTTTAAGCTACTTCAAGTTGCCAAAAAGTTTTTCAGTCAATCACCTGAACTCAGATCAATCAATGTTTTGATAAACGAAAGGCAAGATATAACACATATATATAAGATGTATTTAACAATTATCCTGCGAAATCGCGCGGAATATCACCTGATACTTAGCCGACGAGGCCGTAGGCCGAGTTGGCTAAATCATGTGATATTCAGCAAGATTGAGCAGGATAATTGTTTTATTATTCAACAAATTCTCAGCGACTACCGTTTTCAGAACGAGAAAAACTATGGTTCTATGATGAAAACGCTAAAAGCTAGCAACACATAATGAAAATCAAAACAGAACTTCAAGAAATCGAAGTTTACTACCGTTCACTTAAAAAGACTTATTTACAAACTCATGTCTGGAAATAACAAGACAAAGTAAAAAAATATATATTGCTACCTTACCGAGAATAAGTCCTCTTCCTGTGAATTAAAATCTTTTCAACTTTACAACTTTCCGTGAGCAAGTCTGCTGCTTAGTTCGCAATAGCATTTTCTGGGTTGAGTTCTCACTATGAAAATTCCAAGTCAACCTCTGGATATCTTTGTGAGCTGAAGCAAATACTTGTTGGCTTTTTGAGAGCATTTAATCGTGGAAAGTTTCTTTCAGGGAGTTAAAATTTGCGGAGAACACTGCTAAAACTGCCTCGCTTTTCAAAATGGCCACCAAACAAGTAATGAAAGAAAATCTGCAGTGCACTTCCAAATATGGTCATTTACGTATATCGCAGGATATCTGTCATGTAGGATGACAGATATTGAGGGCTACCTTACCATATATGGGCATAGTGACAATTTGTTGAATAATAATTTAAGATATAAGACA
The DNA here is from genome assembly GCA_964030785.1 of Siderastrea siderea. NCBI lineage: Eukaryota > Metazoa > Cnidaria > Anthozoa > Scleractinia > Rhizangiidae > Siderastrea > Siderastrea siderea. The sequence continues at coordinate 9,567,218 of OZ034977.1, read as the reverse complement.
CTTCTCTTTTCAAGGCACTTTTCAGCCAATTACGAAGTGAAATAAATTTATTTGTAGATAAGCCAAGTGCAATGAATTCATCGCGCTTTGTAACTTTCCCGAAAGAGGTGTGTTCAGTAGAATCAGCAAAGCGAAAGCTGAACTTCGACGAGTCGCTAATCAACCGGATGGAAACCGAAGTTGCCCGAGCGCCGATCTGGAAAAGGAAGAAGGGCCGTCGTTTCGACTTCGGAGAATCGGATCCTTCAGTGCTCCTGTACTATCCTGGTGAGTCAATGTTTTAACTCGCGATCGTGCGTTATTCTTACTTTTACGACTCCTGTCGATGACTAATTTTGAAATTCCGTTAACCACAACAGAAAAATAGTTTTAACATTAAGATTAAGATTTATTTAAGACACGGAAATAAGAAGGAACAAACAATCTTAAACGCACACGGACACGGTGCTAAGTCGTGTTATTCTAAGCGACTCAGCATTAATGTGATCGAATCATTATTATCCCTTCATTTTTTCTTCCTGCCAAGGATTACACGTATCCGCCTCGTGAGTTGCGCATGCCCTGTATTATTATTTAGAGACATCATTTGCCTAATTGCCAGGGGAACGTAGTTAACTTTGTTTAATCAAATCGGTTGCATGTTGCAGGTCATATCACCGGAAGTGGAAGTTGCTCTCTCACTAATAATTTTTTTTTCGATTCAGATCTCCTACCAAACAGAGAAGGTCCCCATCCAGTGAGGAAACGTTCTTCCGGAGTTGACAGAATATTATTTACCGCTGATCAGCAATTTCAACTTGAGGCTCTGTTCCAGAAGAAAAAATTTCCAGACCGGAAGGAGAAAGCATCGCTAGCGGCGAAACTTGGGGTCCCTCTTGAGAAAGTAACGGTATGTTCCGAGTTACTATTAGCTTTCGATTCCATGAGGGTGATCCTTAAATTTACAAATAATTTATTTGATTTAAATGACGGAATCATGTAGGCTGTTTTTAAAAATGGATTAAGACCTGTGCCTTAGCAACTAAAATGATTCGTAGCTCAGCAAAATACTACAGAGAACTAGGCAGCCACAATTAAGCACTATTGGCCTCAAAAAGAGATGATCATTTAGCGGCCGACAGTTTTGGTTTCTAAATTCTTTTTCTGCAAATTAAACTTGGGGCTCGTATTTGCGTTTCGCTCAAGCTTGACATACGGACTTGTTGATGCTGAGAGAAATTTCGCGTCTCTTCATAATATTTATGAATCCTATTAGTCAAGTACCTTTGAGATAAAAGTGTGTAGCTGTTCTTTCATGGGTCTAAAAGCTTACAAATTCGTCATACGTTATTGCTGCTAATTTTGCGTGTAATTAGGGAACTGTATTTCGTGAGTATTCACTCAAGCAATTTCACTTGAAAAGTGAAAAAAAAACGGTATTTAATTTCGCGGTTTTTTCCAAACAAAACACAATAACTGCGAAATTAAGTACGCCTAAAAATAAGTAAAAATAATATATTTGTGCTTTTGAAGCCATCGCAAAGCTGGGTTTATAATACAGCATTCCATTTACCAGTTTTGAAAAACACCGAGTGTCAACTTGTCTCACGCACAGTTCCTTTCTTTCACAGGCCTGGTTCGGAAATCGCCGTCGAAAGTGGAAAAAAGAGCAGAAAAAAGGAATCGTTGGACCTTCTGGAATCCGCCCAGTCCTTCCCCGATCATCTCTGATTCAGCCTTCCTATCAAAGGTCCTTCCAGAATACTGTTGGCTTCAGTCACTCAGCTGAAATCCCTTCTGTACCACTTCAATGGTTTCCATCCTCGCTTCAAACCGTCCAAGCTCCGCTGGAGTCAGCATCGAACCCAATCATGGCAGCAGCTGCTGCCGAACCTGCACCGTTACCGTACCAACACTCTTATCCACCGTCCCGTGTTCCAGTACGTCCCACTACTCAGCAGTATCCAGGAACCAACTCTGTAGAGACATCGGCATCCTCGTACGCGATTCATCTCTTTGCGCCCGCGGGAAATCCCGTTACCGCGCCGTCTGTAAACTGTCAAGTCCCGCTCCCTTCTGCAGATCCCAAGTCTCTTGCGGAAGAGTATCCGTTTTCCTATTCCATCGCAAAGGAACTGCCACATATCTTTGGAAATGTGGATGAAGATGAAATCCTGGAACACCCACTCACGCCCTCGTTTGAGCCACCGGTTGAGTTTGAGTCAGATTGGGACGCGTTTTCGCTCGAATCAGATCAGTCCGTACAAGGTTCGACCCATTCCAGCGAAGACTTTACCGACTGCGACCAGCCAAGGAGATATGATTCATGTTGCTTTAGGAGTTACGAAGCTTCGTCTTTGCCTTCGATAATAGACTTTTCCTACGAATTTTTGTCCAAAGGAAGCAACGTTAGGTTTTATAGACAAGATTAATGAACTTTAAGAACATTTACATTTAATAGTGTAGTAAAAATGCTTTTCGTATGTAAGTAGTATAACACGACTTACGGAAAAACAAATTGAACTCATTATATAATTTTTAACTCGGTCACTCGCTAGATTATTCTCGCCTTTTCCGTAGCCTCGCTAACTGTAACTTTTAAGCTTTTCGTCTTTCTTGGTCGTCCTAAGAAAGTCAGACTGTTTAGCGTGTAACATCATCGGAGTGATCAAATAAAAAATGTTAAAGTAAAAAGAAATGATTGGTTTCTTTTTGTTTTATTTCATAAGTTTCGAATCCATCTAGTTTTTTTGGTTATTGAACTTCCTTCCCCTCCACCCCTTTTATTGCTCAGACTGAAAATTTAAAAAACACCCGAGAACTTTTTTTCCGCCCCACCATGGATAGGCAGGACTTTGAACAGAACGAAATCTCAGTCTACATGACAGATTCAAAGCGAGAAAGAAAAAATACATTACCAAATAAAAGTACGCTCGGACGAGACAAACTCTCTTTTTACCTGAGCTCTTCTTGGGTTCCGTGAATTATCCGTGCGCCAAATTAAAGGGAACGAAACTTTCTTTATCTCTGCTTTATGAAATCTAACGAGTGTAAGTAAAACACTTTTTTACATTTTTGTGTCAAGGGCTGCAGCTGAAACTTAAGAAGCTTAACAAAAGTGTACAAGCAAGTAGACTAATTCGAAACTCAGCAAAATACTAGCTACAGACAGCTAGGTAGCCATAAGTAAGCACTAATGGCCTCAAAAAGAGATGATCATTTAGCGTTTTGGTTTTTAATTTTATTTTGTCCAAATTAAACTTGGGGCTCGTATAAAACGTTTCGCTCAAGCATGACATACGGAGTTGTTGATGCCAGGAGAAATTTCGCGTCCCTTCATAATTTGTGTAAATCTTTAAAGTCTAGTACCTTTGAGATAAAAGTTTGCAGCTTTTCTTTCAAGGGTCTAAAAAAGCTTACAAATTCGTCATACTTTATTGTTACTAATTTTCGGGTGTACTTAATTTCGCGAAAATTCGGGAGCTGTATTTCGCGAGTATTAATTTTGATAATTAGCAATTCCACTTGAAAAAGTGAAAAAAAAACGGTATTTGATTTCGGGGTTAAAAGTGTGATGAAGGTAGAAAAATTCTGACCATATCTTTTGCGCAGATTCTAAGTTTTCTAGAGAAATGTATATTCGTATAAAATGACCGCTGTGCTATTTGTTAGGTGAGATTTTTACTCAACAAAAGAAAACAATCAAATGCACTTTTCTTTCTCACGCGATCGATGGCAGCGAGAAAAAAATAAAGCTTGTTTTTGTAAAATAGCAAAAAGTCTTTTATACCTAGTAGAGACTTTTAATTTAGAATCAGTTAATCGATAGATTTTTTTCTCGATTAGTGTACGTGTGCAATGGACTTTTAGCCTTTTTCCTCGCAGCTCTTGGAATGAGAAACTTAGGGGCCGATTACATGAGGCGGGCTGGCTCGGTTTGCCGGGATCTCGGCACGTCTGTGAAATATTAAAAATCAACTTTGCGATTATGTGGAAAAATCTCAGCCCGGCTAGCTGGCTAAAATCTCAGCCGGGCTGAGCCGTCATCTCGGTAGACCGAGCCAGCCCGGCTAACCGAGCCAGCCCGGCTCATGTAATCGGCCCCTTAGGGGCCGATTACATGAGGCGGGATGGCCCGGTTAGCCGGGCTGGCTCGGTTTGCCGGGATCTCGGCACGTCTGTGAAACATGTTAAAAATCAACTTTGCGATTACCGTGGAAAAATCTCAGCCCGGCTAGCTGGGTTGAAAATTTACCATGTAATCGCGATTGCCAGGCCAGCCCGGCTAGCCGGGCCAACACTTCATTACATGAGCCGGGCTGGCTCGGTTAGCAGGGCTGGCTCGGTCTACCGAGATGACGGCTCAGCCCGGTATTACATAAGGCGAGCCAGCCCGTCTGCGGCTAAATTTAGAAGCTGTCGTGTGAAAAGATGGCTACATCAAAGAGCATGAATCGAGTGGTTTTACTTTCCCTCATCCATTATTTTGGTGTATTATTTTCAGTTTTACGTAGCTTTATGGTCTGGTAAACCTATGTGTTATATAGAAAGAGAAATATCGATCTTCTGGTGAGCCATTTTGCTCTGAAGCGAAATTAAGTGACAAGAAAGTGTTGGCCCGGCTATCACGATTACATGGTAAATTTTCATTCCGGCTAGCCGAAATCCGGGCCTCGCGATGCCGGGATCCCAGCTAGCCGGGCTGAGATTTTTCCATATAATCGCAACTTGATTTTTAATATGTTTCACAGACGTGCCGAGATCACGGCAAACCGAGCCAGCCCGGCAAGCCGGAACATCTTTGGAGATATGGATGAAAATGAAGACCTAGAATGTCCGCTTACGCCTTCATTTGAGCCAGTCAGTGAAAGATCGACACTTTCAAGTGAAGACTACGACGTACAGTCAAGCAGATATGCTTCATGTTGCTTGGGAAGTTACGAAGATTCGTCTGTTGCACCGGCAAGAGACATTTCCTGCGGATTTGTGTCCAAAGGAAGGAACTTTAGGTTAATTAGGCAAGACTAATGAACTTTAAGAATAGTTTCATTTTATGGTGTAGTGGAAAAAGCTTTTTATGTAAGTAGTCTAACAAGATTTACGAAAGAAAAATGAACACATCGTTCGATTATTCTCGCCTTTTCGGTAGCCTCGCTAACTGTAACTCTGAACTTTTCATCCTTCTCCCCCGGCCTAAGAAAGTCAAGCAGTTTAGTGTGTAACATTTTCGCAGCGATTAAATAAAAATGATAACGTGAAAAGAAATCTTTGGTTTCTATTTTGTTTTCCTTCATTAGTTTCGAATCTATCTATAGCTAGTTTTTTGGTTGTTAGACTTTCTTCCTCTTCAGCCCTTTTCTTGCTCAGACTGAAAATAAAAAGGGAGATTTTTTCTTCGGTCTCATCATGGAAAGGAAAAGACTTTGAACAGAACGAAATCTGCATGACAGATTCAAAGCCGCGAAAGAAAAATATACATTATCAAAAGAGCGCGCGGACGCGACAATTCTATCTTTCTACTAGCTCTTTTCGCGTTCCGTGAATTATCCGCCCGCGAATTCGAAAGGAAAGAAAACTTTCTTTATCTCTTGCTCCATCAATTCTAACGCGTTCGATTTGAACACTTTTTTCACATTGTTGTGACAACAGTTGCAGCTGAAACTTGAGTAGCTTAAAAATAGAGACTAGAGTAGCGCCGATATATATATATACATATTTTTTTTCATAAATCGGGCGTATCAGATTTGCAGTATCTGGGTTTAAGCATCTTCCTCTAGATAAGCATACTTTCTCGTGTTGGATGCTAGTGAAATGAATCACACAAGGGTCGCCCTGATTGCATTATAAACGTCAAGAGAGATATTCAACCCACTAAAAACAGGACTACACTCCGCTTTAGTGGTTGCCTGTGCTCAAACTTTTTCTCCCCTGCCTCGTACGGGCAAAATTGTCGACCACAGAGTATGCTCTTTTAGCTTCTATTACGACATGCCACTTTTTTATCGAGATATATAGCTGATCATGCAAAAGTCAAGTGGCATTCTCTACGTGCCTGTTTATTATACTATAGCTAGCTCAAGACACGAACAAGATATTTATGTTTGAACCACCTGAAACCCCGGCACGATTTCTAAAAAAAATTCAAAATCTTTTGATAGGTAGGTGGTGACGGATTTTTTTTTCTTTTAAGACACTTTTCAGCCAATTATTAAATGAGATAATAAAATCTATTTGTAGCTAGTATAAGGCATAAACAATTACGCTGAGTCATCAAAAACCTTTTCAACTTGAAAACAATAGATTTACAAAAAGCATGAATCATGACTGTCATAATCATGAATCATGATTATGACTGGTAAAAAGTACCGGGCAGGTGCGTTCCCTTAGTCAACTTGGTAATAGGTTTCCACTTAAGCTTCTTCATATCTTTACGTTTTGTGTGCGTAAACTCGCAAAATTTTTTATGCTGGTCTTTGCGCAAATTTATCGTTATATATCGAACCTTCAGCGCAAAATGTCTGTTGCTTAGTCTAGGTTTAATTTTTATTTAACTTAAGCCGGTGCTCAATGCATTTTTTTATCCTGTAGTAAAAGCGATAATTTGAAATTTATTGTTTTCCTTTCTAATTGTGACACAAATAACAAGAAACTTGCTCTTTTTTGTAGTAGCATATCAATAGAACTTAAAAAGGATTTATCTGAAATATTTCATCGCAATACTTTTACTTTTGCATTTGTCTTGGCTTTGCGCGTATTTTCTTTTAATGAGCCTTTTGTTGTGTAATAGAAATAGCCTACTCAGACTTGCCCATCGAGTACTGATACGAATGGAAATCTTTGGTAAACTTGCACAAAAATGACAGTGGTTAATTTTCTTACTAGGTTTGACTTTTATTTAACAAAAGTAAAGAGCCCGATGTATTCAGTGTTTTCCTCGCAAGCAATGTAACCAAGAACAGAAAATCATTTCTACCTAGAAACTGGCGATATGTGTTTAAATACAGGATCTTTATTTTCTCTATTAGCAGGCGTGGCTACGAAGCCTCTACTGTTGTATTGTCTTGGCTTTGCGCTTACCCCTTTGTTGTAACATTTTGTTGTGTAAAAAGTCTTACCTAGCATCTGCTTATGAATGGTTTACCGAAAGCTGCTAAGAAGTTTAATTTTTTCATAAACTTTTCGTTAATGCTCCCAACCCATGAATAAAGCAGCGCAACAAATTGTGTGGGAAAAGGGGTAGGGGATGAAGTACTCGAGTTGCCTATACACATCCATCTATAAGGATCATACAGGTCAGGTTGCTTGGCAACAAGAGTGCTAAGCCTCTCATGGGGTCCTAATCCCGAGGCCACTGAGAGGTCCTAATCCTCTCTATGGGGTCCTAATCCCCAGGCCCTGAGAGGTCCTAATCCCCAGGCCCTGAGAGGTCCTAATCCTCTCTACGGGGTCCTAATCCCCAGGCCCTGAGAGGTCCTTATCCTCTCGACAACCGAGTATCCTGGGGTCCCATTCTACCAAGATAGCTGACCATGTGAGTCTATGGGGCAAAGGGTGACCTGTATGGAGCACTTCATCCCCACAAAAACACAAAGTGTATTCCCCATCCTTCATCCTTCCTTAGTTTCTGCGAGACTTCAAGAATAAGGGGTTGAGGGGATTTGATATATCGCTCATAGCAATCAGAGGACCAGCGACCTAATGTTTTGATAAGCCATGAGGGAAGACCCACAGCCGCTGCCGTTGTAGCTGCCCCAATCCTGTAACTGTGGCCTGCATATTCAGATGGGTTTAAACCGGACTGTGAAAGAAGCTGCCTTGTTTCTGAGGTCAGGGCATCTTTTGACAGGGGTTGCCCAGAGGCATATATAAAAAGGGGGCCTGGTGTTGAGTTGCGCAGAGATAAATAGGACTTCATAGCCTTAACAGGACAAACTGGTTGATTTGTTTTACCTACCATAATAGTCTGACCAGATCGAAATGGTTTGGTCTTAGAAACTTTGATGCGGATGGACATGTGATCAGGATTATCCCAGGAGGGGAGGAAAGTGACATCACCTAGGGACAAATGGGTGTCAGAGGAAAATTTCCCATTACAAGTTAACTCCCCAAGGCGCAGAAAACCAAAGAATGAAAGAGTCATAGCTGCCCAGGTCATGACCGAATCATAATTACGGGTATAAGGGATGGCTAACAGACAGTAGAAAAGCCTAAGGTGATGGATGGTAATGGGCAGCCGAACTCTAGTTGACCTAGCACCCTGGGAACGTTTGATGCCTCTGCAGATAAGTTGTAAGCGTAGAAACTTGTTAAGCTCCAGCGCGAAACCAGAACGAATATGGAAATGGCGAACAGCAGCGAGATAGCCCTTGATTGACGAATGTTTGATAGACTTAGCCAGGTGTACAACATACTGGATAAGGGTATCCTCATCTGCTGGTAGGCAACTCCCAGACCTCGGGCGATATAAGGAGCAGAAATCCACAAACCGTTTTTCAACAGAGGTGTAAGTTTGTTGAGTGGAGGTGGCAATGGATAGTTTAAAGTAGAGGTTGATATCGTCCTCTAAATCTCCCAGAGTACCTGAGGTACCTGACAGGGAGTCGGGTCTGCATGTGGGGCCAGCGAGCGGAACCTTTCCATCTGAAAGCGAGAAATGGAGTCAACAATTTCATTTCGTTTGCCCTCGATATGGCTGACTTTCAGGTTAAGAAGTTTAATTTTTTCATAAACTTTTCGTTAATTGAGAATGAAATCAGTCACATAGAGGTCTGACAGCAAAGTCCTTTGAAAAAGGCTCCAAATTTACAAAAATTTAATTTATCACGCGCAGCTAGACAAAACACTTTTTCTCAGCGATGGTCGCGTGCGTTCGAAAGTCTCCGCCGTCATTTTCGCTCCACCCGAGCTTAGGACAAAGGATTTTTTAGGTTTTTTTTTTCTGTAGAGAAACATATTCCCAGGGAAAGCTCCCAATACAGGCAGACTTTTGCAAACTGATAAAAAAAAAACACTTGAGTGTTTTTAAGTTACTTCAAGTTGCCAAAAAGTTTTTCAGTCAATCACCTGAACTCAGATCAATCAAATGTTTTGATAAATGAAAGGCAAGATATAACACATATATAAGATATATTTTAAGATATAAGACACTTCTCTTTTCAAGGCACTTTTCAGCTAATTACGAAGTGAAATAAATTTATTTGTAGATAAGCCAAGTGCAATGAAGTTAGAAAAAGTTTGCCATATTCATCGCCATATTCATCGCGAAATGTCTTTGCATAAAATGACAGTGTTAAAACATCCTCACAGACCCAGAGGCAGGTAATCGGTGCAAGATTAAACGGGCGAGATGTGCGAGCAAAATGTTACAAGACGGGAGTAAACTTTCCTTCGGACCAATTTCGCCCGTTTAATCTGCCTCTCGCCCCGACTTATATCTGTCCTTGGGTCTTCGAGGATGGTGCTAAAATTGATAGGTGCACGTGTGACTTTAGTCAACAAAAGAGATTAATTAAATGCATTTTTTTTTCTTTATCGCAGCAACGGTGGCAGTGAGAAAAAAAGATCGCCCTCTCTTATAGAATACTGCAAAGACTTTCCTACCTCATCGCGCAGAATGCCTATTGTTCCTGGGACATTTACTTGCAGTCGAGTTATAGGGATAGGGGATTGGGGCGACCATGGTATGAGGACATGTATCAAATCGCTCCCGGAAAAGTTTGAGTTCAAGTTTAGTTTTTATGGGCGGTAGTATAGTTTTAGCTGTAAAAAGAAAAGACAGGGGAAGTGGAAGCTCGGAAAGTGACATTTCCTCGCCAGAAGGAAAAAAAATCTGCCAAAACAGCCAACGTCTGACTCTATCAGCGTCGAAGCGTTTACTGACGAGTCCGCCACGGCACGAAATATGGAGAAAATAACAACCCAACTAGAAGCAATTTTGAGCAGGCTCGACGGCGTCGAAACGAAGTTGGGGAAGCTAGAAGGTCTATTTGAACACCTGGAAAATGTTGAAGCAGCGGTGAGCAAGAACTGCACCGAACTAAACCTTGTGAACGAGAAAACCAAAGTGATCCAGAACAATATTGAAGAGATTGAAAAGGGAATAGTGTTTGCGAACTCCCAAATAGAAGGTTTAGAAAAGAAAGACGACGAAAATGCACGTAGATTCAAGGAGCTGGAAGACAAGCTTCTGTACCAAGAGGTTTATAGCAGAAGAGAAAATATACGCTTCTTTGGAATCCCTGAAGCAACGCAGGGCCACGAAAACACTGCAGAGGTGTTGTATAAATTCTTCAGAGACGAGCTGAACATTGCTGATCCTAGCAATATCGAATTCCAAAGAGTCCATCCACTGGGGAAAAAATTGCAAGGCCAATCACGACCGATTATCGCCCGCTTTTTAAGGTTCCAAGAACGAGAGCTTATTTTCAGGAACGTAAGAGAGTTTGCAGAAGCGGTAGACACAGATGTTAAAGTCTACGCGGACTTCCCAGACGAGATCAGGCATAGAAGGAAGACCCAGTGGCCTAGGATGAAAAAGGCAAAGGAAGAAGGGAAGACGGCTTTTTTCAGCACTGAATCCGAGCCAGATAAGTTATTTATTGATGGCGAACTGGTTCCCTTATAAATCAACTTTGCTTGACAAACACTTCCAAGATGAACAATTTAATGTGTTTTTGTGTATACTGTCAGGGCTATGGTAATTATTTTAGTTAACTTTCTGTTCTTTTGTTTTAGTTTAGGGCGGGAGCGCGGTATTATACATATGAATAGCCTCGAATTCCTAAGGCAGCGCTATAGATACAAAATATCTGCTGCCTCTTATTTATTATGTTCAGTGTTAATGTGTAAGCTTCCTTTGTCTTCTGTTAAATGTGTTAAAAACGTGCGACCCAAAAGACCTCGGGTAGATTATAAATTCACTTTCTTTTCACTCTTTCACCTTTTTTCGCATTTTTGCGCACTCTTTCAATTCCATCTCATGATCAATTGTTCCATTCGACAAGGAATATGCTGATTTTAAACTTCTTTCATTAAATGTTCGAGGGATTCGGTCTACAAAGAAAAGAAAGGCTCTTTTTATGTGGTTGAATGAACGCAAATATGACCTTGTATTTCTACAAGAAACATACAGCACGGTGGAAGTTGAAGACATCCGTGGAAAACACAATGGCAAGGTAAGCTCTTCTTTTCACACGGTACTAGTCGTAGCTGTGGAGTAATGGCCCTAGTAAGGAGTGATTTAGATTTCAAATTAAACTCTGTCAATGCCGATAATGAAGGGCGCTACTTAATAATAGGAGCTGAAGTACAAAGTTCAGCTTTCCTGCTTGTAAATATTTATGCACCTAATAAGGTGCAAGAGCAATGTGATTTTTTTGGAAACGTTTATAAGACCATTGAAAATCTTGTCGCCGATAAAGAGCACAAAATTTTTATCGGAGTTGACTTTAATGTTGCGCTCGACACCGATCTTGACTGCTCTGGTGGCAACCCGTGTAAAAAGGATTCCACAAAAAATATCAGCGATACATGCTTAGATTTTGATTTAGTAGACATATGGAGAATAAGAAATCCTGAAACTAAACGATTTACTTGGAGGCAAAAACGTCCGCTTATTCAAAGAAGACTTGATTATTGGTTAATAATTGACGCTTGTCGGGAAGACATTGAAAGAACAGATATTATCTCCTCCATAAATTCTGATCATTCGGCAATTGTGCTTCATTTTAATAATATAAGTAAGCAAAAACACGGCGCTTCTTTTTGGAAATTTAACGCCAGCCTGGCGGAGGATGACAACTTTATCACATTAATTAATAAGAGTATGCCAATTTGGTTGGATGAATTCAACACAATTACCGATAAAAGGCTTTTGTGGGACTTAATTAAATATAGAATACGACAGGTTTCGATGGAATACGGCAAAGAAAAGGCGCGTAAAAAAAGGGAAAAAGTAACTGACATTGAGGCTTCTTTGAAAACCTGCCAAGAAAACTGTGCACAATACCCATCCGATGAAAACCTTCAACAACTACAATATTTAAAGATAGAATATGATAATTTATATGAAAATTTAGCTCAAGGCGCAATAATTCGATCAAAAGCAACCTGGTATGAAAAAGGAGAGAAGAGCAATAAATATTTCTTAAATCTCGAATCACGCAAAAAGGCAAAAAGCTCCGTCCGCAAAGTTTTTAATAAGGAGGGTACTTTAATTACTGATCCAAAAAATGTTATGTATGAGATTGAAAAGTTCTACACGGATCTTTATAAAGACGACTCTTTGACTCCTTCAATAGACTTGCTTAACTCTTTTCTTGAGAACCCTGAAATACCCAGACTCACCGCTGATAATGCTCAAATCTGTGAAGGAAATTCACAGTTGCCGAATGTTTTAAAAGTCTTCAATTATTTGAGAACCTAACAGTCGAATTCTATAAGGCCTTTTGGAACATTGTCGGAAATCTGATGGTGGAGAGCCTAAATTACTCATATGATCACGGAGAGTTGTCCAACTCACAGAAGCGAGCTATCATAACACTTGTTGAAAAGAAAGATAAAGACAGAAGGGATATATCAAATTGGAGGCCAATATCGCTCATAAATGTTGACGTAAAAATTGGCTCAAAAGCCATCCCAAAAAGACTAGAAGCTGTTCTCCCTAACATCATACACCATAATCAAAGTGCATATGTCAAAGACAGAACTATCTGTGATGCTGTATTAAAGATCTATCGACGACGTTTTGGATAATACGCTAAAAAATATCAAATTCAAGGACGACTAATAGCGACTGATTTTAAAAAAGCGTTTGACCCTGTAAGTAGGGATTTCCTGTTTCGCACCCTTTCTGTTTTTCGTTTTGGCCCTTCGTTTATTCAATGGATTAAGACTTTTTACAATAATATATCAAGTTGCGTGATGAATAACGGTTTTGCTATTCAGCGAGGTGTAAGGCAGGGAGACCCACTTTCCTCCTATTTGTTTATCATTGTCTTGGAGATTTTAAATATAAGTATACGAAGTAACAAAAACATCCAGGGAATAATGGTAGACGGAGAAGAAATAAAACTGCAGATTTTTGCAGATGATTTAACGGCTTTCCTCCTGAACGATATTTCTTTATTAAGATTTCTTAAGCTTCTAGAATTGTTTGGAGAGTGCTCTGGACTTAACATTAATCGTGACAAATCAGAAATTATGTTACTTGGAAACTCCAGAAACTTATCCCTCGACCTTAACCTTCTCAACGGTATAAAGATTAAAAAAGCTCTCAAAATCCTCGGAATCTATTTCACATATGACAATCGAACTAAACAAAAGTTAAATTTTGATGAATTGATCGACTCTATTAAGAAAAAGTTAAAAATATGGAGGTGGAGAGACTTAACCCTTATCGGCAGAATTCAAATAGTTAAAACGTTTATTATCCCAGTATTCTTATACCGCGCGAGTATGATTTGTTTAGATAAAGAATTTGTTAACGAAGCTAATAAAATCATTTTTAACTTTATTTGGAAAGGAAGAGACAAAGTCAAACGTCCTGCTCTTGTGAGCGGGGTCGAAGATGGCGGACTCAAAGCCCCACACCTCGACTCCATTATAAGAACCCAGAGAATTCTTTGTTGTAAAAGACTCGCAAGTAAACAACCCAGCAACTGGAAAACGATTTTACTGCATTATTTAAAACCTGTTGGTGGCAAGTTTATTCTATGTTGTGACTTTGATGTAAAAAATTGCCTATCAAACTTCCAATTTTTTTATGAAGAATGTTTAAAATATTTTGCAGAATGCTCGGCGGCAAGGCAAGATATTGCAAACAACCTCACAGGTGGTGACTTTTCAAAAATTGTTCTGTGGAACAATAAAGCTATCTGCATTAATGGAAAATCAGTTTACAATCATAGACTTGCAGATAAGGGTATACTTAGATTAGGAGACCTGGTCTCTGAAGATAACGAGCTCATTACAAGACATAAGCTAAGGGAATATTTAAGTTAGACGTATTTAACTTTGTTGTGTAATTGATGCCCTTCCTGCAGAATGGCGTAGATTTCTAAGAACGTACAATTATAGTGATATCGAGCCCTTCAACTTACAAAATCAAACCCAGTTACAGTTAAACGGGCAAAATGTTTTAATTTCTAAAGCTGTTTCGAAGACTATTTACAAGGAACTCCGAAATAGATTCATTACTCCACCTACAGGTCAACTTAAATACAACGCTTTGTTCAAAAATGATGATGAATTGAATTGGAAGAAAATATCTCGCTTACCACATCGTGTTGCTTTGGACACAAAATCGCGGGAATTTCAATATAAACTTCTCAACAGATGTCTTGCAACAAATGTCCTCCTAAGCAAAGTTGGACTAACATCATCTCCAGCCTGCTCCTTTTGCGGGAAGGCAGACGAATCTCTCGAACGTATCTTTTCAGCTTGCCACTATACCGAGAAGTTTTGGGGAGAAGTTATAAAATGGATGGGCCAGCAGAATATTCAAATTAAATCCTTTTCTCTTAAAGATATAATGTTAGGCATAACCGACGAAGAGGATTTGTTTGTCAACCACATTTTGTTAATTGCAAAGAAACATATAGTATATTGGTGTAGATGCATTAAGGTTAAACCATCTATTATTATATTTAAGGCTCAAGTAAAGAAAATTTATCAACTTGAAACCAGTATTGTAAAACTAGTAATAAATGGCCAATCCATGCAAAAAAATGGGGCAAGTATGTCGAGGTGTAAAAATCGTATAAAACTGTCCTGTACTGCGCATAATATAAGTTATAAGTTATATATTTCTTTTTTTTTTAAGTTGTAATTTAGAATACGAACCAGGTAAAGGGTCTACTGTACTTGTAATATGCGTATAGTCTTTTGTTCGTGTATGTAAATAATAGTGTGTATTGTAAGATGTAAGAAACTACTAATATTAAATAAAAATATTAAAATACAAAAAATAGTTATAATCATAGGTCTGTAATATTGCCTGTTCTGCTTCAACTAAGCGCATCTGATTGGTTAATGATTACGCGCGCTTTCTTCCACTGGGAATACCTTCTGCTCATCAAAGTGCAGAAGGTGGAGCAAAGAGACAATACACATGCGAAGCATTATTGTTAAGCCTTTTGTTTCGCGATATCACACCTTCAATTGCTTATTTCGCGTAGCGTCCTTCAGATTTTGTTTTCTTGCTGAGAGAAAGGTTCCGTTTTCGTTCTGTCCGCATTTTTATTAAATATATCGCAAAAGAGAAAACTGCCAGCACATACAAACATCAAAACCGCAACCCCAAGCACAAGATTTAAAAGTCTTTATCTTTGTGCATAAGTTTCTAAACATAAATAAACTTGCGCGTGCCAGTGAATGGAGCCTAGCCGATTGTGTCGTCATGATAAAAACAAACGAATACTTCAATCTGTTGTTCTCGCTAATAGACTTTTACTTTCACTTTTACAACCATTCTATGTATTTTTTTGATTTAAGTAGACTGAACTTGGGTTTTTGAAGAGCTCTGAAAAGAGCTCCCGATCACTGAGATTTTCTGTTTCCTTGTTCATTGCGCGATTTGGTCGGCACGTGGAATGAATCAGCTGCCGCACTGAGATCAGTTTAAAATTCGCGGCTGTTCTGGGCCATTTTCCAATTGAGTGGTTTTCTTGGCTGGGTATTGCTAATTTTGACATCCATTGTTATGTAGTCGAAGGCTTCAAACAATGGCTTGCTTGCCCAAAACGCGCCATTTTCAAACACAACTTCAATTAACAGTTTTCAACCTAAAAAGAACAGTGGTTCCTGATGGCCGATTCTTAAAAGTAAAACGGATTCTGTTCATGAAAAGTTCCATCTTCCATTTGCCGCGCGTGAAAATTTGGAAGCCCGTAAAAATGTTTAGAAAATTGCTCTTGAAAATGGCCTCCATTCAAAAAAAGGCCGATTTTTCATGATTTTCAAGTTTAAAAGAACAGTCCTTACACTTCTTCAATTTCCTTCGTTTTAGGTTTAAATTGTAGGTACAATGTTATTCTTCAAAAAGCCGTGCGTGAAAGTTTAACTTCTCACTTCTGTAAACGAAAAATTATATTTTTACTAGCCCTACTTGGTCGATTTGGGCTTTTCAAAGCGCACTCGACTTCAAATTTGCCGCTTCACTGGTTATGAATAATTAATGATGTCCAGCCATTCTGCGCGATGTGGAAGAGACTCTGGAGTAGAGCCGAAATATTGTATATTTATCATTCTTTATGAACCAAAACTTGGTTTTTCAAAGACGATCACAATTCAAGGTATCTCCTTTTTCATGCTAGAAGAGATTAGCATGCGTGTCTGACATATCGGAAACAATCTAGCTCAACACTTTTAAGGAATTTCCTTGGCTTTGCGCGTTGTTACCCTTTACACACTTTTGTTGTGTAAAAAGAATCGTACCTAGCAATTTCTTATTGACCAGCCCACAGAATGCAGTTATCAAGGGAACATATCTTACGAACTTTTCGTTTATTGAGGGAAATGCGGAGTCACACAAAAGACTGCTTGCAAAGTACGTTGAAAAAGGTACAAGAAAAGAATGTGTTCGAGTCGCGCACAGGCAAAAAACGTTTTCCTGTGGTCGCGTGGGTTAAAAATGTTCCTTTTTTCCGGCTTATGATACAGAACGAGGACAATTGATCCTTTTTTGCAGAGCCATATGTTGGCGAGGTTTAAATTTCGTGATGTTGTAGGTGAATCGCGAAAAACTTGCGAGAATTAATCGATCACGAAAAGTAATCTTGCTTGCGAAGTAATAAAAGGCAATCGAGTATTTTAAGCGTAAAAAGTCTCACCTAGCTAGCATCTGCTTATGAATGGCTCACCCAGAGCTGCTATGAAGCCAATTTTTTATGAACTTTTTGTTAACTAAGAATGAAATCAGTCACACATTAGTCACGACAAAGTCCTTTGAAAAAGAAAAAGGGTCCAAATTATACACAAATTTTTATCACGCCTAGCTAGACAAAACAGGTTTCTCCAGAAATTCTCCGCCTCTTTTTCCGAGCACCCGAGGTCAGGACAAAGGATTTTTCTCTGTAGAGAAATATGTTCGCGCGAGGTTTGATTTTCGTGATCTTAAGTAGACAATAGGAAACGCTCGCGATAATTAATTCCTCGCAAACTGGTTTTAAAAAAACAAGTATTTTTAAGTTACTTCAAGATGACAACCTGTTTTTAGTAAATCACCTGAACTCAGATCAATCAAATGTTTTAATAAATGATTTAAGAAACCATAGTTAATTTTTTGACTACACAACATTTCCTTTCCAGTTGACTTTTGCACACACTCGCTTAACAATCATTGAGGCCGAAAGAGACCAAAAGAGCAACTGATCGTAGTCCACAGTTTCTCTGCCCCCTCACACCGATTTAAATAACTACAAAATCGCAGCGGAAATCGCACCAAAAGCTCACTTGTGTAACTGTTCTTTTTATCTTTTTCCTCGCAGCTTGGTCAAACGAGAAATTGAGTCTGGCTCACTTGCTACACGCACGGGCAAAATGCGTCAACAGAAAAATGATATCAGAGAGGCAAGAATTCACTATTTTCCCGTGCACGTGAATTGGTCTTCACGACAAAAAAACGAAAAAAACGTAATTTTTTCTTAGTCCATTAGTCTTTGGCTTTAGTCCTAAAAAATGAATGACCTCGGGGCAACAAGATTTTTTCCAGTGAAAATTACGGATTTCGGAGTAAACGGCCTGTGAACAGGATCGTAAGTGAAGAATTTGATCGCAAAAAAAATCATCCGGGAGTGAATGGTGCAGCACTTGGCTGCCCTCGCCGATAAGCATTAACATAAGCATCAGCATAAGAAAGCGTAAGTGTGAACCGGGGTAACATAAGCATGAGCATAAGAAAAAGGAAACTTTTCCTTTTTCTTATGCTTATGCTTATGTCGCGTTATCACAAATGTGAACCGGACAACATAAGCATAAGCATAACGAAACAGCAGTATTTGATGTCAGCAGATATTCAAGCGAAAAGAGTTCCCAATCCTGCTCTGATTAGCAGTTTCAAACTGGCGCCTTCTGCTTTAAACAGAGTGTATTATAGCGAGAAACTGGCTGAGGCTGTCCGTACTAACTACCTGAACTACCTGAAATAAAATTCTTGGTCCGCCATGGCCAGTCGCATTTCAAGCACAAGATTGTGATAATCTTCTTGTTGTTTTCTCTTTGTGAAGATTGCTCTTACCCAAAGGGACCTCCATGTTTTATCAGGTTGCCTTTCTTTCCGCCGTCGACCAGCATTTTGAAACTACAGCTCATCTAATTCCCCCAGGATTATAAATCTGAAGCCCAATGCGACTGCGTATGTCGCGTTTCTTATGCTTATGTCATGTGTGAATATGCTTATGCTTATGTTTACAGTTATGCTTATGTCACAAGTGTGAACCATCCTTAAGACGGCTACTGAGAAGCATGTTCACAGGCAACGAAGATGAAAAAAAAAGAGAATTTTGCAAGCCCGCAAGTATAGTCGAAACACTGAGCTATCGCGCTTGCACTTAACCATTAACTTTCTTACCTACTGCTCCATCAATTCTAACAAACTTTCCCCCCTGCATCGCAGGGGCAAAATTCTCGACCACAGAGTATGCTTTTTGAGCTCCTTTACATTATGCTACTTTTTCATCGAGCGATCGATAACATTTAGCGGATCATGCAAAAGTCAACTGGCATTCTCTACGTGCCTGTTGGCCCCTGTTTATTATACTGTAGTTAGCTTAAGATACGAACGATATATGTAGTTTGAATCACCTGCATTTCCGGCATGATTTCTTTAAAAACAATCAAAATGTTTTGATAAATAGGTGAAGACGCATTTTTCGTTCTTTTCAAAACACTTTTCAGCCAATTATAAAATGAGATAATAAAATCTGTTTGTATCTAGTATAAGGCATTAACAATTACACTGAATCATCACAAATCTTTTCAACTTTAAAACAATAAATTAAAAAAAAAGTATGAATCTAGCTTTTACATACTCTTAATATGCACCAAAGTGAGTGAAACTGATTAGAGTGTATTACACCCGTGTTTGTCCTCTTGGCCGCGCTGGACGGATTAAATTTAAGAAAGTAAATCTTGTGTGATAAAACAATATTTACCGACAAGTTGTGTTATATGGTAAATAAATAATTTGAACCGGTCAGTGTTCAGTTGATCCTCCCGCTTACACTGCTTGACTGGTAAAAAGTACCGGGCAACCGCTTTTACTGAGTCAACTTGGTAATAGGTTTCCCCTTAAGCTTCTTCATATCTTTACATTTTGTATGCGCAAACTCGCGAAAAATTTAGCTAAAAATTTTTTATGGTGGTCTTGCGCAAATTAATTGTTCTCTATCAAACCTTCGGCGCAAAATGACGGTCGCTAGGTCAAGGTGTGATTTTATTAAACTTTATTTGTTACCATGTCTTAAAAAATGATAATTTGAAAGTTGGCTTTTTCCTTTCTTACGGTGGCACAAACAACAAAAACCTCACTCCTTTTTTGTAGCAGCATATCAATTTATCTGAAATATTTCATGGCGATACTTTAACTGTTACATTAGTCTTGGCTTTGCGAGTACCTTCTTTTAGTGAGCCTTTTGTTGTGGAAAAAACGCACCTAGAAATAACCTACTCAGACTTACCCATTGAGTACTGGTACGAATGGAAATCTTTGGTAAACTTGCGCAGAAATGACAGTGATTATTTTCTAGCTAGGTGTGACTTTTATTTAACAAAAGCAAACTTAAGAATCCGATGTATTCAGTGCTTCCCTCGCAAGTAATGTTACCTAGAACAAGAAATAATTTCTACCCAGAAACTGGCGTTATCTGTTTAAATACAGCATCGTTATTTTCTCTATTAGTACGCGTGGCTACGAAACCTCTACTGTTGCATTGTCTTGGCTTTGCGCTTACCCCTTTGTTGTAACATTGTGTTGGGTAAAAAGTCTCACCTAGCATCTGCTTATGAATGGCTTACCGAAAGCTGCTAAGAAGTTTAATTTTTCATAAACTTTTCGTTAACTGAGAACGAAATCAGAAACGTAGAGGTCTGACAGCAAAGTCCTTTGAAAAAGGGTCCAAATTTTACAAAAATTTAATTTATCGCGCGCGGCTAGACAAAACACTTTTCCTCAGCGATGGTCGCGTACGTTCAAAAGTCTTCGCCGTCATTTTCGCTCCACCCGAGCTTACGACAAAGGATTTTTTAGTGTTTTTTTTTTTCTGTAGAGAAATATATTCCCGAGGTTTGATTTTCGTGATCTTATAAACGCTAGGGAAAGCTCCCAATACAGGCAGACTTTTGCAAACTGATAAAAAGTAAACACTTCAGTATTTTTAAGTTACTTCAAGTTGTCAAAAAGTTTTTCAGTCAATCACCTGAACTCAGATCAATCAAATGTTTTGACAAACGAAACGCAAGATATAAGACATATATATAAGATATATTGTAAGATATGACGCTTCTCTTTTCAAGGCACTTTTCAGCCAATTACGCAATGAAATAAATTTATTTGTAGATAAGCCAAGTGCAATGAAGTTAGAAAAAGTTTTCCATATTCATTGCGCAGATTTTAAGCCTTAATCGAAACGTCTTTGCATAAAATGACAGTGTTAAAACATCCTCACAGACCGAGGGGCAGATAGTCGGTGCGAGAAGCTGACATTCAGAAATGGGCGAAATAAGGTGCGAGCAAAAGTTTGCAAGACGGGCGTAAACTTTTCTTCGCACTGATTTCGCCAGTTTTATGGCTGCCTCTCGTCCTGACTTTCTGCCCTTGGGGCTTGGAGGATGGTGCTAAAATTGATAAGTGTGACTTTAGTTAACAAAAGAAAATAAACAAATGCATGTTTTTTTTTCTTTCTCACGGCACACGGTGGAAGCGACAAAAAAATCACTCTTTTTTATAGAATACTGAAAAGACTTTTCTACCCAGAAGAGACTCTGGAATAAAGCCGAATATTGTATATTTATCATTGTCTTGTAATACACCAAAACTTGGCTTTACGAAGATGATCACAATTCCCTGTATCTCCTGATTGCAAAGTCGTTGAAAAACGGTGTAGGAAAAGAATGTTTTCGAGTCACGCACAGGGAGAAAACGTTTTCCTGTGGTCGCTGATACAGGACAAGGGCAATTTATCCTTTTTTGCAAGCAAAATGTTCGCGAGGTTTATAAATTTCGTGATATTGTAGGTGAATCACGAACAACGTGCGGGAATTAATCTATCACGAAAAGTAATCTTGCTCGTGAAGTAATAAAAGGCATTGAAGTATTTACATGCAATTCACGATGTTAACAACATTTTCTTTTATCATTTTTAATTACCAAAACTCACACTATATTCAAAGCGATTTGATAAGTGGGCGGTGAGATATTTTATTGTTCTTTTCTAGGCACTTTTCAACCAATCACGAAGTGAGATATATCTATTTCTAGCTGAGCTAATTACGCTGTAAACAATAACTCTAAGTTGTCTACAAATCCTTTCAATTTCTAAACAATAGATTTATAAACAACACGCGTCCTCCTAAACATATAAATTGAGTCAATATATAACTCTCAGTTCATCAGTTTGACAAGCTACTCGCTTCAGTAAGATTAGTGACGACTTTCAACATGGTTAGTTCCGTAACTTTTCCGAAAGAGGTGTGTTCAGTAGAATCAGCAAAGCGAAGGCTGGACTTCGAAGAGCCGAGACTCAACCGGATGGAAACCAAAGTCACCCGAGCGCCGATCTGGAAAAAGAAGAAGGGCCGTCGTTTGGACTTCGGAGAAACGGATCCTTCGGTGCTGTTGTACTGTCCTGGTGAGTCAATGTTTTAACTCGCGGCATTATTCTTACTTTTACGACTCCTGTCGATGACTAATTTTGAATTTCCGTTATCCACAAAAGAAAAATAGTTTTAACAATATGATTAAGATTTATCATGAAGACACGGATGTAAGAAGGAACAAACAATCTTAAACGCACATGGACACGGTGCTAAGTCGTGTTATTCTAAGTCACTCAGCATTAATGTGATCGAATCATTATTATCCCTTCATTTTTTTCTTGCTGCCAAGGATTACACGTATCCGCCTCGTGAGTTGCATGCCCTGTGTTATTATTTAGAGACATCATTTACCTAATTGCCAGGGGAACTTAGTTAACTTTGTTTAATCAAATCGGTTGCATGTTGCAGGTCATGTCACTGCAGGTGAAAGTTGCTCTCTGACTAATAATTTTTTTTTCGATTCAGATCTCCTACCAAACAGAGAAGATCCCAATCCAGTGAGGAAACGTTCTTCCGGAGTTGACAGAATATTATTTACCGCTGATCAGCAATTTCAACTTGAGGCTCTGTTCCAGAAGAAAAAATTTCCAGACAGGAAGGAGAAAGCATTGCTAGCGGCGAAACTTGGTGTTCCTCTTGAGAAAGTAACGGTAAGTTGCGAGTTAATACTAGCTTTCGATTCCGTGAGGGTTATCCTTAAATTTACAAATGAAATACCTGATTGAATTGACGGAGTTATGTAGGCTGTTTCAAAAAAATGGATGAAGGCACGTGTACGAGCAAGTACAATGATTCGAAGCTCAGCAAAATACAAGCTACAGAGAGCTAGGTAGCCACAAGTAAGCACTAATGGCCTCAAAAAGAGTTGATCATTAAGAGGTCGACTGTTTTGGTTTTTAATTTCATCTTATGCAAATTAAACTTCGGGGTCGTATTTACGTTTCGCTCACGCTTGACATACGGACTTGTTGATGCCAGGAGAAACTTCGAAACCCCTTCATAATTTTTATGAAACTTTAAAGCCAAGTGCCTTTGACTTAAGTTGGTACCTGATCTTTCAAGCGCCTAAAAAGCTTACATATTCGTCACACTTTACTGTTGTTAATTTTTGCGCTTACTGAACTTCGCTAAAAGTAGGGAACTTTATTTTGCAGTATACCGGCTTAAGCAATTCCACTTAAAAAGTGAAAAAAACTGTATTTAATTTCGCAGTTGTTTTCCAAACAAAACACAACAACTGCGAAATTAAGTACGCCTAAAAAATTAGTAAGAATAATGTATTTGTGCTTTTAAAGCCATCGCAAACCTGGGTTTATAATACAGCATTTCATTTACCAGTTTTGAAAAACACCGAGTGTCAACTTGTCTCATGCACAGTTCCTTTCTCTTACAGAGCTGGTTCGGAAATCGCCGTCGAAAGTGGAAAAAAGAGCAGAAAAAAGGAATCGTTGGACCTTCTGGAATCCGCCCAGTCCTTCCCGGATCATCTCTGATTCAGCCTTCCTATCAGAGGTCCTTCCAGAATACTATTGGCTTCAGTCGCTCAGCTAAAATCCCTTCTGTACCACTTCAATGGTTTCCATCCTCGCTTCAGTCCTTCCAAGCTCCGCTGGAGTCAGCATTGAACCCGATCATGAAAGCAACTGCTGCCAAACCCGTAACGCTACCATGCCAACAGTTTTATCCACCGTTTCGTGCTCCAGTGCATAGAATTACTCAGCAATATCCAGGAACCGACTATGTTGAGACAGCAGCTTCAGCTTACCCGCCTTGCCATTCTGCGAAAAATCTCGTTTCCGTGCCGCCTGAGTCCCACCAAGTCCCAAATACAGATCACAATTCTCTGGCTGACGAGTTTCCGTTTCCTTATTCCATCGCAAGGGAACTTCCACACATCTTTGGAGATATGGATGAAAACGAAGACCTAGAATGTCCGCTTACGCCTTCGTTTGAGCCAGTCAGTGAAAGATCGACACTTTCGACTGAAGACTACGACGTACAGTCGAGCAGATATGCTTCATGCTGCTTGGGAAGTTACGAGGATTCGTCTGTTCCACCGACAAGAGACATTTCCTGTGGATCTGTGTCCAAAGGAAGGAACTTTAGGTTTTATAGGCAAGACTAATGAACTTTAAGAATATTTCCATTTTAACCTTGAAATTGTAGCTCCTTTAAGGAAAAAAGCTTTTCGGATTTGTAGGGAAAGCAGACTGGAGAAGACTCTTGCTTATGTAACTCAGCTTAAGACATTGATAGTTTTTACGGTATTTTTTTTCATTGAAGCATTCAATTATTCCTGCGGCTTGCCATTTCACTGTTGCTTATCGTACATTTGACCTTTGTCATTTGCTTTCTTGTTGAGAAATGTCATACTGTGTATTTAATAGCATTGTGTGATTAAAATAAATACTTGTTGACTTTAACTCTGATTGGTCTATTTTGGTTTCTTCTGTCACCCGTTGGGGTGTATGGTTAACATTTGTAGAGTTGTTAAACTTACCTGTCATTATACCTTTCAGCCCTAGACAGAGTCACCCTACCTTACTTCATAGCCCCAACTCTTAAATAGATAAGACAAAATTAAGTTTTTCTTACCTCAGGATGAAAATACTAGCTGCTATGTCACCTTTTCCTGTGTGTCGATGTCTTTTGTTTTTCACCCTAATGAACTTACCCTGTAAGGAAACTTGTTAAAAAACCTTTGGGTTTCTGGTGATCTTCACTGGCTTCTACGACAAAGTTTTGTACAATATGAGCATTTCCCTTTTTTCTAGAGGATTATTATATTCGGGCAAGAGGCTGGCAAAATCTCAAGGATAGCCTGGGAATACAGCCGCTTCTCATCATTGCCCAGCATCATTCCCGCCCGGAAACGATGGAGGGAGTCTTCAATATTCGCAGGCTATCTCAACAAGCCTACGAATTTTTGCTTCCCGTTGCGGGATTTTTAAAAACAAAAGTCTTAAAAGACGCGGTTAGACCTTTGAGAACAACATTTATCACAGATACGAGAGACTGGACCGAGGTTGATAACAACCAGGCGTTCCATTAGTTGGTTTTTGCGATAGACTGGGTTCCAGCGACATGTTGTGGTTTGTGTGTGTTCCACATGTGACTGTGTGTAAATTTAGTTGTTGTTTTGTCGTTCTTCTGTACTACGTAACAAGGAAACGGTTGCTTCGATCTACTACATTTTCCCTTTTGTCTTATCAACGTGTTTTCTACCACAAGCTGAGCGGTAAAATGGTGCTATTTTAACCGTGTTAGCTTGTCCCATCTCGTCCATAAAATGGCGGGAGTTTCAATCTCTGTAATCTATCTTCATCGTGTGATTATAAACGAAAGAAGGCTTTAGTATTGGGTCATGGCTGCCTTGGATAGCACCACTGAGCTTAATAGTCTGCTGGACAACTGGAGAAGAGAAGATCAAGCAAATGTATCACCAGTTACTACACTGCAAGGGTAAGTGTTTCATTCAATGTTTATCTTGCTAGCACGTCTGCGAGGCTTTCTGGACAAACTTCTATATTCGGTCTTATTTTCTTTGTGTTAAAAGTTTCTTCTGGGAAATAAAAGACAAATGATCTATGAAAAGGTGCGATTTTTAGTCCAGAAAGCCTCACACGTTGCAATATTGATATGCTACTTCTTAGATCCCCACTATGTCTCGACCCCTAGCCATCTCGAATCTTCCGCTTTCTCACACTCAAACCTCACAATCGAATGAAAATCAATGATCAGAAAAGAAATCGATTAATCAATATGAATCAGTAAAAGTAGTTTTAAAATTTGGTGTTGATTGGTATCATTAGATGGTAATTTTGGAGATTCTACTCAAATAATCGAAACACTAGTCAAATGTGACTTGCAAACACTGTTAATTGACTGTAATGCATGGTTCAATTTTACCTGTTACCATCCTCCCCCCCCCCCCGGGCAACCCCGGGGACAAGTCCAGCCCTTCGGTCCCGGAGGTGGGGAATTGTTTGAAGCTGTCCTGTCCCGGGGGGCGGGGGCGGGGCAAATCGAAAATAACTTCTTGTTATTCTTGTGAAGTACGTCACTTCTCGGTTGACGCCGGACAGCATGGAGAAGACTGCCTAGCTATTTCCAGGGAGAATTTCTGGAATTTGTAGCAGACTGGTTAGAGAAGAGTAATCTCTCAAAATTAAAATCTGTATTCGAAGTTACTTTTATTATAAAATGTTAAGCGAATGTGCGTTTGATGCGTACTCGAATGGATGCTGTTCGTCACAAACAAAGAAATATTTCTTCAGCGTATTTATGTGTATGCTAAGACGACTTAATGGACTCTATATGAAAAGGGATGCACGGCTTTCTATTAAACAGAGGTCTCAGTCCAGTGTTCATTCTTATGAAAAGAAAAGTTCCTTTAAAATGCTGCCATCAATTTGTTCACGGGCCTCTTGTGCGTATGTGCTATATTTAGAATAAATCACGTGGCGAAGACCATTTCTTTACTCGCTAGCCGTATGCCAGTGCAGTTAGAGTTTTTGCTTCAGTTTTCTTTTTCAAATATAGTGTTCATGTTTTTATTACATTATACATGGAGTGTCCTTAGTTCAGGAAACTCTAGAAAAGCATTTATAATAAGTTCTTGTCAAAACGTCTGGTTTTGCTATTGTACGGAAATTAATATCGTAATCTATGTTTTGTACACAAAACAACGTATTTGTGGTCGACGAGGAGTCCCGGGGGTAGGGAATTGTCTCTTTCTGTGTGCCCGGGGTTCGGGAATAGACTGCCAAGTGAGAACAAAATTGCAAATCCCCAGGGGTATGCCCGGGGGGGGGGCATGGTAACAGGTAGAATTATTGAACCATGCATAATGTTCTGAGGAATTATTTTGTGTGTTAACAATTAATGCCTATGGGTAACACTAATCTGTGGAACTACAGACTGTGGAACCCCGGAACCTGCGGAACTTGTGGAACCTGCGGAACCTAGAGAAATGACCATTTTATTGCAACTGCCTTTGGAGGTTTACGGATAACATGATAAAAATATGAAAAATACCAGATGCTCTCGGAGGCTAACTCAACACCAGTCCACTAACAGAGGCATAAATTCTATGGAGCTAACTCTCAGCATCAACGACTTGGCACCATTGGCAATTTCCATAAATGATTGTACATCAAAGCAAATTGTGATTAACCAATTGTTGCGGACATTATACTAATATAATATAGTCCATTCATGCTCATGTTGAATCGCCATATTGAATGTTGACAATGCTCTTAGGCTAGATCTATTAGATTGTAACTTGGATTATTATGTTATGCTTTGGAAACAGTAGGGTAAGTTGTTTATTAATGTAACATCTGCCACTGGTTTCCGTTCTTTCACTTGGTACCCTTTGTTATCCCTTGAAAACCTGACCGAGTCTTTTTTTATGTGGCGTCAATTTCATTTGATCGACTGCCGAGGAAAGCAACAGTTCTACGCCATGTTTTATAGCATTTATCATGCTTCCAATGGTTAAGCCTAAGAAATTGAAACCTTTCCATTTGATGTACTTGCGTTTACTTTTGACCTCGGCCTACAGAGAATTCTTTTAGCTTGTCACGCACTCTGTGAAAAATTCGTCACACAAACTAAATGTCTCTCAGTCATTTCCTCATTTATGACATCCTTTAGTGCGATAAATAATCGTGAATCGGCCATTTTAGTGAATCAACATTTATTTAATAATAATAATCAACACTAATAACATGATAATGAATATGACACAAAAGAAAATAAAAATTGAACCAAGGGTAAAATTGAACTACAACATATATATCAGTCTCTACATATTTACATGGTCTTTTTATGGGTTTTGACTTTTCATTGGAAAACAAACTGTATTTTCTCAAATCAGAATAGCGGAGTTAATAGAACGCGAGAATGAAGTATATCACAAGCTAGACCCAGATCCTTTTGATGACAGGCATCCAGGTACTGTAATAGTCATATATTTATATGTCTAATGCTGATGCTCATAGTTTGATATAAGTCTCCATGATAGGACTAATGTTTATCTCATAATTATCATATATTGTGTGATATTTCATACATGTATACCACATTTTCTCAATTAAACACTGGGGGCATTTATTTAAAATTAGACCTCGTAGAACCGGTGATAATATTTGAACCCAGCATGT
This sequence comes from Siderastrea siderea, assembly GCA_964030785.1. NCBI lineage: Eukaryota > Metazoa > Cnidaria > Anthozoa > Scleractinia > Rhizangiidae > Siderastrea > Siderastrea siderea. The sequence goes on along the minus strand of OZ034977.1, from coordinate 9,539,259 downwards.
ATTCTGGGCCCGGCATTTATTAAAATGTGGTATTTTTCATCATAATTTGTAGCCTTAATTTTCAGTCCTAAAAACTTTAAGTTAACTTAAAATTACAGCAAAATATAGCACAACATAAGTAAAACTGGAATAAAACGTCACAGAGTTTTTCTGTAGTCGATAAAATTCAAAACGAGGTGGGAGAATTGGGTGCTCAGTAGTAAGTAGAGTACTAAGACCAAAGCAACTTCCTTTAGTTTGTTGAGCACAATAAATTGAAGTGAAGTACTGTGTACTGGTTCCTGATCTTAAACCTATTTAAAATTGCTATTTATAACTAATTTTCGATGAGAATCAGTAACATAAAGGTTCAGTTTCAAATAAACGCTGGGCCTCAAATAAACACCTGTACCTTGAATAAACACCGGGGGCGTTAAATTTAAATTTGACCGTGTTGACCCAGGGTTTATTTTGAACCCGGGGTTTATTCGAGGCCTGGCATTTAATCGAGAAAATACGGTATAAAAATATTCATTTAACCTCTGTCTACTTATCTTGCTTGGTACCAGCTCCTAGTTTGCCTGATAACTCTGTCGGTAGCAATTGCAGGGTCATGGGTTGAATCCCATTCAAGACTGAATTTTTTCATGGCTTTCTTTTCATAACTACTTGACTATGTTGTGTAGAACTGATAACAAAGGTCTTCCATGCATTAAGTTAATGGCTACTAAGCTGTACTTTTGTGCATTGGTAGCTAAATACAGTATGTTGTGCAAGGAGGTTCCAACTTTTGGGTCTGTGGATGAAATTAAACTGTATGACCATCCTAATTATTAATTAAAAGTAGATCTGATAGCAATCGTTCACTTACATGTAATACCTCATGCCCCAAGGTTAAAGAACAAAAAAAGTCGCTGTAGTGTACAAGCATAATTATGCACCATAATTGTCCAATCAGGATAAAGCAAGACTCTCTTGGGATAAAGCTATAATAATTGATTCATAAGTGAGGTGCGATGTAACGGTCAAGTTGTTGTAAGTTGTGTCATGTTGTGTGAATTAAAGTACTGATTTTTAGATGCTCGCAGTCCGTTTCATCTAAGAACTTATACCGCGATTCCGCAGTCTCATCTTTTGACTTTGTATTGTCAGGCAGGGCAGACCCTGACTGTGCTTTAGGCCATCTTCTGAAGACACTCTTCAGGAATGATGACTTCATGGATAAGCTTGTGAACTCTTACATCATGAGCACTATGGAGGAGTTTGATCTGAACTGCATTGCAGCAAGAGTTTTGCTTAATGCCATGCCAGGACTGGAGAGTGCTGCAGTTTTTCAGGATATGGTAAGTAAACTAAATAAAAAGAACAAGGGAGGTTATGATATTATGGTAAATTTTATTCTAGTCTTAATAATAATTTTAACAACATCAAAACACCAACTTACATTAATTTTCTAGTATTTTTGTTAGAAAATAACAGATTCTGAAGTTAATAAAAGTGATTCAAGAAAACCACAAGTACATTTATTAATTATAATTGTCTCTGGCCTAATTTGTATTCCTGATTTCCAGGTGGATTCTTACAACAAATTTGAGTTAAGACTGTGTTTTAAGAAACATGCTCAAAGAATTATGCATTGTTAATTTTGCGTATTAACACAATTGCAAGTGACATTGAGAAGAATTGTAACTACCATGAAATATTTGAGCTTGTGAGAAGGTTTCTTCTACAACTGTTTTGATTTCTCCTAGCCCATTACTCACAATGCATATTAATTTTTTTTCTAATGGGTTATTCCAGAAAAAATCCACACCTCCCCGACGGATGGCACGCTGGAAATTCTCGCGGGAGGGGGGGTCGAGGGCTCTGGAAATCCAGGTGAGAGGGGGGGTCTAGACTTAAAACTCTTCTTCGGGGGTCATTGTAAAAAAATGTACCCTCAGTTTTTCAGATCTTTGACTTTACGGACGAAACTTCCTCCGAATTGAAGAAAGTAGTAGTCTTTCAAAGTATGCATTTCTTACCTTCAACGCTTTTAGGTTCAGTTTCAAAGATTCTGCGAAGAATATTTATTTATAGAAGTGTTAAAAGGAGAAAACACGAAGAAAGCGCTCGGTTGACGTGTAGCTACAACAAAGCATGCTCAGCGAACCAAGTTTAAAGCTTGGAACTTTGTATTGTATTACAGTACTTGCCAAATGTAAGTTGACAGTTTCGAGATGAAAAACAAATGAGCAACAACGTAGTCGCTTGAGTCATCTCTCAAGAAATAAATTGTACAAATGGACTGCATTCGACGTGAGTGTTGACAAGTTTGTGAGCTATCGTTTCCCTCGCTCTCGCTTTTGCAACAAAAACTCAAGTTACAAATACCTTGGTCAAATGAATTTCACTTTTCATAGTTGTTTGTCTGTCATAAATGTTTAATCTTATCAATTTGAAGGAACACAAAAACCAAGAAAGTGAAATGTAAAATAATAAACTGGTACGCTGTATCGGAATGCGCGTGTCTTCTGACACGTTTTTTGTGACATATTTCCTTTGCTTCTGCCCAATAGATGTTGTTTGGGCGAAAATAACCATAAATCTCAGTCTGTCATTGAGTTTCTTCTGTGTGTTGCAGGTATAAAGGAATATAAATCGGATACTTTTCGCGTCACCGATGGCACGACGTTTTATGAAATGGTTGCGTTACGCCTAGGTTTCAAGTTACTTTTGTCGTATGCAAATTGCGTCTGCAACAGAAGCAGCACGAAATAATGTTCAACGGGCTAAATTTATCATTCTCCTGTTAAATTACCGCTGCTGTCGTTAACTTTAATTCTAACTTTAAGTTTTATTTAACATTTATTTCAATTGTGCCAAGAATACGTCCGGGAAAAGTTTCGATTTGAAAGGTTGTTTTCACCTCGGGTACACGTAATTCAATACTCCGTTCTCGAGTTTTACGTGGACGATCTATATAATTTTATTTATTTATTTTATTCGCCGCTATCAGCTTCGTAGAGCATTTCCACAGGAATGGGCTACAGTTGTAGTTCAGTGCTATGAAAAGGGAAGAAAATAACTTTTAATCATGTTGTTACCAGTACAAAACCCGTTCGTAATTTCCGTTCATATCACAAGAACGAATTAAAATTAAAATTGAGCTCCACAGTCATTATATTCTGGACGCGATTCTACGTATTTTCAACAGACTGAATGTTGAATTTAGGGCCCATAATAAATCCGGGAAATCCGGGTGGGAGGGGGGGGTCTCTGGCCTTGGAAATCCGGAAGGGGGGAGGGGTCTAGAGGTACAGGAAATCCGGGAGTAAGGGGGGGTCAAAAACTCTTGCCATCCGTCGGGGGGGTGTGGATTTTTTCTGGAATAACCCAATTAAGTTTCTGTCCAGTGTATGTGTAGTATCGTGCCTATTTTATAACGATTTATATCAAATACCATTTATATCAGATAATTAACCAACCGTCACCATATGGCGACTGCCGGTTTATAAAATGGACACGTTTTTTTTTTTGTTTTTTTTTTGCGTCAGTTGGCTTAACATACGAACAAAGTGATGTAAAGCTTGTGGTATGGGAACTCAAGAGCAGTACTGTCTTATATAAGACGCATGCGCATATTAGTCTGCTGAATGTTACGTTCGTGCATTCTTGTCTTTTAATTTACAGTATTAAAGATATGAACGGCGAAGGGTTGTTAAGTTTGGGGTTTCTGTATTTGTCTTGTATAATGCATGCGCAACTGAGTAAAGCAGCTTATAGGATTGAATGCAAAATTGACTGTGTTGTCTGTTCTAGTTAGTGGTTATGGTGAAAATTTTTTTAGCGCAGGAGTTTTGTTATGGGGATTGACATTTTGAGGGATGTAAAAATGTGGGAGTGGAAGGATTTGTGAATGTGAGGAGCATATCACGTTTCTGTGAATGTGATTTGCTTTGAAAGTTGCATTGTGTAGAGCAGTGGTGTAATATTGTGCTGCATGAGAGGCAGTTTCCCTTGGCGTTTTATGGGGGGACGGTTTCCGAAGTGGATTGTAAGTTTTCTCATTGGACAACCTGTATTTCACAGAGGAGAGAAACGACAGCTGTGTTTGCAGCTTATCAGTGCAGTAAGGAATGGTGGCTTAGGAAGAGAAAGGATTGGCACTAGTGTGATGATGCAATTAGTGGATTGCACCATCGATAGAAGGGAGAGAGATGAGTGTTCATTTGATGCAAGAAGTTGATTTTAATTGCATAAAGACGAAGGAATCGGTCATTAATACAGGGTCTGGAAGGGTATTCTCGGGATCCGGGATTTGACCAAAATACACTTTCGAGATATATCCAGGACCAATTACAAACTTATTAAAGGTATACCTGAATTGACTACAGTTGAATTAAACTAGAAAATTGTTTCTGGTAGGAAGCCATGCTCAACCGTCTTTGCAAATGGGCAAGAGAAGCTATGGAGCCACTCCGATCTTATGCTACAGGTAAGCTGTCTCAGTCTTCATTTTCCAGGAAGTTGGTGATTAAATTACTATCAATAAGTTATTATAATAAATTTTCTTTGCTATATTGACACAAAACTTTGTTGAGCTAGACTGTCATCCAGCCTGTATTTTGTGTGTGTCACTGTGTGTTCATTGTGCAGATTTACTTATTGCATGTGTGTGGTGTTGGGTTGACTAGCAGTACATGGGAATTTTTTATTGGGGGAGGGGGCATTTTCTGGGGCTCACAGACAAACTGCAAAGTTACAACCTGGAAAAATTCCATGGCTTGCAGTCAATGTGCATTATTGAAAAGAATAATAAATTAAATCAATATTATTGCAATGATACAGTGTAAACTGATTCTTTTTCTTTCTTGGATGGAATACCTCTTCTGTTCTGACTGTAAGGTAGTGGACAATGGAGCTTAATAACTAGCACACCCATAACATACAGTAACTGTTGTTTTCTGAGTAAATTTACAATAATTATACTTTCTAACCATTGACAGGTGAGACCACATGTGTTAAGAACACTCAATGCAAACAGTTGCTACAGGTTTCTGTACTAAAATCAAGTAAAACAGTGAAACAACATGCATTCAGAATGTTATCTATTGCATGCCCAAGCTGCCCATTACCTACAAAGTAATTAAACCTGGTTACTGTATTGTTAACTTTTCCCTTTGCCAGGTCTTTTAGCATTTGCAATGGAAAGCCAGGACATTGCTGCGGTATTCAGAGAAGAAAATTCCACCTTGGTAAGTTATAATTGTCTGTCTTTGTCAACATTCATGGCAAAATATTTGCAATTTAAGGGCTTTGATGTCAGTGTTTTCTTTGACAAGAGATTATTTATCAACACACTAGGTACCATGTATGTTGCGACGTTTGCACATGTTAAAAGACTTGTCGGACCTGACACAGCCTGCAGTATCAGACTTTTCTAACAGGGTTATCCTGAAAGCTAAGACAAGTAAGAACAGGGTGGACAGTGCTGCCAGTCCAGGGAGTAGTAAAGGCAAGAGAAGTACCTCAGTAGATGCCGCTGGACCATCAAACAACAGTGAAACAAATCTGTGTAATGGAGAAGCAGATGAAACAAATGGCAGTAGTAATGGAAAGGGTACGTTCTTGTTTTTGGTACTTTAGCTATGTAGTACTGTACATGTCAGGCTAATTTGTCTCATTCCACAGGTGGTCCACATGGCCAGTGCTTATTGATAACCCTTTTAATAAGCCCTAAAAGTGACAAAAATGAAGTTTCTCCTTACATGATCACTGCTTGCTCAAACATTCAAGTAATGAGAATAAAGGGAACAATCACCAAGGATAAGATGTCTTGATATTTAATAGACAAATTCTCCTTACTAGTTCCATAAGAAATGTGTGGTAAGAAGAATATGCATATGCAGAATATGTAGTTTGGTGAATTGCATTTTTCAGGGACAGATCCAGGGGAGGGTTGAGGGGGTTGCAACCCCCCCCCTTTTTTCATCTCAAAAATAATTATTAGCATATTGTTGCTTTTTTACTTGCAACCCCCCCCCCCCCCCCCACCACCACCACCACCACTTTGAAAAAATCCTGGATCTGCCCCTGTTTTTATATCAGGGCTTAAAGGGTTCACCTGTTTTCTACAGCACAACTTAGCAGAAGAGTGTTTTTTTAACTCATCTGGGAGGAATTGAGGGTTAATGCTGTCCATGCAGCCATTTTGACTTTGTGTTCCTGTTAAAATTATTCCAAGTCTTTGTTTTCTAGTGACAACTGAGTTGGTAATAATAAAGCTTTCTTTCAGTTGATGCAAAATTATGTGCCAAGGTATGATCTAACAGACCCCCAAGTGTAATGATTTTCTTCTGTTGTTTGTTTCAACATTTTACCCAATCAGCAAAAAAAAAGATCACAGATGACATCAAAATGTGGTAAGAACAAAAAAGTGGCACATGAGCCGTTAGGCGAGTGCACTGATGTCCTTACCACATTTTGACATCTTCTGTGATCTATTACTGAACAGACGCACGGCAACATGGAATCTATTTCTTTTATATAATAAAGAGAAAAAGTTGATGATGATGACAGTTCATCATCTGATGCGTCTGTCCTCTAATAGATCATAGCTAAGAACCATTTAAAATGCACGTAGAATTCAGCATATTAAATATAAACACCAATTGAAAGATAAATTCATGTTCAAACAACTTCTTGACTACCAATAGAATATAAAGGCTGACGAGGAGAATTTGTTGATATGCCCACACCCAAGTACAATTTCAGGGTAATAAAGTGGGGAGGGTGGTCAGGGGATCCAAAGTTCCCACTTCCCACGGTATCCATTAGTCCCAGTTACTGTTGGTTTTCTGTTGAATTCTGCCTCTTTCCAATTTATCAATTTTGCAAAACACTATGTAATGTTCTTTTTTGTTGGCTTCTGCTTCTTTGTGCTTTTTTTATTATTGTTATTTACAATTAAATAATTAGGGATTCCTGCCTTCTTGTAAATCTGAATAATGCCTCATTTTTGTGTTATTTTGTTCCAGGTAAGAGTTTGCTGCAGACAAAGAATGCATCTCTAATGAAGTCTGGCAAGACAATCCGCTTGCCCAAGGGAGGGTACCACATCCTTCCTATGTCTTTCTCCCTCTTCCCCCTGACTCTCAGCATGCAGCAGCGGCTTATCCTACAATACCTGACTCCACTGGGAGAATATCAAGAGGTACATTCATGTTTCACTAATTATTACTTGAAAAAAAAATACAAAAATACAAAAACAGGCATTTTTCTTACCCACTGTGATAAAGAAGATGCTCACTGCCTCTTTTGGAGGTGTAAATTGTGTATTTTTTGTTGTCACTTAGGGTGTTCAGGATGGAATGCCAATATTTTTAGCCATTAAGATATCATTGACATGTAGGGTTACATGTGAAGAAAAAAAGTGCCACCGTACTGTGTTGTTGGTCTAACTTAAAGACCTTCACTGTATCTACATGAATTTTTTAAAATTAATTTTGTTCGACACTGTGATTTAAGAGTTTCATCACCGCAAATTTGTTCAAGGTGAAATAATAATTAAGCTAGAAACACACCTAGATTGGTCTCCTTTAGGGGTCTAATTCAAATTTTGTGATGAGCGTCCCTGTCCCTTTCACATGGGGGTATCTCCCCAGAGCTTTTTTTTTTATCTCAGTTACTGTCTTCGAGAATTGACTGAGTTTGAGGCAAATGAGCAACCAGCACTTAAAATTTTTCGTAGAAGTTTTTAGTAAATTTTTGGAATCTTATAGCTTCATTAGGGATAGTTATTTATATTAATTATATTGAAAACAAATTAATATTTAATACTGTTATTTTTAGTATATTTCTTTATGATAGTAAAAGGTGCTCTGTAGACATTGCGATGATTTTGATGATTGTTATTTGTTTTGGTTGTAGTTGCTACCCACAGTGTTTGAAAACAAAGCTCTCGATCTTGTGATGCACTACATCACATTCAAGGGTCCAGTTGATGTTCAGCTTGTTTTTGAAGCTCTTAAGGTAAGGAGATTTCATTCTGGTACCACTTAGGGTGGGTGGTATACTCAGATATTAACCCGATTAAGCAGTGTGAAAATCTCTGCTGATTCAAGCTCCAAAACATTCTGTTGTGCTGTGAATTAACATTTAAAATTCTCCTATGGGGCATTTAAAGCTACACTGGTCCCCTACCCCCCCAAAAAAAAACGTTCCCTGAGCCAAAACCCTTAAGGTTTTTTTTATGAAAGCAACAAAAGCAGCAATTATGAGAAGTATCTTGAAAGTTCTGTAAAATTCTTTCAAACCCCTGACCTGTGGGTTTTTCTTGTTATTTCAGTATTTAGCATCCCTCCTCTGCCACAAGAAATTTGCCACTGAATTTGTCACCCACAATGGGGTGCAACGACTACTGGAAGTTCCACGTCCATCAGTTGCTGCTACAGGCTGCTCCATGTGTTTGTATTATCTTGCATACAATGAGGATGCCATGGAGAGGGTAACTTTCTTCGTTTCTTATTTAAAATTTTTGTTTCAATTTTTAATTAACTATTCTCAGAAGGTCTTCAGAACCCAGTTACAGTTATGTCAGGTAAATTTAAACTTTCAAAACTACAGGGTGTAAACCGCCTCCTCTCTCTCAACAGAGTAAGTCATCCAACATCTTAGATACAATATCTGATAATAAGGCTCACTAAGTTAAATAAATAGACCCACCCATACCCAACTATAGGATCCCTTTTCACCCTTGGTGTGTCATTCACCTTGTCATGGTTTCAAAGCTTGGCCTCAAGGATTCCAAGAGCTTCCGGCCCTCATTGATGTAACTTTGCCTGGTTTGTCTAGAGGGAGAAGCTTGACAAAGGAGAGCCCCTGGTCCTGCAGGTTGTAGGATAAAATTACCCCACCACTTAAAATGCAATGTAATAACTAAAGCCTATCCCTCTTGAAAATATCAATTAAAAGCCCATTTTCCCTGTGAGCTAGCAATATTATGCTATTTGCCCTGTTTGTTCCCTTTCCTAAATTTGTTTTGATATCACTAAGGGTATTTTCCTTTGTTTTTATTTCTTTAATGTTATTAGGTGTCCCTCCTTCCCCACCCTGTATTGAGTGACATGGTAAAATATGCATTGTGGCTTTTAGAATGTTCTCATGACTCTGGGAGATGTCACGCAACTCTTTTTTTCTCGCTCACATGTTCATTTCGAGCTGTACTGGAACTGTTTGATAGCAATGATGGCCTGAGAAAATTGGTAAACCAGGTAATTATTTCTTTGTTTGTCAACATAATGCTCCTTGGATACATGTTTATCTACCTTTGGTAGCATCCCTGGAGACCAGCAACACATAAAAACTGACTATGCATGCTGTGACACTGTTTCAAACAAACTCTGGCGAAGACAACAGAGAGTTGTTGAAAATTTAGTTTCTTACAAGTTTTTATAACATCATTTTAACTTTTTATAGTTTTTAGATCAGTTTCAAAATCGTTTTAAGTAACATATTTGCACTAATTTGAAAGGAAATTTTTGTTGTTCGTAGCTAAGCACTCTGTCGATTCTCCGCCCTGAAGAGGCTGAATTACTTAGTGATGATGAAGTGTTTGGAAAGCGACAGACAGCCAAGCACTCCTGTATGGCTCTACGCCGATACTTTGATGCTCATCTTTACATCAGAGCTGATACACTGAGGAGATCCATTGCAAGAAACCAGGGAGGAATGCCACCGGTTCCTGTACCAGCTTACAAGGTGATTATTTCTTGTGTTTTTTTTTCTTGTTGTTGTTGTTGTATTTTATTATTTTTTCCAATCCATAATACATTTAACATTGTTTTTGAATTAGCCCATCTTATTCAAAGGAACATCGTTAATTATCAGAACAGCACCAAAATTGTTTCTTCCCAGTGAACAACCATAAATCAGATGAGGATAAACAAGGTAATTGATGGTACCTTTGAAGTTCGGAAAATTACGAGCGTCGTCTGTTTCACATATAAAAAGTGTTGTTTTTCGAAAAAAAAAAACTGGATTAAAAATTTTAACCGAACTTAAAACTGAACCACAACATGTCTATTTAATGAAAGGAAGTACAGAAAAGAAAACATATTGCAAATTTCGGGAAGAGACCTTTGGAAAACATAAGGCTTATGACGAGGAGGCATCCTTGACATTTTCAAGCGCAGAGACACTAATTTTAATTTACCTCAAGAATATCCTTGACATAATATGATTAATTTATTAGATGCACAGGATAAGTACATCGTGACTCATCCGGAATTGGAAACATAAACCGCATATGGACCAATAATTTGTGTAGCCTTCGTAAAATTGAACAAAGTTGAAAACACCTACTTTCTTTGAACTAAGGTTTAAGCTTATGTTTTTTGATGAAAATGCTAACAGATAAATGTTTTTAGGCGATTTTCTTGATGCTATTGCAAAGTTTTTTGTCTAACCTCGTTGTGACAGCCAGTCAAGTGACGTTTGAGGTCGCTATTTCCAACGGGTTAGGTGTTTTCGGGATAAATCCGCAACTACCAAATTTAATCATGACTTTCGATGGGTAAATAATTTCAGATCTTCATGGCTATTAATTCACTTACCATTTCTTCCAGGCGACGTCCCTCACTCACAGTGGCATGATGGACAACTGTCAACTGATGTTGGAGCATGCGCCAACAACACTCCGCTGGGAACCTGTTGAGGTAATGTCTTGTACAACCGAACTCCTTTAGTGCAGACACCAAAGGGACAGAATTGAGCGTCTCTATTAAAGGTGCCATGTCACGGAGATTTTTCACGTTTGGGGGTGAAAAATGTGCAGATATTCAAATTAACTACCTTGTTTCTCATTCACGAAATGCTCCTACAAAATCAAGAGAAGAAGTCAGTTGATTTTCTCAAAGGGAGAACAAACCATAGTCAGTTTTGCCAAGAAACAAAGGGGAAACTTGAAAAAATTGGCCTAATATTTTCAAGTTGCAATCCATTCCCATCCTTATTCCTAGTGATCCACAGCCAAACACACTTGATTATGGTTTCATAGAACTGGTAGAGCAATTTTAAACGCAACTGAATCAGTATTTTGGGGTGTTCTCTGTTTGCAATGTTGTCCGTATAACAGAGTAGTTAAAGTGTGTATGAATTTTGATCTTCACGCACCAAGCGAACTGCCCGTATTAGAGAAGTGTCACTAAGGACAATCACAAATATGTAGTTTGTTTCCGATTTCTTGGTTTATTGTGTTCTCTTGCTACAGATGATGAACAAATTGCAAGGATTTACCCTGCTGCTTCAGTTGATATCTTTGTCGTCTGACTGGGGAGTGACAAGCAACAGGTACAATGCACACTTTTCCTACTGATGAGCGTTTGTGAAAGGGAAGCATATGGCACGGAGATGCTTTGCTACCCTGGATGATTACCTACCTATAAAAAAATCTCAGCGTACACTGTAAACAAAAACCCTCGAAAACTTGTGGGTGTGGAATCTATTTTCCACTCATACTTTTTGTTATCCTCTCCTTTTTAACCGAAGAGCGGATGCTATACGGCTGGCAGCAGATGTGACTCGCCTGGCGCTTGAAATGCTGTTTGTGCTGACAGTCAGTCCCAAGGCTCAGTTAGCGCTGTGCGAAGAAGTACAACTACCAACAGGAGAACAGCAAAAGGGAATGAGGTACACCTATACCTCTTACGACAAAAAATATCTGAAAACCCAACTTAGAAAACAAACAGCACCACAGAAAAGTGCTGCTCAATAGCTTTCATTTGAGTGGTCAAACTTAAGGCAAACTTAAGGATTTTATCCGCAAACTCAAAACTTAGAACCACCTTGTACAGCATAATATAATTATGTTCAGCACCGCAGAAAAGTACTGCTCAGTAGCTTTCATTTGAATGGTCACACTTTAGGATTTCATCCACAGGCTCAAAAGATAGAACCACCTTGTACAGCACAATAAACAGCAGCACAGGAAAGTACTGCTCAGTAGCTTTCATTTGAATGGTCACACTTTAGGATTTCATCTACAGACTTAGAAGTTAGAACCACCTTGTACAGCATAGTGAAGAGTACTACAGAAAGTGTTGCTTGTTAGCTTTTATTTGAATGGTCATAGTTTAGGATTTCATCCACAGCACCGCATAACAAACAACACCACAGGAAGGTGTTGCTTAATAGCTTTCATTTGAATGACTACGCATTAGGATTTCATCCACAGAATCAAAAGTTAGAACCACCTTGTACAGCGTAATAAACAGCACCACAAGAAAGTACCGTATTTACTCGATTAAACGCCGCCCTCGAATAAACGCCGCCCTCGATTAAACGCCGCAGATGGAAGCAAAATTACCAATAAACGCCGCCCTCGAATAAACGCCGCACCCAATCAGAAGAATGCGGCGTTTGTTCGAGGATTATAAGAAAAAAAAAATAACAAGAACGGTAAAACTCGGTAATCTACACGTGAACGTTGTACCTATCACAAGCCAGACAGTTATGATTCTATCTCAGCAAAAAAGCGAGACATTGGAACTTTAATAAACATGTTTCTGTTTTACATAGTATTTACGAATGAATTGCCGTAATTATTATCAGTGATTTAAGAACTATGATTTTGAAATAAACGCCGCCCTCGAATAAACGCCGCCCTTGAATAAACGCCGCATCGGAAACGCTAAAAATTTAATAAGCGCCGCGGCGTTTAATCGAGTAAATACGGTACTGCTCGGTAGCTTTCATTTGAATGGTCACACTTAAGGATTTCATCCACAGACTCAAAAGTTAGAACCCCCTAGAACAGCGTAATAAACAGTACCAGACAAGAGTTCTGCTCAGTGCTTTCACTTTTCAAGCCTTGTATGTGGGTCAAGATCGCACTTTAAAATAGCCACGGACAAACTGCGGTAACGGACAAGCCACGGTAACATTGAATCGAATGAATGACTTCTGTAGCATTTTGTTTAAAGAATGAACATTCTATTCTTTGTTCTCTGCAGACTGCTTCTGCGTTGTGCTGAGGGAAGTCTTTTGAGTGACTCTGAGGTCCAGAAAGCCGCTCTGCACGTCATTTGTAACTGCGTTTGTGGGCCGAGAGTGAGGGTAAGATAGCCGTCCAGCTATGTATCAAGCCATTTTACTGCAGTAAGAAGACTTTTTACTACTACAAAGGATTTTTGTTCTCATATTCCTGTAGTATTTATCATGGATACGTCTAGACAAGAAAGAAAGAAAACTCCGAGACTTTTCCTTATTTTTTCATTCGAACTAATCAGGAAACTTTCTCTGAAACGTGCTGGAGGTCGTACGTGAAACGTGCACCTGCAATAAAATCTTTGCAACGACGTTAATTATGGCTTTCCTTGATGTATATGTTTCAGATAAGCGGAGCTGTGGCGAAATTCCAAACAAAATCCCGGCCAGCATTCAAGAGTAGCGACGATATTCTGTCCAAGATGTGGGGGTGTGTCCGCGCCAGTAATGGAATAAAGGTCCTCTTGTCGTTGTTGATGGTGAAAACTCCCCTTGTCGATGCGGATTGTATTCGTGCCTTGGCTTGTAAAGCGCTTTGCGGTTTGTCAAGAAGTGATAAGATCAGACAAGTCATTGGAAAGCTTCATCTTTTTAACAGCGGACAGCTACAGAGTAAGTGCTACACCCAAGTGCTTTATTGCTGGAGATTTGTTCTGTTTTGTTTTGTTTTGGTTTGTTTTGCTTATGCTTTTTCCAAACCCACGGAAAGCGCAATAACTGTCTTTGTGATTCTCGAGGTCTAGCATGAAACTCAGTTTTAGAATGCGTAAGATTCTCTTTGCTGATTTTTGTCACCAAAAGGCCGAAAGTTAAATGCATTAAAATCAGATTGACATTTGAAATAAGGAATTTTTGGACAACCGCAATTATTGCCAAAGATGTGTTTTGATTCTCTAACATCAAACTCAGTTTCAGAATGCCCACTTTTTTTTTATTTAACTTTTATTTTATTTTATTTATTTATTTATTTTTATTTATTTTTATTTTTTGCTGCCAACTGTCACCATTGACCAAACGGCCAAAAGTCTCGAAATGCATTAATGAAAATCAGATTGACATTTGGGGTTATTTTTTGCCAACAGCAATCGATATGAGAATTCCGAACAAAATCATGCAACTGATGCCAAGGATGGGTTAAATGCATCAGGCTTGCTGATTGTGGGCGGTTTTGTTCCTGACTTGTTGGGTGGGGGGGGGGGGGGTGTATTTTTATTTTTTTATTTTTTGTTCCACTTAAAACTTAAAGCTCTTCACATACCTACATTCATAAACCATGGACCAGTCTCTACTGAGCTGTAGTGATACCGCACGATCCGTATTTTATTGACTTCCTGACGTGCAAGAAAATAGAAAAATCTTTCAGTATCTTTGCGTTCTTGTATTCAGTTCTCATGCGGGAACCGGTGATTGAAGATAACGCATCTGACCACGCCATGTTCTGTAAGCACGCCGCAGAGCTGTTAGAGAGGGTTACTGGTAAATCACTGGCCACTTCGACTGCTGTACCGTCCCTTTCGAGAATTACCAAGGTATTGAAATGATTCTTAAAAGTATATTGAAGTACCTCTAGAGTACATAGTGAAACAAAGTAGCTTCTGTGGCACGATTCACAGCAAACGCAGCAAACAACACAATGAACTAATCACAACTCAGTGCAAATACGTGTAAATGGCGTTAGGCGCAAGAAAACGCGTGCGAACAAATCATTATTAGTTTTGGTGCCTTCTTAAACTTTATTTAAGCTATCGCAAAGTACAGTAAGGAAAAGCCATGTCAAATGCAAATTGTCGAAAATTGCTTTCCTCACTTAATTGAAAACCGTTCTATCAAATGACTGTATTCATCAATCCCATGTGAAAATAAGACAAATATCGACGTTAATGAGGTCGTCTGTCCTTGCGGTTTGGACGCTGGAACTGTAGTATGAAGGTTCCGGATTCAAATCCTCCTCCCCGGTTATTAGATGAATTTGTAACACGGTAGTCCTGAGTGGAATTCCTCATCAGCTGTAATGTTGACAGCCAACTGGTCTGCCTTCCACTTCTTTAATTTTGAACAAGTTTAGGTCAACATCCAAAATTGTCTTTTCCAGTGTCCTAAATTAGCACTTTATTCTGCTTTAACGTTTATCGCCTAGGGGTAAGTTTTTAGAGAGATTTGAGGAGAAGTTATCCGGCCAGTCTTAAATAAACGGCTTTTTTGTTTTAACTAACAAGACAATACTGTCCTGCAAACAATTTTTGTATTGATTTTCAGGCCGATGTCGTTGCTCAGACGCATATTTCGTACCCTGCAAAGGAACTGTTACAACTCATCCATAGTCACCTCGCTGCTCAAGGTTCGTTTACCCACATAATTGCACTTTATCTTTTTAACAGCCTGTTCCACTCTCTCAAATAGTATGGACGATGCAATTTTATACCGAATAGGACTCAAAAATAGGACGCACGGGATCTGGGGGAAAGGGTTGGTGGCGCTTTTTGTGTTCGTTTTCCCATTCGCTTCTAGTACTATCTCGTGGGCTGGAACAGGCTATGTGTCGTACGTCCCTGTAAATTATTAGAATCACAACTTCTTCGTTATTCTTCCCAATTTATCTTCTAGAAGAACGCTTCGTCCATGTGTCCCTTACGTGATGTGTCTATATCCGTATCTTCTCACATGATGGTATTTTTTGTACTTTATAACTTACCATAATGATTACATTTACCATTTTAGTATTTATTTTGTGTCCCCAAATTAGTATGGAATTTTCCCAAGCTAGATGGTATGACAGGTAAATGAAGTTTCTGTTCTATTCTATTCTATTCTATTCTATTCTATTCTATTCTATTCTATTCTATTCTATTCTATTCTATTCTATTCTATTCTATTCTATTCTATTCTATTCTATTCTATTCTATTCTATTCTATTCTATTCTATTCTATTCTATTCTATTCTATTCTATTCTATTCTATTCTATTCTATTCTATTCTATTCTATTCTATTCTATTCTATTCTATTCTATTCTATTCTATTCTATTCTATTCTATTCTATTCTATTCTATTCTATTCTATTCTATTCTATTCTATTCTATTCTATTCTATTCTATTCTATTCTATTCTATTCTATTCTATTCTATTCTATTCTATTCAAGACGGTACCAAGGGCGCGGGGAAAAAAAAAACAAGATGTTTTGTCTTGGTAGCTGCTTTTTCCAACAAAACAAAGGGGGCCTTGCAATAGCCACACAATGACAGGCCTGTCACTTTGTCCCTATTGTTTCTCTTTGTTTGTTTCTCTTCAGGTCTTAACGAAACAGCACAAGTTTTAAGAAGAGAAGCGAATTTACCAGATCCTAAGCCAGAAATGAATCAAGTGTCTACACCCACAAATAGAAAGGTTCGCTTTAATCACACGTCTAGCCTGTCCACAGCATCCCCATCCATCAGCACCCCAGGGACCCCAGTTTTGACTCGCTACAGATTTGGCGACCCAGGGACACCCACAGGAAAGGTAAATAAAGTGTTCCTCTTAATAGTTCACTGTGATTTAAGGATGCGTTTAGTTTACGCCACGAACAACTGTTGTGGGAAGGAGAAGAAGAGGAAAAATGAGGACAAGTAAATGAAGAACAAAGAAGGGAGTAATTTTCACCATTTCACCATTTCACCATTTCGAGGCATTTTAAAAGTGATATATTTGCAATCATTAACATGCGTTTCTTCTACAGTTCACGAGACCTGCGCTCTCCTCTCTTTCAGAATTGCCAAAGCTGTTAGTCACGGTTTCCCTTATCTGGAAATATTATCCCCTCTTTCAGGTTAATTTCCCTCATTTTGAACTTATTTTTCTTCAAGTAGCGTTCATTCAGTCACGTCTATTTCAGATACCTTAGTAAACACAAGCCTGCCGAGATTTCTTAAGATCGGTTTACAATGTGGAGTCGAAAAGCAAAAACCCAAGATAAGTGATCAATGTGTTTAACGCAACAGACGCAAATAATGATACAAAGTGAAGCAATCAGAATCCGTTGCTGTAACACGCACCAAGCGAGGGACAACGCGTGCGAGATAGCTTTGGCTGGTTTCGGTTTTATTCTTATTGTTCGATAAAGTAACGCGTGTTTTGTTTAACCATTCACTGAGCGTAGTGAAACAAAACCCAAATGAATGTAATGTCTTTTGACACTTGCCGGTAATTGAAAACCAACAATAATTATAAAGTAGCAAGGTATTTTAACCATTTTATGTTCTTCCTTATTTGCCAGCGTCTTCTTCCCGACCTTCCTCGGGTTCTGCGCCCGCCGTCACCCCCTACATTGGACTTGATTGTCACGCGGTATCTTCGTGAACAGCATGCTCAATGCAACAACCCAGTGTCTGCTGGTCCGCCTTTCTCGTTACTGAGGTTTGTTCCTCCTGTTTTTAGTTAAAAAGGCTTGTGTAACTTGTGCGATGTGTTAGCCTGCGGAGCTGGCGGGATTGTTTGCGCGAAGTTCGAGCGGCGGAGCCGCGAAGGCAATGGGGAGAAGCAGTTTTACGGTGCTCGTTGTCGCCGCTCATGGCGACTTTACCTTCGCATACAATACCGCCAGCTACGCAGGCTAGCGACGTGTAAGCACTATCGTTGAAGTTTGCTAAATTGTCACAAAATTAACTTGAAACCCAGGCTAAAGCAACCTGTGATATGACTTTCCGTGGTTCCTTTTCCTGATTTATTTCTTTCATGCAGAAAACCACCCTAGAAACTATAGAAAATAAAGATCTATTTTCCTTAGGGTATACTGGCCGGGTTAGTTTTTCTTAGCTATCGAAAACCTTCATTTTTCATTTTTGTTCGGTTTTTTTATTCTCAGACCACACAAATGCCCCGAACCAAAGTACAGATATTACGCTCCTTCAAATATGGCTACGCGGTTAAGAAGGAGAGAGGTGAGTAAGTGGAAACGGTAAAATTAATATAACGTCGCTTAACTGCACAAGTTAAGGTTTGATGAACATTTTTAACTTCTGTTTGGTTGAGAAGGTGGTGCGAACTTTCTTAACCAACCAGAGAGCCATTGTAAAGCAAAACAAACCAAAGCAAACACAACGTTACTTTTGACACTCAATTGAAAACTACTCTATACCTTATATGGTAACTGGATGCCGTTATAAGTGCCGCGAACTTCAAAAAATTTCGCTGCAGACCAAAATTTTTACCAGAAATGTGGCCAAAAAATCAGCAAGGTCGACGAAGTTGAGAATATTCTACTCGGGATGATTATAATCAACTGTATCCAACACGTGCTTGTGAAAAATTTGTTAAGTGTCGTGGCTATGTCCGTGTATTATTCTTCAAGGTACATTCCTAAGGCGTCCTCTGCACAACAAACAACATCATATGGCTGAAAATGACAAATATGAAGAACGATAGCGTATTTTTCCCCTTAGTTGAACTAGGCGTTCATTAGCAGCCAAAAGATGATTCTAATTGAAAACATAGTCGCTTATGCTTCACAAAAAAGTTTCCACTTTAGTTGTTGAAAACGAAAACAAGAACAGAAGGCATCCAGAAGATATGGGACATTTAACGGCAGTACAACCCTCGTTTTTGCAGCACTCTTTATGTCTCATTTCTTGTGACTACAGGTTGTACCTCGCCATGGAGGTTTCGATGGTGGACGATTAAATCGTCGATTCGTGTACGGCAGGTAGGTGGTGTAGAATTTTCCGTCCTTAAAATTGCGTGCCGCCATTTTGAATATGGCAGCGAGTAAAATTTGACATGACTGCAAAACCACTTAGGCAGGCAGGGGAGCTTGGGGGATAGGGTTGCTTTGAGAGGTGGGGGGGGGGAGGTAAAATACTATATCTTGCACAAAAAGTTTAAGGTTATTCAATTAGTGACCAAGAAGTACTAAAAGGGTGGGCCCAGGAGGAGAAAAAACTAATTGGAGGGGCCAGTTCAACAGAATTCGAAGTGGGAAAAAAAATCAAGCCCTACGGAGGGCCTTACCTTTTTTTCAACTTAAAGAGTGTAAGAAAGAGAAACAAGTAACAAAAAGGCGGAGGAGAGAAAGAAGGGCATCTAGCAAATGGTTTCTCCTCACTGAAACGTCAGTACAAAGACAAGCCCCAGGCCATGCGAATATAGGGTCTGATCAACTGTGTGAGAAATTTGATATTGCCTTGCTGACTGACCCGTTTCTTTTAACTTTATTCGTCAGGTTTAAACCTCTCCGTGCCATTCGAGACACCGAGGAAAACAGTCTTTTCACTTGCGCTTCATTTGCGGTAAGTTCATTATTTCGGTACTCAAGTAAGCGAGTTCCAGTTTGTGACTCAAAGTGGGTGTGTTGCGTTACTGTTTTAGGCCCCGTTTGTATGGAGAAAAGCTGACCCACCATTCGGGATACCGTGGGAGAGCTAACTTTTTACTAATTCTATGAAAAATTGAACCAACCGTTTACATGACGATCGCGAACTCATCTCGGGGGTGGGGAAGAACTCGAGGGGCTTTCTCGCCTCGGCAGCGACATGAACCCTTGCAGGTGGGACAACTTTTTTTTTTTCGTTTAACTGCTGGCTCACCTACCCGGGCCAAACGGTTTGCGTGCAGCGTGTGAGGTAACGTCCGGTTTTTTTTGTTCAGTCTTACCTAGGTAATAGATATTTTCGTATGGTAACTTTGACCCGATCAGCAGTGCCAGCTTTTTAGTATATGAACGCTCAGTAAAAGTTCACCCGGATGGGTGGGTGATCGTCCACCCCGGGCCATCTTTTCTCCATATGAAGAGCCCCTGAAATCAAGAGTCAATAATTATGTTCATTTTTTTAAAATTTGTTTTACAGCCCGATGGCAAGTCAGTTTTACTCGGCACGCAAATGGGCGAACTCAAAGAATATAACTTGATTACTGGTCAGGTAATAGTGGAATCTTCCAACCGCCCTCATTCTGAGTTCCACCTCTTCATTGGCTTTGGTATTGACTAATTTTTTTTCCTCCTTTTCCTTAGGAAGAAGCAACTTACCTCTGTAGCCCTGATAGGGTGATTTCCATGTGCCAGTGCTCCAAGGTGGGGAGATATTTAAGAACAATAAACTTACGTTTAAATTCTTTCAATAAATACATGTAGAAATTAAAGTTTAGAGGTGTCGTAAGTTCAAACCTTGAAAGGATAGCCTGTGAGCAGGCTCACTAGTGTGTTATTCGCGCGAGTATCATGGCGGCAGAGCCGCGATTTGCCAGCCGGCGAGACTCGCAAATCGCGCCTCCGCCGCTGAGTTACTCGCGCGAATAGTTCACTAAGTGAGCCTGCTCGCAGGCTACCGAAAGAAAATCGGCATTAATGCTTGCATTGACGGAGCACAGGGTGATGACAGTAGTGTTGACGGCCGTTAAAAATTTGCTTTAGATCATTGTACTTGTCGTTGTCAAAAATGTCACATTTCTGTGAATCGGAATCGTTGTATGTGTTTGTTAGAGACTCTTGTTTGTTATTCCAGGACCGTGAACTCCTGTTAACCTCTTCATCATCTGCTCTGCCGCCATCCGCTCTGTGGACGTTCGGTGACTTGTTCGAGATGAAGTAAGTTTGAAAATGTAAAAGTAAAAATCATTTGAGTTAGACTTGCTGGCCTCTTTTTCGTGCGTTTGTCACCAGTTACATATTTTCCCGCGTTTTCTACTTTTTGTTGTAGCTGCACATTTTCCCGCGCTTGACATCGTCTACTTGTTTCCCGTGTTTTACTGGTTGTATGGTTTTTCTCGTTTGCAAACAGATGAGCAGGTGTTTGTTTGCCTGAGCTTGATACCGTTTACCTATTTTCCCGCGCTGTAAATTGGTTTTTTTCTTTCTTTTGCAAGAGGGCGCACGTCTGAAGGCTCCCTTAATAATAATAATAATTGATTACATTTTTACATTAAATGATCAAAAGCGCAGTGCAATACGTAAAGAAACAACTACAGTAGTACAATAATACTAAATACTATAATAGGCCCCAAAAATAACTTAAGTGATACAATAAATATAATAAATCATAAATAATCCTAGATATCGGCTTTATATTTGTTTTGGTTTTTGAGTTCACTGAGATATTTGCGCCTGCTTTGATTGATCAAGTGATTGATTACTTTCCTACCTTTATTTCAGACATTCATTCAGTGAAGACACATGGGCGAAGTTTGGTAACTTATCAGAGGAAAGAATAATTGGAACATACGATACAACTGCTCATGTAAGTGAGCTTTGGGGTCTTTATATGCACATGTAATTTCTCTTCACACCGTCATCGTCACATTGTGGACCTTCAGCAACCATCACTGTACGGCCAGCCAAAAACGTCACTTTCGACAGAAGTAAATTCACGTTCTTTTTAACTTCTTTCCACTCTTTGAGTGTGGCTGTTCAAGTGCTTAATTCGTAGGGACGACGTTCCAGTTCTGATAGAGAAAGGAGCTAAACTCACAGTGACTGAAACACCTTGAATTCGGTCATTTCACAGTAATATTAAATCGATGAAAATAAATGTACACAAAACAGCGTGTGTCGTGCAATTGCAAAGCTATTTTACTGCTTATTGAACATTCTCGTTGTTGTAGCTTTTGTGGTTTCTCTGAGGCCCTTCTAAAGGGCATCTGCTGCAGCTAAATAAAATTGCCTTACCCTACTTAGTCTTCTTTGTTTTAATCCTAGATATACGATACAGCAACAGGTCACAGAATTCTTACATTAAACGATCCCAACAGCTCCAACAATTACTCCAAGAACCTCGCTACCTTCAACCCCACGGACGACCTGGTACTGAACGACGGTGTATTATGGGATGTCAAGGGAAATCGGGTTATACACAAGTTCGACAAGTTTAACGACTTTGTCAGTGGTGTGTTTCATCCATCGGGGCTGGAGATTATCATAAACTCAGAAATTGTATCCTTTGTGTGTCTTTACATGACATGACGATATCGCATGTGAAACATGGTGACGTGAAACGAGGACGTTAACTTTCCCCTTTCGAGAAACGATTGTAGACAGGCTCATAACAGGCATGAAGCACCAAAAAGGTTTCTGAAGAACCCTGCAGTTAGTCCAAAGACTATTTAAACCTTCCGTTGTCGCAAATGTTGAATCGAATATCATTGAAAATGACTGGCAGTGGCTTCGGTAAACGCTTCACTTTTGTCGAGCAGTCAAAGGTCGTTTTCAGAAAATGCTTGACTTCCTGTGTCATTCGTCGATCGTCCTTAAATTGATCGTTAAATATGGTAAGAACTGGAAAGAAACTTTGGAAAACTTCGGGTTTCTTCCTAAGTCTTTTAGAAAAAGCTAAGCTAGGGTGATGTTGTTGTCTCTCGAACTCAAAGATCCTTGTCTTTTTGCCAGCGAATTGAAATTTCTCTTAGTGAATGAAATGATAATAAAAATGAAGTTGAATTTTTGTCCTTAACTCGAGAAACAGTGGGACCTTCGTTCATTTCATTTGCTTGACACCTGTCCATCACTAGATCAGTGTCACGTGATTTTCAACAACAGCGGTGACGTCATGTATGGAGGTAAGATGATAGACAACGTCAAATAAATAAACAAGTAAATCAACTTCGTTTAGAGAAGGTAACTGTTCACATTCTTACTACTGGCAAATCATTAAATTTTAGGTCATTTTTATTTCCAGGTTGTCTTTATATTCAAAACCCCGTTTCCTTTGTGTCTTATATGTTTTTTTTTTATTTCCTCTTACAGTGAAGCACCAAGCGGACTCGGTGATAATTCCATTTGCTAGTAGGTTGCTTGGACCGTTCGAATCATCCTTCAGAACATTTGACGCAACAGATTACCAACCGATCGGTGAGTTTGCCACAAGTTTATTAATACGTCGCCAAGTGTACCTTAACGCTAATCATGTAACTTTTATTTTGTGTACATTTTTAATGAATATGTTATAGTTCAACTTGAATTTAGCTTCAATTTTTTATTCAGTTTAATTCTTGTACCCCAGCCCTCCATGGGCTCCAACCTACCCACAAAAATCAGTTATCAGTCGAACATCGTATCTGGAGTCCCTTCTAAAGGACTACGGGACTTAGTAAAGCAAACACCACGGCAATGCCAACGAAAACGTCTTCATAGAGAAAGGCTAACGATATTTTCAAGTGCCACGCAAATATTCCCACTAGCTCAATTGTCTAATTTGGCCAAACTATCCAAGAGCTGAATTCTTAGGCTCGTCGTTTTAGTTCAGATAAAGTTAAAGAATTTACCGTGTTCACGTTCTCGATAAAACCCAAAACATGGTCATTTCACTTTGTTGTTTCGCAGAGGACGGCAATGAAATGTAAAAAGTACGCGCAGAGTCATTTCTTGCTAATTAAACTTTTTGTTTAGCGACGTCCTCGTTGTCGTCGCCGTCGTGATTTCGTAAGGTCCCTATATATCTCTCACGAGCGACCGCCAGCTTAACTCGAGTGTGATGGGATCGTTTGAAAGACATTCAACTGTTCCAGTGTAACGAACTTCGTCGACTTCTCTTCTCATCAGCGACAATTGACGTCAAGAAAACAATATTTGACTTGTGTACAGATGTGACCGATAGCTTCGTGGCTGTTATTGAGGTACGTGTCCTTAGAGTGTTTGTGTGTTTGTTTCTTTTTAGTAACGTTTGAACAACTATATCGGCTATAAACAACTAATATATAGATTTAGCCATGCCTAAAAGCGGAGCCTCCAAGGAATAAACTGTTGCTCGTTTCTCAAAAATAGTCCTGAAACTTTTCGCTCTGAAATATATTTCGGGGCTTTCTTTGGCTCGTTCCCTTTCGAAAAGTGTTTCTCAAAAAGCCCGAAAGTGTTCCGAATTGTCCTCCAAGATTTTGAGGATCTGTTCTGTAAAACCAAGCTCGAAAGGTCATTCTAGAGGCTAAGCACAGCTTAATTTTTTTTTCGGGCATCAAACTGAACACATATTTTACTCAGGAGCAGTCTTGATTGGTTTTTTAAATGTTTCCATATCCTGTCATTAACTGTCAAGGCTTGTCAAATCTCCTTTGATTATTGGCTGTTCGCTTGAATGAACTTGAAACGGCGCTCATGTACAAAAACAAAATAAAACTTATTCTGAAGTAAATGGGTTATCTTCATCGCGTTCGGATGTTCAGTTAACAAATAACATGAACTGCCCCTATTAGTCTGGTCAAAATTTAAACCATCAAGATTGAAAACGAGCAAACACCAAACACGCTTTAGATTATGGCATAAGTTTTGCGGATGCGAAGTAAGCCCATTTAAAGTTAGGCGCTTTGAGGAACGGATAAAATAGTCTTAAACCGACGACTGCTTCGCTTACTATTGAAAAGTTCTAGGACAAGAAAATCGACAATTGCACAAACCGATCCGACAGTGAAAATTGAAAGCAATTATTCGCCGTAAGTGATGCTTGTGCAGTTGCCTTGCGACTGTGCTTTGACCTACTGTTATGAATAAACAAACACAAAATAATAAACAGAGAAATCATTTTTGAAAAAGTTTATTCGAAAACCTGTAAGTTTATACTTAAATGCAATTCGCATTACACTTCCAGCATGGCAAAATATTCTAAGACTACATCTGTCACAAATCTGAGCTCGTTTTCTAATAATTTTTTGAAGTCAAAAGTAAATGACACATTTCTAATGACATAAATTCAATTTCAAAATATAATTTCTTTGACCGTAATAAATACTCAAAATCATGCACCTTAAACCCTTTAAAAACTTCACTTACTCGGTTGTGTTTCAGAACAAGGCAAGCTCTCCGCCGTGAAGAAAACAAAACGATGAGGTCCTTTGAAGGCAGCTTTCGTAACTTGAAGTTTTCGCCTACTACCAGTATTCTTTTGAAATTTTTCTTCCCATTTATAGGTATTAAATGTTTTTTTCTCAAGTTTAAAACTACAGTACCGTCGAACAATCGTTTTGCTAAATAAACTTAAGCTTTTTAAAGAAACCTCTTTTTCAAAAGCGACGATGGTCATGCGATTTCCCGCCAAGAAAAACGCCGGTTGCCCTAAAGCACCGCGCGATTTCCCGCCAAGAAAAGATGGCATTCTCCACTCCCGGTCGGGTTGCCTTGGGACTTCCCTTCCCCTCCCCCAGAGTCAGTACGGACGGACGGATGGACGGACGTACGCTGACGTCACAATCAAAATTTATCGCATCGATACATTACCAAATTTCCTTAGCAATGGAGCTCCGCTGGCGGGCTTTGCCCGCAGGCTCCGCTATAACTATCCGTTATGGTTAGTAAAATAAGATTCAGCAAACCATTAAGCTTTCCACATCTCTTACACCAGTTCCTGGCTTTTTACGGCAACGTTTTTCGCCTCAACCAAATAAAGAGTTTCATCTGTACGTTACCACTATTTTCATTACTACGCGACTTTTCTTTCAAAACACCTTTGAGCACTTTGCAATACGCTTCCGTCAATCATACCTTATATGGGAGGTGTCTGATGTTACCGCAATTGAATTGAGCTCGTAGGAATAAAGATGACCCCAAATTATCCCGTAAATTTGCGCTGGCGAGTCATATATTGACTAGTAAGAGGCTTCAGAGTCGTTGATGTTGCGAGAATACTTCACGTTTGGCAGACATTTGTAAAGAAAATTCGACATTTCTTCAGAATTAAATACCCGCTCGGTGGATTACCCTATGCGGCGGATGGTAAGCTTGCGTTCAATTTCGTGAATGAAGTGTGAAGTAATGATTCTTGCTTTTTCTGACCTGAAAATAGCAAACGACATGTTATTCGCCAGGAGTATAATCTGGTGTACGAGGACGAAAATTCAGGAGCGGATAGAATCATGATCAGCGTGCCTTCGATCAACCCATTCGTGAAGAAAATGGGCTTGACAAGTAAAAGGTAAGTATGTCTTGTTGCCTCTCTTTGGTTTTTGTTATGAACACTGCTAATTCTAATCATCTATCACTTGAGGAATGAAATGAAGAACAAAGCATCAGCTTATGATGCGTTTTGTAACGTTTGTTGTTGAACGTTCGAGAATGTAAACATATATTTAAACGCTGTGACATGATAGGAAGGGAATCGTTATTTCTACAAGCGGGAACGGGGAATCGAGGAAAATATTTAAGCTTACTTTCAAGTTTACTTCTTCGTTATAGCTCAATACGATTGCCAAAGAGCGTGATGAGGGAAACAGAACGATGTACTGTCGTAGGATCGCTGAATTTCACCGAGAACAGTTGCTATTTATAGATGAGTTTGAGAAGTTCTGATTCATCTATAAATAGCAACTGTTCTCGGTGAAATTTAGCGATGACATACGACGAAAAGTCGACAATGCATCGCCCTGTTTCGCTTATCACGTTCTTTGGTAATCACAGTGAGCTATAACGAAGAAGTAAAACATGAAACTATGCTTAAATATTTTCCTTGATTCCCCTTTCCCGCTTTTATAAATAACGATTTTCCTTGCTATCATGTCACAGCATTACATGTTTACATTTTCGAAACGTAGAACAATAAACGTTATAAGCGCTTATGCTTTGTTTTTCATTCCATTCCTCAAGTGATAGGTGATTAAAATTAGCAGTGTTTCTTGCAAAAATAATCCAACAAGACATATGTACCTTTCACTTGTCAAGCCCATTTTCTTTACGAATGGGTTGATCGAAGGCACGCTGATCACGATTCGTTTTCTTTTTGCATACTCTATCCTCTCCTGAATTTCGTCCTCGTACACTTCGGGATATTGGCAGATTATACTCCTGGCGAACAACATGTCGTTTGCTATTTTCGGGTCAGAAAAGCAAGAATCATTACTTCACACTTCGGTTTAGCTTATTCACGAAATTGAACGCAAGCTTACCATCCGCCGCATAGGGTAATCCACCGAGCGGGTATTTAATTCTGAAGAAATGTCGAATTTTCTTTACAAATGTCTGCCAAACGTGAAGTATTCTCGCAACAACAAAGACTCTAAAGCTTCTTACTAGTCAATATATGACTCGCCAGCGCAATTTTACGGGATAATTTGGGGTCATCTTTATTCCTACGAGCTCAATTCAACTGCGGTAACATCAGACACTTCCCATATAAGGTATGATTGACGGAAGCGTATTGCAAACTGTTCAAAGGTGTTTTGAAAAGAAAAGTCGCGTAGTAGTGAAAATGGTGGTAATTTAAAACGGAACGCGTTCCTCCTGTTTGGAAAGTTTCGCCTTAAATGCGGGAATTTTGTAGTTAGTGCTAGTCAACAATTGTAACCACTGACCAGTGACAAGCGCAGGAAAACAAGTAACCTTTGTCAAGGGCGGGAAAACATGTAACAGTACCAAGCAAGGGAAATCCCTCAAGCGCGGGAAAACATGCAAGCAACTGCCAAAAGCGCGGGACAACGCGCGTGTAAGAGGAGTTACTTTTGGTTTTGATTTTTCGCCTGAACTTGTTGAAAACACACGTTTGCTTTTATTGGTTTAAATCAATGCATACCTAAGAAATGGCCGTGTCGTTCAACGGTTAGTCAGTGGAACCAGCATTTTTCCCAACAAAACTACATCGAAGTACTTTGCTGCCGCTGTGGTAATTCACACAGGCCAGATCGTTTGTACATGTAGTTTAATGTTTTGCGCCTATGCAGTCAAGAGAAAAAACACTGTAATTGACTAATTGAAACATAGGATTTTCCTGGAAACAATCAAAACGCTCACTGTCTCTTCCTCAGAACCAGGCCGGCACGGACGAGAGCGTGTGCCGTCTGTACGAAGTTGGAAGAATGCGAGGCGCTGATGAGGAGGACGAACAGGTAAGACAAGTACAGGGGCCTGGTGTTGTATTGTTGTGTTGTTATTCTTGGCGCATTTGCGGGATTTTTCCACATACGCAATATAAAATATAAGTTTTTTTCGAATTACAAAATCAAATTACGGAAAACCAAAAACTTTGCCAAACCGCAGAATAAAACGCCCTGCAGAAATATGTAGTTTTAGAGTTCCATCTCTCTTAAATTTCATTCATTCATTCATTCATTCATTCATTCACTCACTCACTCACTCACTCACTCACTCACTCACTCACTCACTCACTCACTCACTCACTCACTCACTCACTCACTCACTCACTCACTCACTCACTCACTCACTCACTCACTCACTCACTCACTCACTCACTCACTCACTCACTCACTCACTCACTCACTCACTCACTCACTCACTCACTCACTCACTCACTCACTCACTCACTCACTCACTCACTCACTCACTCACTCACTCACTCACTCACTCACTCACTCACTCACTCACTCACTCACTCACTCACTCACTCACTCACTCACTCACTCACTCACTCACTCACTCACTCACTCACTCACTCACTCACTCACTCACTCATTCATTCATTCATTCATTCATTCATTCATTCATTCATTCGTTTCTTCATTCGTTCCTTGGTTTGTTTGTTTGTTTGTTTATTTATTTATTTATATATATATATATATATATATTTATTTATATTTATTTAGTTATTTATTGTACACGTTTCTTCGCAGGAATCAGACGAAGGTGCTGAGAAAGACGATGATGGTGATGATGATGATGATGACGATGACGAAAATGATGATGATGACGACGACGATGATGACGACATAGAAATCGTTATTTCGGGTGATGACGACGACTCGGATGATGATAGCGACACACAAGTGTTTTGAGTGAGTGGAGCGAGGACTGGCAACTGGCAAGTTTACTTCGCCTGTGAACAGTCTATTTCTGTGTCGCCTTTACCCTACCTTGAAAGGGAGGCCAAATACAAAGCTCAAACAGTTCCGAGTGAAGCATGAAATTAGCAAAACAAGCAGGAAGTTGCGGTCTAAAAGGACAAGCCCCTCTCCCATTTCCGGCCTTAAGTGCATTCTGGAATTGGCTGACGGAGACGGTTAGATCGGTTTAGGAGATTATGCGTACAAACAGGCTAAATAAAGATAATTCCACCTTGTTTATATCAATTAGCGACCTTCAGATCGGACTACGAGTGCGAGCTTGAGAACGAGTACGACCTTTCAATTTCTGGTCACAGGCTTTCGATTGTGATCTGTCCCATGAATAGTGTTACCACAGCATCATTCTCTACTGGACAACAACCAAACCTTCATAAACCGAATGTGCATTTTGTGTTCGTTTTGCCAGTGAGACTCTTCCCGAAGTCAAAGTCAATGTCGTCTCCCGTGTTGACAAGTATCGGAGATGTCCACTCTACCGAGGTTGATTGACAAATGAGCTTGGCCAAGCCAAGGCCCTTTCATACCGGAACGTCCTCTTTGTTACAGAACAAACGACATTAAGGTGGCTCGCCTTGGTTTTGTAGGACTTGACCACCCAACATGCTTCACTGTCAGAGCTAGGAGTAGCTACCTTGCGCTTTTACTAGACATTCAACAACCTTTTCAAAAAAGTTAGCTTGACTTATATCGGTGAAACCATAGCAACACAGTGATGATGTTATGCATTTTCCATACACCTATTTCAAAAAAGGTTGCTTCAGTGATGCATGTTTCATAGACCGCAGTGCATCATGCTCGTTAAATTTATGGTTGCTTTTCTCTAGCTAGTAGTCCTAAAGCAAGAGCAAATGTGCATTTTTTATGATTTGGTTTCCTCCTGGAGTGCCTTCAGCGAGAAAATTGACCAACACATTTATTTATAGCAAACATGATGCTTTGCGGTCGATGAAACAAGGATCATGCATCATGCATCACTGTAGCAACCTTAACTGAAATAGGTGTATCCACAATTTTCTCGACATCTAGACCAAAACTTTGAGAACGACCTAATGTTCCTGGAAGGCCACATATAGGTCTTGCCGAAAAATTTCATTAGAGCGTTTTTGAGAAAATTTAGGCTGAATATTATTCTCGAAAAAATTAAAGATTCTCCCTTCCTTTTACTTATTCATCAAGACCAGTGCTTTCGAGACGAATTGAATAAACGATTTCACCGTATAAAATACGCGTTACATAGGACTACTTCTCGGGAGAGTTTCACACAATTTCCTTTATTCGATTTTCTTTGATGTCCGAAGAAATGAATGTGCCAAAGATGTCCATTTGTCTGCAAGTGGTAAACTTTTTGTTACGGGAGATGCAACTAAAACAACTAGTTGATGGATTTTTTTTCTCAACTATTTAATTCAAAGTTCAACATGTGCAGCACCGTTTCCGTTAATCTCAAGTGCATTGAATCATTTTAAGAAACGAAATGGAGAGAAAAATATAAGGAACTTTTGCATTTATCATGATTGCCTCAATGGCGTATTATTTGTTGACAGCAGAAACCTTTCAGAATTTTCTCTTTTGTCTTTATTCCACTTATTTGCAAACCGCTAACAAAACTTTCGTGAGAATGTTCTTTTTGCATAATGGCCAAATATTTTGTAAAACATCAATTTTTAGTAATACAGTTTAGCGCTGTTTGCGTTTCAAAATTTGGACTTTCTCAGATGTTTCTATTTTCAAGCAAGGGCTTTTTTCCGAAAATCTGAGGAGCGCCATCGGCAGCGTGTCTACAGCTCTATGCTAATTGTCATTGTACTAAGAGTAAAAGTGAACGTGCGTTTCGGAAGTAGCTCATAAATATGCTGAATATAGACAAAAGAGAGATTTCTGAAAGAAATCAGCTGTCAACAAATAATGGGAACCAAAGCTTTCATGGGTGAATTTAAAAATTTGCTGTAGGTTTCTTTACATCGCGTAAAATGATTCACCCTTCAGATTTTAGATTAACAGGTTAAGAAAAAAATCCATGGGCTAGTTTTTGGAGTTACAGCTCCCGTAACAAAGATACTACTTGCAATAAAGCGTATCTGGAACATTACTTATGTAACGTCAAAGAAAATCGTTTGAATGTTTATTGCAGCTATAATAAGAAACCACGATCTTCAATTTTTTGAAAACGCTGTCGTAGAATTTCTTGAACCTTTCCAGCCAGGAAGGTATCCATATGGTCTATAAGGTACACAAAGTTGTTTGAAAAGTTTGAGTCTAGATGTCGAGAAAATTAGAGCTATGAAAAATATAGGACGTCATCGCGGCGTTGCTATGGTGACACCGTCATCAATCAGCGAAAGTTTGGAAAGTTTGTTCATTGTGCAGTAACTGTGAAAAGTAGCTAGCCTTACTGAGAACTCTGTGAAGAATCCGCTGTTCAAATGTTGGCTGGTGTGGCCTTACAGCGTGAAGACGAGCCACCTTAAAATCTTTTTTACTATTTTATTTCATTTTATTCTGATTTAAAGGCCATTAATATTACCTTAAGAAGGGCTAGTTTGATAACCGATTCAAACTTTAAAGACCGTGTTCATTATGAGAGGTTTTACACTTGACGTCGCTTAAAAAAGAAGCTTTAAGGAAAAGGAAGAAGGCGTATTGGCTTGACTCTATTCCCGCCAACGAACATCTCTCTTTTAATTCATTGTATAATTAACTATTCACAACACATCCGTGTCTCTGGTGTATTTTACAGGAATGGGTGATTTTCGTGAAAATGTTCTACAAAAATCGAGGGTTGTGACCAATCAATTCTATTTTATTACTTTCGTCGGCTCGATTCTACTGGTTTTTATGAAATCGAAATAAATAAAATGTTCAAATTATCCCTGATTATCGTGTTCACTTCATTTTTGTTTTGTTTTGTTTGTTTGTTTGTTTGTTTGTTTGTTTTTTGGGGGGGGATACGCGCAAAAATCAATCTACAACTGGCCTATTTCTGTTGGTTTCTCCCGGCTTCGCGACTCTGTTCGTAAGAATTTGGAACTTGGATGCACGGAAATCGTCACCAATAAGACAAAGATTTAATATCAAATACCTGGTTTTTTAAACCAGGGTATTTGAACGTATTTAAACAAAAACGGCAACAAAGACTACAGTTAGCTTGAACTGGGATAGAAGGAGTGTTTCATTTACAAAAAATGCCTGATAGCGTTCTCCACACCACTCGTCTGATTTCGCGTATTCTCCAACAGTAAAGAATCGGATTCAGCGAAGAGTTTACGTAAATTAAAGTTACTCCAAAAAACCTTACTAATTTGGTAGCTCTGTCCATTCCACGCGTTTGACTTACAATCAAAACACATAACGGTGGCGAATAGCATAAAAGAGATGCGGCATAAACATAAAGCATGTTATAGACTGTGCGTTTGTACCGCATTAGGTTAAAGTTGCTCTTTCTAGCACTTGCAGATTCCGTTAGGCAAGTCCTGCGTACACTTTCATGGTGTCTGAGCATTAAAAAAATTTTTAGGTAGCAACAGGTTATCAAAAACAAACAGATTCCTAACCCGGTGTTAATTTCGATGTTGAAAATGCGGTAGTCATAAATGATGATTAATGTCTCAGCCAGCTTCACAAGCCACAGGAACACCAAGGCGATGACAACTCTCCTAAACGTCACCAGACGGCGGTAACGTTTTTGGAAACGTAAAGTTAACAGACGATCTACGGCGATAGCGGTAAGGAAGGTAACAGAAATGTTAGGAAAGTACCAGTTTGCAAGGTAGAACACCGCTCCTAGAATACGCGATGCGTCTTGATACCCATACATGGCCGTCCAAACGCCGGATACGTACAGAGGTTGCACAATCAACCCTACGCCGAGATCTGCTAAAGCAAGGTTAAAAAGAATCGCTCTGAAAACTGAGTGTAGTTTAGTCAAGAGGATCTTCCGTAGGGCCACTATAATTAGCGTGTTTCCAATGATTGTTGTAATTGAAGAAACAGCGTTCACTACGACATCGACAATGTACAAGGCATGCGAAATTTCCGGGTCGAGAAAGTACCCTTCTACTACAACAACGGTGAAATTCACGGCCATCTCTTTGCAATTTTTTGACGAATATGATCTTTCATGATGAATGTGGTCCTCCTCTTCAAATTGTCAATCTTTTTAACTCAGGATTGATTCTGTAGAGAATCGTTTTTGAAGAGATCTTTTTAAAGTGACGGTATAATTGATAGTTTGGTCTTGAAAATAAACTTGGTCTTTGAAAATCAGCGACAATCTTATTGGGTCTGATAGAAATAAACCGGTTGTTTACTGTTTGTAGGTGTGAGACTTTCCCCAGCTGCTGCACAAGTGCGTAAAACGTAGTCACGTTTATTATCTTAAAAACCGTTCAATATAAGTAATAAATAATTATATCGCGTTGACGTCAAAAGCCGAATGCTTAGTTTCACGAAAGTTAAACTCTTGCAAAAGACTTCAGATATTAGCCTCTTAAATTTTCACGACACATGCAAGCTTTGTCACACGTAACAAAAATGAAATTTCTCTTTGTATTATCGATACTTGTTGAGAAATTCAAATGTTGAGAATAAAGAAAGTGATCACCAAGGATAAGATGTCATGATATTAAGACAAATTCTCCTTACTAGTTCCACAAGAAATGTATGGAGAACAGTAAGGAGAATATGCATTTCTACATCAGGGCTTCAAGGGTTAACGAACTTAAAAATTCAAATTAAAAACCTGTGATGAGTTTTGAGTGTTGCGTTGTAAACAGAACATTTAAACTTCTATCAGTTAATTCAGTTTCCATTTTCTTTTTCTCAGTAAACTTCTTGCCTTTAATTTGCACAAATCTTAAGTGGGTCGTACAATTCACAAACATTAAACTGATAAAAAACTGAAATGAAAAAATTCTTAGGGGCAGTCTAGTTACATACAACTTTTCCTCTCTTTTAGAGAAATTTTATGGCACATCTCCATTAATCCAGAAATGCCTCAATGAGATGTTCGTATTTTATTCGTTTCTTATATATCTCACCCCATTTCATAAGAATTCGAGTGGACTGCCCTTTAAAGTGTTACTTTTTAATTAGTAAAATCGTGTTTGAAACATTTTCAGTTGATTATTTCGCCCTAGGAAAAGTCTAAATTTTATGTGCCCATAATTAAAGCGCAAATGGACTCGATAACAATCTAAACTAATTTCACTTTCCGAGATGCCCAATAAAGTGTTCTCTATCGGATGGCATAGCAGGTTTTCTCGTTCCCTTGTAAACCATTGCACAATATACTATATATCGATTCTCTTCACCTAGGGTACCTGGAAACGTTTATTCAATTAGGTGTATCTGGGAAATTAAGTGAAATATACTTTTAAAATAAGAATGATTTAAAGTCTATGTCATGTGAAGATGAGATATAATAATATGGTTAGTTATTGGGTCGCTTGCTTATTTTTGTTGGGTCGAGCTCATAAAAACCTCAGTACAGCGTGTGCCATTTGTGTATGTTTTTGTGTATGTTAGTGAAAACAGAATATTATATTTACACCAATTAATGTTTTCATTTCCTCTTTATGAATAGAATTTCTCGCCTATCATGTACGTGAATCTTGGGCGACGCGCAAAATTAACAAACGCAAAACGCTCGTGAAAAAAAAAACGAAAAGAAGGTAAAATTTTATTTCGTCGAGCGCTTTTATTCCACGTTATTTTAAACTCCATACAAAGTCTTATAGAGCGCTCAAATTTCCAACGGCCTAAATTGTAACACAACACCGCGCACTTCAAGTAGTCACGTCTCACTCGATACGCTTACATAAATCACTCATACGCTTACATAAATCATTCATACGCTTACATAAATCATTTATTCGATCGATTTCTCGAATCGTGGGTTTGGGACGCCTGTGAGCTAACACGTTATAATATTACAGGGCGGCGTACTAAAACATCCGTTGTCTTCCAGTGAACTGGCCATGGAGGGAAAAACGTAATGGTGTTTTACTGCCATGGTGACCGTGATTTGTGTTTCAGTGTTTATTTTGGCGATTTAAGGCTCGCGAAAGCGATGTTTTCAAAATAACGGTCGGACTCGCTCAAAAGTAGCTCGAAATCAATACTGGAAAAAGAAAAAAAAAATGTTATTATCAAAATTCTGAAAATGACTAACCCACAAAACAATCCAATTTGCCCTAAGAACTTCAGCATTTAGCTGAGTCCAAAAATGAATTCACAAGTTACTAGCTGGTTTGAAACCCAGAGGCATCAGTAGTCTGTAAACAATCAGTTTCAAAAGGAACAAAAATAAACACGATAACTTTAAAATGTAATATGCAACAAACTAGAAGGCGTTATTTAATTTCACAAGATCCAACAAATCAGTACTTGTTAGACCGCTTAGAAATCCACGAAACTTTCACGAACGGAGAAACGATCGTCATCGACGTAAAAAATCCTTATCATATCAAAAATTGTCAAGCAGACGAGTAATAACATTCCGGGTAAATCGTCAGTTTACAAAAAGGTGATACTAACTTGACATGTCTATCTACCCAATTCTCAAATCAGCCATTCACAATACAGTATGCACTACAGACGCCCTGGACTGTTCTTCTGTTTCAAAACCACTGAACCTACGGTGTAAAATTTTTTTCAAATCGTTCGTTTACAACTTCCGGAAATACTACAACTTACAAGAGGCTGTAGGCAAACCAGAAGAATGGATTGAATGGATGATTTTCATAACGAAATGTTCATACAAGAGTATCAGTTTATCACTGTATATATGTTGTTGGATTCTAAGGGGTTTTTGTAATCGAAATGAAGAGAATGTGCATATTACTGATCTGGATTTATGTGTTCCGCTCAGAACTGTTTGTTTATCTTGTTGTTGTTGACCCCTTTTTGAGCTGGGGGGGGAAGGGTTGAGGAGGGGCAGGCAGGTAGGGAGCTGTATTCGCGAGAAAATTATCTAACAAAATGTGATATTTCTACTGCTTGCGCGAAAGCGGGAAGTTTTTCCTCGCAGATTCGCTTCGGGCTGTTTGTGATAAATTTGAACTTGGATACACGCAACTCGTCAGTAATACTAGACAAAGATTAAATGTCGATTACCCTGCTTTATTTAAACGTAGTTTTAAAAATGGCAAAAAAACAACGGTTAGCTTCACTGGCTGAGATAGAAGGAGTGTTTCATTTGCAAAAAATGCCTGATAGCGTTCTCCACACCACTCGCCTGATTTCACGTATTCTCCAACAGTAAAGTATCGGATTCAGCGAAGAGTTAATATA
Source organism: Siderastrea siderea (assembly GCA_964030785.1). Lineage (NCBI taxonomy): Eukaryota > Metazoa > Cnidaria > Anthozoa > Scleractinia > Rhizangiidae > Siderastrea > Siderastrea siderea. The sequence continues at coordinate 9,503,230 of OZ034977.1, read as the reverse complement.
AATTAAAGTCACCCCTGAAAACCTTACTAATTTGGTAGCTCTGTCCATTCCACGCGTTTGACTAACAATCAAAACACAAAATAGTGGCAAAAAGCACAAGACAAATGTAGCATAAACATAAAGCATGTTATGGACTGAACGTTTGTACCGCATTAAGCTAAAGTTGCTCCTTCGAGCACTTGCGTATTCCGTTGGGCAAGTCCCGCGTACGTTTGGAAGAGAAAAAGTGTTTCTCACAGCGATATCATGGCGTCTTAGGGTGAAATAAATATTTAGGTAGCAAAAGGTTATTAAAGACAAACAAATTCCTAATCCGACGTTAGTTTGGATGTTGAAAATGCGGTAATCGAAAATGATGATCAATGTTTCAGTAAGTTTCAAGACCCACAGGAATACCAAGGCGATGACAACTCTCTTAAACGTCACCAGATGACGATAGCGTTGATGAAAGTGTAAAACTAGTAGACGATCTATGGCGATAACGGTGAGGAAGGAAACAGAAATGTTGGGAAAATACCAGTTTGTAAGATAAAACAGCGCTCCAACAATACACGATGCTTCGTGGTACCCGTACATGGCAGTCAAAACGGCTGATATATACAGAGGTTGTACAACCATCCCCACGCAGAGATCTGCCAAAGCGAGATTGAAAAGAAATGCTTTAAAAACCGAGTGCAGTTGAATTAAGGGGATCTTCCGTAGGGCCACGATGATAAGCGCGTTTCCAATAATCGCTGCAATCGAAGAAACAGCATTTACCGAAACATCGACAACGTACAAGGCCTGCGGGATTTCCGGGTCGAGGAAATGTCCTTGCAGAATAACAGTGAAATTGTCGGCCATCGTTTTACGATGCAAATGGTCTATGACTCCTCGCAATGTTTTGGGGAATATGATTTTCCGTGATGAATATAGTCTTCCTCTTTAAAGTGTCAGTCTTTACAACTCAGACTTCATTATGTAGAGAATCGTTTTTGATGCGATCACCTTCTTATAGTGACAGTATTGATAGGTTGGTCTTGAAAATAATCTTGGCGTTTAAAAATCAGCGACAATCTTACTGGGTATGATATAAGTAAATGGGTATTTAGTTTACTTTTTCGAGGTGTGAGACTTTACCCAGCTGTACATCTGCGTAAAACCTGTTTACGGTTATCTTAAAAAGAGTGCAATATATGTAAAAATGATATTGCATTGACGTCAGAAGGCAAATGCTAGCTTTCACGAAATTTAAAATCGTGCAGAAGGGTTTGGATATTAGCCTGTTAAATTTTCACGACACAAGTTTCATCACATCTAAAATAAACTGGACAATTTCACAAACCGTAGAGGTTTGAATGTTGCATTGAAAACAGAATGTTTATATAGGTTGCCTATTTCCTTTTTCTCAGTAAAATTTCTTGCCATTGATTTACACAAATCTTAAGTGGCTCGTAAAGTTGACAAACATTAAACCGTCACTGATGATGAAAAACCTGAAATGAAAATATCCTTTCTTAAGCTAGGGGGTGGTCAAGTCAACCTTTCCTCTCTTTTAGAACAGATTTAGGAAACATTTCCACCAATCAAAAAATGTCTCAGATCATAGTGCGATGGTCGTGTGTCAAAAATTAAAATTATTCCTCTTTTATTCCTTCCTTGTATCCAATCCCATTTCATAAAAATTCAAGTGGGCTTCATCTTAAAATGTTACTTTAGTAAAATCATTTTGAAACATTGAAACCGATTATTTCGCCTTAGGGAAAGTTTAATTTTATGTATGTGTCTTTTTTAACCATGGTGAAAGCGGAAATGGGCTCAACAACAATAAGAATTGATTTCGCTTTCTGGAAAGCTCAATGAAGTGTTTTCTATCTATGACATGGGTTACCCGGACATAGCTTTTCAATGAGGTGTATCTGGGAAATTGAGCCGGAAAGATACTTTTAACTGAAATAAGTATATGATTTAAGTTCCATGTTATGTGAAGGTGTGATATCATAAATAAATATACAATGGTTAGTTCACAGGGTTCGCTTTTGCTTGCAGGGTCCAGCTCACAGAAACCTTGGTACCATGTGTTCATTTTGTGTGTGTGTGTTAGTGGAAACAGAATATTTATATTTACACTAGTTAATGATTCCACTTCCTCTTTCTGAAAAAAAAATTAACCTTTGATTTACACGAATCTTGGGTGGATCGCAAAATTAATAAACAATCCCTCATGAAAAAAAAAATGCTTGAAAATCATGAAAAATGCTGAAATCATCTGTGAAACGTTTTATAATGATTATTTCGCCCTAGGGTAACTTGATTTCATAATAAAGTGCAAATGGATCCAGTGAAGTGTAGATATTACGAACAGATGCAAATAATATAGCCAAGGGCCAGGGATTCAGTTACCTGGAAGCCAGAGACCTTGCTTTATGGTCAGATAGGGAACACGTTATAATATTGCGGCGCGACTTAAACTGACATTCGTTGTCTTCTTGCACTGGAGGAAAAAGCTTGAATATCAGTAAATGGAGTTTTAAAGACAAGTTTGCATTTGTGTGTCGTTAGTACAGTGTTGATTGGGTAGCGTCGTTTCTGTTTAATGCTTTGCACCCTGTTTTGTGAAACAGGTGTATATCCTTTCCTGTTATCAGGACGTTTATAGACACACTTCCCTGACAAGGAAGTAATAAGCGACTGGAGACGTCAAAAATTATTGCTTCGAATTTCATAGATGTAGCCAAGAGAAATAATGGTCTAGTTTGTTCAGTAAAATATCGTAAAATTCGGAATTCAAGCCCCTTAAAACAGCCCCCCAGTGTCAAATGCAACTGATGTAGAAGCAGCATATTCTGATAGGGTTTGCGGTTTTAAGCTGTTTTAAGATCCTAGTTTGCCATTGTTTCACACTATTCAATACTAAAACAATAATACTAAAAGCAAAATTTAATACTAAAAACAAAATTTGGCACCAACTTTGTGACGTCATTTTGCCGGAAAAAAATGTCAAAATTGGAAAAGTTAATGACAGGAAATTTTACAGAATGACAAGTTCTATATTGCTGCGTAAATTGGGGCGAATTGGTTTAAAACTCAATAATTTATTTGAAATTTGAATTTCCCACCTTTTTTTTACTAAAAATAATTTAAGAGGGATTAGGATGGGGATAGAGCCGATATGGGGGAATAGGTCTCTTACCCCTTTATCCCCTCTTGGTCAATACCAACCCTTTTTAAAGTCCCCACCAATAACAAGACCGCCGAAGAAAAATCCCACCACCCACTCCCCCCCCCCCCCCCCCCCCCCCGCACCACCACCAAACAAACAAAGAAGACGCCCTCATTTGAAGGAAAATACGCTCAGGTCTAAAATCCCAATTTTACAATGTTCGCCTAAAACGGATGATAAACTTGATATTGGATTCTTTTGTCCATTGCGTAAAACGATGTTGAATTAGGTTGCAATTAAACAGTGTTGGACAGCCATACCCAAACGAATTCAGCATGTTGAGTCAACAATATTAATGGCAACGTTGAATTCTTTTGGCTTTTTCGCTCAGCAAAGTGCAATAAAGTTTAGAGTAGACTCGCCGAACAATGTTAAATTATGTGCAATTTTTTGGGCTGGGCCTTGAGTAACTACCTGCACACAGCTGAATGTCGTCTAGCGAACGAAATAAAACCTTACAAGGAACTTACCGCGTCTGAACAAACAGGGCTTTGGAAGAGAAAGTTCTACAGCCTTTCTGTTCGCCCTCACGCTTAATTTTTTCCGTGGTGCACACAATCGGAAGGAAACAAACAAAAACATAATCCCTCCTGATCATTCTCAACTGTGCAAAATACTTTCATTTACAATTCTCTAAATGATCTATAATTTTTAACAACCAACACACGAGTCACTAGTTTGGCTGTTTATATATGCGGTTCTTCGAATGAGTTACATGCATTAAATTAAACAGCTCGCATGCGACCTTTGGTTAGCGCTTTCTATTTTGTGACTACTTTCTACATCAGTTTTGTTTAAAACTTGGCTTTTTAATACATGAAAAGTCTTCTATGATCGTACACTCCAAGACCTTAAACATTGCATCTATAAACTCTAAGTCTTATTTTCTAATTGTTTGCCATGCTCCTTGCATTTTCAGCACAACTTGAATCTGTGTGAGACACGATTGTGCAGTAGTCTTGCGCGCTCAGTGGACTTTTACTTAACTCACGAGTGTTGGCTGGCTGGTGTGATTAATCTGGTGTATGGTTGATCTTTCACCAGTGGACAGGAGATGCATTCAGCTTGCTTCCAGTGGTCTGAAGGGGACCGGTTCACAAACTGCAGACTTCTTGAATGCGTGACTCTGCTCACAGGAAGCCCAAACTGGTTTGACGGGTCGGTTTGATAGACCGACGCAATTTTCCTTTGTATTTTTCGACTTGGCTGGTCGATTCTGAAACCAATACTGAAAAAAAAACAAAAAGAAACGTTGTAAATAAAACTGTGAAAATGAATACTATAACACATTCAAATTTGGCCTAAAAACTTCAGAATTCAGCAGAGTCCAAGGAAGATTTCACATATAAGTAACTGTTTCGAAACCGGCTGATCTTTAACTGATCCGGGTGGAACATGGGTAACGAGAAGGATTAATGGGCTCTAAGCAGGTTTGAGTTGACTGACGTGTGACGGCTGGCTAGTGTGGTTGGTCTGCTGTATTTTTTATCTTTCACCAGTGGACAGGAGATGCATTCGGCTTGCTTCCAGTGGTCTGAAGGGTATTGGCTCACAAACTGCAGTCTTCTTGAATGCGTGACTCTGCTGGCAGGAAGCCCAAACTGATTTGCCGGGATGAACTGATAGACCGACGCCACTTTTCTTTCTAATTTTTTCGACTTGGCTCGTCGATTCTGAAACCAATACTGAAAGAAAAAAGAAACATCTTGTAAATACAACTGTGAAAATGAATACCATAAAAATTCAGATTTGACCTAAAAGCTTCAGAATTCAACCAAGCCCAAGAATGATTTCAAATAAAAGTAACTCTTTCGAAACCCAGGAGCGTCAACAGTCCGTTAACAATCAGTTTAAAAAAGAACAAAATTAAACAAAATCAATCTACAATGTAATATCTAACAAACTGGAATGAGTTAGTCAGTTTCACAAGATATAATAAATACTAGTCTGACTCTAGTCTGACTGTAGTCCAAATTTAAACAAGTCGTGGTGTTAGTGTAATCTGTCGTTGGATTTTCCTGGTCCGAGTAAAACTGTAAATTCTGGTCTAAAGCTATAGAAACCTTGGAAACGACAGCAAAAATAATTCAAGAGGAGCATTAAGTGGACCAGAATTAATGAAAGGAGGGGTATAACTGATTTAAATTTCGTACTCCTTAATTTCAGGATTTCATCAACAAATAGGGTTTGTATGAGTTTTCTATAACCAAGGTTACGAAGATCTGTTACTGTCATATGTATACGTGAATTTCAGAGTACCAAGTTTGTAACCTAGTTTTGAACTGTAGAAAAAGTTTAACTTACCAGAGCTTAGAATTGTATGTAGAATTGTATGTAGATCATCGCAATGTAGGTGTTTCAACCTAAGCGGTTGAAAAGAAGAAACCTGAAAAAATTCAGGCTTGCACGGGAATCGAACCCATGATCTCTGCGATACCGGTGCAGGCGCTCTAACCAACTGAGCTATCAAGCCAACTGGGAGCTGATTAATTAAGAGTCCGTATTTTATCCCGTAGATGGAGAATAAATGAACATTAATATATGAAATTCATATATTTGAACTGCGGATAAAGATAGAATTGTATGTACATCATCGCAGTGAAGGTGTTTCAACCTAAGCGGTTGAAAAGAAGAAACCTGAAAAAATTCAGGCTTGAACGGGAATCGAACCCATGATCTCTGCGATACCGGTGCAGGCGCTCTAACCAACTGAGCTATCAAGCCAACTGGGAGCTGGTCAATTAAGAGTTCGTATTTTATCCCGTAGATGGAGAATAAATGAACATTAATATATGAAATTCATGTATTTGAACTGCGGATAAAGATAGAATTGTATGTACATCATCGCAGTGAAGGTGTTTCAACCTAAGCGGTTGAAAAGAAGAAACCTGAAAAAATTCAGGCTTGAACGGGAATCGAACCCATGACCTCTGCGATACCGGTACAGGCACTCTAACCAACTGAGCTATCAAGCCAACTGGGAGCTGGTCAATTAAGAGTTCGTATTTTATCCCGTAGATGGAGAATAAATGAACATTAATATATGAAATTCATATATTTGAACTGCGGATAAAGATAGAATTGTATGTATACATCATCGAAGTGGAGGTGTTTCAACCTAAGCGGTTGAAAAGAAGAAACCTGAAAAAATTCAGGCTTGAACGGGAATCGAACCCATGACCTCTGCGATACCGGTGCAGGCGCTCTAACCAACTGAGCTATCAAGCCAACTGGGAGCCGGTCAATTGAGAGTTCGTATTTTATCCCGTAGATCGAGAATAAATGAACATTAATATATGAAATTCATATATTTGAACTGCGGATAAAGATAGAATTGTATGTACATCATCCGATTGAAGGTGTTTCAACCTAAGCGGCCATCGCAGTGAAGGTGTTTCAATCAAGACTTACCAGAGCTTGTTGGAGCCTGTGTGACGTCATTTTCTAGACCCAGGATACTGCGGATAGAGAAGTCAGTCAGCGACTTGCTGGAGACTGGTGCCAACCTTCTAGCATGCTCTGAACGCACGAAGCAATCCTCAAATCAAACAACTGATTTATACTGATTGCACTCCATTTCAAATAATCTGATGAATTTGTCACTGTAACCACGTTACACAAACTGATTGAAGAACCCATATGAACCCAAAGCTTATTTATACTTTGACCGACAGCAATCAGTCCACTAACAACAAAGCCGGCGGTCCGACAATCAACCTGTATGTCAATCATCGTTGCCGATAACTGGAGAACGCAATAGAGCGCCGCCCTCTTGGCGGTCAGGTTCAACCTTTTAATGAGACCATTGCAAACTTGCAATGCCTACCGAGGAAGGCAGTATTCAGTAAAAGTAAAATTCAGAAAGATCACTGCCCGCTGCTTTATGAGGATTAACTGTGAAGTGCCGAAATTAGACACGTACTAGTTTTGGCTTTTCACTTTACCTTCCCCCGTCGCTACCTACCGACAATCTGAAAACTTGAAATCTTTGCCGTGTAAGGAAAAACAAGCACGGATATTTTTTCTTTTTAATTCCAACTGGTATTATTCCAGATTGCAACTTTTGTTGGACAAGGAAGTCCTAACGAACGAGGCGAAATGTGATGGTAAACATTGCTCTTATTTTACTGAATTTTAGTCCCTCAAACACTCAAGCAAGTTTCTGTCAACTAAGATGGGATCAAGTGTCAGTCCTTTCCTTTTTTGATCCATACCTTCAACACTTCATTTGTTTTCTGTTTTAAATCCACGTGTTGCGAAATTGTTCAAATCAAAGGAAATTCTTAGTAAAGTTTAATAACAAGGCGCCAAATATCACAGTTCGTTTGAGCCTGCATTCCAATCATTTCAGTGGATTTCCCTGCAACCCAACTTTTCACTCGACGATAAAGCAAAAAAAACTCCTACGTGCAGAATTGAAATACCCATGGAAACGCTTGTTACGCACACAACGACTTGTTATTTACTAAACACATGCGCTTACACAGACGTTATAACTTGTAGCAAATCATTTGCACCGACAAAGAGATTGCGGCGTTAATTTTGCTGATAACAACAAAAAATAAGAGAGAAATAGAATTCGCGTGCCGCTTAATTTGCACAGTTGATTGTCAATGGCAAGAGAAATAAAAAAAAATATCGTAAAATTCAGAATTTAAGCAGTGGCAAATGCAACTGATGTATAAGCCCGTAGTCTGGTAGAGTTTGCGGTTTTAAGCTGTTTTAAGATCTAAGTTTGGCATTACTTCACACTGTTTTGTCAATGCTAACCCTTTTTGAAGTCCTCACTAATAATAACAGGCCGAAGACGACCCCACCCCACAAGAACCACCACCACACACACAAAAATACGCCCTCAAAAAATTCTTTTGAAGGAATATACGCTGAGGTCTTATATTCCCAATTATACCCTGTTCGCCTAAAACGGATGATAAAAGCTGATATTGGATTCTTTTGGCCAATGCGTAAGACGATATTAAATTGTGTTGCAATTCAACAGTGTTGGACAGCCATGCCAAACGAATTCAGCATGTTCAATTAACAATATTGATGGCAACGTTGAATTCGTTTGCCTTTTTTGCTTAGTAAATTGCAATAAAGTTTAGAGGAGACTCGCCAAACAATGTTGAGTTATGTGGAATTTGTTTGGCCGGGGTCTTCAGTTAGCCTGCACATAGCTGAATGTCGTCGAGTGAACGAAATAAAACCTACAAGGAACTTGTCTGAGCAAACGAAAGCGAAAGTTTTACGACCTTTCTGTTCGCTCTCACGCTTATTTTTTTTCGTGGTGCACACAATCGGGAGGAAATAAACACAAAACATAACCATTCTCAACTATGCAAAATGCTTTTATTTACAACTCTCTAAATAATCTAAAATTCTTAACATCCAACACACCAGACACTACTTTGGTTGTTTATATATGCAGTTCTTCGAAGAAGTTACAACCATTAAATTAAGCGGCTCGCATGCGACCTTTGGTAAGTTCTTTCTATTTTGTAACTGCTTTTTTACATCAGTTTTGTTTAAAACTTAGCTTTATTAATACATGAAAAGTCTTCTATAATCGTACACTTCAAGACCTTAAACATTCCATCCAAAAACTCTAAGTCTTATTTTCTAATTGTTTGGCATGCTCCTTGCATTTTCAGTACGGCTTGAATCTGTGTGAGAAACGGTTGTGCGGTAGTCTTGCGGGCTCAGTGGGCCTGATCTTGAACTGATCCGGGTGGAACATGGGTAACGAGAAGGATTGATGGGCTCTAAGCAGGTTTGAGTTGACTGACGTGTGACGGCTGGCTGGTGTGATTGGTCTGCTGTATGGTTGATCTTTCACCAGTGAACAGGAGATGTATTGGGCTTGCTTCCAGTGGTCTGAAGGGGATTGGCTCACAAACTGCAGTCTTCTTGAATGCGCGACTCTCCTGGCAGGAAGTCCAAACTGGTTTGGCGGGATGCTCTGATAGACCGACGCCACTTTTCTTTCTAATTTTTTCGACTTGGCTCGTCGATTCTGAAACCAATACTGAAAGAAAAAAGAAACATGTTGTAAATACAACTGTGAAAATGAATACCATAAAATTTCAGATTTGGCCTAAAAGCTTCAGAATTCAGCCAAGCCCAAGGATGATTTCACATAAAAGTAACTCTTTCGAAACCCAGGAGCGTCAACAGTCCGTTAAAATCAGTTTAAAAAAGAACAAACTTAAACAAAATAAATTTACAAAACAAACAAAATCAATTTGCGTTAGTCAGTTTCACAAGATATGTACTGAACACTGGTAAGATTGGTCAGAAGACCCAGAATCTGCATGGGTACTGGTAGGAATCTTTCAAGCAGACGAGAGAATATTATCAGCATATGATGAAGTGATACTGACTTGACTTGTGTATCTTTAGAATTTTTAGGCTGTGTTTAATTGATAAATAAAAGAATTCTTTCAGATTCTTCATTTACAACTTCTAGAAGCACTACAACTTTAAACGTTTACACATGATTCAATTTAACTCACCTTCACACTTTTGGCCGTGATTCCGAGTTTTTCTACCAGTTCCTCCTCATCGTCACTCATCAAATATGGCCGCCTTCTGAACGCTCGTTCCAGCTCCCAGACTTCATTGGGCGAGAAGGTCGTGCGCTGTCGCTTCTTCCTCGTCGGCTGTTCGGTAGGAATCGGTACTTGTTCGTGCTCGCTGTCGCAATCACTGCTGGAACTTGAGATGTCAGAATAAGGGGTTAACGGTGGACTGATATCTCTGTGCCTGGGTCTTGGACTTGAACAGTCGGAGTAAGGCGACAATGATGGGCTGGTATGACTGTGGCATTCTACGAGAAAAGAGGGAAAAAAATCATTACAACTGATGGTACCTATCTTTACACTCCTTATCTGAAAACCTGAAGCACTCGAGGACAAAGGAACGAAGCGTGAATCATATTTGGTTTCGCTCGTGCCACGTGACTCTACTGTGACTATAGTTTAAATTTAAAAAGACGTGGTGTTACTGTAATCTGTCGTTGGATTTTCCTGGTCCGGGTAGAACTAATTTTAAGGGATAAGACGAGTTAAAGTTGCCTTCAATCAAACAAAACTGTAAATTCTGGTCTGAAACTATAGAAAACTTGAAAACGACAGCAATAACTTTCAAGTGGAACACAGTGGGCCAGAATTAAATAAAGAAGGCTATAGCTGTTTTAAATTTCGTCCTCTTAATTTTAGGATTTCATCAACTAATAGAGTTGGTATGAGGTGTAACTTAGGTAACGAAGGTCTGCTGCTGTCATATTTATACGTGATCTTCAGAGTACCATGTATGTAACCTAGTTTCGAACTGTTGTAAAAGTTTAACTTACCAGAGCTTGTTGGAGCCTGTGTGACGTCATTTGCTAGATCCAGGATACTGCAAATGGAGAAGTCAGTCAGTGACTTGCTGGAGACTGGTGCCAACCTTCTAGCATGCGCAGAACGCACAAGAGAGTCCACAAATGAAACAACTGATTTAAACTGGTTACACTCCATTTCAAATAATCTGATGAACTTGTCACTGTAACCACGTTACACAAACTGATTGAAGAACTCATATGAACCCAAACCTTATTTATACTTTGACCGACAGCAATCAGTCACCGAACAACAAAGCCGGCGGTCCGACAATCAATCTGTATGTCAATCATCGTTGCCGATAACTGGAGAACGCAAGAGCGCGCCGCATTATTGGCGGTCAGACTCAAACTTTTAAAGAAACGATTGCAAACTAAGAATGCCGACCGAGGAAGACAGTATTCAGTAAAAGTAAAATTTCAAAAGACCACTGCCTGTTGCTTTAGGAGGATTAACTGTGAAGTACCGAAAACAGAAACGTTCTAGTTTTGGCTTTTCACCTTACCTTCCCCCGTCACTACCTACCGACAATCTAAAAACTTGAAATCTTGGTCGTGTAAGCAAAAATAAGGGCGGATATTTTTCCTTTTTAATTCCAACTGAAATTATTCCAGAGTGCAACTTTTGTTGGACAAAGAAGTCCTAACGAACGAGGCGAAATGTGATGGTAAACGTTGCTCATATTTTACTGAATTTCAGTCCCTCAAACACTCAAACAAGTTTCTGTCAACTATCAAAGATAGGATCAATGGTAGGTCCTCTCCTTTTTTGATCTATAGCTTTACAACTTCATTTGTTTTCTGTTAATCCACGTCGGTTGCCAAATCGATCAAATCAAAGGAAATTCTTAGTTAAGTTTAATAACAAGGCGCCAAATATCACAGTTCGTTTAAGCCTGCACTGCAATCGTTTCAACAGATTTCCCTGCACCCCAGCTTTTCGCGCGACGATAAAGCAAAAACAGACCTACGTGCAGAATTGAAATACCCATGGAAACTTCTTGTTACGCACACAACGACTTGTTATTTACTAAAAACATGTGCTTACACATAGACATTATAACTAGTAGCAATTTATTTACACCGACAAAGAGATTGCGGCGTTAATTTTGCCGATAACAAGAAACATAAAATAGATGAATAGAATTCGTGTGCCGCTTAATTTGCGCAGTTAGTTATCAATGGCAAAAGAAATATACCGCTTTCGGCATTTTTCATCAAAAGTTAACGAGTTATTACTAACTTACCACGAAGACAAAATTCGTGAAACGTCGCCTTATTTGATATACGAGATAGCGGGGAAAAGATTTTAAGTACTGTTTAATAAACGAGCAGGAGTGTTTTATCGGGTTTAAAACCACGAGGCGTAGCCGAGTGGTTTTAGACCCGATAAAACAGTCTCATCAGTCTCATCAAGAGAATGTCAAAATCGATCTCACAGAATATAAAGACATTCTTTCATGTTTTGTAGTTCCTATAGTCTTTGAAAAGAATAAAAAGTTTTGTTTAATGAGCTTCGGACCATTTTCCCGTGCTGCTAGTTCATGCTGCTAGATCTGAAAAGAATTATAAGATTAGATGATTTGTATAGTGGAAACTTCATTCAATAGTGAGCTCGATGAGAACATTATGGCTTCGAAGCACAAGCGGACGTTTCACAAACCCAAAAATGCTGAAGAAGAGAAACAACTGCTGGAAAATGCCGTACCAAAGTCAACACGTTCCGTCAATAAGTGGGCTATGAAGATTTTTTCAGAATGGCAGTCAACAAGAGTAAATAAGAAAGCTTCTGAAGAGCCGAGCAGTTGTACTAATGACACATCACAAATTCAAGACTTGGAAACCGACGTGCTTGATATGACGGCAGAGTCGCTAAATTTTTGGTTAACAAAATTCATAATGGAAGTGTGCAAAGATACCGGGGAAAATTATCCTCCTCGTACGCTGTACAGCATTGTTTCTGTTATATAAAATGTTACCCTCATTAGTATTCTTTATATAAAGAATACTAATGAGGGTAACATTTTATATAAAGAATAGTAATGAGGTATATTACAATCAGCCCCGCTTTCCCCTGGGACTGAAATCAAATGCCGCCACCAGGCTTTTTAGATTGTTGATGTATTACCGGTTTTAAACAAGCATCCACGTGACTCATTTGCGTGATGTAATTGGTGGAAATGATCATTAATTATTCATGAGTTTTTGAATTGTTTTTAAACAACCCGGAGTGGAGGAAAATGGTGGTGGATATTTCCCGACGCGGGAAGCTGAGGTGAATAATTGTTTTAGTATACACTGTATACCAAACCAGTGGATATCCCGCACAATATAGTTTCTTTTTTTCCTGAGAAATTAGGAAAAACTCGCGCGAAATCCAGAAAGACGACGGGAGGCAAATAGTCACGGTAGTCTTTGTATATACCAATTAACGCACTTTGATTAGCTACACTCTTTTTTTAATATAAGAACGCGTATAATTTGGCTGAGCCTGAGGATGTTTTTTTTTAGCCCACGCATTTTCTTAAAATTTGGGGCAAATCCCAGCCTCAACTTTCTTATAAATATGATTCTTATAAAAAAAAAAGAGTGTACTCAAACTCGGGATAGTATTTGCTATTCATCTCCCCGCTTTGTTCCGATTTTCGCACGCTACTTTTAAGTGTAAGTGGGGAGGAAATATTCCACGAGTGCGCTTTTATGCAATCACACTTTTGTAGTGACAATCGTCAACATAGCTGCAGTTAAGATTTTGGCTCTCCCCTTAGAGGACACAAGTTGAAACGGTCGAGAACAATCTTAAGCATCCACGAGACCCAAAGAGTTCTTTTGATTTAAATGTCGCATTGTTTCCGCGTCTGATTTGAAGTCTAGGTCAAGATAGTCAAGACAAAAAGTGAGTTACTTTGAAATAGCCGGTTGGGGGATTAGAATAAAAAGACTGCTGACATTTTAGACTACGGTGTCGTGAGTTAAGTGTTAAACGCAAATTTTTTGGCTTCCAAACAATGAACAACATTGGTATATACCCAAAAAGTGTATAGTGATTGTCTATTCAAACTTAGGATATAGAGTATCTGTTATTCAAGATCACCACCAGGCATTGTTCTAGATTGTTCTGTTATTCACCTCAGTGTTAGTGAAGAATGTTAGTGTGAAGAGTGTTAGTGAATATTTACCTCGTCGCTTTGCGGCTCATCAAATATCCACCACTATTCACTTTCATTTCGGTGAATAATTGTTAATTAGAGACCGAAGCAGCAAGTATATGAAAAATCAAATTGTTTATTATACACGAATAAATTAAACTGTGCACAATTTATCCACTCCACCTTCACTTACATACTTAAAATAGTTTCCATGTACTGGAATACCCATTTTAATACTACTGGACCATTATTGTTTGGCTTTCATAAATAAAAATGTGTCTTTTGACTTTTCACAGTAATACTAAAAATTAATGAGACTGCCCCTTTAATTAGAGAGCGAAGCAACAAGTTTATGAAAAAGTCAAATTGTTTATTATACATGAATAAATTAAACTGTGCACAATTTATACACTCCACCATCATTATTAAATTTAACAAGATCTACGCAACTTTGACAACCAGATGTCATCAAATCTTAAAAACAAAAAACTGTTTTAATCGTCCCTTAAAAATCCACTCGCTAAAGTGACGGCTGCTACATATTCATCCAAGGAATGATGGCTTGTCCTGTTTGGTGGCGGGAATTTTGTCATCCACGGCAGCTGACTGCAACACAGCGACGGTGTACTCAAGAACCCCGTTTCAATGACAGAACCATGCGGTTCTGTTGACTGACCAGTCACAGAACAGCTTGAATTGTCACTGGCTTTGCATTTCAGCGCCAAGGTGGTCGCGACACTGGGACTGAAAGGCGCGGGAAAACTCCATGACGTCACTGCATTATCCAACAGGCGCGGAAATGGCGGGAAAACAGGAGTGGGTGGAATGGCGGATGCAGCACCTTGAGTTTGTTGATGTTCGTTTTTCAACTCGCGCTTGCGCCATCTTGAGTGGTGGTTTTGGAAGCAAACCTGCAAATAGACGAAACTGATAGTTAACCTATCTAGTGCTAGTTCAGATGCCTTAAGGATTATTTCGTTCACGTCCGCTTGGTTTCACTCTCCATGAAAGACAAAAAGGTCATTCCGGACTCAACCACATGCTATCGTTCGACATCTGCTCTTTCTCTAACAGAGGTAGTTTGGGATCGAAGCTTTCTATTCGCACGCCAAATGCAAAATATAAACAGCTCTGCTTAACAACTTTCCTACACTAGCATAGTTACTGAGAGCATTTTGGGAACGCGAGTGTTCCTCGCGCGTACCCGATCGCTTTCCTCGTTTATTTATTTTATTTGGGCCATAAGAAAATTTAATCGATAGTCAACTTGAATTACCTGTATTCTACCCTCTTTGAGGTTCAATTCCTCGGCAAGTTGTTCTCTTATGGTGATTTCGGGAAACTTTTCTTCTAAAAAGCTTTCCTCCAAACGAGCAAGTTGTTCTTCAGTGAAAGCTGTTCGGCGACGCCTATAAGGCATTCTGTCACCTTGGAAACAAATGCATCCTATCAGGCCAGAAACTCAATTCTCTCTTACTCAAATATACAATAAGTCATGGCCAATGAACAAATAACTAGTCCCAACAAAAGATAATCCAAAGGAATACATTCTTCATTATGTAATAATTTCTAGTTTGCGACGAATAACATCCCCTATTAACAGTGCAAACCGGGGCAATTTCTGAAAACTAATATTAAGCATCTTTCTTTGAGTTGAAATGAGATAATTTTCAACTATAGCAGATCAAGTTGTAACGGCCTTTCGTTTTTAGCGTAAAGAAGAAATGATTCCTTAGTTGGGATCAACCGGGAAAAATTACTGCCGGGGAGTACGTAAGCAAACGACGCGTACGAGTAATTGTGACGACAAACACAGACTCAGTTTAAAGTTGATTCAGGCATTAGCAACAGAAGGGCAAGAGTTTATCAGACACCAAGAAACGTGAACATAAGCACAAAGATAAAAACATTTGACTCTTGTCCTTGTGTTTCCGTTTCAAAAAGTTTGTGTTGCAAGAATCAGGCTTTACTTTTCACTTGGCTTACGCGTTTGTTTGGGTCGCCGTGTCGCACAAGTGAACCAGAATTACGCTAGCGTAGCAAAACAGCGTACAACACATCAAACTGTAAGCACGCGACATCGGTCAAAAATTGAACATGTGTTAACATACTTGTGCTTATACTGCCTCTAAAATTTCATAGCAGCCTTTAGTTTTAGTAATGAATATTCCCTTTCTAACAAAACGTCAGAGTGCTTTACTCTGAAAACGGCAGACAGGAAACGAAACATTTCCAGCGTGCGCGTGATCCAACAAGGGGCGAAACAAAAACTTGCACTTTAACATACGTTCACTTGTGATTTCATCTCAAATGGTCGCAACCTTAATTTTTGCACAATATTAGAATTCTTGCACTTTTATGACAGCTTATGAACTCGAATTCTTGTGGCAATTTTTGTAGCAAATAATTCTTAATTCCTAATCCTTGACTAATCCGCAACATAACCCTCTTTTCTGCGTAAGACACATCTTGGAAAAACCCCCGTTAGGAATCAATGTTTGGTTGTTTAAGGGCTTTTTTGAAATAACAAAGAATCCCACTTAAAGAACTTTGAAAGCTAATTTACTCACCAACTTCCTCATCTTTAACTTTCCTTTTGATTCCTCCAGAAACCATAGTTACAGCTTGATTCTTTGGTCTCTCTACTGCTAGCATTTAACTGAGTGGATGGTATGTCGACGTTGAGCAAACAGCACGACTTGTTAACGCACGCCCGTGCTTTCACCTTTTGTTGCTGTCCATACGCAAGTGGGTGGGCATAAGAAACAATACAACTGTCAATTAACACACCAGGGAAAAGTCACACTTGAAAGTCGTAAATATAAACATAAACATCATGAATTTAATTATCATAAGAACCTGTTGTTATTAATGAAGTACTGTTGAATCGAGTCTGTAATCAACTGCTGCGTCTGTTTTTGTTAGAAAATGAAAGAGGCTGGACAGTAATGCTGACCAGATAGTAAAACCTCTCCCTTGTTTCTTTTTGTTTTAGTTTTAAAATAGTCAACCTCTTTCTAAATGCTATTTGTAGTACAACAACTCTGAAAAGTATCAATTTAAAGAGTTAACGTTTTTGTTTAACTTCCGCTTTCGTGATTTCATAAATGTGCCCTGAGGTAACAGACTTTGAGCGCGCCGCTCAACACTCTCACTATTTCAAAATTATCAATAAACTGTGTTTTAGTTTGTAAACTATTGAAAACCAAAGAGTTCTTCTCAATACCTTCCATTTTAATGGTCACACGTTAGAGTTTCATCCTGACTCAAACGTTACAATTCGTCATAAAAAAAAACCTTAGGGTATGACTGTAGCCGTGAAATAGTTTAAACTCAATATTAATAAAGTTGCTTACTATAAAGCGTTTAAGTAAACATATTAACATTCAGATGCAATATGCTACACCTTCTAAGAATAGCATAGTAAACGACAACGTTTGTTTGTTCACCCATCAAACGCCTTTTAAAGGCTTTTTTTTTTTATAAAAGCGACAAGGTGCGTGTCAACTCAGACATATGTGAGTCTTGAGTAACCACATTTGTGATAATGCATATGGTTAAAAAATAAGCTTTCTCAATACCGAAACTCGCCTTGATTTAAAGCTCCTTCCCGCATTTCCGCCAAACCTTTGTTAGATCCTCGGCGAGTTGGAGGAGGGCAGTGAAGAGAAGAAAGATCCAAACAAGCCTGCTTCACTACCACGTGAGTTCTTCTTGGATGTAATGTTCTTTTTTAACCCTACACACATTTTCACACTAGGAGTCGTAGTAGTGTTTCAGTCCCTCAAACACTCAAGCAAGTTTCTGTCAACTATTAAAGATAGGATCAAGGGTAGGTCCTCTCCTTTTTTGATCTATAGCTTTACAACTTCATTTGTTTTCTGTTTTAAATCCACGTGTTGCGAAATCGATCAAATCAAAGGAAATTCTTAGTTAAGTTTAATAACAAGGCGTCAAATATCACCGAGTTCGTTTTAGCCTGCATTGCGATCATTTCAGTGGATTTCCCTGCACCCCAGCTTTTCGCGCGACGATAAAGCAAAAAAACCTCCTACGTGCACAATTGAAATACCCATGGAAACGCTTGTTACGCACACAACGACTTGTTATTTACTAAAAACATGGGTTTACACAGACGTTATAACCTGTAGCAAATTATTTGCACCGACAAACATATTGCGGCGTTCTTTTTGCTGATAACAAGAAAAAATAAAAGGGATGAATAGAATTCGCGTGCCGCTTAATAGGCGCAGTTGATTGTCAATGGCAAGAGAAATAATTAAAAAATGTATCGTAAAATTCAGAATTTAAGCCCCTATAAAAAAAGCTTAGCAGTGGCAAATGCAGCTGATGTACAAGCCCGTAGTCTGGTAGAGTTTGCGGTTTAAAGCTGTTTTAAGATCTAAGTTTGGCATTGTTTGATGACAATGTTTTGTCAATAGCAACCCTTTTTGAAGTCCTCACCAATAATAACCTGCCGAAGACGACCCCACCCCACAAGAACCACCACCACACACACAAACTGATACGCCCTCAAAAAATTCCTTTGAAGAAATATACGCTGAGGTCTTATATTCCCAATTATACCCTGTTCGCCTAAAACGGATGATAAGGCTGATATTGGATTCCTTTGGCCAATGCGTAAGACAATATTGAATTATGTTGCAATTGAACAGTGTTGGACAGCCTTGCCAAACGAATTCAGCATGTTGAGTTAACAATATTAATGGCAACGTTGAATTCTTTTGGCTTTTTCGCTTATCAAATTGCAATAAAGTTTAGAGGAGACTCGCCAAACAATGTTGAATTATGTGGAATTTGTTTGGCCGGGGTCTTCAGTTAGCCTGCACATAGCTGAATGTCGTTGAGTGAACAAAATAAAACCTACAAGGAACTTGTCTGAACAAACAGGGCTTTGGAAGCGAAAGTTTTACGACCTTTTTGCTCTCCCTCAAGCTAAATTTTTACCGTGGTGCACCAACTAAGGAGGAAATAAACACAAACATAACCATTCTCAACTATGCAAAATGCTTTTATTTACAACTCTCTAAATAATGTAAAATTCTTAACATCCAACACACCAGATACTAGTTTGGCTGTTTATATATGCAGTTCTTCGAATAAGTTACAACCATTAAAATTAAACAGCTCGCATGCGACCTTTGGTAAGTGCTTTCTATTTTGTAAGTACATCAGTTTTGTTTAAAACTTAGCTTTATTAATACATGAAAAGTCTTCCATAATCGTACACTTCAAGACCTTAAACATTCCATCTATAAACTCTAAGTCTTATTTTCTAATTGTTTGGCATGCTCCTTGCATTTTCAGTACGGCTTGCCGTCTGCATTGCAGACACGATTGTGCGGTAGTCTTGCGGGCTTAGTGGGCCTGATCTTGAACTGATCCGGGTGGTACATGGTTAAAGAGAAGGTTTGATGGGCTCTAAGCAAGTTTGAGTTGACTGACGTGTGCCGGCTGGCTGGTGTGATTGGTCTGCTGTATGGTTGATCTTTCACCAGTGGACAGGAGATGCATTCGGCTTGCTTCCAGTGGTCTGAAGGGGATTGGCTCACAAACTGCAGTCTTCTTGAATCCTTGACTCTGCTGGCAGGAAGCCCAAACTGGTTTGACGGGATGTTCTGATAGACCGACGCCACTTTTCTTTCTAATTTTTTCGACTTGGCTCGTCGATTCTGAAACCAATACTGGAAGAAAAAAGAAACATGTTGTAAATACAACTGTGAAAATGAATACCATGAAAATTCAGATTTGGCCTAAAAGCTTCAGAATTCAGCCAAGCCCAATGATGATTTCACATAAAAGTAACTCTTTCAAAACCCAGGAGCATCAACAGTCCGTTAAAATCAGTTTAAAAAAGAACAAAATTAAACAAAATCAATTTACAATGTAATATATATGTAACAAACTAGGATGCGCTAGTCAGTTTCACAAGATATAATAAATACTGGTCAGATCGGTCAGAAAACCCAGAATCTGCATGGGTACAGGTAGGAACCTTTCAAGCAGACGAGTGAATATTATCAGCATATGATGAAGTGATACTGACTTGACTTGTGTATCTTTAGAATTTTTAGGCTGTGTTTAATTGATAAACGGAAAGAATTTTTTCAGATTGTTCGTTTACAACTTCCAGTAACACTACAACTTTACACGTTTACACATGATTCAATTTAACTCACATTCACACTTTTGGCCCTGATTCCGAGTTTCTCTACCAGTTCCTCCTCATCGTCACTCATCAAATATGGCCGCCTTCTGAACGCTCGTTCCAGCTCCCAAGCTTCATTGGGCGAGAAGGTCGTGCGCTGTCGCTTCTTCCTCGCCGGCTGTTCGGTAGGAATCGGTACTTGTTCGTGCTCGCTGTCGCAATTACTGCTGGAACTTGAGATGTCAGAATAAGGGGTTAACGGTGGACTGATATCTCTGTGGCTGAGTCTTGGACTTGAACAGTAGGAGTAAGGCGACGATGATGGGCTGGTATGACTGTGGCATTCTACGAGAAAAGAGAGAAAAAAATCATTACAACTGATGGTACCTATCTTTACACTCCTTATCTGAAAACCTGAAGCACTCGAGGACAAAGGAACGAAGCGTGAATCATATTTGGTTTCGCTCGTGCCACATGACTCTACTCTGACTGTAATTCAAATTTAAAAAGGCGTGGTGTTACTGTAATCTGTCGTTGGATTTTTCCTGACTCTGACTGTAGTTCAAATTTAAAAAGGCGTGGTGTTACTGTAATCTGTCGTTGGATTTTCCTGGTCCGAGTAAAACTAATTTCAAGGGATAAGACGAGTTAAAGTTGCCTTCACTCAAACAAAATTCTGGTCTAAAACTATAGAAACCCTGAAAACGACAGCAATAACTTCCAAGGCGAACACAGTGGGCCAGAATCAAATAAAGAAGGCTTTAACTGTTTTAAATTTCGTACTCTTAATTTTAGGATTTCATCAACTAATAGAGTTGGTATGAGGTATAACCTAGGTAACGAAGGTCTGTACCATGTATGTAACCAAGTTTCGAACTGTTGAAAAAGTTTAACTTACCAGAGCTTGTTGGAGCCTGTGTCACGTCATTTGCTAGACCCAGGATACTGCAAATGGAGAAGTCTGTCAGTGACTTGCTGGAGACTGGTGCCAACCTCCTAGCATGCGCAGAACGCACAAGAGAGTCCACAAATGAAACAACTGATTTAAACTGGTTACACTCCATTTCAAATAATCTGATGAACTTGTCACTGTAAGCACGTTACACAAACTGATTGAAGAACCCATATGAACCCAAACCTTTTATATACCTTGACCGACAGCAGTCAGTCACCGAACAACAAAGCCGGCGGTCCGACAATCAATCTGTATGTCAATCATCGCTGCCTATAACTGGAGAACGCAAGAGCGCGCCGCCCTCTTGGCGGTCAGTTTCAAACTGTTAAAGAAACGATTGCAAACTAACAATGCCTAACAATTCCAACTGAAATTATTCCAGATTGCAACTTTTGTTAGACAAAGAAGTCCTAACGAACGAGGCGAAATGTGATGGTAAACATTGCTCATATTTTACTGAATTTCAGTCCCTCAAACACTCAAGCAAGTTTCTCTCAACTATTAAAGATAGGATCAAGGGTAGGTCCTCTCCTTTTTTGATCTATAGCTTTACAACTTCATTTGTTTTCTGCTAATCCACGTGTTGCGAGATTGTTCTAATCAAAGGAAATTCTTAGTTAAGTTTAATAACAAGGCGCCAAATATCACAGTTCGTTTTAGCCTACACTGCAATCGTTTCAACAGATTTCCCTGCACCCCAGCTTTTGGCGCGACGATAGAGCAAAAACACTCCTACGTGCAGAATTGAAATACCCATGGAAACGCTCGTTACGCACACAACGAATTGTTATTTATTAAAAACATGCGCTTACAAATAGATATTATAACTTGTAGCAATTCTTTTGCACCGACAAAGAGATTGTGGCGTTAATTTTTCCGAGAACAAGAAAAATAAAATAGATGAATAGTATTCGTGTGCCGCTTAATTTGCGCAGTTAGTCATCAATGGCAAAAGAAATAAACCGCTTTCGGCATTTTTCATCAAAAGTTAACGAGTTATTACCAACTTACCACGAAGACAAAATTCGTGGAACGTCGGCTTATTTGATATACGAGATAGCGGGGAAAAGGATTATAATTGTTTTTAAACAAACCGGAGTGGAGGAAAATGGTGGTGGATATTTCCCGACACGCGAAGCTGAGGTGAATAATTGTTTTAGTATACACAGTTTTCACTGTATACCAAACCAGTGGATATCCCGCACAATATAGTTTGTTTTTTTTCCTGAGAAATTAGGAAAACTCGCGCGAAATGCAGAAAGACGACGGGAGGCAAATAGTAGTCTTTAGTATATACCACTTAACGCACTTTGATTAGCTACACTCTTTTTTTTATAAGAACGCGTATAATTTGGCTGAGCCTGAGGATGTTCTTATTTCAGCCCATACATTTTCTTAAAATTTGGGGCAAATCTCAGCCTCAACTTTCTTATAAATATGGTTCTTATAAAAAAAAGAGTGTACTCAAACTCGGGATAGTATTTGCTATTCATCTCCCCGCATTGTTCCAGCTTTCGCTCGCCAGTTTTAAGTGTAAGTTGGGAGGAAATATTTCACGAGTGCGCTTTTATGCAATCACACTTTTGTAGTGACAATCGTCAACATCCACGAGACCCAAAGAGTTCTTTTGATTTATATATCGCATTGTTTCCCCGTCTATTTGAAGTCTAGGTCAAGATAGTCAAGAAAAAAAGGAAGTTAATTTGAAGTAGCCGGTTGGGGGATTAGAATAAAAAGACTGCTGACATTTTAGACTACGGTTTCGCGAGTTAAGTATTAAACGCAAATTATTTGGCTTCCAAACAATGAACAACATTTGGTATATACCCAAAAATTCATAGTGAATACCTTACGTGTCAGATAAAATATTTAAAAACTAATTTAGACTTGTTTTGTCTTTTGAAAATTCATTTAATATTGTCCCCTTGTGGTCTAAAAGCAATTCATGTGTGAGCAAGGTACTTTGATATAAATTAAACAAACTTGTGACAAAGAAGATAGGAAAATCGCCATGAGACTGCCCCTTTAACAATTATTCACCAAAGTGGAAGTGAGCAGTGGTGGATATTTGATGAGCTGCAAAGCGACGAGGTAAATATTTACCACCCTTCCTGACACTGACTCAGGTGAATAACAGAACGATCTAGAGCAATGCCGGGAGGTGATCTTGAATAGCAGATAGTCTATATCCTGAGTTTGAGTAGCCGACGTAAGAAAAGCAAAAGCAAACTTCTTCCGTGAAAACATCGAATCTGCGAAATCCACTGCAGCGTATTGGAAGATTCTCTCCGATGCAACAAACCCAAAGAGAAGACCTCAAATTGGGCCACTAAAACGACACGATAACACCCTCGCTGTTCGGGACCAAGAAAAAGCAAACTTGATAAACGCTTTTTTCGCAAGCATTGGTGAAAATCTCTCAAGGAACCCTGCAATCGCCACAGAAAGGGATAATAGAGATGCCACAACGATACAAACGGTCTCTAACATTCAAATCTCGGAAACGCTGATATCGAGCAAAATTAAAGCCGTACAAACTAACAAAGCCACGGGACCAGACCAAATAACTCCTAAGTTGTTCCGTATAGCTGAACCAGAAGTTGTTCCACCGCTCACCAAGTTGTACTCGCTAAGTGTTGAGAAAGGCAAAGTTTTTGACCAATGGAAGACGGCACACCTATGCCCTGTTTTCAAAAAGGACGACCCGACTGACACGAGTAATTACCGACCCATCTCCTTACTCAGTGTACCAAGTAAAATTCTGGAATCGTGTGTGGCCGACACTTTAGTAGAACATGTCATGGATAATGGTCTACTCACTGACAAACAATGGGCTTACCGCAAGAACCACTCGACCCAACTATTGCTGGTTCACCTCACGGAATGTTGGAGGCAAGCCCTTGACAGAAATTTAGTGGTTGCTACTGCCTTCGTGGATTTCAGAAAGGCATTTGACTGTGTTTCCCATAAAATTCTTTTATCTAAACTAAAGCATAGATTTGGGATCGAGGGACACCTCCTATCCTGGTTGACGGACTACCTGAATCAAAGATCGCAGATTACAGTAGTGAACTCTGCCCAGTCAAAAAAGCTGAAAGTGACCTGTGGCATTCCACAAAGATCAGTCCTAGGTCCGTGCCTGTTCAGCCTATATACCAACGACATGCCAGACGCTGTATCTTCGGGCACCTTATTTCTGTACGCTGACGATACAACAGTCTACTGCATCGGCTCAACTGTTGATGAAGCCTGTAGTCTTCTTAACAAAGCACTTAATGAACTTAACGAATGGTGTGTTACCAACTCCCTCACACCACACTCTACAAAATGCGAGGCAATGCTGTTACACAGAGGTTCTTTCATTGGGCCACACTCCCTCATTACAATTGGCTCGACTACAATCTCATGGGTGCACCACACAAGGCTGCTGGGTGTCATCATAGACCATAAGCTTACATGGTCGAAACACCTTTCAGATCTGAAAAGAAATTTCTCCAAGAAGTTAAACCTGCTGAAAAAATGTTCATTTTTGAAAAGAAGAGCTCTTCTTGACCTTTATTTCAAAGTCATACTGCCGTCTGTTACGTATGGCATCATTGTCTGGGGGGGTTGCAACAACTCTGACCACATACAAGCACTTGAAACATTGCATCGCAGGGCAGCGAGAATTATCTTCAATTTGTCATGGGACACACCTTCGGATACGGTGATGGAAATCACTAAGTGGGACTCAATACTCGATTTATACAAACTCAGTCTTATTAAGCTGTTTTACAATATTGTAATCGAAAAGATTCCTAAAACGATTTCAGATTTGGTAACGTGGAGACACGGCCCCTACAACCTAAGAGGACACCTAAAAGCGGTTGTCCCACGGTTTTCAACGTCGTTTTTAAAGAACTCAGTCCGGTACAGAGGTGCAGTCTTATGGAATTTTGTGTCAAGCTACTTTAATAACGCTACCAACCACAAGCAGTTTTGCAAGTAATTTTGGCAGTTTGTCGATCCAGACAACTCCGAAACACATGTGTGATTTTCAATTTTAAATCTTAATCTTATAAAACATAATATCGTTTATTTTAGTTTATTACAATGTAATATTAATTTTTCTTAGGTAGGTAGTTAGTCACACGTACACACGACCCCTCAAGCATGTATTTGCTTTAAAACAGATCGTGGTTAAATAAAGGTTTATTATCATTATTATTATTATTAGCCAATATGTAGAAACTTGAAAAATTCTGCCAGAAGTTTTCAAGTCGCACTCCATTTCCATCCTGGCCATCCCTCTCCAGACATACTTATTATAGTTTCCATGTACTGGAATACCCATTTTAATACTACTGGACCATTATTTTTTGGCTTTCATAGATAAAAATGTGTCTTTTGGCTTTTCACAGTGATCCTAAAAATTGATGAGACTGCCCCTTTAGTTAGAGACCGAAGCAACAAGTTTATGAAAAAGTCAAATTGTTTATTATACATTAATAAATTAAAGTGTGCACAATTTATACACTCCACCTTCGTTATTAAATTTGACAAGATCTACGTAACTTTGACAACCGGATGACATCAAATCTTAAAAAAAACTGTTTTAATCGTCCCTTAAAAATCCACTCGCTAAAGTAACGGCTGCTACATATTCATCCAAGGAATGATAGCTTGTCCTGTTTGGTGGCGGGAATTTTGTCATACACGGCAGCTGACTGCAACACAGCAACGGTGAACCATACGGTTTGGTTGACTGACCAGTCACAGAACAGCTTGAATTGTCACTGGCTTTGCAATTCAGCGCCAAGGCGGCCGCGACACTGGGACTGAAAGGCGCGGGAATACTCCATGACGTCATTGTATTATCCGGCAGGCGAGGAAATGGCAGGAAAACAGGAGCGGGTGGAATGGCGGATGCAGCATCTGGAGTTTGTTGATGCTTGTTTTTCAACTCACGCCTGCGCCATATTGAGCGGCGGTTTTGGAACCAAACCTGCAAATAGACGAAACTGATAGTTAGCCTATCCAGTGCTAGTTCAGATACCTTAAGGATTATTTCGTTCACGTCCGCTTGGTTTCACTTTCCATGAAAGACAAAAAGGTCATTCCGGACTCAACCACATCCTATTGTCCGACATGTGCTCTTTTTCTAATAGAAGTAGTTTGGCATCGAAGCTTTCCATTTGCACGCCAAATGCAAAATATAAACAGCTCCGTTTAACAACTTTCCTACACTGGCACAGTTACTGAGAGCATTTTGGGAACGCAAGTGTTCCTCGCGCGTACCCGAAATCGCTTTCCTCTTTTATTTATTTTAATTGCGCCATAAGAAAATTTAATCGGCAGTCGACTTGAATTACCTGTATTCTATCCTCTTTGAGGTTCAATTCCTCGGCAAGTTTTTCTCTCGTGGTGATTCCGGGAAACTTCTCTTCTAAAAAGCTTTCCTCCAAGCAAGCAAGTTGTTCTTCAGTGAAAGCTGTTCGGCGACGCCTATAACGCATTCTGTCACCTTGGAAACAAATGAACCCTATCAGGTCAGAACTCGATTCTACCTTAATGAAATATCCAATAAGTCATTGCTAATGAACAAATAACTAGTCTCAATAAAAAAATGTATAATAATAAACATCTTTCTTAGAGTTGAAATGAAATAGTTCTCAACTATGGCAGATCAAGATGTAAGAACTTTCCGTTTTTAGCGTAAAGAAGAAATGGTTTCTTAGTTGTGATCAACGGGAAAAAAATAAGGCCAGGTAATGCATAAGCAAAAGACGCGTACGTGTAATTGTGACAGCAAACACAGGCTCAGTTTAAGATTGGTTCAGTCATTAGTAACACAAGAACAATAGTCTATCAGATACCGAGAAAGGTGAACATAAGCACAAAGATAAAAACATTTGACTCTTGTCCTTGCGTTTCACTTTTGAGAGAGTTTGTGTTGCTAGAATCAGGCTCAACTTTTCACTTTGCTTACGTGTTTGTTTGCGTCACTATGTTGCACAAGCAAACCAGAATTACGCAAGCATTGTGAAATAGCATACACCATATAAACTGTAAGCGCGCGACATCGGTCAAAAATTGAACATGTTTTTTCTACATATACGGCAGACAGGAAACGGAACATTTCCAGCGTGCGCGCGATCCAACAGGAGACGAAAAAAATTCTTGCACTTAAGGTGGTTCCCTTCCATTGCCTTGAGCATCCTTTCTGCGCACCATTTTTTGCGTGATTAGCGTGCGCACGAGCGCGCGCACCTTCGGGACTTGATAGGTTTTCTATGAAAGCTGGGTAGTTTAGAGAACTGACTGGCCGTTTTCTCCTAAACGAGCTCAGTGACCTCCATTTTTTAATACATAAATTCAAATGGCACACGGTCGAGTACAACATATCGCGATTTTAAGAAAAGTTAAAAATTCTGCTTTGAGATATCTTTATTTAAATGCCGAAGAGAACACGTCTTTAGGTACAGCAGGGTATGCACCCACGTGGCAAATTCTTTAATTTTTTTCATATCCTTTATCTCTGTTCAACTAAAATAGTATACAGTGCAAGATAAATGTTTATTTTGTTGGACTACTCCAATATTTCAATACAAGCAATGACTTTTTAAGGCAATTATAGTTTTCATTTCTGATTACTAGGGTTTCTCAGGAAAACCTTACGGGTCATATAGTTGCTATCAATGGTTATCCATGTTGTTGCAAAACAAGCTCGGTGACCCCTCTTTGTTATTGCATTTTTGAAATGTTCTAAACATAATTATTAATTGGACCAAGTCTTAGAAAATTTTAAAGATTCCTTCTATTTCGATGGAATCCCCTTAAACATACGTTTGCTTGTGATTTCATCTCAAATGTTGTGGCAAATAATTTTTAATTCCTTTTCCTTGACAAATCCGCAACATAACCATTTTTTCCGTGTAAGACACATCTTGGGAAACCCCCCGTTAGAAATCAATGTTTGGTTGTTAAAGGGCTTTTTTAGAAATAATAAAGAATCCCGCTTAAAGAACTTTTAAAGCTAATTTACTCACCAATTTCTTCATCTTTAACTTTCCTTTTGATTCCTCCAGAAACCATATTTACAGCTAGAATTTTTGCTCTCTGTGCTGTTAGCACTTAACTACTGAGTGGATGGCACGTCGACGTTGAGGAAACAGCACGATTTGTTAACGCACGCGCGTGCTTTCACCTTTTATTGCTGTCCACGCGCGAGTGGGTGGACATTAGGAACAATACAACTGTCAATCAACACACCAGGGAAAATTCAGACTTGAAAGTCGTAAATATAAACATACGCACAACGAATTTAATTTTTATAAGAACCTGCTGCTATTAATGAAGTACTGTTGAATCAAGTCTGTAATCAGGTAAATCAGCTGCTGTGTCAGATTTAATTTGTTAGAAAATGAGAGACCCTGGACAATACTGTCGACCAGATAAAAAATCCTCTCCCTTGTTTCGTTTCATTTAGTTTTAAAATTCTTTCTAAATACAAGTTATAATATAACAAGTCTGAAAAATATCAATTAGAGGGTTAAATGTTTTGAGTTAGTTATCGCTATCGTGATTTTTTAAATGTGTTCCCAGGTTAAAGGCTTATACGGTGTGCGTCAGAACACTTTGCTACGTTAAGAAATGGTAAAAACTCCCAAATAGAAACCTTGTTCACTAAGGTGAAATTAAATTGTGAAATGTATTTGTGAGAGTTCGTATTGATTTCAAATTTAATCATCGGTTTAGTGAACTTTTTTACGCGACATTTTCTCACCTTAACCGTAAACAATGGCTGATTAGGCTTATGACGAATTAGATGCATGGTTAACTCATCTTTTGTCTTGATCAGAGGTGTGATGTTATCAAGTGCAACTCATTTCATTTTTGATAAATGTTGATAAAGCAAAAAAAGAGATAGCGTCTTTCCACAGCGTTCCTACTTTTTGACAAGTTCGTAAAAGGAAAGTGAGACGGACAGTCGCGCGAGATGCATTTCGCTTAGTTCAAAAAAAAAATGATTTAAACTCCCAAAATAGAAAAGTTGTATACTGAGCTGAAATGAAATCGTGAAATGTATTTTTCTGGGATTGTATTGATCTCAAATTTCTTTTACTCAGCTTTTGTCTTGACCAAAGGTGTGATGTTATCAGGTGCAACTCATTTCACTTTTGATAACTTTCGATAAAGTAAAAAAAGATAGCTTGTCTTTACAGCGTTCCTACTTCTTGACAAGTTCGTAATAGGAGAATGAGACGGACAGTCGCGCGAGATACACCAAGAGAGTATCTACTGAGACGCGGTATGGCACTTATTTCAAAATCCCAGAAAACAAGACAAAGGAGCTATGAAAAGCAATCAATGAGTTTTTCAGAGTATTCAGAACCTAAATGAGCAGTGCACACATTCGGGAGGAAGTAAATATAAAACATAACCATTCTCAATTACCCAAAATGCTTTTATTTACAACTCTCTAAACGATTTATAATTTTTAACAGTCAACAGTTTGGCTTTTATATATCTGGTTCTTCGAATGAGTAATACAGCAATCAAATTAAGCAGCTCGCATGCGACCTTTGCGTGTTGGTGCTTTCTATTTTATAACTGATTTCTATACCTGTTTTGTTTAAAACTTATAAGTACATAAATGGTCTTCTAAAATCAGTGATACACTTCAAGACCTTAAATATTCCATCTGTAAACTCTAAGTCTTATTTTCTAACGGTTTTCGCATGCTCCTTACTTGTTCAGTACGGCGTGAATCTGTGTGAGACACGATTGTGCGGTAGTCTTGCGGGCTTAGTGGGCCTGATCCTGAACTGATCCGGGTGGAACATGGGTAACGAGAAGGATTGATGGGCTCTAAGCAGGTTTGAGTTGACTGACGTGTGACGGCTGGCTGGTGTGATTGGTCTGCTGTATGGTTGATCTTTCACCAGTGGACAGGAGATGCATTCGGCTTGCTTCCAGTGGTCTGAAGGGGATTGGCTCACAAACTGCAGTCTTCTTGAATGCGTGACTCTGCTGACAGGAATCCCAAACTGGTTTGACGGAATGCTCTGATAGACCAACGCCACTTTTCTTTCTAATTTTTTCGACTTGGCTCGTCGATTCTGAAACCAGTACTGAAAGAAAAAAGAAACATGTTGTAAATACAACTGTGAAATGAATACCATAAAAATTCAGATTTGGCTTAAAAGCTTCAGAATTCAGCCAAGCCCAAGGATGATTTCACTCTTTCGAAAACCTGGAGCGTCCACAGACCGTTAACAATCAGTTTAGAAAAGAACAAAATTAAACAAAATCAATTTACAATGTAATATAATATATGTAACAAACTGGGATGCGTTAGTCAGTTTCACAAGATATAATAAATACTTGTCAGATCGGTCAGAAAATCCAGAATCTGCATGGGTACAGGTGGGAAAATTCAAGCAGACGAGTGAATATTATCAGCAAATGATGGAGTGATACTGACTTGACGTGTTTATCTTTAGAATTTTTAGGCTGTGTTTAATTGATAAACGGAAAGAATTCTTTCAGATTGTTCGTTTACAACTTCCAGTAACAGTACAACTTTAGACGTTTACACATGATTCAATTTAACTCACCTTCACACTTTTGACCGTGATTCCGAGTTTCTCTACCAGTTCCTTCTCATCGTCACTCATCAAATATGGCCGCCTTCTGAACGCTCGTTCCAGCTCCCAAACTTCATTGGGCGAGAAGGTCGTGCGTTGTCGCTTCTTCCTCGTCGACTGTTCGGTAGGAATCGGTACTTGTTCGTGCTCGCTGTCGCAATCACTGCTGGAACTTGAGATGTCAGAATAAGGGGTTAACGGTGGACTGATATCTCTGTGGCTGAGACTTGGACTTGAACAGTCGGAGTAAGGCGACAATGATGGGCTGGTAGCACTGTGGCATTCTACGAGAAAAGACAGAAAAAAATCATTACAACTGATGGTACCTATCTTTACACTCCTTATCTGAAAACCTGTAGCACTCGAGGACAAAGGAACGAAGTGTGAATCATATTTGGTTTCGCTGGTGCCATATGACTCTACTCTGACTGTAGTTCAAATTTAAAAAGGCGTGGTGTTACTGTAATCTGTCGTTCGATTTTTCCTGGTCCGACCAAAACTAATTTTAAGCGAAAAGACGAGTTAAAGTTGCCTTCAATCAAACAAAACTGTAAATTCTGGTCTAAAACTATAGAAAATTTGAAAACGACAGCAATAACTTTCAAGAGGAACACAGTGGGCCCGTATTAAATAAAGAAGGCTATAACTGTTTTAAATTTCGTACTCTTAATTTAGGATTTCATCAACTAATAGAGATGGTATGAGGTATAACTTAGGTAACGAACGTCTGTTACTGTCATATTTATACGTGATCTTTAGAGTACCATGTATGTAACCTAGTTTCGAACTGTTGAAAAAGTTTAACTTACTTGAGCTTGTTGAAGTCTGTGTGATGTCATTTTCTAGACCCAGGATACTGCAAATGGAGAAGTCTATCAGTGACTTGCTGGAGACTGGTGCCAACCTTCTAGCATGCGCAGAACGCACAAGAGAGTCCACAAATGAAACAACTGATTTGAACTGATTACACTCCATTTCAAATAATCTGATGAACTTGTCACTGTAAGCACGTTACACAAACTGATTGAAGAACCCATATGAACCCAAACCTTTTTTATACTTTGACCGACAGCAATCAGTCACTGAACAACAAAGCCGGCGGTCCAACAATCATTCTATGTGTCAATCATCGTTGCCGATAACTGGAGAACGCAAGAGCGCGCCGCCCTCTTGGCGGTCAGTTTCAAACTTTTAAAGAAATGATTGCAAACTAACAATACCGACCGAGGAAGACAGTATTCAGTCAAAGTAAAATTTCAAAAGATCACTGCCCGCTGCTTTATTAGGATTAACTCTGAAGTACCGAAAATAGACACGTGCTAGTTTTGGGTTTTCACCTTACCTTCCCCCGTCACTACCTACCGGCAATCTAAAAACTTGAAATCTTTGCCGTGTAAGCAAAAATAAGGGGGGATATTTTTTCTTTTTAATTCCAGCTGAAATTATTCATGATCGCAACTTTTGTTGGACAAAGAAGTCCTAACGAACGAGGCGAACTTTTAAAGCTAATTTACTCACCAACTTCCTCATCTCTAACTTTCCTTTTGATTCCTCCAGAAACCGTATTTACAGCTTGACTCTTTGGTCTCTCTACTGCTAGCACTTAACTGAGTAGATGGTATGTCGACGTTGAGCTAAAAGCACGAATTGTGAACGCACGCGAGTGCTTTCACCTTTTATTGCTGTCCATACGCGAGTGGGTGGGCATAAGAAACAATACAACTGTCAATTAACACACCAGGGAAAAGTCACACTTGAAAGTCGTAAATATAAACATAAACATCATGAATTTAATTATCATAAGAACCTGTTGTTATTAATGAAGTACTGTTGAATCGAGTCTGTAATCAACTGCTGCGTCTATTTTTGTTAGAAAATGAAAGAGGCTGGACAGTAATGCTGACCAGATAGTAAAACCTCTGCCTTGTTTCTTTTAGTTTTAGTTTTAAAATAGTCAACCTCTTTCTAAATGCTATTTGTAGTACAGCAAGTCTGAAAAGTATCAATATAAAGAGTTAACGTTTTTGTTCAGCTTCCGCTTTCGTAATTTCATAAATGTGTCCTGAAGTATCAGACTTTGAACGCTCCGCTCAACACTCTCACTATTTCAAAATTATCAATAAACTGTGTTTTAGTTTATAAACTATTGAAAACCAATGATTTCTACTCAATACCTTCCATTTTAATGGTCACACGTTAGAGTTTCATCCTGACTCAAACATTACAATTCGTCATAAAAAAAACCTTAGGGTATGACTGTAGCCGTGAAATAGTTTAAACTCAATATTAATAAAGTTGTTTACTATAAAGGGTTTAAGTAAACATATTAACATTCAGATGCAATATGCTACACCTTCTAAGAATAGAATAGTAAACGACAACGTTAGTTTGTTTACCCATCAAACGCCTTTTAAGGGCTTTTTTTTTTTTACAAAAGCGACAAGGTGCGTGTCAACTCAGACATATGTGAGTCTTGAGTAACAACATTTGGAGAAAGATTTTAAAAAGATTCTAAATTTACCCACTAAACCGAAATTAAATTGATGAATATATTTATCACAGATTGCCTTGATCTGAAATTCAATCACAGATTCAGGGAACTTTTTTCATTTGACATTTTCTCACCTTTAACGTAAACATTAGGCTTATGACGAATTAGATGCACGGTACTTTTACTCATCTTTTGCATTGATCAGAGGTATGATATTATCAGGTGCAACTCATTTCACTTTTGGCAAACTAAAAAATGTTTGTCTTTTTAAAGGGTTCTGAAATTTTGGCAAGTTTGTGACAAAGGAACGAGATGGAAAAAGCGCGCGAGATACCAAGAGGGTGTTTAGTGCGACGCAGTAGCTAGGTGCTTATTTCAAAGACTCCTTAGAAAGGAGCTGTTAAAACCAATCTATGAAAGCTTTAAGGGTATTAGTCCTAAATGAGCAGCGTAAATGCTGACATCTGTTACCAAATATAAAGTATTTCCTTTGCTTTGAACAGCAGTAGCACAACAAAATCAGAAGGCAAACATCGGTCCATCATTTTATAGTTAGGCGCCACCCAACAATTCGGGTTCACCACCGTTCAGCATTGTTGAATTCAACATAATTCATTTGACCGTGTTGTTACTGACGTTATTAAATTATGGTGGAAAGTGCTAAAGAAAATTTTGATCAAATATTTTGTTCAACATCATTTTTTAATGATTGAGATTGAGATTGTTAAAACAATCTCTTTGTTATCAGGTGTGCCGACAATGTTGGATTTGTTTGGCCGGCTGGCGCGATTGTCCAAGATTGTTGAACTTACTCACGCGCAATAGTACCGTTAACACCATTTGGGTGGACAAACGAATTCAGAATGTTCAATTTCAAAAACAAACCTACTTAGAAGTTACTAAAACCTACAAGAAGCTTAATCCATGCAAATCGAAAAAGAAGGGCTTCGAAAACGAAAATATTCAATCTTCCTGCTAGCGCTAACGCTGGCTTAAATTTTTCCTTGATGCACACAATCGAAAGGAAACGAACATAACACACAGCCTTTCTCAGCTATACAAAATGCTTTTATTTACAACTCTCTAAATGATCTAATAATTTTTTACAGTCAAACCCACGAATTACTAGTTTGGCTTTCTACGTATAGCTCTTCAAACGAGTTACAGCCATTTATTGCACAGCTCGCATGCGATCTTTGGTGATTGGTGGTTATATATTGGTTTTGTTTTAAACTTGTATTTTTTTACACGTGGTGCACACAATTGCGAGGAAACGAATATAAAACATAACCATTCTCAACTATGGAAAATGCTTTTATTTACAACTCTCTAAACGATCTATAATGTTCAACAGTCAACACACGAGATACTAGTTTGGCTTTTATGACTTCCAGTTTTTATACATACCGCTCTTCGAATGAGTTACAGCCATTAAATTAAAAAGCGTGCATACGACCTTCGGTGAGTGCTTTCTATTTTGTAACTGCCTTATACATCACTTTTGTTTAAAACGTTGGCTTCATTTATACATGAAAAGTCTTCCATAATCGTACACTTCAAGACCTTAAACATTCCATCTATAAACTCTAAGTCTTATTTTCTAATAATAATAATAATAATAATAATAATGGTTTAATAACACTCCAAAAATTAATTGGCTCTTCTATGTTACATAAATTAATTCTTTGGCATGCTCCTTGCATTTTCAGTACGGCTTGAATCTGTGTGAGACACGATTGTACGGTAGTCTTGCGGGTTCAGTGGGCCTCATCTTGAACTGATCCGGGTGGAACATGGGTAACGAAAAGGATTGATGGGCCCTAAGCAGGTTTGAGTTGACTGACATGTGACGGCTGGCTGGTGTGATTGGTCTGCTGTATGGTTGATCTTTCACCAGTGGACAGGAGATGCATTCGGCTTGCATCCGGTGGTCTGAAGGGGATTGGCTCACAAACTGCAGTCTTCTTGAATGTGTGACTCTGCTGGCAGCAAGCCCAAACTGGTTTGGCGGGATGCTCTGATAGACCGACGCCACTTTTCTTTCTAATTTTTTCGACTTGGCTCGTCGATTCTGAAACCAGTACTGAAAGAAAAAAGAAACATGTTGGAAATACAACTGTGAAAATGAATACCATAAAAATTCAGATTTGGCCTAAAAGCTTCAGAATTCAGCCAAGCCCAAGGATGATTTCACATAAAAGTAACTTTTTCGAAACTCGGGAGCATCAACCGTCCGTTAACAATCAGTTTAGAAAAGAACAAAATTAAACAAAATCAATTTACAATACAACATATATGTAACAAACTGAGATGCGTTAGTCAGTTTCGCAAGATAAAATAAATACTGGTCAGATCGGTCAGAAAACCCAGAATCTGCATGGGTACAGGTAGGAACCTTTCAACCAGACGAGTGAATATTATCAGCATATGATGAAGTGATACTGACTTGACGTGTATATATCTTTAGACATTTTAGGCTGTGTTTAATTGGCAAACAGAATGAATTCTTTCAGATTGTTCGTTTACAACTTCCAGTAACACTACAAGTTTAGACGCTTACACATGATTCAATTTAACTCACCTTCACACTTTTGGCCGTGATTCCGAGTTTCTCTACCAGTTCCTCCTCATCGTCACTCATCAAATATGGCCGCCTTCCAGTAAACGCTCGTTCCAACTCCAAAACTTCATTGGGCGAGAAGGTCGTGTGCTATCGCTTCTTCTTCGTCGGCTGTTCGGTAGGAATCGGTACTTGTTCGTGCTCGCTGTCGCAATCACTGCTGGAACTTGAGATGTCAGAATAAGGGGTTAACGGTGGACTGATATCTCTGTGCCTGGGTCTTGGACTTGAACAGTCGGAGTAAGGCGACAATGATGGGCTGGCATGACTGTGGCATTCTACGAGAAAAGAGAGAAAAAAATTATTACAACTGATGGTACCTATCTTTACACTCCTTATCTGAAAACCTGAAGCACTCGAGGACAAAGGAACGAAGCGTGAATCATATTTGGTTTCGCTCGTGCCACATGACTCTACTCTGACTGTAGTCCCAATTTAAACAAGTCGTGGTGTTACTGTAATCTGTCGTTGGATTTTTCCTGGTCCGAGTAAAACTAATTTTAAGGGATAAGACGAGTTAAAGTTGCCTTCAATCAAACAAAATTGTAAATTCTGGTCTGAAACTATAGAAAACTTGAAAACGACAGCAATAACTTTCATGGGGAACTCAGTGGGCCAGAATTAAATAAGGAAGGCTATAACTGTTTTAAATTTCGTCCTCTTAATTTTAGGATTTCATCAACTAATAGAGTTGGTATGAGGTATAAAAGGTCTGTTACTGTCATATTTATACGTGATCTTCAGAGTACCATGTATATAACCTAGTTTCGAACTGTTGAAAAAGTTTAACTTACCAGAGCTTGTTGAAGTCTGTGTGACGTCATTTTCTAGACCCAGGATACTGCAAATGGAGAAGTCAGTCAGTGACTTGTTGGAGACTGGTACCAACCTTCTAGCATGCGCAGAACGCACAAGAGAGTCCACAAATAAAACAACTGATTTACACTGATTACACTCCATTTCAAATAATCTGATGAACTTGTCACTGTAACCACGTTACACAAACTGATTGAAGAACCCATATGAACCCAAACATTGTTTATACTTTGACTGACAGCTATCAATCACCGAACAACAAAACCGGCGGTCCGAGAATCAATCTATGTGTCAACTATCGTTGCCGATAACTGGAGAACGCAAAAGCGCGCCGTCCTCTTAAGGGTAAGTTTCAAACTTTTAAAGAGACGATTGCAAGCTTACAATGCCGACCGAGAAAGGCAGTATTCAGTAAAAGTAAAATTCCGAAAAATCACTGCCCGCTACTTTCAAAGTATTAACTGGTGAAGTACAGAAATTGGACACGTGCTAGTTTTGGCTTTTTGCCTTACCTTCCCCCGTCACTACCTATCCACAATCTATCGTGTAAGCAAAAGTAAGCGCAGATATTTTTTTTCTTTTTAATTCCGACTGAAATTATTCCGGATTGCAACTTTTGGTGGACAAGGAAGTCCTAACGAACGAGGCCAAATGTGATGGTAAACATTGCTCTTATTTTACTGAATTTCAGTCCCTCAAACACTCAAACAAGTTTCTGTCAACTATTAAAGATAGGATCAAGTGTCGGTCCTCTCCTTTTTTGATCTATAGCTTTACTAGAAATACGTGACTCGCAGAACCTCGCGAAGCTCAGGCACGGGTGCACCACAAAATTGAGCGATCGGTGGTGGGGAGGGGATAGAATTTTGCTTTAACTGGAGGTGTGGATGGGTGGCCACAATGGTCCCCAATTGGGAGTTAAGATCGACATTCTGGTTCCCATTCGCTTCCATGTAACTTGCATCCAATCCTCTGTCATGTATACGAAAATACGTTCAGCCCCTCCCCCCCCCCCCCCCCACACCTCTCTTCATTCTGACGTAAGGTAAATTGCTCTCTAGAGAGGACGTATAGTATTGCTGTGGACCTGTTGTCCAAGACAATATGTGTGGTGTTTCTGTTTATTTTGGTTGGGTGAGAGTAGGTTATCAGAAATGCAGTTCAATCTCCAACATCAACCCGGCCATTTCCTTTGGATCCTGTTGTACAGTTTTTGTTCTATTTACTGGGCATTGACAAGTGTCAATAGCTAAAACAATACATTATTTCCCTTGACTGGTAGAGATACTGTACCAGGAGTCTCTTACTGCTGAAGAGTGACATGGTGCATTAAAAGAATTATCCATTTTTACCCAAAAATTGAAATGAGAATGATACAGAATAATGGCAAGCAAAGCACGGAGTTTCATATTGATGTTGTAGCATGTTTATTCATTCCCCCAACATACTATAGAAATTGGATTAGATAATTGTCACAATAATATAAGACATTAACTCTTGAAGCCCCAGTGACCAGCATCTCCCTACAATAACAATGCTTTAATTAGGTCATCAGAATTAAGGAAGTGATCTCCAAACATGAACAGTGTTAATGTCAGTAGAAAGAAGTTCTCTGCACTAGTACTACAAGAAATGTATGAAGAACAGTAAGGAGAATTTGCAGGTTTACATTGGGGCTTAGGGAGGTCAATTGGTGTGAAAAGCAAGAGTAGCTAATTAAGGGAAAGGGTGAGTGTAGATTATAGCATGTGAAACCTTCAGAAGTAAGACAAACTTTCACATAGACAAATCATGTTGAAGGTGATCAGGATCTCAATTCCCATGAATTTGGTGCTTGTTTGTGCACTGCGAGGAGAGCTGTGATGCTGGTCACTGTATGTAGCATGAAATTATTATCAATAATTAATTTTAAGCAGCAATGTTTGTTTCACATCAAATACATGCAGGTATGTACCTATCCCCGCTACACATTTTAAAGTGGTAATTGTCAGGCAGAGCAATACTTGTAAGTGCATTTCCAAACCAAATTGTGAACAGAAATTGTCCTTACTGATCCATCTGAATATTGTTTTTTTTTACTATCAACAGGGTCAAATTATATCCATAACGGAAAACATAAACTTTTATAAATTCCTACTGATCCAATATGAATTATTTCTTTCAAATATTTTTTCGGGAACGTCCTAAACTTAAAATTTAAATTCTTTTTAGTGCTCATACACAAATATGCAAGTTGTTTGGGGAAATGAAACCTGTTTTGTGAATAATTTCATTTCTCTTGTGTAATCTGTAATTTTGATCATACTTGGAAAAGTAATTATACGTTAATAATAATTACTGGTACATCAAAAGTAAAGATAATGGTAGAGAGAGGAAATGATTTTGAGCCAACCTGTTCAGTCACCGTCCGTTGGAAAGGTATATTTCTAGCAAAAGTATTTTGATGATCGTGTGTTTTTTCCCGCCTCTTGTTGCTTCTATAACAAAATCATTTTGTCGAAGCACTTCTTGTCCGTGTCACCGGTCCTGATCGGTTTCAGCACACATTTTCTCGAAGAGTTTGTAGCCACTGAGTTCATTCTTGCCGGTATTATTCAATTGGTGTGACTGAGTTATAATATTCAAAGACCTTGTATCGATTCTCGCGTTGTTGGGGAATTTCGTTTTGTCTCAGCGCTGTGCTATCAAGCTAAATTTAAGCTACGTTATGTATGTTCCAAGATTTCTCGCCTGTGATATTCCAGTCTCCTGTTTGTGTCGTGCTGATGGCTTTAGTCTTCGCTACTGCTATTATCGGAAAACGATGTTCTATGTCGTCGACTCTTTCGCCTTCGTTGTTCGCGCTGAATTTCAAGTCGTAAAGTTTCAGTTGTAAATCTCCCCCGGAATGGATTTTCAGCCACTTGTTAAATCAGGCGTTGCTTGCTTGTTCACAGACGATGAATAAACATATCAGCACCCAAATGAACGCAGCGAAGCAAGCAAGAAATGAAGAAACACGCCGAAGAAACATGAGAGTGCACAACTGTCAGCGGTCGCGATTTGGTTTTGTTGCTAGGCAACTGTGCGGACACCATCGAAATATATATGGGCAGATCGAGATTTGACCGCCCTAAGCGATCCTCGCGCGAACCCCACGCGACAAATTTATAAACCTCGCTACGTTCGGAGGGCCTTCGGCCCTCCTCGCTTCGCGAATAACAACTTCATTTGTTTTCTGTTAATCCACGTGTTACAAAATCGATGAAATCAAAGGAAATTCTTAGTTAAGTTTAACAACAAGGCGCCAAATATCACAGTTCGTTTTAGCCTGCATTGCGATCATTTCAGTGGATTTCCCTGCACCCCAGCTTTTCGCGCGACGAAAAACCAAACAAAACTCCTACGTGCAGAATTGAAATACCGATGGAAACGCTCGTTACGTACACAACGACTTGTTATTTACTAAACACATGTGCTTACACAGACGTTATAACTTGTAGCAAATTATTTGCACCGACAAAGAGATTGCGGCGTTCATTTTGCTGATAAAAAGAAAAAATAAAAGAGACAAATAGAATTCACGTGCGGCTTAATTTGCGCAGTTGATTGTCAATGGCAAAAGAAATAAAAAAAACATATCGTAAAATTCAGAATTTAAGCCCCTATCAAACAAGCTTAGCAGTGGCAAATGCAACTGATGTATAAGCCCGTAGTCTGATAGAGTTTACGGTTTTAAGCTGATTTAAGATCTAAGTTTGTATATGCGGTTCTTCGAATAAGTTACAACCATTAAAATTAAACAGCTCGCATGCGACCTTTGGTAAGTGCTTTCTATTTTGTAACTACATCAGTTTTGTTTAAAACTTAGCTTTATTAATACATGAAAAGTCTTCTATAATCGTACATTTGAAGACCTTAAACATTCCGTCTGTAAACTCTAAGTCTTATTTTCTAATTGTTTGGCATGCTCCTTGTATTTTTAGTACGGCTTGAATCTGTGTGAGACACGATTGTGCGGTAGTCTTGCGGGCTCAGTGCGTCTGATCTTGAACTGATCCGGGTGGAACATTGGTAACGAGAAGGAATGATGGGCTCTGAGCAGGTTTGAGTTGACTGACGTGTGACGGCTGGCTAGTGTGATTGGTCTGCTGTATGGTTGATCTTTCACCAGTGGACAGGAGATGCATTCGGCTTGCTTCCAGTGGTCTGAAGGGGATTGGCTCACAAACTGCAGTCTTCTTGAATGTGTGACTCTGCTGGCAGGAAGCCCAAACTGGTTTGACGGGATGTTCTGATAGACCGACGCCACTTCTCTTTCTAATTTTTTCGACTTGGCTCGTCGATTCTGAAACCAATACCGAAAGAAAAAAGAAACATGTTGTAAATACAACTGTGAAAATAATTACCATAAAATTTCAGATTTGGCCTAAAAGCTTCAGAATTCAGCCAAGCCCAAGGATGATTTCACATAAAAGTAACTCTTTCGAAACCCAGGAGCGTCAACAGTCCGTTAAAATCAGTTTAAAAAAGAACAAACTTAAACAAAATAAATTTACAAAACAAACAAAATCAATTTGCGTTAGTCAGTTTCACAAGATATGTACTGAACACTGGTAAGATCGGTCAGAAGACCCAGAATCTGCATGGGTACTGGTAGGAATCTTTCAAGCAGACGAGAGAATATTATCAGCATATGATGAAGTGATACTGACTTGACTTGTGTATCTTTAGAATTTTTAGGCTGTGTTTAATTGATAAATGAAAGAATTCTTTCAGATTCTTCATTTACAACTTCTAGAAGCACTACAACTTTAAACGTTTACACATGATTCAATTTAACTCACCTTCACACTTTTGGCCGTGATTCCGAGTTTTTCTACCAGTTCCTCCTCATCGTCACTCATCAAATATGGCCGCCTTCTGAACGCTCGTTCCAGCTCCCAGACTTCATTGGGCGAGAAGGTCGTGCGCTGTCGCTTCTTCCTCGTCGGCTGTTCGGTAGGAATCGGTACTTGTTCGTGCTCGCTGTCGCAATCACTGCTGGAACTTGAGATGTCAGAATAAGGGGTTAACGGTGGACTGATATCTCTGTGCCTGGGTCTTGGACTTGAACAGTCGGAGTAAGGCGACAATGATGGGCTGGTATGACTGTGGCATTCTACGAGAAAAGAGGGAAAAAAATCATTACAACTGATGGTACCTATCTTTAAACTCCTTATCTGAAAACCTGAAGCACTCGAGGACAAAGGAACGAAGCGTGAATCATATTTGGTTTCGCTCGTGGATTTTCCTGGTCCGGGTAGAACTAATTTTAAGGGATAAGACGAGTTAAAGTTGCCTTCAATCAAACAAACTGTAAATTCTGGTCTGAAACTATAGAAAACTTGAAAACGACAGCAATAACTTTCAAGTGGAACACAGTGGGCCAGAATTAAATAAAGAGGGCTATAGCTGTTTTAAATTTCGTCCTCTTAATTTTAGGATTTCATCAACTAATAGAGTTGGTATGAGGTGTAACTTAGGTAACGAAGGTCTGCTGCTGTCATATTTATACGTGATCTTCAGAGTACCATGTATGTAACCTAGTTTCGAACTGTTGTAAAAGTTTAACTTACCAGAGCTTGTTGGAGCCTGTGTGACGTCAATTGCTAGATCCAGGATACTGCAAATGGAGAAGTCAGTCAGTGACTTGCTGGAGACTGGTGCCAACCTTCTAGCATGCGCAGAACGCACAAGAGAGTCCACAAATGAAACAACTGATTTAAACTGGTTACACTCCATTTCAAATAATCTGATGAACTTGTCACTGTAACCACGTTACACAAACTGATTGAAGAACTCATATGAACCCAAACCTTATTTATACTTTGACCGACAGCAATCAGTCACCGAACAACAAAGCTGGCGGTCCGACAATCAATCTGTATGTCAATCATCGTTGCCGATAACTGGAGAACGCAAGAGCACGCCGCATTCTTGGCGGTCAGACTCAAACTTTTAAAGAAACGATTCCAAACTAAGAATGCCGACCGAGGAAGACAGTATTCAGTAAAAGTAAAATTTCAAAAGACCACTGCCCGCTGCTTTATGAGGATTAACTGTGAAGTACCGAAAACAGAAACGTTCTAGTTTTGGCTTTTCACCTTACCTTCCCCCGTCACTACCTACCGACAATCTAAAAACTTGAAATCTTGGTCGTGTAAGCAAAAATAAGGGCGGATATTTTTTCTTTTTAATTCCAACTGAAATTATTCCAGAGTGCAACTTTTGTTGGACAAAGAAGTCCTAACGAACGAGGCCAAATGTGATGGTAAACGTTGCTCATATTTTACTGAATTTCAGTCCCTCAAACACTCAAACAAGTTTCTGTCAACTATCAACGATAGGATCAATGGTAGGTCCTCTCCTTTTTTGATCTATAGCTTTACAACTTCATT
This sequence comes from Siderastrea siderea, assembly GCA_964030785.1. NCBI lineage: Eukaryota > Metazoa > Cnidaria > Anthozoa > Scleractinia > Rhizangiidae > Siderastrea > Siderastrea siderea. Next base: position 9,460,402 of record OZ034977.1, on the reverse strand, counting down.
TGTTTTCTGTTAATCCACGTCGGTTGCCAAATCGATCAAATCAAAGGAAATTCTTAGTTAAGTTTAATAACAAGGCGCCAAATATCACAGTTCGTTTAAGCCTGCACTGCAATCGTTTCAACAGATTTCCCTGCACCCCAGCTTTTCGCGCGACGATAAAGCAAAAACAGACCTACGTGCAGAATTGAAATACCCATGGAAACGCTTGTTACGCACACAACGACTTGTTATTTACTAAAAACATGTGCTTACACATAGACATTATAACTAGTAGCAATTTATTTGCACCGACAAAGAGATTGCGGCGTTAATTTTGCCGATAACAAGAAACATAAAATAGATGAATAGAATTCGTGTGCCGCTTAATTTGCGCAGTTAGTTATCAATGGCAAAAGAAATATACCGCTTTCGGCATTTTTCATCAAAAGTTAACGAGTTATTACTAACTTACCACGAAGACAAAATTCGTGAAACGTCGCCTTATTTGATATACGAGATAGCGGGGAAAAGGATTTTAATTGTTTTTAAACAACCCGGAGTGGAGGAAAATGGTGGTGGATATTTCCCGACGCGGGAAGCTGAGGTGAATAATTGTTTTAGTATACACTGTATACCAAACCAGTGGATATCCCGCACAATATAGTTTCTTTTTTTCCTGAGAAATTAGGAAAAACTCGTGCGAAATCCAGAAAGACAACGGGAGGCAAATAGTAGTCTTTGTATTTACCAATTAACGCACTTTGATTAGCTACACTCTTTTTTTTTATAAGAACGCGTGTAATTTGGCTGAGCCTGACGTGCTCTTATTTTTCAGCCCATACATTTTCTTAAAATTTGGGGCAAATCTCAGCCTCAACTTTGTTATAAATATGGTTCTTATAAAAAAAAAGAGTGTACTCAAACTCGGGATAGTATTTGCTATTCATCTCCCCGCTTTGTTCCGATTTTCGCACGCTACTTTTAAGTGTAAGTGGGGAGGAAATATTCCACGAGTGCGCTTTTATGCAATCACACTTTTGTAGTGACAATCGTCAACATAGCTGCAGTTAAGATTTTGGCTCTCCCCTTAGAGGACACAAGTTGAAACGGTCGAGAACAATCTTAAGCATCCACGAGACCCAAAGAGTTCTTTTGATTTAAATGTCGCATTGTTTCCGCGTCTGATTTGAAGTCTAGGTCAAGATAGTCAAGACAAAAAGTGAGTTACTTTGAAATAGCCAGTTGGGAGATTAGAATAAAAAGACTGCTGACATTTTAGACTACGGTGTCGTGAGTTAAGTGTTAAACGCAAATTTTTTGGCTTCCAAACAATGAACAACATTGGTATATATCCAAAAAGTGCATAGTGATTGTCTACTCAAACTTAGGATATAGAGGATCTGCTATTCAAGATCACCTCCCGGCATTGTTCTAGATTATTCTGTTATTCACCTCAGTGTTAGTGAAGAATGTTAGTGTGAAGAGTGTTAGTGAATATTTACCTCGTCGCTTTGCGGCTCATCAAATATCCACCACTATTCACTTTCATTTCGGTGAATAATTGTTAATTAGAGACCGAAGCAGCAAGTATATGAAAAATCAAATTGTTTATTATACACGAATAAATTAAACTGTGCACAATTTATCCACTCCACCTTCACTTACATACTTAAAATAGTTTCCATGTACTGGAATACCCATTTTAATACTACTGGACCATTATTGTTTGGCTTTCATAGATAAAAATGTGTCTTTTGGCTTTTCACAGTAATACTAAAAATTAATGAGACTGCCCCTTTAATTAGACAGCGAAGCAACAAGTTTATGAAAAAGTCAAATTGTTTATTATACATGAATAAATTAAACTGTGCACAATTTATACACTCCACCATCATTATTAAATTTAACAAGATCTACGCAACTTTGACAACCAGATGTCATCAAATCTTAAAAACAAAAAACTGTTTTAATCGTCCCTTAAAAATCCACTCGCTAAAGTGGCGGCTGCTACATATTCATCCAAGGAATGATGGCTTGTCCTGTTTGGTGGCGGGAATTTTGTCATCCACGGCAGCTGACTGCAACACAGCGACGGTGTACTCAAGAACCCCGTTTCAATGACAGAACCATGCGGTTCTGTTGACTGACCAGTCACAGAACAGCTTGAATTGTCACTGGCTTTGCATTTCAGCGCCAAGGTGGTCGCGACACTGGGACTGAAAGGCGCGGGAAAACTCCATGACGTCACTGCATTATCCAACAGGCGCGGAAATGGCGGGAAAACAGGAGTGGGTGGAATGGCGGATGCAGCACCTTGAGTTTGTTGATGTTCGTTTTTCAACTCGCGCTTGCGCCATCTTGAGTGGTGGTTTTGGAAGCAAACCTACAAATAGACGAAACTGATAGTTAACCTATCTAGTGCTAGTTCAGATGCCTTAAGGATTATTTCGTTCACGTCCGCTTGGTTTCACTCTCCATGAAAGACAAAAAGGTCATTCCGGACTCAACCACATGCTATCGTTCGACATCTGCTCTTTCTCTAACAGAGGTAGTTTGGGATCGAAGCTTTCTATTCGCACGCCAAATGCAAAATATAAACAGCTCTGCTTAACAACTTTCCTACACTAGCATAGTTACTGAGAGCATTTTGGGAACGCGAGTGTTCCTCGCGCGTACCCGATCGCTTTCCTCGTTTATTTATTTTATTTGGGCCATAAGAAAATTTAATCGATAGTCAACTTGAATTACCTGTATTCTACCCTCTTTGAGGTTCAATTCCTCGGCAAGTTGTTCTCTTATGGTGATTTCGGGAAACTTTTCTTCTAAAAAGCTTTCCTCCAAACGAGCAAGTTGTTCTTCAGTGAAAGCTGTTCGGCGACGCCTATAAGGCATTCTGTCACCTTGGAAACAAATGCATCCTATCAGGCCAGAAACTCAATTCTCTCTTACTCAAATATACAATAAGTCATGGCCAATGAACAAATAACTAGTCCCAACAAAAGATAATCCAAAGGAATACATTCTTCATTATGTAATAATTTCTAGTTTGCGACGAATAACATCCCCTATTAACAGTGCAAACCGGGGCAATTTCTGAAAACTAATATTAAGCATCTTTCTTTGAGTTGAAATGAGATAATTTTCAACTATAGCAGATCAAGTTGTAACGGCCTTTCGTTTTTAGCGTAAAGAAGAAATGATTCCTTAGTTGGGATCAACCGGGAAAAATTACTGCCGGGGAGTACGTAAGCAAACGACGCGTACGAGTAATTGTGACGACAAACACAGACTCAGTTTAAAGTTGATTCAGGCATTAGCAACAGAAGGGCAAGAGTTTATCAGACACCAAGAAACGTGAACATAAGCACAAAGATAAAAACATTTGACTCTTGTCCTTGTGTTTCCGTTTCAAAAAGTTTGTGTTGCAAGAATCAGGCTTTACTTTTCACTTGGCTTACGCGTTTGTTTGGGTCGCCGTGTCGCACAAGTGAACCAGAATTACGCTAGCGTAGCAAAACAGCGTACAACACATCAAACTGTAAGCACGCGACATCGGTCAAAAATTGAACATGTGTTAACATACTTGTGCTTATACTGCCTCTAAAATTTCATAGCAGCCTTTAGTTTTAGTAATGAATATTCCCTTTCTAACAAAACGTCAGAGTGCTTTACTCTGAAAACGGCAGACAGGAAACGAAACATTTCCAGCGTGCGCGTGATCCAACAAGGGGCGAAACAAAAACTTGCACTTTAACATACGTTCACTTGTGATTTCATCTCAAATGGTCGCAACCTTAATTTTTGCACAATATTAGAATTCTTGCACTTTTATGACAGCTTATGAACTCGAATTCTTGTGGCAATTTTTGTAGCAAATAATTCTTAATTCCTAATCCTTGACTAATCCGCAACATAACCCTCTTTTCTGCGTAAGACACATCTTGGAAAAACCCCCGTTAGGAATCAATGTTTGGTTGTTTAAGGGCTTTTTTGAAATAACAAAGAATCCCACTTAAAGAACTTTGAAAGCTAATTTACTCACCAACTTCCTCATCTTTAACTTTCCTTTTGATTCCTCCAGAAACCATAGTTACAGCTTGATTCTTTGGTCTCTCTACTGCTAGCACTTAACTGAGTGGATGGTATGTCGACGTTGAGCAAACAGCACGACTTGTTAACGCACGCCCGTGCTTTCACCTTTTGTTGCTGTCCATACGCAAGTGGGTGGGCATAAGAAACAATACAACTGTCAATTAACACACCAGGGAAAAGTCACACTTGAAAGTCGTAAATATAAACATAAACATCATGAATTTAATTATCATAAGAACCTGTTGTTATTAATGAAGTACTGTTGAATCGAGTCTGTAATCAACTGCTGCGTCTGTTTTTGTTAGAAAATGAAAGAGGCTGGACAGTAATGCTGACCAGATAGTAAAACCTCTCCCTTGTTTCTTTTTGTTTTAGTTTTAAAATAGTCAACCTCTTTCTAAATGCTATTTGTAGTACAACAAGTCTGAAAAGTATCAATTTAAAGAGTTAACGTTTTTGTTTAACTTCCGCTTTCGTGATTTCATAAATGTGCCCTGAGGTAACAGACTTTGAGCGCGCCGCTCAACACTCTCACTATTTCAAAATTATCAATAAACTGTGTTTTAGTTTGTAAACTATTGAAAACCAAAGAGTTCTTCTCAATACCTTCCATTTTAATGGTCACACGTTAGAGTTTCATCCTGACTCAAACATTACAATTCGTCATAAAAAAACCTTAGGGTATGACTGTAGCCGTGAAATAGTTTAAACTCAATATTAATAAAGTTGTTTACTATAAAGCGTTTAAGTAAACATATTAACATTCAGATGCAATATGCTACACCTTCTAAGAATAGAATAGTAAACGACAACGTTTGTTTGTCCACCCATCAAACGCCTTTTAAAGGCTTTTTTTTTTATAAAAGCGACAAGGTGCGTGTCAACTCAGACATATGTGAGTCTTGAGTAACCACATTTGTGATAATGCATATGGTTAAAAAATAAGCTTTCTCAATACCGAAACTCGCCTTGATTTAAAGCTCCTTCCCGCATTTCCGCCAAACCTTTGTTAGATCCTCGGCGATTTGGAGGAGGGCAGTGAAGAGAAGAAAGATCCAAACAAGCCTGCTTCACTACCACGTGAGTTCTTCTTGGATGTAATGTTCTTTTTTAACCCTACACACATTTTCACACTAGGAGTCGTAGTAGTGTTTCAGTCCCTCAAACACTCAAGCAAGTTTCTGTCAACTATTAAAGATAGGATCAAGGGTAGGTCCTCTCCTTTTTTGATCTATATCTTTACAACTTCATTTGTTTTCTGTTTTAAATCCACGTGTTGCGAAATCGATCAAATCAAAGGAAATTCTTAGTTAAGTTTAATAACAAGGCGTCAAATATCACCGAGTTCGTTTTAGCCTGCATTGCGATCATTTCAGTGGATTTCCCTGCACCCCAGCTTTTCGCGCGACGATAAAGCAAAAAAACCTCCTACGTGCAGAATTGAAATACCCATGGAAACGCTTGTTACGCACACAACGACTTGTTATTTACTAAAAACATGGGTTTACACAGACATTATAACCTGTAGCAAATTATTTGCACCGACAAACATATTGCGGCGTTCTTTTTGCTGATAACAAGAAAAAATGAAAGGGATGAATAGAATTCGCGTGCCGCTTAATAGGCCCAGTTGATTGTCAATGGCAAGAGAAATAAAAATATATCGTAAAATTCAGAATTTAAGCCCCTATAAAAAAAGCTTAGCAGTGGCAAATGCAGCTGATGTACAAGCCCGTGGTCTGGTAGAGTTTGCGGTTTAAAGCTGTTTTAAGATCTAAGTTTGGCATTGTTTGATGACAATGTTTTGTCAATAGCAACCCTTTTTGAAGTCCTCACCAATAATAACCTGCCGAAGACGACCCCACCCCACAAGAACCACCACCACACACACAAACTGATACGCCCTCAAAAAATTCCTTTGAAGAAATATACGCTGAGGTCTTATATTCCCAATTATACCCTGTTCGCCTAAAACGGATGATAAGGCTGATATTGGATTCCTTTGGCCAATGCGTAAGACAATATTGAATTATGTTGCAATTGAACAGTGTTGGACAGCCTTGCCAAACGAATTCAGCATGTTGAGTTAACAATATTAATGGCAACGTTGAATTCTTTTGGCTTTTTCGCTTATCAAATTGCAATAAAGTTTAGAGGAGACTCGCCAAACAATGTTGAATTATGTGGAATTTGTTTGGCCGGGGTCTTCAGTTAGCCTGCACATAGCTGAATGTCGTCGAGTGAACGAAATAAAACCTACAAGGAACTTGTCTGAACAAAGAGGGCTTTGGAAGCGTAAGTTTTACGACCTGTTTGTTCGCCCTCACGCTAAATTTTTTACCGTGGTGCACCAATCAGGAGGAAATAAACACAAACATAACCATTCTCAACTATGCAAAATGCTTTTATTTACAACTCTCTAAATAATGTAAAATTCTTAACATCCAACACACCAGATACTAGTTTGGCTGTTTATATATGCAGTTCTTCGAATAAGTTACAACCATTAAAATTAAACAGCTCGCATGCGACCTTTGGTAAGTGCTTTCTATTTTGTAACTACATCAGTTTTGTTTAAAACTTAGCTTTATTAATGCATGAAAAGTCTTCCATAATCGTACACTTCAAGACCTTAAACATTCCATCTATAAACTCTAAGTCTTATTTTCTAATTGTTTGGCATGCTCCTTGCATTTTCAGTACGGCTTGCCGTCTGCATTGCAGACACGATTGTGCGGTAGTCTTGCGGGCTTAGTGGGCCTGATCTTGAACTGATCCGGGTGGTACATGGGTAAAGAGAAGGTTTGATGGGCTCTAAGCAAGTTTGAGTTGACTGACGTGTCACGGCTGGCTGGTGTGATTGGTCTGCTGTATGGTTGATCTTTCACCAGTGGACAGGAGATGCATTCGGCTTGCTTCCAGTGGTCTGAAGGGGATTGGCTCACAAACTGCAGTCTTCTTGAATCCTTGACTCTGCTGGCAGGAAGCCCAAACTGGTTTGACGGGATGTTCTGATAGACCGACGCCACTTTTCTTTCTAATTTTTTCGACTTGGCTCGTCGATTCTGAAACCAATACTGAAAGAAAAAAGAAACATGTTGTAAATACAACTGTGAAAATGAATACCATGAAAATTCAGATTTGACCTAAAAGCTTCAGAATTCAGCCAAGCCCAATGATGATTTCACATAAAAGTAACTCTTTCAAAACCCAGGAGCATCAACAGTCCGTTAACAATCAGTTTAAAAAAGAACAAAATTAAACAAAATCAATTTACAATGCAGAATTGAAATATCCATGGAAACGCGAACACAACGACTTGTTATTTACAAAAATGTGCGCTTACACGTAGACATTATAACTTGTAGCAATTTTTTGCGCCGACAAAGAGATTGCGGCGTTAATTTTGCCGATAACAAGAAAACTGAAAGAGATGAATAGAATTCGTGTGCCGCTTAATTTGCGCAGTTAGTTATCAATGGGAAAAGAAATAAATGGCTTTGGGCATTTTTCATCAAAAGTTCAGGAGTTATTACTAATTTACCACCAAGACGAAATTCGTGAAAACGTCGGCTTATTTAATAGACGAGATAGCGGGAAAAAAGATTTTAATTGTTCTTTTTAAAACAAACTGGAGTGGAGGAAAATGGTGTTGGTATGCACTGTATACCAAACCAGTGGATAGCCCGCACCATATGGTTCCTTTCTTCCTGAGAAATTAGGAAAAACTCGCGCGAAATCCAGAAAGACGACGGGAGGCAAATAGTAGCTAGTCTATAGTATATATCAATTAACGCACTTTGATTAGCTACACTCTTTTTTTTGAAATTATGAATATATGAAATTCATATATTTGAACTGCGGAATGAAGAAATAAATGTAAAGAAGATCCTCGCAGTTATTAACGCAACTTATGCAGTTGCGAAAAGAAAGCCTGAAAAAATCAGGCTTGCCGGGATTCGAACCCTGACCTCTGCGATACCGGTGCAGCGCTCTAACCAATTGAGCTATCAAGCCAACTTATGCAGTTGCATAAGTTGCGTTAATAACTGCGAGGATCTTCTTTACATTTATTTCTTCATTCCGCAGTTCAAATATATGAATTTCATATATTCATAATTTCATCTTCATCTTTCCCGGGTATATTACGAACCAATTTAATGACCAGCTCCCAGTTGGCTTGATAGCTCAATTGGTTAGAGCGCTGCACCGGTAGCGCAGAGGTCAGGGTTCGAATCCCGGCAAGCCTGATTTTTTCAGGCTTTCTTTTCGCAACTGCATAAGTTGCGTTAATAACTTTTTTTTTTATATAAGAACGCGTATAATTTGGCTGAGCCTGAGGATGTTCTTATTTTAGCCCATACATTTTCTTAAAATTTGGGGCAAATCTCAGCCTCAACTTTCTTATAAATATGATTCTTATAAAAAAGAAAGAGTGTACTCAAACTCGGGATAGTATTTGCTATTCATCTCCCCGCTTTATTCCGATTTTCGCACGCTACTTTTAAGTGTAAGTGGGGAGGAAATATTCCACGAGTGCGCTTTTATGCAATCACACTTTTGTAGTGACAATCGTCAACATAGCTGCAGTTAAGATTTTGGCTCTCCCCTTAGAGGACACAAGTTGAAACGGTCGAGAACAATCTTAAGCATCCACGAGACCCAAAGAGTTCTTTTGATTTAAATGTCGCATTGTTTCCGCGTCTGATTTGAAGTCTATAGGTCAAGATAGTCAAGACAAAAAGTGAGTTACTATAAAATAGCCCGTTGGGGGATTGGAATAAAAAGACTCCTGACATTTTAGACTACGGTTTCGTGAGTTATGTATTAAACGCAAATTATTTGGCTTCCAAACAATGAACAACATTGGTATATACCCAAGAAGGGCATAGTGATTGGCTCCTCAAACTCAGGATATAGACTATCTGCTATTCAAGATCACCTCCCGGCATTGTTCTAGATTGCTCTATTATTCACCTCAGTGTTAGTGAAGGGTGGTAAATGTTTACCTCGTCGCTTTGCAGCTCATCAAATATCCACCACTATTCACTTTCATTTCGGTGAATACTTGTTAATTAGAGACCGAAGCAACAAGTTTATGAAAAAGTCAAATTGTTTATTATACATGAATAAACTAAACTGTGCACAATTTATACACTTCAGTTTCACTATTAAATTTGACAAGATCTACGTAACTTTGACAACCGGATGACATCAAATCTTAAAAACAAAAAACTGTTTTAATCGTCCCTTAAAAATCCACTCGGGATTCGAACCCTGACCTCTGCGATACCGGTGCAGCGCTCTAACCAGTTGAGCTAGCAAGCCAACTGGGAGCAGGTCATTAAATTGGTTCGTAACATACCCGGGAAAGATGAAGATGAAATTATGAATATCTGAAATTCATATATTTGAACTGCGGAATGAAGAAATCAATGTAAAGAAGATCCTCGCAGTTATTAGCGCAACTTATGCAGTTGCGAAAAGAAAGCCTGAAAAAATCAGGCTTCCCGGCAAGCAGATCAAGATGTAACAACCTTTCCTTTTTAGCGTAAAGAAGAAATGATTCCTTAGTTGGGATCAACCGGAAAAAATTACTGCCGGGGAGTTTGTAAGCAAAAGACGCGTACGAGTAATTGTGACGACAAACACAGACTCAGTTTACAGTTGATTCAGGCATTAGCAACAGAAGGGCAAGAGTTTATCAGACACCAAGAAACGTGAACATAAGCACAAAGATAAAAACATTTGACTCTTGTCCTTGTGTTTCCGTTTCAAAAAGTTTGTGTTGCAAGAATCAGGCTTTACTTTTCACTTTGCTTACGTGTTTGTTTGCGTCGCCGTGTCGCACAAGCAAACCAGAATTACGCAAGGGTAGCAAAACAGCATACACCGCATCAAACTGTAAGCACGCGACATCGGTCAAAAATTAAACATGTTTTAACATACTTGTACCTATACTGCCCCTAAAATTTCGTAGCAGCCTTTAGTTTTAGTAATGAATATTCCCTTTCTAAAAAAACGTCAGAGTGCTTTACTCTGAAAACAGCAGACAGGAAACGAAACATTTCCAGCGTGCGCGCGATCCAACAAGGGGCGAAAAAAAACTTGCACTTTAACATACGTTCACCTGTGATTTCATCTCAAATGGTCGGAACCTTAATTTTTGCATAATATTAGAATTCTTGCACTCTTATGACAGCTTATGAACTCGAATTTTTGTGGCAATTTTTGTAGCAAATAATTCTTAATTCCTAATCCTTGACTAATCCGCAACATAACCCTCTTTTCTGCGTAAGCCACATCTTGGAAAAACCCCCGTTAGGAATCAATGTTTGGTTGTTTAAGGGCTTTTTTGAAATAATAAAGAATCCCACTTAAAGAACTTTGAAAGCTAATTTACTCACCAACTTCCTCATCTTTAACTTTCCATTTGATTCCTCCAGAAACCATATTTACAGCTTGACTCTTTGGTCTCTCTACTGCTAGCACTTAACTGAGTGGATGGTATGTCGACTTTGAGCAAACAGCACGACTTGTTAACGCACGCCCGTGCTTTCACCTTTTGTTGCTGTCCATACGCGAGTGGGTGGGTATAAGAAACAATACAACTGTAAATTAACACACCAGGGAAAAGTCACACTTGAAAGTCGTAAATAGAAACATACACATCATGAATTTAATTACCATAAGAACCTATTGTTATTAATGAAGTACTGTTGAATCGAGTCTGTAATCAACTGCTGCGTCTATTTTTGTTAGAAAATGAAAGAGGCTGGACAGTAATGCTGACCAGATAGTAAAACTTCTCCCTTGTTTCTTTTTGTTTTAGTTTTAAAACAGTCAACCTCTTTCTAAATGCTATTTGTAGTGCAACAAGACTGAAAAGTATCAATTTAAAGAGTTAACGTTTTTGTTCAGCTTCCGCTTTCGTGATTTCATAAATGTGTCCTGAGGTATCAGACTTTGAGCACTCCGCTCAACACTCTCACTATTTCAAACTGTGTCTTAGTTTGTAAACTATTGAAAACCAAAGAGTTCTTCTCAATACCTTCCATTTTAATGGTCACACGTTAGAGTTTCATCCTGACTCAAACATTACAATTCGTCATAAAAAAAATCCTTAGGGCATGACTGTAGCCGTGAGATAGTTTAAACTCAATATTAATAAAGTTGTTTACTATAAAGCGTTTAAATAAACATATTAACATTTAGATGGAATATGCTACACCTTCTAAGAATAGAATATTTAACGACAACGTTTGTTTGTTTAACCATCAAATGCCTTGTAAAGGCTTTCTTTTTACAAAAGCGACGAGGTGCGTGTTTAACTCGGCCAGATGTGAGTCTTGAGTAACAACATTTGGAGAAAGATTTTTGAATGATTCTAAATTTATCCACTAAGCCGAAATTAAATTGTTGAATATATTTATCACAGATTGCCTTGATCTGAAATTCAATCACAGATTCAGGGAACTTTTTTTCGTTTGACACTTTCTCACCTTTAACGTAAACATTAGGCTTATGACGAATTAGATGCACGGTACTTTTACTCATCTTTTGCCTTGATCAGAGGTATGATATTATCAGGTGCAACTCATTTCACTTTTGGCAAACTAAAAAATGTTTGTCTTTTTAAAGCGTTCTAACATTTTGGCAAGTTTGTGACAAAGGAACGAGATGGAAAAAGCGCGTGAGATACACCAAGAGGGTGTTTAGTGCGACGCAGTAGCTAGGTGCTTATTTCAAAGACTCCTTAGAAAGGAGCTGTTAAAACCAATCTATGAAAGCTTTAAGGGTATTAAGCCTAAATGAGCAGCGCAAATGTTGACATCTGTTACCAAATATAAAGCATTTTCTTTGCTTTGAACAGCAGTAGCACAACAAAATCAGAAGGCAAACAGCGGTCCATCATTTTATAGTTAGGCGCCACCCAACAATTCGGGTTTACCACCGTTCAGCATTGTTGAATTCAACATAATTCATTTGACCGTCTTGTTACTGACGTTATTAAATTATGGTGGAAAGTGTAAAAGAAAATTTTGATCAAATAACTCTTGAGGGGGGTGTGGATGATTTCGAAAAAAAATTTCCTGCAAGCCCTTGTCGGAAGAAAAAAATTGCATGCAGCGCAACTGAAATAGAAAAAAAATTCTTGCACTGCTGCAAGCAAGAAAAAAATGTTGCAAAGCTATTTCATCATTCCAGGGGGACTTTACAAAATCCCAGCAAAACTGCAACCATTCTTCCCTTGCTCCCTTTAAACTCTGGAGTTGGTTATGCTTCAGAATGTGCAATGCATTCTTAGCTTTATAGGGTCCGACACTCTGTGAGCCAGCGAGCCACTCCAGTTAGCCTAAAGCTATTTTTCAAATTAGACCATGATCAACTAACTTCAATTCTGCTTTCACACTTGTTTTGGAGATTTCAGTCCACTTTTAAATTGTAACTAGTGGATAGCACCATTAACCATGTTTAGAAGTGGACTGAAAAAAGGCTGAGCAAAAATTATAAGTGCTATTTTTCAAATAAGACCATGATCAACTAACTTCAATTCTGCTTTCACATTTGTTTTTGAGATTTCAGTCCACTTTTAAATTTTAACTTATGATTCTAGCAGTAATTACCATGCTATGAGCATTTCTGAACTGCTTTTTGCTTTTTTTTAAATAAGAAACTAAACATTTTCAAATCTACCTGTGGAGCATCACTAATATTATGACGTAATATTAAATGAGTGTAAAGAATGACTTTCCAAAAACATGTTTTTGTATAGCATGATTTTGTATAGCTTACAACATTTTAAGGCTTTGCAGCTCCATATTGAACTATTACAACAATAACCACAATGTAAATGTAAATACATTCTGTAAATGTAAACACACGACACTTTTTTGAAGAAAAAAAAATCCTGCAGAGAAATGAAGAGGAAAAAAAATATCCTGCAAAGCATTTAGAAGGAAAAAAAATATCCTGCCCACCAGGTTGCTAGAAAAAAAAAAGCTTGCTGACCAGAAATCATCCACCCCCCCACTCAAGAGTTAAATGGTCGGCCCCTTAGCTGATTGAGATTGAGATTGTTGAAACAATCTCTTTGTTATCAGGTGTGACCGACAATGTCGGATTTGTTTGGCCGGCTGGCGCGATTAACCGAGATTGTTGAACTCACTCACGCGCAACAGAACCATTAAACACCATTTAGCAAGGTAGACAAACGAATTCAGAATGTTGAATTTCAAAAACAAACCTACTTAGAAGTTGCTAAAACCTACAAGAAGCTTAATCCATGCAAATAAGAAAGGCTTCGGAAACGAAAATTTTCAATCTTCCTTCTGGCGCTAGCGCCGGCTTAAATTTTTCCTTGATGCGCACAATCGAAAGGAAACGAACATAACACCTGACCATTCTCAGCTATACAAAATGCTTTTATTTACAACTCTCTAAATGATCTAATAATTTTTTACAGTCAAACCCACGAATTACTAGTTTGGCTTTCTACATATAGCCCTTCAAATGAGTTACAGCCATTTATTGCACAGTTCGCATGCGATCTTTGGTGATTGGTGGTTATATACGGGTTTTGTTTTAAACTTGTATTTTTTTACACGTGGCGCACACAATCGGGAGGAAACAAATATAAAACATAACCATTCTCAATTATGGAAAATGCTTTTACTTACAACTCTCTAAACGATCTATAATGTTTAACAGTCAACACACGAGATACTAGTTTGGCTTTTATGACTTCCAGTTTTTATACATACCGTTCTTCGAATGAGTTACAGCCATTAAATTACATAGCACGCATACGACCTTCGGTGAGTGCTTTCTATTTTGTAACTGCCTTATACATCAGTTTTTTTTAAAAACGTTGGCTTTATTTATACATGAAAAGTCTTCTATAATCGTACACTTCAAACAAAAAACATAACCATTCTCAAATATCCAAAAGGCTTTTATTTACAACTCTCTAAATAATCTAAAATTCTTAACATCCAACACACCAGATAGATACTAGTTTGGCTGTTTATATATGCAGTTCTTCGAATCACTTACAACCATTAAATTAAACAGCTCGCATGCGACCTTTGGTAAGTGCTTTCTATTTTGTAACTGCTTTCTACATCAGTTTTGTTTAAAACTCAGCTTTCTTAATACATGAAAAGTCTTCTATAATCGGACACTTCAAGACCTTAAACATTCCATCTATAAACTCTAACGTCTTATTTTCTAATTGTCTGGCATGCTCCTTGCATTTTCAGTACGGCTTGAATCTGTGTGAAACACGATTGTGCTGTAGTCTTGCGGGTTAAGTGGGCCTGATCTTGAACTGATCCGGGTGGAACATGGGTAACGAGAAGGATTGATGGGCTCTAAGCAAGTTTGAGTTGACTGACGTGTCACGGCTGGCTGGTGTGATTGGTCTACTGTATGGTTGATCTTTCACCAGTGGACAGGAGATGCATTCGGCTTGCTTCCAGTAGTCTGAAGGGGATTGGCTCACAAACTGCAGTCTTCTTGAATGTGTGACTCTGCTGGCAGGAAGCCCAACCTTGTTTGCCGGGATGCTCTGATAGACCGACGCCACTTTTCTTTCTAATTTTTTCGACTTGGCTCGTCGATTCTGAAACCAATACTGAAAGAAAAAAGAAACATGTTGTAAATACAACTGTGAAAATGAATACCATAAAAACTCAGATTTGGCCTAAAAGCTTCAGAATTCAGCCAAGCCCAAGGATGATTTCACATAAAAGTAACTCTTTGGAAACCCAGGAGCGTCAACAGTCCGTTAACAATCAGTTTAAAAAAGAACAAAATTAAACAAAATCAATTTACAATGTAATATATATGTAACAAACTGAAATGTGTTAGTCAGTTTCACAAGATATAATAAAAACTGGTCAGATCGGTCAGAAAACCCAGAATCTTCATGGGTACAGGTATTAACCTTTCAAGCAGTCTAGTGAGTTATCAGCATATGATAAAGTGATACTGACTTGACCTGTGTATCTTTTTAGGCTGTGTTTAGTTGATAAACGGAAAGAATTCTTTCAGATTGTTCGTTCACAACTTCCAGTAACACTACAAGTTTAGACGTTTACACATGATTCAATTTAACTCACCTTCACACTTTTGGCCGTGATTCCCAGTTTCTCTACCAGTTCCTCCTCATTGTCACTCATCAAATATGGCCGCCTTCTGAACGCTCGTTCCAGCTCCCAAACTTCATTGGACGAGAAGGTCGTGCGCTGTCGCTTCTTCCTCGTTGGCTGTTCGGTAGGAATCGGTACTTGTTCGTGCTCGCTGTCGCAATCACTGCTGGAACTTGAGATGTCAGAATAAGGGGTTAACGGTGGACTGATATCTCTGTGGCTGAGTCTTGGACTTGAACAGTCGGAGTAAGGCAACAATGATGGACTGGTATGACTGTGACATTCTACGAGAAAAGACAGAAAAAAATCATTACAACTGATGGTACCTATCTTTAAACTCCTTATCTGAAAACCTGAAGCGCTCGAGGACAAAGGAACGAAGCGTGAATCATATTTGGTTTCGCTCGTGCCACATGACTCTACTCTGACTGTAGTTCAAATTTAAAAAGGCGTGGTGTTACTGTAATCTGTCGTTGGATTTTCCTGGTCCGAGTAAAACTAATTTTAAGGGATAAGACGAGTTAAAGTTGCCTTCACTCAAACAAAATTCTGGTCTAAAACTATAGAAACCCTGACAACTAACAATGCCGACAGAGGAAGACAGTATTCAGTAAAAGTAAAATTTCAAAAGATTAATTCCAACTGAAATTATTCCAGATTGCAACTTTTGTTGGACAAAGAAGTCCTAACGAACGAGGCGAAATGTGATGGTAAACATTGCTCATATTTTACTGAATTTCAGTCCCTCAAACACTCAAGCAAGTTTCTCTCAACTATTAAAGATAGGATCAAGGGTAGGTCCTCTCCTCTTTTGATCTATAGCTTTACAACTTCATTTGTTTTCTGCTAATCCACGTGTTGCGAGATTGTTCTAATCAAAGGAAATTCTTAGTTAAGTTTAATAACAAGGCGCCAAATACCACAGTTCGTTTTAGCCTACACTGCAATCGTTTCAACAGATTTCCCTGCACCCCAGCTTTTCGCGCGACGATAGAGCAAAAACACTCCTACGTGCAGAATTGAAATACCCATGGAAACGCTCGTCACGCACACAACGAATTGTTATTTATTAAAAACATGCGCTTACAAATAGATATTACAACTTGTAGCAATTCTTTTGCACCGACAAAGAGATTGTGGCGTTAATTTTTCCGAGAACAAGAAAAATAAAATAGATGAATAGTATTCGTGTGCCGCTTAATTTGCGCAGTTAGTCATCAATGGCAAAAGAAATAAACCGCTTTCGGCATTTTTCATCAAAAGCTAACGAGTTATTACCAACTTACCACGAAGACAAAATTCGTGGATCGTCGGCTTATTTGATATACGAGATAGCGGGGAAAAGGATTATAATTGTTTTTAAACAAACCGGAGTGGAGGAAAATGGTGGTGGATATTTCCCGACACGCGAAGCTGAGGTGAATAATTGTTTTAGTATACACAGTTTTCACTGTATACCAAACCAGTGGATATCCCGCACAACATAGTTCCTTTTTTTCCTGAGAAATTAGGAAAAACTCGCCCGAAATCCAGAAAGACGACGGGAGGCAAATAGTAGTCTTTAGTATGTATTAATTAACGCCTTTGATTGGCTACACTCTTTTTTTATATAAGAACGCGTATAACTTGGCTGAGCCTGAGGATGTTTTTATTTTAGCCCATACATTTTCTTAAAATTTGGGGCAAATCTCAGCCTCAACTTTCTTATAAATATGGTTCTTATGAAAAAAAAAGTGTACTCAAAGTCGGGATAGTATTTGCTATTCATCTCCCCGCATTGTTCCAGGTTTCGCTCGTGAGTTTTAAGTGTAAGTGGGGAGGAAATATTCCACGAGTGCGCTTTTATGCAATCACACTTTTGTAGTGACAATCGTCAACATATAGCTGCCGTTAAGATTTTGGTTCTTCCCTTAGGGGACACAAGTTGAACGGTCGAGAACAATCTTAGGCATCCACGAGACCCAAAGAGTATTTTGATTTATATATCGCATTGTTTTCCCGTCTATTTGAAGTCTAGGTCAAGATAGTCAAGAAAAAAAGTGAGTTAATATGAAGTAGCCGGTTGGGGGATTAGAATATAAAGACTGCTGACATTTTAGGCTACGGTTTCGCGAGTTAAGTATTAAACGCAAATTATTTGGCTTCCAAACAATGAACAGCATTGGTATATACCCAAAAAGTGCATAGTGATTGTCTACTCAAACTCAGGTATACTTTAGAGTATCTGCTATTCAAGATCACCTCCCGGCATTGTTCTAGATTGTTCTGTTATTTACCTCAGTGTTAGTGAAGAGTTGTAGATATTTACCTCGTCGCTTTGCAGCTCATCAAATATCCACCACTATTCACTTCCGCTTCGGTGAATAATTGTTAATTAGAGACCGAAGCAACAAGTTAGACTGCGAGTAGTCTCTAATTTTGGCGATGGCGATGTGGGGCGGACGAAATACACACGCGCACGCGAAAGTTCGAGGAGACGCGACGCGAAGGGAGTGCCGAAAATTAGAGACTACAGACAAAGCCAGGGATTTTGACCTTTCACGGCCGAGTGATTTTGTGATGTAAATTTCATATCGTCTTACAAGCCAATTAAGCGCAACCAATGGGATTCCTTCTTTTAAACTGCGGAAGATGTTATCGCAAATGAAATGGTTCACATTGTTTATTTGGATTCGACCAGTACTCGACTGGATGGGCCGTGATCTAGAGGAAAAATTATAGCCTCTCATCTCGAACAAGAAATGAACATTGAGTTTGGAATTTCGGTCGACAGTAAATGTTTAGTCCCAAGAAGCGGCCCTGTCATATCAAAAGCCCGTCAAACACTTTCACGGATTTAGCAGTCACCGAGGTCATTTTCTTCGTCTCCAAAAATCCCATCGAAAAAAACACTAACGTCGAAGACGCGGCAAATTTTTTCTACTTTCACCGAAAGTTTGAGGTCGATGCGAACGAAAATGAAACTTCCCGCGTATTTTAACGCAGAGCAAAACGAAGCAGCCAGCGAGCGGAGACTGAGTTTTGTACTTCATCCGTGCAGACAATACTTTGTTCCGTTCGATCGGTCCCGTATCGATGTTAAAATTTAGATGAAATCTCAACTCACAGTAGTGAGTGGATTATGATTTAACAGCTCTTGGAATGGCTTGGGCAAACAATCTTCAGCCGAACGGAATATAACTTTGAACAAACCTCGCTATTTGTCCAGACAACCCTGTAATCTGTCTGCCATCTCAGTAAACTGAAACGGAGTCGATGTTATCGTGAGTGTTGACAGCGTCTTGTCTACTATTGCCAGATTGTTGACAGGTATCCACAAAAGAGCCAATCAGAGTTTTGCGCTTGGAATGTGCGCGCTTAATTTAAACTCCCTGGCTTTGTCTGTAGTCTCTAATTTTCGGCGCTCCCTTCGCGTCGCGTCTCCTCGAAATTTCGCGCGCGCGTGTGTATTTCGTCCGCCCCACAATCGCCATCGCCAAAATTAGAGACTACTCGCAGTCTAGCAACAAGTATATGAAAAAGTCAAATTGTTTATTATACATGAATAAATAAATTAAACTGTGCACAATTTATACACTCCACCTTTATTATTAACTTTGACAAGATCTACGTAACTTTGACAACCAGATGACATCAAACCTTAAAAACAAAAAACTGTTTTAATCGTCCCTTAAAAATCCACTCGTTAAAATAACGGCTGCTACATATTCATCCAAGGAATGACGGCTTGTCCTGTTTGGTGGCGGGAATTTTTTCATCCACGGCAGCTGACTGCAACACAGAGACGGTGTACTCAAGAACCCCGTTTCCATGACAGAACCATACGGTTTGGTTGACTGACCAGTCACAGAACAGCTTGAATTGTCACTGGCTTTGCATTTCAGCGCCAAGGCGGTCGCGACACTGGGACTGAAAGGCGCGGGAATACTCCATGACGTCACTGTATTATCCGGCAGGGGAGGAAATGGCGGGAAAATAGGAGCAGGTGGAATGGCGGATGCAGCATCTTGAGTTTGTTGATGTTTGTTTTTCAACTCGCGCCTGCGCCATCTTGAGCGGCGGTTTTGGAACCAAACCTGCAAATAGACGAAACTGGTGGTTAACCTATTCAGTGCTAGTTCAGATGCCTTAAGGATTATTTCGTTCACGTCCGGTTGGTTTCACTCTCCATGAAAGACAAAAAGGTCATTCCGGACTCAACCACATCCTATTGTTCGACATGTGCTCTTTCTCTAATAGAGGTAGTTTGGCATCGAAGCTTTCTATTTGCACGCCAAATGCACAATATAAACAGCTCCGTTTAACAACTTTCCCACACTGGCATAGTTACTGAGAGCATTTTGGGAACGCGAGTGTTCCTCGCGCGTACCCGAAATCGCTTTCCTCGTTTATTTAGTTTATTTGGGCCATAAGAAAATTTAAACCATAGTCAACTTGAATTACCTGTATTCTATCCTCTTTGAGGTTCAATTCCTCGGCAAGTTGTTCTCTTATGGTGATTCTGGGAAACTTTTCTTCTAAAAAGCTTTCCTCCAAACGAGCAAGTTGTTCTTCAGTGAAAGCTGTTCGGCGACACCTATAACGACGCATTCTGTCACCTTGGAAACAAATGAACCCTATCTGGCCAGAAACTCGGTTCTCTCTTACTCAAATATACAATAAATCATAGCCAATGAACAAATAAATAAGAGGGTATTTAGTGCGACACAGTAGCTAGGCCCTTATTTCAAAATCTCATAAGAAAGGAGCTGTTAAAACCAATCTATAAAAGTTTTAAGGGTATTAAACCTCAATGAGCAGCGCAAACGCTGACATCTGTTACCAAATATAAAGCATTTGCTTTGCTTTGAACAGCGGTAGCACAACAAAATCATCGGTCCATCATTTTATAATTACGCGCCACCCAACATTTCGGGTTCACCACTGTTCACCATTGTTAAACTTAACATTTGACCGTCTTGTCACTGACGCTGTTGAATTATGGTGAAAAGTGTTAAGAAAAATGTTGATCAAGCATTTAGTTCAACATCATTTTTTTGATTAATGATTGAGATTGTTAAAACAATCTCCTTGTTATCAGATATGACCGACAATGTTGGATTTGTGTGGCCGGCTGGCGCGATTTTCCAAGATTTTTGAACTCACTGACGCGCAATAGAACCATTAAACACCATTTAGCAAGGTGGACAAACGAATTCAGAATGTTCAATTTCAAAAACAAATCTACTTAGAAGTTACTAAAACCTACAAGAAGCTTAATCTGCGCAAATAAGGAAGGCTTCTGGAGTGAAAATTGTACAATCTTTATGCTGGCGCTCAGGCCGGCTTAAATTTTTCCTCGATGCGCACAGACGAAAGCAAAACGAACATAACACATAACCATTCTCAGCTGTACAAAATGCTTTTATTTAATTTACAACTCTTTAAATGATCTAATATTTTTTACAGTCGAACCCACGAATAGCTAGTTTGGCTTTCTACATATAGCTCTTCAAATGAGTTACAGCCATTTATTGCACAGCTCGCATGCGACCTTCGGTGAGAGCTTTCTATTTTGTGTCTGTTTTCTAGATCAGTTTTGTTTAAACTTGTATTTTTTTACACATGACAAATCTTGTATAATCTTACACTTTAAGGCCTTCAAAATTCAATCTATAAGTTCTAAGTCTTATTTTCTAACGCTTTTGGCACGCTCCTTGCATTTTCAGTCCTTGCATTTTCAGGCAGGAATCCGTGGGAGACACGATTGTGCGGTAGTCTTGCGGACTAAGTCTGCTGAATGGTTTAACTTTCACCAATGGACAGGAGTTGCATTCAGCTTTCTTTCAGTGGTCTGAGGGGGATTGGCTCACAAACTGCAGTTTTCTTGAGTGTGTGCCTCTGCTGACAGGAGGCCCATCCTGAATTGGCGAGTTTGTCTGATAGATGGATGCCATTTTTCTCTATAACTTTCTCGATTTTGGCTCGTTGATTCTGAAACCAATACTGGAAAAAAAACATGTTGTTCAGGATTAAAGCTGTGAAAATCAATACCAAAACACCAATCCGATTTGGTATCAGTAATAACTTCAGTATTCAGCCGAGTACAAATGTGATTACAAACATTAAAAACGGGATTGAAACCCGGGAGCATCAGTACTTCGTAACCCATTGAGTTTAAAGGAGACACTTTAAAGTGTAATACGTCACAAGCCAAAGTGCGGTAGTTAAATACCAGGTAATAAAAACTGGTTAGATCGGTTAGAAAACCATGAAACTTTCTCATAGGGGAGAACGATCATGTTCAAAAATTGTCAGCAATGAGATGGTTGCTTATAATGAGACGATACTAATTTGACATGTGTATCACAAAATAATCAAATCATTTCACGCAAACCAGTGTGCCTTGATCAGGAGACTTCAGACTGCTTTACTGTGTTTCAAAATCAGGGGCGAAGTTTTTTCGACTTGTCTGTTGAAAACTTACAGTAACACTACAAGTTTAGAAGTTTATATGCCACATGACTCTGGTTAACTCACCTTCACACTTTTGGCCGGAATCCCGAGTTTCTGTACCAGTTCTTCCTCATCTTCACTTAACAAATATGGCCGTCTTCTGAACGCTCGTTCCAGCTCCCAAACTTCATTGGGCGAGAAGGTCGTGCGTTGTCGCCTCTTCCTTGTCGGTTGCTCGGAAGGAGTCGGTACTTGATCGGGGTCGCTGTCACAATCACTGCTGGAGCTTTTGAGGTCAGAATAAGGAGTCAACGGTGGACTGGTATTACTGTGGCTGGGTCTTGGACTTGCGCAGTCAGAGCATGGTGAAAGTGGTGGGCCGGTGTCACTGTTGCGTTCTGGGAGAGAGAAAAATTTGACCTTTGTACTCTATCTCTTCTTATATAATCAGAAAGCAAGCTGATATTTATCAGTCTTGAAATGAGCACGTAAGGACAAAGCAACGAAAAACGTATTATCAGTACATGTCGCTAACTTCCCTAGTTGTAGTCGAGATTTTAATAAGTCGCAATGTTAATTTTTTGCGGTCCGAGTTTAAACTAATTTTTAGCGATAGGTCGAGTTAAATTGTCTTCGACCAAAATAAAACTCTAAATTTTCGTCTGAAACTATAGAAAAGCTCAGCATCGTTCCCAATCGTCCTCGGCGAAATGTCAATCGTGACGTCACCCGACGAGCTCGGCGGGAAAATTCGCTTAGGACGCCTTGCGCTATCGCGATCGGTTCCAAGCCTCCCTCAGTCACTCGATACAAAGTGTTTGTGTGAAATGTTGGCAATTTTAGTTTCTTCAGCTTAATCATGACCGTTGTAAAAATTGGTTAGCAGCGACTTGGAAAGGCTGGAATGTAGTATTGATTTTCTTTCAATGTTTTTGCTCTCCGATTTTGTCTTTTCAGTTAAAATTATGTTTGAGGAACAGAGATAAAGTTCCTATGAACAGTGGTACGGTTTTACTTCTGAAGGAACTTTTAAAAAGATGCGTTGTTAATTGGGTTACATCCTAGGACAGTTTTTGAAAGTTTCCGCCTGTCCACAAAAGTCAGAGAATGCACATTGTCGAATGAAAACCCACTAGTGTTAAAACAAAAGCAAACAAAAAAAAAATGAAGAAGAAAAAGCAAAGAAGAGAAAACTATATGCAAATAACATTCAGTTTATTTCACCTCTTTAATTTGACGTTAAGACAAAGGTGGCAAACTTATTATTTCAACATCTCCCCTCGACTCACAAACAAACTGAGCAAAATGATTCAGTTTCTAGGTATACCGCTTATGCCTAATATCCTGGCGTTATCTAGCACCGCGCCCATGGTCCAACCCAAGCCAAACCCATTCAGGGAATTACTTACCCTTAGCTTTTTATTTACGCCAAGCTTGTAACCCGACATTAACAGCTCGTAAATATAATTACCACCGAAACATCTAGTATTTCCGTAAGGGTTTCCCTTTATTTCGTTGTAGTCTTTACTACAAAATGATTCAGAAGACCAATCAATTTTCCTTAGCGTGACATAGTCGTTTTTGCAATCAGAGCAAACGGCTTCTATATCTGTTAAAACGTAATACAGAGCCGAAAATCCGTAAAATTTTCCCTTAAGCTTGGGCTGGTCAGAAAAAGGACACTTTTTCAAATCTGCCGATCGACAGAAAAACAGTTCACGGATTATTTGCCTACAGATGTCAACCTGAGCCGTCCCTTCAAATATGCCTTCTTGATCATTAAATTCTAGGGATTCTTTGAAACCTTTATTGTGGCAAGGACTTTTCACAATACATTTTGAAATCCCAGAGCAGTTCGCCTTTTTAGCAATGGACCCCAAATAGCGTTCACGAGCTTCGTCTTGTCCATAACCGAGATAACTGCGAGCAAAGAGACTGTAGTTTCTTCCTGCAACTTCTATGACAAAAATCTCGGGCTTCTTTTTATTTCTGAAAACCCACGAATTTTGGTGAGATGCCCCTCCCAGATCTAAACTGCCATATGAGGTTTTGTTTGAACCAAACACGCCTGCCAGAAAATTTATGGTAACCCAAGAATAGATCCCTTCGACTGTGCCTGAAATAATTCTAGCGTCATAATCGTCTTCAAAAAGGAATGGGCAGTTGACTTTATCGTTGAAAAGTTTTCTGACTTCAGCTAAGATGGCGTTCGCCTGATCTTCATGCAATAGCCTCATTCCCGCTGTGGCCAGCAAATATATTGGAGTCGACGCATGCTTGTCTTGTGGGATGGTCTTCTTGGCGGACTTTAGTAGAGGCATCAGGTAAGCTTCAACTTGAGAAGGATCTGCAGCTAGGTCTGAAATTCCAGGCTTGGCTTTACTGGGAGAGGGACTATGTTCTTTGACGTCAGAAGGTCGTAACGACAGTCCACTGGCCAAAAACTGGTAAATTTTCATCCGAGTACCACTCGATCCTGCGTCAAACAAGATGACGTAGTCACGCTGGCCGGCTTCATATCGTGCGGTCAAAGAGACATGTGCGGAGTAGAGGAGGAGGAGCAACCCTATGAAAACTTTCATTTTTCTCTCATGAAACCTGAGAAGAGAATGAGAATAAAAGTCTTTTCTTGCCTAAATTAGATGAGACCTTTTGGGTTTTGTTAGTTAATTAATTAAAACATATCTTTATCTTAGTGTGTGAAGCGGAAGAAAATTGAAGAAACTGAGAGTAAAATGGCAAGAGAATTTCTCTTGAAAATGGCGCAGGAAACAGTTATTAGCCGGTAGGGATTTGTATGTGCTTGCCAGCACAGTAGGCAGCGAGCATTTGCCCATCGACATGGCGCTCGTACAGTAATATTATGAGGCCATGTGTCAATGCCTGCTAAATTTTTCCGAGCCCAATGCGTGAGTCAATACAATGCTAAAGGCGCCGAAAAGAAGAAAGTTGTTCCCAGCGTGACCTTTAAGCACGACCAAAAAGTTGACGACCGGCAAAGGTGTTGATATATCGTTATTGGTATATCCTTCTATATCAACCACAGGAAATTCGTGTATTTTGAACTGTTGTTAAGATGACTACTAATGAATAAAGAATACGAATTGTACTAATGACAACTAATTGTCCTTAAAACTAATTTGAGACTCTCGATGAGTAAGCTGCAATCATTGACAATGTTTTGGAACAAAGTCAACGTCAGTGTCTCCTCTCCTCTCCCACCAGCGAATAATGTTGGAAATTTTTGTCAAATATAACAAGACGCACTTTCAACCAACCTGCAGTGCAGGCGTATTTTGAGCGACCAAGCACTAAATAAATATTCCTTCGGTTTTCCAGCCACCATCTTGAGTGAGGAGAACAGAGGAAAGTTTGGGCAAGTAAGAAAAGCGACCAAAGGAGTAAGAACTGTGCCAAAAAATGGTGGGGGAAGGGAAGGGTAGCTACTCAGTTCTTCGAGTTAAACAAAGCTCAGAAAATTTAGGGAACGCATCACTGCGATTAATTCTAGCTTTCATTTAAACGAAAATCTTTTGAAATCAACTTTACATCGCCGCCTTCCCACTCTCTTTCAATTCTCTCTACAAACTTTACGTTTCTTCAAGATGGTGTATAAACGAATTAAACCAGCGCTGCAGGCTAGTTCTCAGCAGATAAGGGCGAGGAGTGTTCCAATGGTCTTATTACGTTGAGAAAGCTTACTTATTTTTCGAAGACTATTCGTTGAGGAAAACAATGGAACTGAACAATGGACCCCTAATTAGACCGAAGACATGCAAAGTTCAACTGTTTAAATATTCATTTCGACGTGATAGTTAGCAATTGAATTGTCAAACTGTTATTCGATAGAATCGTAGTTGTTCGCTAGAATCGCTTTCCTTCGCTCGAGTCGCTAGTTGTTCGCTACAGAGGGCCGCCTCGTTCGATTTATTCTTTTGAAACTTTTCTAGCCAATAAACTTAACCGAAGCAATTCACCAGTGATTTTTTTTCTCTTACATCTATTTGCTCGAGCTGTTCTTCATTGAGGTGGACTCGATTACAGTTTGTGTATCCTCCAATTCAATAATCGTTTATCCGTTTTGTGTGCTTCAAGTTCAAAGTGAATAATCTAACAAAATTTGGTATCCCCACAAACGTTTCATGTTTGTTAAAGAAAGCACTCGTAGTATTCAATAGATAGAAGAAGAAACGGATGATGCAGGTGGCAAACATACACTGAAAATCACTACTTACCAATTGCAAAATACTCGGCAGAATTCGTTAGCAGGTAGCACAAAGGCAATATATAGATTTAGCCAAGCCTAAAAGCGGAGCCGCGAAGGAATAAACTGGTGTTCGTTTCTCAAAAATAGTCCTGAAACTTTTCGGTCTGAAATACATTTCGGGGCTTTTTTTGGCTCGTTCGCTTTCGAAAAGTGTTTCTCAAAAAGCCTGAAAGTGTTCCGAATTGTCCTTCAATATTTTGGGGATCTGTTCTGTAAAACCAAGCTCGAAAGGTCGTTCTAGAGCCTGAGCACAGCTTGATTATTCTACTCACGAGCCGTCTAGCTTGGTGTTTGCAATGTTTCCATATCCTGTCATTAACTGTGAAGGCTTGTCAAATCTCCTTGGTTTATTGGCTGTTCGCTTGAATGAACTTGAAACGGCGCTCATTTACAAAAACAAAATAAAAATTATTAGACTGTTTAAATGGGTTATCTTCATCGCGTTCGGATGTTAACAAATAACATGAACTGCCACTAAATAAAAACATTAGGTTGGTCAAAAATTTAGACTGACATTTCACCGGCATTTTACTGGGATTACCCGAAATAAAGGATCTGGGGAGCTTCGAAGCACTTGTAATAAACTTATCGAAGAAATGTCGCGTAGGTTTTAGCAGCCGCGAAGAAATTCACGCACTTTGAGGAACACACATTACTTACGGGATAAAATAGCTTTAAACTCAAAACTGCTTCGCTTATAGTTACTTAAGTAACCCTTATATTTCGTTCTCTAACTTGAGACCGAGATTGAAAACAAACGAACAAACACCGTCCAAACATTCTTAACTCTGTTGCATAAGTTTTGCGGCTGCAAATTGTCTGAAATTCGAGCGATTTAAAAAATGCACCGAACTGTTTTTGGAAGCTTTTCGGACATAATAGGTTTAAACCGACAACTGCTTCGCTTATAGTTTTTCAAATAACTGTTATATTTCGTTCTCTAACTAGAGACAATCAAGATTCAAAACAAAGAAACGCCAAACACGCTTTAATTAAATTGTTATTATGCCGGCATAAGTTTTGCAGATGCGAAGTAAGCCTATATAAAGTTAGGCCCTTTGAGGAACGTACAAAACTGTTTTCGGAAGCTTTTCGGATAAAATAGCTTTAAACCGACAACTGCTTGGCTTAAAAGATTATTACTATTGAAAACTTCTAGGACAAGAAAATCGACAGTTGTACAAAGAGATGGACCGAACGGTGAAAATTGAAAGCAAAGCTTGTGCAGTTGTCTTGCGGCTGTGCTTAGACCTACTGTTATGAATAAACAAACACAAAATAATGGACAGAGAAATCATTTTTGAAAAACATTTATTCGAAAACCCCTAAGTTTATACTTAAATGCAATTCGCGTTACCTTCCAAAATCGTAGGTCGGTCCACGCGAGTGAAATCGGCTCAGCATGGCAAAATATTCAAGAATCTGTCACAAATCTGAGCGCGTTTTCTAATAATTTTTTAAAGTCAAAAGTAAATAACACATTTCTAATGGCATAAATCAAATTTACATTTCAAAACGTAATTTCTTTCATCGTAATACTCGAAATCATGTACCTTAGACCTTTTAAAAACTTCACTTACTCGGTTGTGTTTCAGAACAGGGCAAACTCTCCGCCGTGAAGAAAACAAAGCGATGAAGTCCTTTGAATGCAGCTTTCGTAACTTGAACTTTTCGCCCTCTACCAGTATTCTTTTGAACTTTTTCTTTCCATTTATATATATTAGATGTTTTTTTGTCAAGTATAAAACTACAGCACTCTCGAGCAATCGTTAAATGTTAAAGAAGCTTAAGCTTTTAATGAAACCTCTTTTTCAAAAGCGACGATGGTCATGCGATTCCCCGCCAAGAAAAACGCCGGTTGCCCTTAAGCACCGTGCAATTTCCCGCCAAGAAAAGATGGCATTCTCTGCCCCCGTCGGGTTGTCTTGGGACTCCCCTCCCCCTCCCACAGAGCGTGCGGACGGACGGACGTACGGATGTACGGACATACGGACGGACGGTCACGTGACTATTACGTCACAACCAAAATTTCTCGGATTGATAGGTTACCATATTTCCTTAGCAATGGAGCTCCGCTGGCGGGCTTTGCCCGCAGGCTCCGCTAACAAGTAGCACAACCTAAAACGATGATCTTTGATCCTACTTCTTGATTTTATGCGCCAATACCATCAGTTTCCAACCAATCAAGTAAGGTTTTTTTGTTGCTGAGTTAATTTAAAGAAGTTCACGTGACCGCGAGGGAGTCCTGCAGGCAGAAGAAAGTTATATTGGCCAAACGAATTTTCTAATTTGTCAAATTTTTGCAAACGACATCAGTTTTCAACCAATCAAAGCAAACCTCTTTTGCTACTTTTTACTTATTTTGAAAATCACAAAGGCTAGATGACAGGGAAATAGAACGTCGCCTTTTTATTGGAGGGAAAGTTCAACAATAATTGCAAATTTGTCGTCTCAAAAACTTTATTTCGCAAAGGATCACTGTTTCAGAATAGCAAAAAAAAGTAGTCGTAGTAAATTTCTTATGATAAAATCTTGTGCTGTTATCCCGACTCGTTTGAACAGCTTGATTTATTTATAATCACCGCAATATATGAAGAAAAAAGGGTGGCATTTAGCTTTCGATATAGTGTGTGATGCTTGCATCATCAATTCAGTCAGCTAACAAAGGGTACGGTACGGTAATTTGCAATGTACTGTTTTAGAAATGTAATGAACTGAGATATAGTTATTCATCAGTGTTTCTGTTCTTTTTACTATCATGTCTACATCTGAGTTATTTTGCAGCGAGGAAGACATGATAACCCTATGGGTATCCTCTAAATTTCTTTTCCGTTCACGGACAAGTTTAAAAGTAAATTTGACATAAGAACATGAATTTCCACACAAAAATTTTGAGTTTACCAAAAAATAAACATGAATATTAATATATGAAATGATCATATATTTGAGCTGCGGATTAGAGATAAATTGGATCATATCCAATTGTTTATTTTTTAGAAATACATGAAGACCATCGGAGTGACGATATTTCAACTTAAGTAGTTGAAAGGAGAAACCTAAAAAAAAACAGGCTTGAACGGGAATCGAACCCAGAGGGCTGTACCTGTATTACAGAGGTCATGGATTCGATTCCCGTTCAAGCCTGAATATTTTCAGGTTTTTTCTTTCAACTGCTTAAGTTGAAGTATCGTCACTGCGATGTCTTCGTGTATTTCTAAAAAATAAACAATTGCATATGATTATGAAGCTACCGAATAAATAACAACTGAATCGCATTTTAGAGGCAATCTCACTGGAAAACATTCACTTACCTAAACACTATGCAGAAGTCGTTAGCAGGTTTCGTTTAACAACTTGAAGCAATCTTACTTGAACAGCTAGAAGCGACACCGGCGACATCAGTTTTTTGACCAATCAGGATAGCATTTTTGTTGCTAAGTTATTTTGAAGACTATTAGTTTGGTATTTAAGAAAACAGTCAGTGTGAGCACAAAGTGGAAAGACTTTGGTTGACTCCAAATAAAAGAGTTTTCCAATTATATTCAAATTTTTCACAATATTTGGAAAAATAGAAAATTGTTTTCTTCCAAGTAAACAAAGAAACTTGTTCATGCTTTTGTTATTCATTTTCGTAGAGTTTTCTGTACGCTCTACTAGTGCAACGTTGCTTGAATATGATTATTTTACGATGTTAATGGTTAGCGAAGAAACATGCCCAAACGTACAGCGCACGTCCAAACTTAGTGTTCAGCTCATTTCTTTTTTATTTTATTCAATGATGAGCTGAACGAGTGGGGTTTTAGGAAAAAACGTGAAACGGATAGGAGGTTTTTTAAAATTAGTTTAATTGCTGTCTTCATTTTAAGTGTCTAGTTTCAATTCTGTTTGAGATACAAGTAAAGCTTCTATTGAAACAAAAAAAAGGCTATCAGCTTTCATTTCAATAGTCGTTCTCTAGCTTTTTGTTCGCGGGATCTAATGCCGTACAGGCTCATTAAGTGAGTGAATGTTTGGCTTACTTTCGAAAGGCTAAAGACATCAACAGAAGCCGTCCACGGATGACTTTTAAGAAGCATTTTTAAGAACTTTTACCACATGTATACCAACAAACATTCAGTTATTTGTTTATCAGTTGTATTTTTATTAGAATTATATATAACATGAGAACCCTCAGGCCTTAGCAACAGAATCTCATCGTCGGCCATGGGTACATTCAAGTGACCCAATTGCGCAACATAATACAATGCAAGTGTTGCTGGATCACGCTATACGATGCCAAAGAGACCATAACAAACGAATGTTACTTATCATTCACAAGTCATCGCCTATCAGAATTTGTCAAATAAATAGGAAATGTGATACGCATCTCGTGTTAAAAAAAAACAGTCTCAATCCCCTTTAGGATGGGAGTTAAGGACCTTCGAGTTTAGACCCGAGTTCGGGTTCGAGTTCGAGTTAGAGTTCGAGTTACTGTTCCTAGCAAAAGCGACGTTAAAATCGATAATCGATAATAAAAAATTAGTTCAATTGTAGCGGAAATCGATGAAGGTATTTGCAGTGAAGGACGGATTTCTAATACGCGGTTGGGGACTGGCGCTAGCTATGCACGCGGAAGGTGGAATACCTTGAAAAGAATTTGTTACCCGTCGACGCCCTTGCGACTGACTGACTCTTGTACAAAATCACAGCTAGAAAGAAACTTGAAAAGTTACCCGGCTATTCAGTGCTTGAAAAATGCAAACTTTTATTAATCAACAAGCCTTCCTCTAACAGTACATGCACTACAGCGGAACCTCCATGACGGGACAACCTAGGGAAAAGGAGAAGTGTCCCTTCAAAGTGGTACTACGATCAAAAACTCAGTCTTATTTTTTCCTCGGGTTCGAAGCTATGTTTACTAAACACTCCCCAAGCGAAATCTTAAGCCTTAATTTTGAGAAGAAGACCGCTTATTTAAACTGCAATTTTCCGTTTTAATGGTCCGCCATTATTACACCAGAAAGGATACAATGACGTCATTCACTCAAGAGCTGTAGAATGCATTGTGTGTGTGTCATCCACGTTCGCACAGGCGAGACAATGAAATCTAAGCCTAGGCTTATCTGGGATGTCACTTTTTTGTCCTTTTTGGGGTCACACCCCTTGCTATCTTTGAATCTTTCACATAGTAATTATCGGTCGCCAAGGGTTCGTTGAGCTCGGATCAAAGATCATTTGCGCAAGCCGTTAGAAAATCCCCATAAACTGTTAAGCTCAACATGAAGCTTAGCAGAAGAAAAAATCAATCGCTGCAGCGACAAACGGGAAAAAAATATCGGGAAAAGAAAAAATCGCTCTAAATAGCATTACTCAAACTAAAAAAATGCCGTGGACGCCTGTGAGCAAGCTCTCGGAAGGGGGGGGGGGGGGGGGGGCAACCATCTCTATCTGCATCTGTAATGCGGATGGATACATTTTTTTTTCACGTTCGTCCCTAAGAAAAATATTTACAGAAAAATAGTTAAAGAAACCAAGAAACGGCTTCTTTTCTCTTTGTAGAATCACTTGTTCTAGAAGCATTTTGTGATACTAAGGCACTACATGACGCGCAACGATCTTTTTCCCCCTTTTTTTGAAAGCCATGTAGAAGTGGTGAACTTTGGGGAAGCATCTTTTGAGCCATTTTAAATGTGTCATTGGGAAAAGAGCTCGATTCTTAACTCGAACTCGAACTCGAACTCGAACTCGAACTCGAACTCGAACTCGAACTCGGGTCCAAACTCGAGGTTTCGGGATTCCCTATTGTAACTTCTGTCACTATAAAAGAACGGCTAATGAGGTTATAGAGGAGGTCACTGAAACAAATCCATCGAAATGGCTTTTAGGACGTTGTAGTATGTGTAACAGAAGCCTCTGGGGAGAAGTAGGATAAGATGAGTAGGATTCCAAATACAATCGGGCTTTGTTACGGATTATTTGAGGTGAGGGTGAGAATTTTTTCTTTTGTTTTTTCTTTTTTTTTTTTTTTAATTTAACGACTTGAATGAGAGTATTTTCACAAATTAATAACTGCCAGCAAAAAAACAAACAAACAAACAAAACAAAAAGGGGGCTCCGCTTTTAGGCTTGGCTAAATCTATATATTAACCTTGTTTTCACAAATATGGCTAGTAAATGTGAAGTACAACTAACTATACAATGGAAATAATTGGATTTATCTTTATATGGTACTGGTTTCGGAAAGTGGCGCCGCATTCAAAAATAAATATCGCGATTTATCATCGGCAACATCGTCAGTGGATTCTAGAGAGAATGGAGGACAGTAGTGGCAGTGAAACGAGCGATCCGCTTTTACATCGAGTATTGTCCGCTTCGCTTGATGCAGAGAAGCCGTGGTTTGCACTAAATTCTGTGAAACGAATACCGACAAATCGCCTTGGATGATCTGGTCGGATGCGATGGCTTTCCCGCGCCCGCCAGTTGCTTTTCGGCTTCCAGTCGTCAAGCAGAAAATGTGTATGTCGCATCAGCCTTTGGCCTTGTCTCAGATGTAATTTGGTGATAATTCAAGATTTTTTGGTGTGTGTTAGTGGGTCTTTGATAATGTCATGATGTCTAAAACTCCTAAGTGCGATTAGGAGCAATTGCAGAATACCCCGCCACTTCATTTACATGTGTCGGAACGCTTTGAAGAACGAGGCATAACACAATAGGAGCAATTGCAGAATACCCCGCCACTTCATTTACATGTGTCGGAACGCTTTGAAGAACGAGGCATAACACAATAGGCACTTTTGTTATTCAATGAGATGGAAATAAGTGGCGGGGTATTATCAACCACTTTGCTAACTTAATCTGGTGTTGTTCATAACGAGGGGAAAATATGTTTGAGTTGGTGGGTGTCTGGTAAGGTCATGAGGTCTAAAACTCCTAAGTGCAATTATTCAAATGCAACAGAAGCACTCAGGCGGCACGCCCGTGATTCTGTGAGTTAGATGCTGTGGCATTATCAAATACTTTGCTAACTTAATCTGGTGTTGTTCATAACGAGGGGAAAATATGTTTGAGTTGGTGGGTCTCTGGTAATGTCATGATGTCTAAAACTCCTAACTGCGATTATTCAAATGCAACAGAAGCACTCAGGCGGCACGCCCGTGATTCTGTGAGTTAGATGCTGTGACATTATCAAACACTTTGCTAACTTAATCTGGTGTTGTTCATAACGAGTGGAAAATATGTTTGAGTTGGTGGGTCTCTGGTAATGTCATGATGTCTAAAACTCCTAACTGCGATTATTCAAATGCAACAGAAGCACTCAGGCGGCACGCCCGTGATTCTGTGAGTTAGATGCTGTGGCATTATCAAACACTTTGCTAACTTAATCTGGTGTAGTTCATAACGAGTGGAAAATATGTTTGAGTTGGTGGGTCTCTGGTAATGTCATAATGTCTAAAACTCCTAAGTGCGATTATTCAAATCGAACAGAAACACTCAGGCGGCACGCCCATGATTCTGTGAGTTAGATGCTGTGGCATTATCAGATACTTTGCTAACTTAATCTGGTGTTGTTCATAACGAGGGGAAAATATATGTTTGAGTTGGTGGGTGTCTGGTAATGTCATGATGTCTAAAACTCCTAAGTGTGATTATTCAAATGCAACAGAAACACTCAGGTGGCACGCCCGTGATTCTGTGAGTTAGATGCTGTGGCCTTATCAAACACTTTGCTTACTTAATCTGGTGTTTTTCATACTGAGGGGAAAATATGCTTGAGTTAGCAGGTCTTTGATAATGTGATGTCAACAACTCGTTAGAACAATTGTTTAACTGCAACAGAAACACTGATTCTGTAACTTGGACAATGTGGTTTTTCTAATTCACAAAAAACTTAGTGTGAATTTTGCTGTGGATCGCATGTTATAGTTGAATATTGAAACTCTTTTAATTCAGTTTTGGACAATTCTGAATGTTTTGTACAGTTCTCAATTTGAACACATGACGCCTGAACTGTCTGATTTTCTCCCCCAGCTTTTTATTATGCATGTGACGTTGTGTGACCTGCGTGACATTTTTGACGCCGCACAATGCAATGTTGTGTTACCTGTCACTCCAAAGTTCAAGACGGTTTGCTCGAAAGACCAGCTGTCGTTTTTTGTAAATTTACTGAAAACGCCAGCAAAGAGCACATTGGACTTTAAAAAGGATACTGACGCGGATATTTGTCTTAGGGCGATTTCCTTTTGAGACTATTTCAGAATAAGAAACAAGCCCACTATTTAAACGAAAATAAAAAAACCAATGTTAAAACAATAATAACCTTATTCATGTATCGTTATTTCAATTGAATGCTTCCTGCGGCATTTAATGACTCTAAAAACTTAATAAGAAATTTCATAGTCACAATACTGAGAATGCGACACCGCACCGAATTGACAGCGTGTAATAACATTTACTTTTATGATGTATTGCTAGTCGCAGTTAATTATTGTATTTGCAGTTTTGCGGTATTGTTTAAAAACAGCCACATCGTGAACATCCATAACAGCCTTAAGCCTTGAAGCCAAATAGAAGACAGGAAACGCTGCAGTTGTATACTTTTTGAAATTCAAAATATTCACAACGGGTTCGTAACCTAAACAGCATGCTCGGACTGATAAGAACTGATTTTAGAAGGATTATTTGGGAATAATGTCGGCAAAAAATTAGGTTTAAATGTTCATAGCAACACTAATTTTTGATACAATTTTATTTCAATCATGCCCGTTCTAGAGTTCCGGCAGTTGTATAGATTTGGGTACGAGATTAGCAATAACAGTAAACAAACATATCATTTATAAAAAAAAGAGCATTTCATAGCATTCATCACAGTTCTACGTATACACCAATTTTGCATCATTCAAGCCACAAACTACCCGAGATTAGTATAATATATACATGATAGGCTGTAGCTAGCCTAACAGCGGAGGCACACATTTTCGGGTTAATAAACTGAAAATGCGTCCCTCTACTTAGTTGAAAATTTTAGAACAGTAGAAAACCGACATCTGCCTTTCAATCTCCTCTTCGGCTCTAAAATCCAGCCGAAAAGGTTTAAGTTCAACTTAAGAAAAAAAAGGCAATCATTCTAACATTATTGCCTGATGTTCTCTGTACAAATTAATGTCCACACATCCGGCCATAATTCCTCTCTCGATAGCAACTGATAGCAACTATACCACCCGCAGGGTTTTCCTAAGAAACCCTAGTAATCAGAAAGGAGAACTACAATTGCTTTAAAAAAGTCTTTGCTTGTATTGAAATATTGGAGCAGTTCAACAAAATAGACATTTATCTTCTACTGTATAATATTTTAGTGAACAGGAATTGAGGATATGAAAAAAATTAAAGAATTTGCCGCGTGCGTACATACCCTGCTGTACCTAAGGATGTGCTCTTTTCGGTATTTAAATAATATATAGATTTCGCCGAGCCTAAAAGCGGAGCTCCACGTCTCTCTTTCATGCTAATTGGCCCGTAAAATACAGTAAATTTTAGTTGTGCAGTTATTCCCCAAGAGGTGAAAAACAGGAAAGAAAAACATGCGGACCGCTGAGGAAACTGTGAGCTGGCTTATTTTTCATCAAAGAGAAGACTTCAGTACGACTTTCACCGACAGCTCTTCTTGTAGCATTCTTTCGAAAGCTAGCTTATAGAGTTCAAGAAGAGTACCTATAAAACTACAATTGCTAAAGAAAACCCACTTAAAGACTTTTCCATGCAAATACACATTTCTCACTGATTCCAATGCATCCCTCTGGCTGCCGCTTAGTTCTGTTAACCATGAAACATTTCTCGAAATCTATCTTGCTAAAATAAATAATATTTTCCCGGCATCAAACCGTTTACTGGCAAAAATTCTCCAAAAAATGTTTTCGGAAACTTTCAAGCACACGTATAATTATCAAGAGAAAATGGCACAAGTTTTTCAACCGCGAAGTATTAATCGGGCGCTTTCAAGAATACACCCTGAACTATTAAATTTTAGGAAGGTTTTAGAGTCTCATTTTAGACAAAATACATGTAGACTTAAACCGAGAAATGCTTTGCTTATAGTTACTTAAATAAAGATTTCATTTCGATCTGTAACTAAACACATACTGAAATGGCTTAGCGGTTTAACAAAAAACAAAACGATCACGAAAACATGCCACACTGAACTCACTCACTGAAACGGCGAGTCTAAGTTTAGTCGCTAAATTGGGACAGAAATGTCATTCACTTCATATGGAGAAGCTAAAAAATATAACAATATGAGGAAGATAAAATATTCCACAACTGAACAAAAAACATAGGGAGCTTTACACTAAGACTATAAACTTAAAAATGACGACAGAGCGACTCTTCAGGTGTTGAATACTAAATATATAAGTACGATAAATACGAATTAGTCAAAACAACCCAATACGCGTCGCCGAAGAAAAACAACCTACATTGAAAAAACAACACAGACTCAGTCTAGAACTAGTCACGATTTCCACTTTTCGAATAAAATACATTAGAATTCCTCTAAGAAAAATATTGAAAATTACGCACTAAAGTTCAAAAGGAAATTGAGCTTAATTAAGCTTAAGTTAACTGAAGCCTAAATATCAGATTGCTCACTAATGAAAATTCCTTTAATGCATAAACACAGAAAAAGGACAAGAAACCTTCAAAAACATGAAATGACATTCACATACGATGCATTCGTTTGCCTAGGAAAGCAAACTGCATTCAATTTTCCCCTCGAGTGAAGTTACTCGCAAGCCGGCAAACGGGAACTACGAGCTATTTTTAAACAAGTTTTTAAAACATTTCAAGAAAATTACCGTAATTTACTAAACATGTAAAGTCGCTCAATTAAACAATTTTTACAATGTAAATCCACACTCAAATTTATAATTTACTTTACCACTGAACTGAAAGAAGGCCTTGAAAATCTAAACAAAAGTCGCCGGGTTCTTTCCAGATCTCCGTAGCTTTGAAAAAAACAAGTATGTCCGCGAACAAGGATTTCTTGCCTTCAAGCTCTCCAGTATCTTCTATATGCGCCATCGAGATTATAGCAATCCTCTTCCTTTCGTGATGAACTGCTACAAGTCTTCATTCCAAGAATGTATTACAATTATCGTATTGAAAGACGACCGTACGACGAACCAGCCGCCATGTTGTTTACTTCAGCTACAAGAAAAAGTGTCATTCCACCTCCCCCGGTCAGGCTGTCTTGGGACTCCCGTCACCCTCCCCCAGAGTCTGTACGGACGGACAGACGGACGTACGCTGACGTCAGAACCAAAATTTTTCGGATCAACGGGTTACCCATGGTGCTCCGCGAGCTCCGCTAAAAAATATCTCAAAGCAGAATTTTTAACTCTTCTTGAAATTGCGATATATTGTACTCGACCGTGTGCCATTTGAATTTATGTATTTAAAAAATGGGTCACCGAGCTCCTTTAGGAGAAAACGACCTGTTATTTCTCTGAACTTCTCAGCTTTCATAGAAAAGCTATCAAGCTCCGAAGATGCTCGCGCTCGTGCGCTCGCTAATCATGCAAAGAAAATGATGCGCGATGCAATTGACGGGAATCACCTTTAAAAGTTAGAAAGGCTGAGGAACGTTTAAGGCAATGACTGATAATGTTTGTCATCGGTTTCCAAGGGAACTTGATCACTGATCTAAATTCAGCTATTCCATCTCCCCATCTAAATTAGCCCTCCCTTCAAGCTGTCGCCTAAACAAGTTGTGCAGCTGGACCAGGTAGTTTAGCATAGAATTGTCCGCACTTCAGTCGCTCGATCGATTACCTAAATGCTGACCACAAATTGAGGAGACACAATCATACGGTGTTTTTAGAACAATAGTAGATGAACAGCAGTTGGTGTTTTGCTATACACCTACCTCAGCTGGCTAAAACTTTCAAACTGTTGTTGTACTTGTTGTGGTTCAAATTTTATTTTCCTTTGTTTTAAGCTCATTATCGTATATTACCATACACAAAAACAAAGGAAAATCAAAATTGAACAAAGGATAAAATTGACCACAACATACTTGAGTTAGCATAATTATACTCTCTGAGTTTTCCCTTATTAAAACACGTAGAATATTTGGATAGCTTCAAAGCCTCGAGATTTTTTTTACGCGGTTATTTCAGTGTAACTTTGTAAATTTAATGCCACCTTGTTTAAAATCGGTATCATGAAAAAACAATTAGTTTTCTCCTTCGTTTTCAAGAAGAATATGCTAAACATTCTACGCGGCTGCCATTAGGGTAATATCTCCATTTAGCTAATTAACTACAAAAGGGAATTCATAATGTTTTAACATTTAGAGCCAGACAAGTGTCATCTAAAATTTTTTTCAACTTTCACCAAAAAAACATCAGATCCGTAACATCAATGCAAAATTTACGATAAAACTGAAAAAAAAATATCGCAAGTT
The DNA here is from genome assembly GCA_964030785.1 of Siderastrea siderea. Lineage (NCBI taxonomy): Eukaryota > Metazoa > Cnidaria > Anthozoa > Scleractinia > Rhizangiidae > Siderastrea > Siderastrea siderea. The sequence goes on along the minus strand of OZ034977.1, from coordinate 9,422,040 downwards.
AAAACTATGTAAAATATGTGGTAGCAGGATTTATTTTCGAGATAGCTGCACCCTTTCAACTGAAGAGATATAATTATTGCAGTCCTCTTAAGCGACATTAAATTTTAAGGTACGATGAAGTCCTACACGTTTCAAAAAGTGGCGTTACGATAATAAGGTTAATAATAAGTAGTTTCCTGCTTAGTGCTATTTGAATAATTTCAGCTAAACAATTAAAATTGCGCACCTGTGGATTGGTTTATTTGTATTCGCGGCAATATCCTCAATGCTTCGAGCACAAATTAAGGGAGTCAAGTCAAGGAAATTTCAAACTTGTCTCCAAACGGGTGGTTTTTACAATTAAGGATTGAGTTTAAAAAGAGAGAGAGAGAGAGAGAAAATCCTCTTGGAGATTCCCGATGGACACTTGTCAGCCATGTTTTCTCGTTTTATCTGCTGGTTTCTCCTCTTCGTGTTGTCTTCGGTTATAAGCGAGGCAGCTCGTGCGCAACTGAGGTAAGCTTTGCGGTAAATTTTTATTTAACGGTAACCTGTTGTCGTTTTAAAGCCATTTTGACAGCCTGAAAGATGTTGATCGCACTACAAATAAATTACATGTCTTTGTTATAAATTCTATTTACCCGGTCAGGACAGAAAAGAAAACCAGCCATACATGTCTTAAAAATAGAAAAGTAATAATAAAACAAAGTAATAAAGTGGATTTTAATTTTGAACGCAACTGTCTCCAAAAAAGAGAAGAAATAGAAACTCAAGCCATATCCCTTACTGAATCTACAAAGCACGGAAATGAAAGTAATCTTTGAGTCTTTTCAAGAAAAGCATTGGTCAGTTGGTTGGGAGTAATTTGCATTGGATGTTAGTCTATTAATATTTCAATTTGCTATACTTTTTCATGTCTGAAATTCTTTGAAAACTGATTCTTTCAGCTTTAAAAATTCATAAAAACGTTCCACAAAGTAGAACAGATGACTTTACGATCATAAATGTTGCGACGGTTTCCATTTTCATGGAAAGGAAATTCAAACGAATTTGGTCCCATACGTCTCCTCAGTCTCATGAAGCCAAGTCTCGTAGCTCCAAATTCTCTCATTGAAACGACGAAAAGCCGACGATTGATCAAAGTATCAAAGTATTTTATAAAAGTTAAGTAGTTCTGTGTTGGCTTTGTAAAGCGCTGTCCTCTGGTTAACTTTGTCCAATTGACTTGTGAAAGCCAACAAAAACGAACGCCCGGGGGAACAAAAACGTTATACAATGGTAGAGGAATATTCAGGCGCTTAATAAGCTTTCTTTTCTAAAACTTTCCTTCAATTGATTCCAAAAATAAACACATTCAGTTTCAGTTTCCATGAGTCAGCATTTCACCAAACAAGGAAAAATAAACACTCGCCGATCTTCCGATTGAACACAAACCTTTTTAGTGCAATTCCACGATAACGTACTCTCAAAAACATCTGCCACGTTTTCTCCTTTCACCTGCTCTCCTTTTGTCTTCTTTTTTGCGTAGTCTTCAGGAATACCTGAAGCATCCTATACTATAAAACAAACGTTCATGCCTTTTGGATGGTCCTGTTTTTGTTTCACTTATTGGATCGTTCAAATTTTCGTCACGGATTCTGATCGACGCGATAAGCGATCAAAAATTGCAGGTACCTGAAATATCAAATGTTGGCGATTAAATAAATTCACTGGCGCGTCCAAAAAACCACCAGCAAATCAATCTCTGTGTCGATTTCTGTGACTGCACCCGAAAATGGAAACGATCTCTGGCGATCATTTTTTCTGCGATGAGTGTGTAGAATCACTTAGTCAGTGTGACATTCACCGATCTTCCGATTGAACACAAACCTTTTTAGCGCAATTCCACGACAACGTACTCTCAAAAACATCTGCCATGTTTTCTCCTTTCATCTGCTCTCTTTTCGTCTTCTTCTTTTGCGTCGTCTTCAAGAATACCTGAAGTATCCTATGCTATAAAACAAATGTCCATGCCTTTTGGATGGTCCTGTTTTTGTTTAACTTTTTGGTTCGTTCAAAATTCTTTCAGGTGATTTTAATTTTCGTTACGCCGCATCAAGGCCTAGGGACGAGCTGAGAAAAGCTAAAAACAACAACAACAACAACAACAAAAGAAAACTAAAGAGGTGTACAATGGACCAGAACTAGTTGAAGAAGATTAAAACTGATTTAAACCTCGTACCACTTGAAGTAAATAGAGTTCAATATTGTGACTGATATAGAAGCAAAGTAGTCTAATACTGAAATGATTGATTATTGGTGGACACTTACGAGGTACTGCCTCTTCGAAAGTGCTTCACCCCTCGGCGACAAAATGACAAAAGGCAGTCAATATTTCCAGTCAATGTTTTGTTCATTAAATTACAATGCTGGAGTGTGATTCTCAACTGGAAACGTATTTCCGCGAATGAGTTCAACTGAAGCTTGAAGTGGCAGTAACAGAAAGACCTTTACTCTATTTTTCCTCATCATTCTTGTTAGAATTTATGGTAATTTTGTTTAATTAACTTGTTCGTACAAACGATGTGGCTTAGTTCGTTAACATTACCGGAGACCATCGAAACAAAGCTAAGCTTTTTAGTGGTTCTTTTCGGTAGCACTGTTTGTATTACAGCATTCAAAAGTACTGAAAAGTTTAATAATTTTTTTCCAGTTTTTCGAACTTGGCGCCTTTGCAAGTTTATTCTTTTACATGTCTTCCTGAAGGCTAAGAGGCAGTGTAGCAGTGCATGCAATATTCTTCGCGCTCTTTCTACATTGCAGGGCAGGTCGGCACCTCTAAAACTGAAGTGTTGCTTGTCGTATTCCGAGCAGTGCGAGCAGTTTCCAATGCCAAGTTAACTGTTTCAAGCTCGGACTTTTTAAAGTAGATTTGCGAATTTATCGTTCACAATTGCACCCTTAGCTGCAATTGCTCAATTCTATTCGCTCAAGTCAGAACTCGAGTATTTACCGTTTCATCTTTATCCAGTTTCAGCCTGTTCTTTTTCTCACATTTTATTATTCTATTCTGCCATACTGTCGAGTCTAGGAAAAGACGGGGAGCAGTGTTCGCTGCCACTAGTTTTTTTTTTCGTCAAATACCAATAAAAGGGTAGAACGCGAGTCGGCAATCTCTTGCGAACGGACCGATTATTGAAAATCAATAAGTTACGATCTCAAGACACTTTCTTGCCGCGGGTTTGAGGAAGGAACGGGTAGCTTTTGTGATAAATCACTGATGCTGGCCGAAAATTCTTCCTACATCCTATAATGTAAGCGTTTTCTTGCACTAAGTATTTTTTCTACTCTGAGAAGAATATTTCCAGAAAGTTACGATTAGCTGAGGAAGTGTAGATTTGGTGGACTAGTTACTAAAAGGATACTCAGCTGAAATGGAAGCAAGACGGCTGAGTAGTTTTAAATTTGTCAAACTTTTCGTAATTTTAGGACACGAACTGAATACGACTACTGAAACTTTTGATAACAGCCTTTGTTTTATTTACAGCATACTTCGTCATACATACGTAGCTCCTAAACCTAAAATTCAAATTACGATTCTTTTATATGCATTCTACTTATTTCTATCCCATGCTTAAACCTCTGCACAAAATCAAACTTCGTTTTCTACTGATTTTGACTGGCATGCAAGCTGCATTCAGTACGGCTAGAATCTGCGTGAGTCACGGCTGTGTGGTTGATCTTTCACCAGTGGACAGGAGATGCATTCGGCTTGCTTCCACTGGTCTGAAGGGTATTGGCTCACAAACTGCAGTCTTCTTGAATCCTTGACTCTGCTGACACGAAGCCCAAACTGGTTTGACGGGATGCTCTGATAGACCGACGCCACTTTTCTTTCTAATTTTTTCGACTTGGCTCGTCGATTCTGAAACCAATACTGAAAGAAAAAAGAAACATCTTGTAAATACAACTGTGAAAATGAATACCATAAAAATTCAGATTTGGCCTAAAAGCTTCAGAATTCAGCCAAGCCCAATGATGATTTCACATAAAAGTAACTCTTTCGAAACCCAGGAGCATCAACTGTCCGTTAACAATCAGTTTAAAAAAGAACAAAATTAAACAAAATCAATTTACAATGTAATACATATGTAACAAACTGGGATGCGTTACTCAGTTTCACAAGATATAAGAAATACTGGTCAGATCGGCCAAAAACCCAGAATCTGCATGGGTACAGGCAGGAACCTTTCAAGTAGACGAGAGAATATTATCAGCATATGATGAAGTGATACTGACTTGACGTGTGGATCTTTAGAACTTTTAGGGTGTGTTTAATTGATACACGGAAAAAATTCTTTCAGATTGTTCGTTTACAACTTCCTGTAACACGACAAGTTTAGACGGTTACACATGATCCAATTTAACTCACCTTCACACTTTTGGCCGTGATTCCGAGTCAGTTCTCTACCAGTTCCTCCTCATCGTCACTCATCAAATATGGCCGCCTTTTGAACTCTCGTTCCAGCTCCCAAACTTCATTGAGCGAGAAGGTCGTGCGTTGTCGCTTCTTCCTCGTCGCCTGTTCGGTAGGAATCGGTACTTGTTCGTGCTCGCTGTCGTAATCACTGCTGGAACTTGAGATGTCAGAATAAGGTGTTTAAAAAGGCGTGGTGTTACTGTAATCTGTCGTTGGATTTTTCCTGGTCCGAGTAAAACTAATTTTAAGGGATAAGACAAGTTAAAGTTGCCTTCAATCAAATAAATCTGTAAATTCTGGTCTAAAACTATAGAAAACTTGAAAACGGCAGCAATAACTTTCAAGGGGAACACATGGCGGGAAATCGCATGACCATCGTCCCTTTTGAAAAAGAGGTTTCTTTAAAAGCTTAAGCTTCTTTAGCATTTAACGATTGCTCGAGAGTAATGAAGTTTTATACTTGACAAAAAAACATCTAATATATATAAATGGAAAGAAAAAGTTCAAAAGAGTACTGGTAGAAGGCGAAAAGTTCAAGTTACGAAAGCTGCATTCAAAGGACTTCATCGCTTTGTTTTCTTCACGGCGGAGAGTTTGCCCTGTTCTGAAACACAACCGAGTAAGTGAAGTTTTTAAAAGGTCTAAGGTACATGATTTCGAGTATTACGATGAAACAAATTACGTTTTGAAATGTAAATTTGATTTATGCCATTAGAAATGTGTTATTTACCTTTTGACTTTAAAAAAATATTAGAAAACGCGCTCAGATTTGTGACAGATTCTTGAATATTTTGCCATGCTGAGCCGATTTCACTCACATGGACCGACCTACGATTTTGGAAGTGTAACGCGAATTGCATTTAAGTATAAACATAGGGGTTTTCGAATAAATGTTTTTCAAAAATGATTTCTCTGTCCATTATTTTGTGTTTGTTTATTCATAACAGTAGGTCTAAGCACAACCGCAAGACAACTGCACAAGCTTTGCTTTCAACGTTTTCACCGTCCGGTCCATCTCTTTGTGCAACTGTTGATTTTCTTGTCCTAGAAGTTTTCAATAGTAACAATCTTTTAAGCCAAGCAGTTGTCGGTTTAATCTATTTTATCCGAAAAGCTTCCAAAACAGTTTTGTGCGTTCCTCAAAGCGCCTAACTTTATATAGGCTTACTTCGCATCCGCAAAACTTATGCCGGCATAATAACAATTTAATTAAAGCGTGTTTGGCGTTTCTTTGTTTTGAATCTTGATTGTCTCTAGTTAGAGAACGAAATATAACAGTTATTTGAAAAACTATAAGCGAAGCAGTTGTCGGTTTAAACCTATTATGCCCGAAAAGCTTCCAAAAACAGTTCGGTGCATTTTTTAAAGCGCTCGAATTTCAGACAATTTGCAGCCGCAAAACTTATGCAACAGAGTTAAGAATGTTTGGACGGTGTTTGTTCGTTTGTTTTCAATCTCGATGGTCTCAAGTTAGAGAACGAAATATAAGCGAAGCAGTTTTGAGTTTAAAGCTATTTTATCCCGTAAGTAATGTGTGTTCCTCAAAGTGCTTGAATTTTTTCGCGGCTGCTAAAACCTACGCGACATTTCTTCGATAAGTTTATTACAAGTGCTTCGAAGCTCCCCGGATCCTTTATTTCGGGTAATCCCAGTAAAATGCCGGTGAAATGTCAGTATAAATTTTTGACCAGACTAATATTTTTATTTAGTGGCAGTTCATGTTATTTGTTAACATCCGAACGCGGTGAAGATAACCCATTTAAACAGTCGAATAATTTTTATTTTGTTTTTGTAAATTAGCGCCGTTTCAAGTTCATTCAAGCGAACATTTAACAATTATCCTGCGAAATCGCGCGGAATATCACCTGATACTTAGCCGACGAGGCCGTAGGCCGAGTTGGCTAAATCAGGGGATATTCCGCAAGATTGAGCAGGATAATTGTTTTATTATTCAACAAATTCCCATCGACTACCATTTTCAGAACGAGAAAAACTACGGCTCTATAATGAAAACGCTAAAAGCTAGCAACACATAAGCTTAATAAAAATCAAAACAGAACTTCAAGAAATCGAAGTTTACTACCGTTCACTTAAAAAGACTTAAGACTGAGTCCACCAGAGGACCAGGCAGGGGTGATACATGCTATCTCTCCGATTTGGATGAAACTTGGCCAGATTAAAGGACTTATCCAAAAACTCTTAAAGACAAAGTGTGTCGGCTTTGCGACTTTTCCCTTGGGGGTTAGACCACCCCCCCCCCCTGGTTTTTGGCCCCAAATCCCAAAAATTCCAGCAAAATAAGCATCAAAATTAAACATCGCTCCTCGTTACAGAATACAATGAATTTTATTTGTGTTCAACTTAATTAAAGACTGGACCTGTGTTAGCTTACGTCCGCAGTTTCAAGTGATTTGGAGCGACAGGTGCCAATCAAAAGCTTTCAATGCTTACCCATGTTACGAAAGATTTAGCAATGAGGTAAAATACCTAAACTTCTGATCTAAATATCGCCAAAGTGCAACCTTCTTTTTCAAAACGATTTTTATCACAGTTCAGAACCGTCCTTGAGCTGATAAAATCGTAAATAAAATTTTTGGCATCTGTTACGTTTTTGCGACAAAAGCCGTTTGAGCAGTGTGACTAGAGGCCGCTTCCAACAAAGAGAGAAGGGGCAAATCTAAGAAAGTAAACAATAACAGAGTCAGTTTACGAACGTAATTTCTCAGTTAATGAGATAGAAAATATCCGTAAATACTAGTTATAGTAGTTAAAACTCGCTGGAGGCAATATTCATTGCAATACACCTCAAAGTACCCGGGAAAGTAACAGTAATAACGCCGAATTTTACTCTTACAGTCTGAATATAGGAATGAACATTCATGTTATTTGAATTCTAAAGCATCGAGGTGTTACATACGAATTTCCCTGGCCGCTGTCTTGTTGTTTAGATCGCTCTTGATACCCTGCTGAACTAGCACAGCTCGCGTACTCGACCTTTCAGTTAGTTCTTGTCAACACTTACATCACACGCTGTATATAAACACATCAATCGTAAGTCGTATTCATCCCTGGCATTATTGTTTTTCCTTATAGATAGACTCCTGGGCTCACATTTGGGATTATCCATTCCATTTTGGTTCAATCAAGCGTTAAATTTTTGATTTACCTGCATAGGAAAGCAAGTATACACTGAAGATATCGAGACTGTCGAAACTGAATGCGTGGGAACATGAGCCCAGGACCAGGTCAGCGGCAGATACAATTACTAAAGGCTGTTATCGTTTGTAACAAATCGCAAGTTGAAAAACGTCAAAAAATATTTAAGTTTAGTGAAAACTATGTTTTACTGTCCATTTAACATGGAGCTTTGTCTTCCAGTTTAGTGCAAAGATAATTCATTACATAAATTACGTACATGTACCGGTTATGCGTGACACTTGACCTAGTTACATGATGATGTGAAATCACAATGAAACTTGCAGTATTGCGTTGCAGATAGAGTCCTGAACTGACGCATTGGCTTATCCATTCGATTTGGGGTCTCACAAACGTCAAATTATTGATTTAGCTACATCAGCATGCAAGCAAACTCCACAGATTTTCGAAAACTGCAAGCCTGTTTGCAAATACGTAACTGAACTTTGGTCAGCGGTAGTTACACTGAATTGCTGGAAACAAATAAATCAGAGGTAACAATCGACTGTACTAGAAACAGAAAAAATCAATTTGTTAAAGAATAATGATAAAAGTCATGAAATGAATAATTCGCCTTTCGGTTCAATTTCGTGTGATAAATGAATTCTAGGAAATGAAATCTAGCTGTACAGCAAATACAGCAAAGAACAGGGCGAGAACGTGATTAGAGAACGTAACGTCTCAGGAGCACCCAACAAGAAAATTTTAGCAAAATACTTGAAATATCATTTTCTGCTTTCTTAGACTTGTTTAAGGGCTTTTTAGAGGAATATTTGCGTCAGCTAATACAGATTGATCTGTTTGGCATTCTTAGCTGAAAAATTAGACCGCAGAAACAGAATCCAATCCGCCGAGTTTCCAAGCTGCTGAGAGCTCTTCGAAAATGCTAGCTGACCTTAGTTTACACCTTAGTTTGGCCTTCTCGTATTAGAAAGGGAATACATTTTCCAATGTAATTGTCTTAAACAGATGGGGCCTTTGAGACTTTTTTTTGTCTCAAACAGAGTCACACCAGGTTTTCGGATCTCTAGTAGCATCACTAGCACTCCATATAAACTTCAGAAAAGTACAGCCTCCCATCCCCCACCCCTCCAGCAAAGACAACACTGAAACATCTGACTTATCCATTCGAACTTAGGGTCTCACAAACGTTAAAGTATTGATTTAGTTGCATCAGCATGCAAGCAAACTCCACAGATTTTCGAAAACTGCAAGCCTGTTTGCAAATACGTGACTGAACTTTGGTCAGCGGTAGTTACACTGAATTGCCGGAAACAAATACAGTGGAATCCCGATTTTTCGAACCTCCTAGGAAACGAAAATTGGTTTAAAAAATCGGGAGTTCGAAAAATCGAAGGTATCACAAAATCACGCTTGATTTACGAGGGATTGTTTTATAAAAATCGGGAAAGGAAACAGAAATTCCACGGCACTCTTGCTAACTTTATAGCTTTCATTTAAATGGTCACACGTTAAAATTTCACTTGACTCAAAGTTAGAACCACCGTATAGATATAACAAACAGTGCCCACAGGAAAGCGAGGCCTAATGAGTGGCCATTCAAATGAAAGGCACTGTGCAGTACTTTCCTTGGTACTGTTTACTGTATTATGGAAGGTGGTTCTACCTTTTGCGTCGCTGAGACGTGCGATCATTTAAATATAAGCTACTGAGTAGTACTTTAAAAATTTCGTACGGGTTCGGGAAATCGAAGGTAAATTTCTTATGAGTCTCTTCCATGGGAGGCAAGAATTGGTTCGAAATATCGGGAGTTTCGAAAAATCGAGGGTTCAAAAAAACGGGAGATAACAAAAGAAACGTGCCATGGTTTGAAAAATCGAGAGGTTAAAAAAATCGAGGGTTTAAACAATCGGAATTCCACTGTAAATCAGAGGTAACAATCGACTGCACTGCAAAGAGAAAAGGTTAATTTGTAAAAAAAATAATGATAAAAGTATCATTGCTTGGCGATTTTAACTTTATTAACCAATTATAAGACGGAGAAGCAGACCTACAGAAATGAAAAATGTGCTAAAAGTGGCACTATTGACCACTATTGTGCAATGAATAAAAACTGCTGCAGTGTTGATTAGGGACGATCCCAGGGGCGGGGCATTTGCCCTCTTCCTTTGTCCCCACCGTGGGGCATTTGGCAGACCCCCGGAAAGTGGCCATCCAAGAAAAAATGGTAATGCCCGGGGGTAAGCCTGGGGGTGAGAGGGGGAGGGGGCTGGGTGCAGCTGGAATTGACCGATGCATAAATCCGAATATCTCAGGCGAGGTTAGGCCTTCCAAACAGAAATTCCCCGAGAGGAACCGTTGGCCGAATGAGAGGGAGGTACTACTCCCACAATTGAACAATATATGGGCGCGCCGCATGTCAAAGTTTAGATTTGGCCTTCCCGTATTAGAAAGGAAATACATTTTACCAATATAAATGTCGTAAGCAGATGGGGCATTTGAGACTTTTTTTTGTCTCAAACAGAGTCACAGCAGGTTTTTGGATCTCTAGCAGCATCACTTCCATATAAACTTGCCCAGATATAATTCTCCGATTGCACGCTGATAGTTGTGAAGGCCTGTTGTTATCTTTGGCAGAGTGTTGTCTTTGGTGGAGGGGTGGGGGATGGGAGGCTGTACTTTTCTGAAGTTTATATGGAGTGATGCTGCTAGAGATCCGAAAACCTGGTGTGACTCTGTTTGAGACAAAAAAGTCTCAAATGCCCCATCTGTTTAAGACAATTATATTGGTAAAATGTTTTCCCTTTCTAATACGGGAAGGCCAAATCTAAAGTTTGACACGTGGTACGCCCAGATATTATTCAATTGTGGGAGTGGTACCCCCTCTTATTCGACCAACGGTTCCTTTCGGGGGATATCTGTTCGGAAGGCCTAACCTCGCCTGAGATATTCGGATTTAACTGCAATGAAAGATAAAGATTTCTTTAGCGAAACATCACCTTAGACTTAAGCAAGAACAGGACTTATTAGTCCCTATTGTTTTCGGAGGGACAAATATGTCGTTTAGAGAGCAAACTAAGGTCAGCTAACATTTTTGGAGAGCTTTCAGCAGCTCGGAAACTCGGCGGATTGGATTCTGTTTCTGCGGCCTAATTTTTCAGCTAAGAATGCCAAACAGATCAATCTGTATTAGCTGACGCAAATATTCCTCTAAAAAGCCCTTAAACAAGTCTAAGAAAGCAGAAAATGATATTTCAAGTATTTTGCTAAAATTTTCTTGTTGGGTGCTCCTGAGACGTTACGTTCTCTAATCACGTTCTCGCCCTGTTCTTTGCTGTATTTGCTGTACAGCTAGATTTCATTTCCTAGAATTCATTTATCACACGAAATTGAACCGAAAGGCGAATTATTCATTTCATGACTTTTATCATTATTCTTTAACAAATTGATTTTTTCTGTTTCTAGTACAGTCGATTGTTACCTCTGATTTATTTGTTTCCAGCAATTCAGTGTAACTACCGCTGACCAAAGTTCAGTTACGTATTTGCAAACAGGCTTGCAGTTTTCGAAAATCTGTGGAGTTTGCTTGCATGCTGATGTAGCTAAATCAATAATTTGACGTTTGTGAGACCCCAAATCGAATGGATAAGCCAATGCGTCAGTTCAGGACTCTATCTGTAACGCAATACTGCAAGTTTCATTGTGATTTCACATCATCATGTAACTAGGTCAAGTGTCACGCATAACCGGTACATGTACGTAATTTATGTAATGAATTATCTTTGCACTAAACTGGAAGACAAAGCTCCATGTTAAATGGACAGTAAAACATAGTTTTCACCAAACTTGAATATTTTTTGACGTTTTTCAACTTGCGATTTGTTACAAACGATAACAGCCTTTAGTAATTGTATCTGCCGCTGACCTGGTCCTGGGCTCATGTTCCCACGCATTCAGTTTCGACAGTCTCGATATCTTCAGTGTATACTTGCTTTCCTATGCAGGTAAATCAAAAATTTAACGCTTGATTGAACCAAAATGGAATGGATAATCCCAAATGTGAGCCCAGGAGTCTATCTATAAGGAAAAACAATAATGCCAGGGATGAATACGACTTACGATTGATGTGTTTATATACAGCGTGTGATGTAAGTGTTGACAAGAACTAACTGAAAGGTCGAGTACGCGAGCTGTGCTAGTTCAGCAGGGTATCAAGAGCGATCTAAACAACAAGACAGCGGCCAGGGAAATTCGTATGTAACACCTCGATGCTTTAGAATTCAAATAACATGAATGTTCATTCCTATATTCAGACTGTAAGAGTAAAATTCGGCGTTATTACTGTTACTTTCCCGGGTACTTTGAGGTGTATTGCAATGAATATTGCCTCCAGCGAGTTTTAACTACTATAACTAGTATTTACGGATATTTTCTATCTCATTAACTGAGAAATTACGTTCGTAAACTGACTCTGTTATTGTTTACTTTCTTAGATTTGCCCCTTCTCTCTTTGTTGGAAGCGGCCTCTAGTCACACTGCTCAAACGGCTTTTGTCGCAAAAACGTAACAGATGCCAAAAATTTTATTTACGATTTTATCAGCTCAAGGACGGTTCTGAACTGTGATAAAAATCGTTTAGGTATTTTACCTCATTGCTAAATCTTTCGTAACATGGGTAAGCATTGAAAGCTTTTGATTGGCACCTGTCGCTCCAAATCACTTGAAACTGCGGACGTAAGCTAACACAGGTCCAGTCTTTAATTATGTTGAACACAAATAAAATTCATTGTATTCTGTAACGAGGAGCGATGTTTAATTTTGATGCTTATTTTGCTGGAATTTTTGGGATTTGGGGCCAAAAAACCAGGGGGGTGGTCTAACTCCCAAGGGAAAAGTCGCAAAGCCGACACACTTTGTCTTTAAGAGTTTTTGGATAAGCCCTTGAATCTGGCCAAGTTTCATCCAAATCGGAGAGATAGCATGTGTCACCCCTGCCTGGTCCTCTGGTGGACTCAGTCTTAAGCTTATTTACAAACTCGTGTTTGGAAATGACAAGACAAAGTAAAAAAAATATTGCTACCTTACCGAGAATAAGTCCTCTTCCTGTGAATTAAAATCTTTTCAACTTTAGTCTTTACAACTTTCCGTGAGCAAGTGTGCTGCTTCGTTCGCAATAGCAATTTCTTGGTTGAGTTCTCACTATGAAAATTCCAATTCAACCTCTGGATATCTTTGTGAGGTGAAGCAAATACTTGTTGACTTTTTGAGAGCATTTAATCGTGGAAAATTTCTTCCAGGGAGTTAAAATTTCCGGAGAACACTGCTAAAACTGCCTCGCTTTTCAAAATGGCCGCCAAACAAGCAATGAAAGAAAATCTGCAGTGCACTTCCAAATATGGTCATTTACGTATATCGCAGGATATCTGTCATGTACGGATGACAGATATTGAGGGCTTCCTTACCATATATGGGCATAGTGACAATTTGTTGAATAATAAGACAGGATATGGAAACATTGCAAACACCAAGCTAGACGGCTCGTGAGTAAAATAATCAAGCTGTGCTCAGCCTCTAGAACGACCTTTCGAGCTTGGTTTTACAGAACAGATCCCCAAAATATTGAAGGACAATTCGGAACACTTTCAGGCTTTTTGAGAAACACTTTTCGAAAGCGAACGAGCCAAAAAAAGCCCCGAAATGTATTTCAGACCGAAAAGTTTCAGGACTATTTTTGAGAAACGAACACCAGTTTATTCCTTCGCGGCTCCGCTTTTAGGCTTGGCTAAATCCTATATATTAGAGTTGGTATGAGGTATAACTTAGGTAACGAAGGTCTGTTACTGTCATATTTATACGTTATCTTCAGAATACCATGTTTGTAACCTAGTTTCGAACTGTTGAAAAAGTTTAACTTACCAGAGCTTGTTGGTGCCTGTGTGACGTCATTTTCTAGACCCAGGATACTGCAAATGGAGAAGTCTGTCAGTGACTTGCTGGAGACTGGTGCCAACCTTCTAGCATGTGCAGAACGCACAAGAGAGTCCACAAATAAAACAACTGATTTATACTGATTACACTCCATTTCAAATAATCCGATGAACTTGTCACTGTAACCACGTTACACAAACTGATTGAAGAACCCATATGAACCCAAACCTTATTTATACTTTGACCGACAGCAATCAGTCACCGAACAACAAAGGCGGCGGTCCGACAATCAATCTGTATGTCAATCATCGTTGCCGATAACTGGAGAACGCAAGAGCGCGCCACCCTCTTGGCGGTAAGTTCCAAACTATTAAAGAGACGATTGCAAACTTACAATGCCGACCGAGGAAGACAGTATTCAGTAAAAGCAAAATTCCGAAAGATCACTGCCCGTTGCTTTAATTTATAAGGATTAACTGCGAAGTACCGAAATTAGACACGTGCTAGTTTTGGGTTTTCACTTTACCTTCCCCCGTCACTACCTACCGACAATCTAAAAACTTGAAATCTTTGCCGTGTAAGCAAAAGTAAGCACAAAATTTTTTCTTTTTAATTCCAACTGAAATTTTTCCAGATTGCAACTTTTGGTGGACAAGGAAGTCCTAACGAACGAGGCGAAATGTGATGGTAAACATTGCTCATATTTTACTGAATTTCAGTCCCTCAAACACTCAAGCAAGTTTCTGTCAATTATTAAAGATAGGATCAAGGGTACGTCCTCTCCCTTTTTGACCTATAGCTTTACAACTTCATTTGTTTTCTGGTAATCCACGTGTTGCGAAATCGATCAAATCAAAGGAAATTCTTAGTTAAAATTAATAACAAGGCGCCAAATATCACAGTTCGTTTTAGCCTACATTACGATCATTTCAGTGGATTTCCCTGCACCCCAGCTTTTCGTGCGACGATAAAGCAAAAAAAACACTCCTACGTGCAGAATTGAAATACCCATGGAAACGCTTGTTACGCACACAACGACTTGTTATTTACTAAACACATGCGCTTGCACAGAGTGACGTTATAACTTGTAGCAAATTATTTGCACCGACAAAGAAATTGCGGGGTTAATTTTGCTGATAACGAAAGAAAATAAAAGAGAGAAATAGAATTCGCGTTGCGAAGTTGATTGTCAATGGCAAGAGAAATAAAAATATATCGTAAAATTCAGAATTTAAGCCCCTATAAAAAAACTTAGCAGTGGCAAATGGAACTGATCTATAAGCCTGCAGTCTGGTAGAGTTTGCGGTTTTAAGCTGTTTTAAGATCTAAGCTTGGCATTGTTTCATACTGTTTTGTCAATACCAACCTTTTTAAAGTCCTCACCAATAATAAGCCCCCGAAGACGACCGCACCCCACAAGAACCACCACAACAGACACACAAAAGACGCCCTCAAAAAATTCCTTTGAAGGAATATACGCTGAGGTCTTACACTCCCCATTATACCCTGTTCGCCTAAAACAGATGATAAAGCTGACATTGGATTCTTTTGGACAATACGTAAGACGATATTGAATTATGTTGCAATTGAACAGTGTTCGACAGCCATGCCAAACGAATTCAGCATGTTGAATTAACAATATTAATGGCAACGTTGAATTCTTTTTGGCTTTTTCGCTTAGCAAATTGCAATAAAGTTTAGAGGAGACTCGCCAAAGAATGTTGAATTATGTGGAATTTGTTCGGCCGGGGTCTTCAGTTAGCCTGCACATAGCTGAATGTCGTCCAGTGAACGAAATAAAACCTACAAGGAACTTGTCTGAACAAACAGGGCTTTCGAAGCAAAAGTTTTACGATCTTTTTGTTCACCTCGCCCTAATTTTTTTCCGTGGTGCACACAATCGGGAGGAAATAAACACAAAACATAACCATTTTAAACTATGCAAAATGCTTTTATTTACAACTCTCTAAATAATCTAAAATTCTTAACATCCAATACACCAAATACTAATTTGGCTGTTTATATATGCAGTTCTTCGAAGAAGTTACAACCATTAAATTAAACGGCTCGCATGCGACCTTTGGTAAGTGCTTTCTATTTTGTAACTGCTTTCTTCGTCAGTTTTGTTTAAAACTAACTTTCCATCTGTTTTGTTTAAAACTTAGCTTTAACATTCCACCTATAAACTCTTAGTCTTATTTTCTAATTGTTTGGAATACTCCTTGCATTTTCAGGACGCCTTGAATCTGTGTGAGACACGATTGTGCGGTAGTCTTGCGGGCTCAGTGGGCCTGATCTTGAACTGATCCGGGTGGAACATGGGTAACGAGAAGGATTGATGGGCTCTAAGCAGGTTTGAGTTGACTGACGTGTGACGGCTTTTCACTTTATCTTTCCCCGTCACTACCTACCGACAATCTGAAAACTTGAAATCTTTGCTGTGTAAGAAAAAATAAGCACGGATATTTTTTCTTTTTAATTCCAACTGAAATTATTCCAGATTGCAACTTTTGTTGGACAAGGAAGTCCTAACGAACGAGGCGAAATGTGATGGTAAACATTGCTCATATTTTACTGAATTTCAGTCCCTCAAACCCTTAAGGAAGTTTCTGTCAACTATTAAAGATAGTATCAAGGGTAGGTCCTCTACTTTTTTGATCTATAGCTTTACAACTTCATTTGTTTCTATTAATCCACGTATTGCAAAATCGATGAAATCAAAGGAAATTCTTAGTTAAGTTTAATAACAAGGCGCCAAATATCACAGTTCGTTTTAGCCTGTATTGCGATCATTTCAGTGGATTTCCCTGCACCCCAGCTTTTCGCGCGACGATAAAGCAAAAAAAAAACTCCTACGTGAAAACTTCAAATACCCATGGAAACGCTTGTCACGCACACAACGACTTGTTATTTGCTAAACACATGTGCTTACACAGACGTTATAACTTGTAGCAAATTATTTGCACCGACAAAGAGATTGCGGCGTTAATTTTGCTGATAACAAGAAAAAATAAAAAAGAGAAATAGAATTCGCGTGCCGCTTAATAGGCGCAGTTGATTGTCAATGGCAAGAGAAATAAAAACAATATCGTAAAATTCAGAATTTAAGCCCCTATAAAATAAACAAACAGCTTAGCAGTGGCAGATGCAACTGATGGTATAAGCCCGTAGACTGGCAGAGTTTGCGGTTTTAAGCTGTTTTAAGATCTAAGTTCGGCATTATTTCATACTGTTTTGTCAATTCCAACCCTTTTTAAAGTCCTCACCAATAATAAGCCGCCGAAGACTTCCCCACCCCACAAGAACCACCACCACACACACCGTAAAGTAGGCCCTCAAAAACTTCCTTTGAAGGAATATTCGCTGAGGTCTTATATTCCCAATTATACCCTGTTTGTCTGAAACGGATGATAAAGCTGATATTGGATTCTTTTGACAAATGCATAACACGATATTGAATTATGTTGCAATTGAGCAGTGTTGGACAGCCAATGCCAAACGAATTCAGCATGTTGAATTAACAATATTAATGGCAACGGTGAATTCTTTTGGCTTTTTCGCTTAGCAAATTCCAATAAAGTTTAGAGGAGACTCGCCGAACAATGTTGAATTATGTGGAATTTATTTGGCCAGGGCCTTCAGGTAGCCTGCACATAGCTGAATGTCGTCGAGTGAACGAAATAAAACCTACAAAGAACCTATCTGAACAAACAGGGCTTTGGAAGCGAAAGTTTTACGACCTTTTTGTTCGCCCTCACGCTTAATTTTTATCCGTGGTGCACACAATCGGGAGGAAAGAAACAAAAAGCATAACCATTCTCAACTATGCAAAATGCTTTTATTTACAACTCTCTAAATAATCTAAAATTTTTAACATCCAACACACCAGATACTAGTTTGGCTGCAGTGTTTATATATGCGGTTCTTTGAATTAGTTACAACCATTAAAATTAAACAGCTCGCATGCGACCTTTCGTAAGTGCTTTCTATTTTGTAACTACAACAGTTTTTTTTAAACTTAGCTTTAACATTCCATCTATAAACTCTAAGTCTTATTTTTTAATATTTTGGCATGCTCCTTGCATTTTCAGTACGGCTTGAATCTGTGTGAGACACGATTGTGCGGTAGTCTTGGGGGCTCAGTGGGCCTGATCTTGAACTGATCCGGGTGGAACATGGGTAACGAGAAGGATTGATGAGCTCTAAGCAGGTTTGAGTTGTCTGACGTATGATGGCTGGCTGGTGTGATTGGTCTGCTGTATGGTTTATCTTTCACCAGTGGACAGGAGATGCATTCGGCTTGCTTCCAGTGGTCTGAAGGGGATTGGCTCACAAACTGCAGTCTTCTTGAATGCGTGACTCTGCTGGCAGGAAGCCCAAACTGGTTTGACGGGATGCTCTGATAGACCGATGCCACTTTTCTTTCTAATTTTTTCGACTTGGCTCGTCGATTCTGAAACCAATACTGAAAGAAAAAAGAAACATGTTGTAAATACAACTGTGAAAACGAATACCATAAAAATTCAGATTTGGCCTAAAAGCTTCAGAATTCAGCCAAGCCCAAGGATGATTTCACATAAAAGTAACTCTTTTGAAACCCAGGAGCGTCAACAGTCCGTTAACAATCAGTTTAAAAAAGAACAAAATTAAACAAAATCAATTTACAATGTCATATATATATGTAACAAACTGGGATGCGTGAGTCAGTTTCACAAGATATAATACATACTGGTCAGATCGGTCAGAAAACCCAGAATCTGCACGGGTATAGGTAGGAACCTTTCAAGCAGACGAGGGAATATTATAAGCATATGATGAAGTGATACTGACTTGACGTGTGTATCTTTAGAATTTTCAGGCTGTGTTTAATTGATAAACGGAAAGAATTCTTTCAGATTTGTTTACAACTTCCAGTAACACTACAAGTTTAGACGTTTACACATGATTCAATTTAACTCACCTTTACACTTTTGGCCTTGATTCCGAGTTTCTGTACCAGTTCCTCCTCATCGTCACTCATCAAATATGGCCTCCTTCTGAACGCTCGTTCGAGCTCCCAAACTTCATTGGGCGAGAAGGTCGTGCGTTGTCGCTTCTTCCTCGTCGGCTGTTCGGTAGGAATCGGTACTTGTTCGTACTCGCTGTCGCAATCACTGCTGCAACTTGAGAAGTCAGAATAAGGGGTTAACAGTGGACTGGTATCTCTGTGGCTGAGTCTTGGACTTGAACAGTCGGAGTAAGGCGACAATGATGGGCTGGTAGCACTGTGGCATTCTACGAGAAAAGACAGAAAAAAATCATTACAACTGATGGTACCTATCTTTACACTCCTTATCTGAAAACCTGAAGCACTCGAGGACAAAGGAACGAAGCGTGAATCATATTTGGTTTCGCTCTTGCCACGTGACTCTACTCTGACTGTAGTTCAAATTTAAAAAGGCGTGGTGTTACTGTAATCTGTCGTTGGATTTTTCCTGGTCCGAGTAGAACTTATTTTAAGGGATAATAACCTCTTACTAACTGAACGCGAGGGCCGTACTGGGGAATATTGGCCCGAGGTCGTTTTTGTACGGACCTCGCTGCGCTCGGTCCGTACAAAAACGATCGAGGGCCAATATTCCCCAGTACGGTCCCGAGCAAGTGAAGTTAGTAAGTGGTTTATTATATGGCATCATTTTTCGTACGAAACAACACTTCCGGTAGTTCAGTCAAGTCAATTTCCGGCGCGGTATCAAGGAAAGAAGCCAGCGATTTTAACAGGTTTTCGAATCAGTTTGATGATCGTTGCTGTCGATCGGCAGAAACTTGCGTGGCTCTTGAATGAAAACTGCTCTGCTTCTATTATATGTGTCAGTTTTTCGTCGTCCTGTACAACACAAGAAAGTTTTATTTGAAAATACTTCTTCGTTATGGGCAGAGACAATTCGGGAAAAAGAAGAATAATGAAAAGGCCGCGGTAAAACTGGCTCACACACGTGCTTCTCAAACTCTGGAAATTGTGGCAGCGTGTTAGTCATTGTGAACAAAGGAACACTCGAACCAAGAAAAAGACACTGGAAATTATCTCTCCATCAAATACTGCAAGTTGTTTGCTTCAGTGGCTTTAAAGAGAACTTTGTGGATGCTGAGAGCAAATTTTCGTCGCACCTAACAAAGTTGTTTTTAGCGCGAGCTACAGCAAGAGCGGACTTGTGAACACGCTAAAATTATTTTCAAGGATGTACACTACAAGAGCAAAAATCTCGCTGAGGAATCAAGGTACACTGTTAGTTTAATGCACGTACGTGTAGCTTTAATTTGTTCTTGTGGAAAGCGCTGACTGAAGCGATGGCGAATATTAAACTAGACAAGAACGTGATCATCGGGCAGAATGCGTGGACATCATTAATTATTCATGACCGCTGAAGTGGCAAATTTAAGGTGGCTCCATATAGTTTTTCAGCGCGCGAGGAATGGGAACTAAATTGGCACAAGCGCGCGCGTGAGGAGCGCGACAGTCCAAGTCAGATGACATGTGCCAATCAACCTGCCAGGCGAACTTTTCCAAAGTCTGATTGAGGCATCTTTATGGCTTACCTTTTCAAAACCTATCGAGCACATAGCAGTGAAATTATGAAAAGCCTTTAGTTTAATCGCTTTTGTAGCTGACAGTTGCAGTCCTACGATTGTTCTACGATTATAGGACTGGATTGATTGCGATCTTCTAAGTTCAAGCAACACAGAGAGGACTGAATACGTTGCACGAATTATTACGCGCCTTCAAGAATTGTGCGTGAAGAACTTCTCTACGTTCTCAACTTGAAATATCAGTGCTGTCCAGGTCAGCTGTCGAGAATCTCTGGGATGAGAAGCTTAAGTTTGTTTGGATCGAGCCTAAGTGTAAGTAATTCTTTGAAAAAGTACTTTAGTTTTTGCCTTTCTAACAAGCCGTGTATTTTTGTCGGGTAAGTTGTCTCTACGGCCGTTCTCATACGGTTTCAGCAAAATACATCTGACTTGTGAATTTTATTGAGCGATGAATAGATTACACACTTGTAACGAGGTAACAGTTGTCATTGAATTTTGATAGAAGTTGAAACTCAAAAGGACACTTATATTTCAGTGTCTATTTATCAGTCACCAGCAGCTTTTGATCTAAGTTTCACTTGTGTTGACAAGGTGCGACTTCAAAAACTTCGGTGGCCTAAAATAAAACCGAAAATTGAAAAAAGTTCAATTGTACCTCAGCTCAAATACAATTTTTATTATTACGAAAAATTATGCCTAGAATGACGGCATTCAAGGGGATTCAGTGAACGAATAAAGGATGAGTATCGAGTTGACGGCCGGTTCCAAAACAGTCGGCGTTTCGCAGGCGTTCTGTTGACTTGTTGAACCTTGCAGAAAAATAATGTGGTCTTTTTCAAAACATATAATTGCTTGTCGACATTTTTGTTCCCTTTTATCCAACGTCTGCCTTTAAATATAAATTGAAAGCGTATTTATATACTATTTGCTATTCCATGCAGTTAACAAACACGCAAGTAGCCGCTAAGAAACAACGCGGGTCTCGGCGGACAAAATATTGAGCTTACAACATAAAATAAACGAGCTTCCCTGCTTTTCTCGGGTAGCGTACCAAAAGATGTTCTAAGAGCAAACATGACCGCTTTAGATTTTTTCTTGAAGAACGGTTGTAATCAGTTAATGGTAAAAATGAAACTGAAAGTGGTTTAATGATCCCCGTTCTGGAAACTTCAAAGCAAATTTTTTTTTCGGCTTCGTTCGAGTTTTTATATCGCAAATCGGTATAAATTTTCTACCTTTTTGTTTGTTTGTTCGTTTCTTTCTTTATTTTTGCGAATTTTTTGGTCACATGGATCCTTTACAGTAAAGGAAAGCAGTTGTCCAGAAAAATGTTGTTCTTTTGAAAGAAAAGCTGTTCTACCGCTCACCGGCGTGCTGTCCACGCTCGTCCACGCAAAAGGAATCATGAGCATGCGCAACCCCGTAACTTGGAGAATTTTTATTTTGGTAACGTGAAGAAAAAAGGTGGATTTTGAGGCATTTTCAAACGCTAATTGCGCGTGTTCCAGTTGGTGAAATTTTTTTAAAATTGGAACATTTGTAGGATTTTTGTGTTTTTCAGTCATATTAAAGTAAGAGTAATTTTTGTACATGCACTTCTGCATTAATCGTCGAAAACGAAAATTTACTATTCTGGCAAAACTTATGTACAAAATTTCTCAAAGCTTTGCCAGCTAAGACTTCTCAAACGACAACATCTTTACAGCAAAACTAGGGAAAATTCACCGTGTAAAAACCAAGAAATGACATAAAGAAACTGGGTAAGCTTAAAAAATGAGCCAAACAACTGTATTAGTGGTTGCCATGGAAACTGGCCAGGCCCAGAAATTGACTTTTTTGAAAAGTATAAAGGCTAGGCTAGTTGCTTTTGTAGCTTTTTCCTAGTGAAATGTAAAGCGATGTCCTGAAAAAGATCAAAAAAGTTATGTATATTTGTCTGTTGAAACTGATGAGAAACTGTATGGAGCCACCTTAAATGGGAGCGCGCTTTGAAAAGCCCAGAATAAGAGAAGAAAGGGGCTAAATTGGCTCAATAGCGTTGGTAAAATTCGTTTTTCTGATTTCCAGAAGTCATAACTGGAAAATCCACGCGCGGCTTTTTGAAGTGGAATGCTGTATCTGTCATTTTGTCTTTAAACGAATGAGTTTTGCAAAGTTTAAAGACTATCCCTTTACACTTGAAAATGCCAAAAAAACGGGCCTTTTTCGTATGGAGGCCACTTTCAACAGCGATTTTCTTGAAACTTACACCGACTTCCAAATTTCCACGCACGGCAAATGGAAGATTGATCTTTTCTTAACAGAATCCGTTTAAACTTTGAAAATTGGTGAACAAGAACCACTATCCCTTTCAGTTTTAAAATTTTAAGTTTGAATAAGTTCCAAAATGGCGCGTCTTGCCCGGGCGAGCTATTGTTCTGAAGCCCACGACTGAATAACAATGGTTGTCAAGACTATAACAGTACCCTATTCAACAAAACTACTCAGATGTAAAATGTCTCACTAACTAATCAGTTGCCGCGAACTTTGAAACTGATCTCGGTGCACCAGCTGATTTATTTATGTTTAATGTGCCGATCAGACCGCAAGATGAACAAGGAAAACGAAAATTCCCTAATGGATATCGTTTATTAGACAAAATATTTTCTTTTAGCAAAGAGAGAACAGAAAGGAATTCAAAGCCACAAGAAATGGTTTCTGTTCGGTCGCTGTCAGTACGATTGCTAATAGAAAGGCGCACTGATCGCAGTCAGTCTATAAACTAACAAATGTTTGTAAAAGATGCAATCACGGAACCGCTTGTGTGTCGCATATCCTAATGTTCGCTACGATCGCTGACCACGATCGAGTTTTAGATTTTTGGCTCTGTTAGGGAATGTAAACTTACTTACCCAGAAACAAAACATTACAGTGTCTGTCGCTTACGCACTTAAACCACAAACCCGCCACAAACAAGCGAAATGCTGAATTTACTTACGACACAATCATCTCGCTCTCGCAATGATGATTCGACATAACTTTTTTTCTGTTGTAACTTTTGCCCAGACGAAACCACTCTAAAATGCCCATGCAATACCGGATCAAAATGGAAAACCGTTTCCTGAAATGTTCTACGCGAAATATGCGCATATGTCAGTGATATGTTTGATTTTACGAAACAAAAGGTTAAACAATAGCGCGCTCCATTCATTGTTTAGTTTGTCGGCTACTTAATGATAATGAGTATCGCCGTGCGTTTCTGGCAACCAATGAATTAAGTTCTTTCTAAGCGTCTATGAATAATAACGCGCGATATGACAGATCTACAAACTTTCTTGAACTGGAAGTAAATGTCCCGAGAACAATAGGCATTCTGCGCGATGCGTTTGCTTTCGATTTATAGTTGCCGGTGAAAGCCGTTTGCTAGTTGTTTTGCAGTTTTCATTCTTTTTCGCCGTGAGGTTTTCTTGTAAGAAACGTACTCTTTTGTTAATGCTGAATTTTAATAATTATTGTTTAAGTCTTGGCCGATTTACTTGGGTCTTTACAGCTTACAGTCTATAGCCGTACAAAAAACAATAAACAAACACAGTCACTGAAGAACGTTGGCCCAGTCGGTAAACTTAATTGAAGATCGCTTTTTCTAAGCAGACGTGTTTACCTCGTTCATTTGTTTTGTACCAGCTCCAAACCTTTTCTTTTTTTATCTTCTTGCTTTTTCACGGTTTGAATTTTGCTGTAGCGTTAGCACGAAAAAAAAAATATCCAAAAAGGACCGTTTCCATGGTAATGGTCCGTACTGTAAAATCCCTACCGAAGACTAACCAATCAGAACACTCGATTTAGACTGAAGAATTGCTTGCCATATAATAAGACGAGTTAAAGTTGCCTTCAATCAAACAAAACTGTAAATTCTGGTCTAAAACTATAGAAAACTTGAAAACGACAGCAATAACTTTCAAGGGGAACACAGTGGGCCCGAATTAAATAAAAAAGGCTTTAACTGTTTTAAATTTCGTACTCTTAATTTTAGGATTTCATCAACTAATAGAGTTGGTATGAGGTATAACTTAGGTAACGAAGGTCTGTTACTGTCATATTTATACGTGGTCTTCAGAGTACCATGTATGTAACCTAGTTTCGAACTGTTGAAAAAATTTAACTTACTTGAGCTTGTTGAAGTCTGTGTGACGTCATTTTCTAGACCCAGGATACTGCAAATGGAGAAGTCTGTCAGTGACCTGCTGGAGACTGGTGCCAACCTTCTAGCATGCGCAGAACGCACAAGAGAGTCCACAAATAAAACAACTGATTTAAACTGGTTACACTCCATTTCAAATAATCTGATGAACGTCTCACTGTAACCACGTTACACAAACTGATTGAAGAACCCATATGAACCCAAACCTTTTTATACTTTGACTGACAGCAATCAGTCACCGAACAACAAAGCCGGCGGTCCGACAATCAATCTGTATGTCAATCATCGTTGCCGATAACTGGAGAACGCAAGAGCGCGCCGCCCTCTTGGCGGTCACTTTCAAACTTTTAAAGAAACGATTGCAAACTAACAATGCCGACCGAGGAAGACAGTATTCAGTAAAAGTAAAATTCCAAAAGATCACTGCCCGCTGCTTTATGAGGATTAACTGTAAAGTACCGAAAATAGACACGTGCTAGTTTTCGCTTTTCACCTTACCTTCCCCCCGTCACTACCTACTGACAATCTAAAAACTTCAAGTCTTTGCCGTTTGAGCAAAAATAAGGGCGGGTATTTTTTCTTTTTAATTCCAACTGAGATTATTCCAGATTGCAACTTTTGGTGGACAAAGAAGTCCTAACCAACCTGGCGAAATGTGATGGTAAACATTGCTGATATTTTACTGAATTTCAGTCCCTCAAACACTCAAACAAGTTTCTGTCAACTATTAAAGATAGGATCAAGGGTAGGTCCTCTCCTTTTTTGATCTATAGCTTTACAACTTCATTTGTTTTCTGTTAATCCACGTGTTGCGAAATCGATCAAATCAAAGGAAATTCTTAGTTAAGTTTAATAACAATGCGCCAAATATCACAGCTCGTTTTAGCCTGCACTGCAATCGTTTCAACGGATTTCCCTGCACCCCAGCTTTTCGCGCGACGATAAAGCAAAAACAGTCCTACGTGCGGAATTGAAATACCCATGGAAACGCTTGTTACGCACACAACGACTTGTTATTTACTAAAAACATACGCTTACACATAGAGATTATAATTTGTAGCAATTTATTTGCACCGACAAAGAGATTGCGGCGTTAATTTTTCCGAGAACAAGAAAAATAAAATAGATGAATAGAATTCGTGTGCCGCTTAATTTTCGCAGTTAGTCATCAATGGCAAAAGAAATAAAGCGCTTTCGGCATTTTTCATCAAAAGTTAACGAGTTATTACTAACTTACCACGAAGACAAAATTCGTGAAACGTCGGCTTATTTGATATACGAGATAGCGGGGAAAACGATTTTAATTGTTTTTAAACAAACCGGAGTGGAGGAAAATGGTGGTTGATATTTCCCGACGCGCGAAGCTGAGATGAATAATTGTTTTAGTATACACTGTATACCAAACCAGTGGATATCCCGCACAATATAGTTTGTTTTTTTCCTGAGAAATTAGGAAAAACTCGTGCGAAATCTAGAAAGACGACGGGAGGCAAATAGTAGTCTTTGTATTTACCAATTAACGCACTTTGATTAGCTACACTCTTTTTTTTTTTTATAAGAACGCGTGTAATTTGGCTGAGCCTGAGGTGTTCTTATTTTTCAGCCCATACATTTTCTTAAAATTTGGGGCAAATCTCAGCCTCAACTTTGTTATAAATATGGTTCTTATAAAAAAAAAAAAAAAGAGTGTACTCAAACTCGGGATAGTATTTGCTATTCATCTCCCCGCACTGTTCCACTTTTCGCTCGCGAGTTTTAAGTGTAAGTGGGGAAGAAATATTCCACGAGTGCGCTTTTATGCAATCACACTTTTGTAGTGACAGTCGTCAACATATAGCTGCCGTTAAGATTTTGGCTCTTCCCTTAGAGGACAGAAGTTGAAACGGTCGAGAACAATCTTAAGCATCCACGAGACCCAAAGAGTTCTTTTGATTTATATATCGCATTGTTTCTTTGTCTATTTGAAGTCTAGGTCAAGATAGTCAAGAAAAAAAGGTGAGTTAATTTGAAGTAGCCGGTTGGGGGATTAGAATAAAAATACTGCTGACACTTTAGACTACGGTTTCGTGAGTTAAGTATTAAACGCAAATTATTTGGCTTCTAAACAATGAACAACATTGGTATATACCCAAAAAGTGCATAGTGATTGGCTACTCAAACTCAGGATATGGAGTATCTGCTAGTCAAGATCACCTCCAGGCATTGTTCTAGATTATTCTGTTATTCACCTCAGTGTTAGTGAAGGGTGGTAAATATTTACCTCGTCGCTCTGCGGCTCATCAAATATCCACCACTATTCACTTCCACTTCAGTGAATAATTGTTAATTAGAGACCGAAGCAACAAGTATATGAAAAAGTCAAACTTATTATACATGAATAAATTAAACTGCGCACAATGTATACACTCCACCTCCATTATTAAATTTGACAAGATCTACGCAACTTTGACAACCAGATGACATCAAATCTTAAAAAAAACTGTTTTAAACCATGAGGAACTTAGGCCTTGAAAAAAATTCGCAGCATGTATTCATTAAAAGCGATATTTGACGCGAATCATTTCTGTCAGCAATGTAAAGAATTATATCAACACGTGCGTTCGGCATGTGTCCGTGCGGTTATTTAACAGCGTGACATACATTAAGATTATGAGAAAAGCGATCACGTCGTAAAGCAAAAATTATTACAGGAAAGAACGAGCGCAGTTAGCGCAAGTGCGGGAATTTTAAGGTTAGTAAGTCTGATTTTCGGTTAACCTTCTTCTGGCTCTGTCAAATGCCAACAACAGAAAGGGTTTAAGTTGCACGATTTGTCACCATACGCCGCCAGGAAACGAGACCCAAAACAGAACCAGAGAATTATTCAGTCTTGTCACGCCGTTTGTAATGATGTTCGTCGTTTCAGTTTTATGATATATTTTCTTTGCTAGACCGCCACCACAGTCCTTTGTGGCAATCAAAACCGGGTGATTTTAGTAGATTTTCCTGGGCAGGCTGTCAAAACAGAATCATAATTTTGTGTGAGAATTATCTGGCGGGAATTTATTATTTATTTACGTAAGCCTGCAAATTCTCCTCGATGCCTCTTAGAAAGCTGCGCATATTAATTTGCTTTACTAAGGTGCGTTGATTTGTATGTAGGTCGAGCAAAGAACCCGACATCGATCAGTTTTTAGACTAAGGCTATTGATTTGTATGTGAAGAAATGTATGTTAGAGGACGCATGGGACGTGGGGCTTTCATGACTCCGATTATAATTTATTCGAGCTACACTGGTATCATGTATTAACATTCCCCAGCTTTACTGAGTTTTCCTTTTGATATTTTACTTCCTGTATTTCAAGTATAGAAGGTTTTCAACCTAATTATTGTAGCGACATCTTGGGTAATACCAGGTTTTCTTCAAAACATGATATTGCATTTGTGTTTTGCGTGTAACACAACGGTGGCGGGAAATACGTGTTTTTGAAAATCGTTGCGTCTTAACGACGTGACCGATCTACGATGCTATGGAATCGAGACAAAAAGAGACAAGAGGCCCTTGGTAAGTAGCAATCATAATTACGGTTTTGTCCATACCTTGAGAAGAAATATTAGCATCGCGTTCTTTATTCAGATTTCCTTAGATAATATGCTGTACCTGGAAACTTGATCGCTATCATTGCGCTTTAGCTTATTCAGTTTTCCTTGGGTAGAATATACCTGGAAGCGTTAAGTTTAACATCGTGCTTAATCTTATTCTGTCTTCCTTGGGTAGCATATACCTGGAAGAGGAATGTCTAACATCGCGCTTTAGCTTATTCTGTCTTCCTTGGGTAGCAGATACCTGGAAGCGGAATGTCTAACATTGCGCTTTAGCTTATTCTGTCTTCCTTGGGTAGCAGATACCTGGAAGCGGAATGTCTAACATCGCGCTTTAGCTTTATTCTGTCTTCCTTGGGTAGCAGATACCTGGAAGCGGAATGTCTAACATTGCGCTTTAGCTTATTCTGTCTTCCTTGGGTAGCAGATACCTGGAAGCGGAATGTTGTCTAACGTTTTAGCTTATTCTGTCTTCCTTGGGTAGCAGATACCTGGAAGCGGAATGTCTAACATTGCGCTTTAACTTATTCTGTCTTCCCTGGGTAGCAGATACCTGGAAGCGGAATGTATAACATCGCACTTTGGCTTATTCTGTCGTTGCAGCAATCAAAAGCGATCGAGCGATAATAACTGGCTTAAATAGGCGATGTATTGTGTCATCTCGCCTAAGCCTTAGCTTGTAGTGTTTGGTGCTGGAGCAAGGCAAATAATACCCCGAAAAATTAAAATAAATATTTTTCGACATCATGGCTCTGTCGTAATCATTATTACCAGCTTAGCCTATTAAATTAGTAAGCGTAGGATGCGATATTGTTCGCGCTCGTTTTTGCTTTCGCGAGGAAAAATACCGCCAGCTACGCAGGCTACTAAACAAAGTGACTGAGAAGCCAAATTATTTTTATCCGCAATGAATTGTAATAAACATCACTCAGCATTGTCATCTTTTACAGCACACAACTAATTGAAATAACACCTCATCCCATCTTCATGAAGCTACAAGGTGTCAAACCATGGCATAAAGTTACTTATGCAAATTAGCTGAGGGCACATTCAATGTGCCCTCGGCCAATTTGCATAATAGGTTTTGGGCGTCTGGAAGCTCGTCATGCCCTTATAAATCCATTCGCTAAAGTAACGGCTGCTACATATTCATCCAAGGAATGATGGCTTCTCTTGTTTGGTGGCGGGAATTTTGTCATCCACGGCAGCTGACTGCAACGCAGTGACGGTGTACTCAAGGACCCCGTTTCCATGACACAACCATACGGTTCGTATGGTTCTGTATGTTCGTATGGTTTTCGTTTTCCCCTAAACGAGCTCGGTGACCCCCATTTTTTAATACATAACTTCAAATGGCACACGGTCGAGTACAATATATCGCGATTTTAAGAAAAGTTAAAAATTCTGCTTTGCGATATCTTTATTTAAATGCCGAAGAGAACACGTCTTTAGGTACAGCAGGGTATGTACCCACGGGGCAAATTCTGTAATTTTTTTCATATCCTTAATCTCTGTTCAACTAAAATAGTATACAGTGCAAGATAAATGTCTATTTTGTTGAACTGCTCCAATATTTCAATACAAGCAATGACTTTTTAAGGCAGTTATAGTTTTCATTTCTGATTACTAGGGTTTCTCAGGAAAACCTTACGGGTCATATAGTTGCTATCAATGGTTGTCCATGTTGTTGCAAAACAAGCTCGGTGACTCCTATTTTTTATTGCATTTTTGAAATGTTCTAAACATAGTTACCAATTGGACCAAGTCTTAGAAAATTTTAAATATTCCTTCTATTTCGATGGAATCACCTTAAACATACGTTTGCTTGTGATTTCATCTCAAATGTTGTGGCAAATAATTCTTAATTCCTTTTCCTTGACAAATCCGCAACATAACCATTTTTTCCGTGTAAGACACATCTTGGGACCCCCCCCCCCCCCCCCCTCCGTTAGAAATCAATGTTTGGTTGTTAAAGGGCTTTTTTTGGAATAACGAAGAATCCCACTTAAAGAACTTTGAAAGCTAATTTACTCACCAACTTCCTCATCTTTAACTTTCCTTTTGATTCGTCCAGAAACCATATTTACAGCTAGAATTTTTGCTCTCTCTGCTGTTAGCACTTAACTACTAAGTGGATGATATGTCGACGTTGAGGAAACAGCATGATTTGTTAACGCACGCGCGTGCTTTCATCTTTTATTGCTGTCCACGCGCGAGTCGGTGGGCATTAGGAACAATACAACTGTCAATCAACACACCAGGGAAAATTCACACTTCACAGTCGTAAATATAAACATACGCACAACGAATTTAATTTTTATAAGAACCTGCTGCTATTAATGAAGTACTGTTGAATCAAGTCTGTAATCAGCTGCTGTGTCAGATTTAATTTGTTAGAAAATGAGAGACCCTGGACAATACTGTCGACCAGATAAAAAATCCTCTCCCTTGTTTCGTCTCATTTAGTTTTAAAATTCTTTCTAAATACTAGTTATAATTTAACAAGTCTGCAAAATATCAATTAGAGGGTTAAATGTTTTGAGTTAGTTACTGTTCCCAGTAAAGGCTTATAGTGTGCGTCAGAACACTTTGCTACGTTAAGAAATGGTAAAAACTCCCAAATAGAAACCTTGTTCACTAAGGTGAAATTAAATTGTGAAATGTATTTGTGAGAGTTCGTATTGATTTCAAATTTAATCATCGGTTTAGTGAACTTTTTTACGCGACATTTTCTCACCTTAACCGTAAACAATGGCTGATTAGGCTTATGACGAATTAGATGCATGGCCGTGACTCATCTTTTGTCTTGATCAGAGGTGTGATGTTATCAAGTGCAACTCATTTCATTTTTGATAAATGTTGATAAAGCAAAAAAAGAGATAGCGTCTTTCCACAGCGTTCCTACTTTTTGACAAGTTCGTAAAAGGAAAGTGAGACGGACAGTCGCGCGAGATGCATTTAGCTTAGTTCAAAAAAAAAATGATTTAAACTCCCAAAATAGCAAAGTTGTATACTGAGCTGAAATGAAATCGTGAAATGTATTTTTCTGGGATTGTATTGATCTCAAATTTCTTTTACTCATCTTTTGTCTTGACCAAAGGTGTGATGTTATCAGGCGCAACTCATTCCACTTTTGATAACTTTTGATGAAGTAAAAATAAGATAGCTTCTCTTTACAGCGTTCCTACTTCTTGACAAGTTCGTAATAGGAGAATGAGACGGACAGTCGCGCGAGATACACCAAGAGAGTATCTACTGAGACGCGGTATGGCACTTATTTCAAAATCCCAGAAAACAAGACAAAGGAGCTATGAAAAGCAATCAATGAGTTTTTCAGAGTATTCAGAACCTAAATGAGCAGTGCACACATTCGGGAGGAAGTAAATATAAAACATAACCATTCTCAATTACGCAAAATGCTTTTATTTACAACTCTCTAAACGATTTATAATTTTTAACAGTCAACAGTTTGGCTTTTATATATATGGTTCTTCGAATGAGTAATACAGCAATCAAATTAAGCAGCTCGCATGCGACCTTTGCGTGTTGGTGCTTTCTATTTTATAACTGATTTCTATACCTGTTTTGTTTAAAACTTATAAGTACATAAATGGTCTTCTAAAATCAGTGATACACTTCAAGACCTTAAATATTCCATCTGTAAACTCTAAGTCTTATTTTCTAACGGTTTTCGCATGCTCCTTGCTTGTTCAGTACGGCGTGAATCTGTGTGAGACACGATTGTGCGGTAGTCTTGCGGGCTTAGTGGGCCTGATCCTGAACTGATCCGGGTGGAACATGGGTAACGAGAAGGATTGATGGGCTCTAAGCAGGTTTGAGTTGTCTGACGTGTGACGGCTGGCTGGTGTGATTGGTCTGCTGTATGGTTGATCTTTCACCAGTGGACAGGAGATGCATTCGGCTTGCTTCCAGTGGTCTGAAGGGGATTGGCTCACAAACTGCAGTCTTCTTGAATGCGTGACTCTGCTGACAGGAATCCCAAACTGGTTTGACGGAATGCTCTGATAGACCAACGCCACTTTTCTTTCTAATTTTTTCGACTTGGCTCGTCGATTCTGAAACCAGTACTGAAAGAAACATGTTGTAAATACAACTGTGAAATGAATACCATAAAAATTCAGATTTGGCTTAAAAGCTTCAGAATTCAGCCAAGCCCAAGGATGATTTCACTCTTTCGAAAACCTGGAGCGTCCACAGACCGTTAACAATCAGTTTAAAAAGAACAAAATTAAACAAAATCAATTTACAATGTAATATAATATATGTAACAAACTGGGATGCGTTAGTCAGTTTCACAAGATATAATAAATACTTGTCAGATCGGTCAGAAAATCCAGAATCTCCATGGGTACAGGTGGGAAAATTCAAGCAGACGAGTGAATATTATCAGCAAATGATGGAGTGATACTGACTTGACGTGTTTATCTTTAGAATTTTTAGGCTGTGTTTAATTGATAAACGGAAAGAATTCCTTCAGATTGTTCGTTTACAACTTCCAGTAACAGTACAACTTTAGACGTTTACACATGATTCAATTTAACTCACCTTCACACTTTTGACCGTGATTCCGAGTTTCTCTACCAGTTCCTTCTCATCGTCACTCATCAAATATGGCCGCCTTCTGAACGCTCGTTCCAGCTCCCAAACTTCATTGGGCGAGAAGGTCGTGCGCTGTCGCTTCTTCCTCGTCGACTGTTCGGTAGGAATCGGTACTTGTTCGTGCTCGCTGTCGCAATCACTGCTGGAACTTGAGATGTCAGAATAAGGGGTTAACGGTGGACTGATATCTCTGTGGCTGAGACTTGGACTTGAACAGTCGGAGTAAGGCGACAATGATGGGCTGGTAGCACTGTGGCATTCTACGAGAAAAGACAGAAAAAAATCATTACAACTGATGGTACCTATCTTTACACTCCTTATCTGAAAACCTGTAGCACTCGAGGACAAAGGAACGAAGCGTGAATCATATTTGGTTTCGCTGGTGCCATATGACTCTACTCTGACTGTAGTTCAAATTTAAAAAGGCGTGGTGTTACTGTAATCTGTCGTTCGATTTTTCCTGGTCCGACCAAAACTAATTTTAAGCGAAAAGACGAGTTAAAGTTGCCTTCAATCAAACAAAACTGTAAATTCTGGTCTAAAACTATAGAAAACTTGAAAACGACAGCAATAACTTTCAAGAGGAACACAGTGGGCCCGTATTAAATAAAGAAGGCTATAACTGTTTTAAATTTCGTAGTCTTAATTTAGGATTTCATCAACTAATAGAGATGGTATGAGGTATAACTTAGGTAACGAACGTCTGTTACTGTCATATTTATACGTGATCTTTAGAGTACCATGTATGTAACCTAGTTTCGAACTGTTGAAAAAGTTTAACTTACTTGAGCTTGTTGAAGTCTGTGTGATGTCATTTTCTAGACCCAGGATACTGCAAATGGAGAAGTCTATCAGTGACTTGCTGGAGACTGGTGCCAACCTTCTAGCATGCGCAGAACGCACAAGAGAGTCCACAAATGAAACAACTGATTTGAACTGATTACACTCCATTTCAAATAATCTGATGAACTTGTCACTGTAAGCACGTTACACAAACTGATTGAAGAACCCATATGAACCCAAACCTTTTTTATACTTTGACCGACAGCAATCAGTCACTGAACAACAAAGCCGGCGGTCCAACAATCATTCTATGTGTCAATCATCGTTGCCGATAACTGGAGAACGCAAGAGCGCGCTGCCCTCTTGGCGGTCAGTTTCAAACTTTTAAAGAAATGATTGCAAACTAACAATACCGACCGAGGAAGACAGTATTCAGTAAAAGTAAAATTTCAAAAGATCACTGCCCGCTGCTTTATTAGGATTAACTGTGAAGTACCGAAAATAGACACGTGCTAGTTTTGGGTTTTCACCTTACCTTCCGCCGTCACTACCTACCGGCAATCTAAAAACTTGAAATCTTTGCCGTGTAAGCAAAAATAAGGGCGGATATTTTTTCTTTTTAATTCCAGCTGAAATTATTCATGATCGCAACTTTTGTTGGACAAAGAAGTCCTAACGAACGAGGCGAACTTTTAAAGCTAATTTACTCACCAACTTCCTCATCTCTAACTTTCCTTTTGATTCCTCCAGAAACCGTATTTACAGCTTGACTCTTTGGTCTCTCTACTGCTAGCACTTAACTGAGTAGATGGTATGTCGACGTTGAGCTAAAAGCACGAATTGTGAACGCACGCGAGTGCTTTCACCTTTTATTGCTGTCCATACGCGAGTGGGTGGGCATAAGAAACAATACAACTGTCAATTAACACACCAGGGAAAAGTCACACTGGAAAGTCGTAAATATAAACATACACATCATGAATTTAATTATCATAAGAACCTGTTGTTATTAATGAAGTAGTGTTGAATCGAGTCTGTAATCAACTGCTGCGTCTATTTTTGTTAGAAAATGAAAGAGGCTGGACAGTAATGCTGACCAGATAGTAAAACCTCTGCCTTGTTTCTTTTAGTTTTAGTTTTAAAATAGTCAACCTCTTTCTAAATGCTATTTGTAGTACAGCAAGTCTGAAAAGTATCAATATAAAGAGTTAACGTTTTTGTTCAGCTTCCGCTTTCGTAATTTCATAAATGTGTCCTGAAGTATCAGACTTTGAGCGCTCCGCTCAACACTCTCACTATTTCAAAATTATCAATAAACTGTGTTTTAGTTTATAAACTATTGAAAACCAATGATTTCTACTCAATACCTTCCATTTTAATGGTCACACGCTAGAGTTTCATCCTGACTCAAACATTACAATTCGTCATAAAAAAAACCTTAGGGTATGACTGTAGCCGTGAAATAGTTTAAACTCAATATTAATAAAGTTGTTTACTATAAAGGGTTTAAGTAAACATATTA
Source organism: Siderastrea siderea (assembly GCA_964030785.1). Lineage (NCBI taxonomy): Eukaryota > Metazoa > Cnidaria > Anthozoa > Scleractinia > Rhizangiidae > Siderastrea > Siderastrea siderea. The sequence goes on along the minus strand of OZ034977.1, from coordinate 9,387,264 downwards.
ACATTCAGATGCAATATGCTACACCTTCTAAGAATAGAATAGTAAACGACAACGTTAGTTTGTTTACCCATCAAACGCCTTTTAAGGGCTTTTTTTTTTTACAAAAGCGACAAGGTGCGTGTCAACTCAGACATATGTGAGTCTTGAGTAACAACATTTGGAGAAAGATTTTAAAAAGATTCTAAATTTACCCACTAAACCGAAATTAAATTGTTGAATATATTTATCACAGATTGCCTTGATCTGTAGTCTCCTATGCAGCCGTTTTTAGTGGCGTCACGCAACACTCCCCCCCACAAACGGCTGCTGAAAACTGAACCGCATTCCTTTCCCTTTGTGTTTGCGGTAAATCGAAACAGCCAATCACGTCTCGGCAAGTTGACAATGACGTTAATTTTCGGGCGAAAAAAGAGGCCGGGGGTTTTCCGGTGATGTGCCAGACATCTTAGCTAATGATTCCGTTTCGGGTGGCTGAAACACCGGAGAAATTTCTAGAAAGCGGTTCAAAGTGTTATACGTGTTCTTCACTTTGTACGGTGAATGAAAAAATCTTTATTTTCGGGAAAAATGTTGCAAATTTTGCAGAAATTATCCAGTCCGCTTCAAATATCAATATTAACTGCTCCGATAACTCTGATTTGTTTATTTGCAAGCGTGTTTGCTATATTATAAGCAGGGCTGGTGATAATTTACAAGAAGTCAAACAGGAAATCGAGGAGGCCTTCAAAGCCAGAGAGAAACCGAGAGCTAAACGGCTGCTGCGATCTGAAGATGGAAAGCCCGACGAAGCACTGCTTCTCGTCAGTCCTGGAAACCCTTGAGCGAAAGGTTTGAAATCGCTGCGATTCGGAACAGAAGCTAGCACTCTACCACTTGTACTTCTTCTGATTCTAACAGTCAGCCCTTGTCTGATTTTGCGAGGCCTCTTGTGTACTTTCCTGGTCTGTTATCGCCAATTGGAAATCATCCGTATCGTCTCGTGTTGAATGCCTTCCCAAATCAACATCTTGATTTGCGTTTGTCACGTACACGTGAGTCACCGATAAAACACAAGCTGTGATTGGACGAGTCTCCCAACAGAGCATTTGGCGCGCGATGGTTCTGAATTCTAGAACCAGAGCTGTGATTGGCTTAAGGTCGGGAAAGGAATGTCGTTCGGTTTTCAGCAGCCGTTTGTGGGGGGAGCGTTGCGTGACGCCACTAAAAACGGCTGCGTGGGAGACTACTTGATCTGAAATTCAATCACAGATTCAGGGAACTTTTTTCATTTGACATTTTCTCACCTTTAACGTAAACATTAGGCTTATGACGAATTAGATGCACGGTACTTTTACTCATCTTTTGCATTGATCAGAGGTATGATATTATCAGGTGCAACTCATTTCACTTTTGGCAAACTAAAAAATGTTTGTCTTTTTAAAGGGTTCTGAAATTTTGGCAAGTTTGTGACAAAGGAACGAGATGGAAAAAGCGCGCGAGATACCAAGAGGGTGTTTAGTGCGACGCAGTAGCTAGGTGCTTATTTCAAAGACTCCTTAGAAAGGAGCTGTTAAAACCAATCTATGAAAGCTTTAAGGGTATTAGTCCTAAATGAGCAGCGTAAATGCTGACATCTGTTACCAAATATAAAGTATTTCCTTTGCTTTGAACAGCAGTAGCACAACAAAATCAGAAGGCAAACATCGGTCCATCATTTTATAGTTAGGCGCCACTCAACAATTCGGGTTCACCACCGTTCAGCATTGTTGAATTCAACATAATTCATTTGACCGTCTTGTTACTGACGTTATTAAATTATGGTGGAAAGTGCTGAAGAAAATTTTGATCAAATATTTTGTTCAACATCATTTTTTAATGATTGAGATTGAGATTGTTAAAACAATCTCTTTGTTATCAGGTGTGCCGACAATGTTGGATTTGTTTGGCCGGCTGGCGCGATTGTCCAAGATTGTTGAACTTACTCACGCGCAATAGTACCGTTAAACACCATTTGGGTGGACAAACGAATTCAGAATGTTCAATTTCAAAAACAAACCTACTTAGAAGTTACTAAAACCTACAAGAAGCTTAATCCATGCAAATCGAAAAAGAAGGGCTTCGAAAACGAAAATATTCAATCTTCCTGCTAGCGCTAACGCTGGCTTAAATTTTTCCTTGATGCACACAATCGAAAGGAAACGAACATAACACACAGCCTTTCTCAGCTATACAAAATGCTTTTATTTACAACTCTCTAAATGATCTAATAATTTTTGACAGTCAAACCCACGAATTACTAGTTTGGCTTTCTACGTATAGCTCTTCAAACGAGTTACAGCCATTTATTGCACAGCTCGCATGCGATCTTTGGTGATTGGTGGTTGTATATTGGTTTTGTTTTAAACTTGTATTTTTTTAACACGTGGTGCACACAATTGCGAGGAAACGAATATAAAACATAACCATTCTCAACTATGGAAAATGCTTTTATTTACAACTCTCTAAACGATCTATAATGTTTAACAGTCAACACACGAGATACTAGTTTGGCTTTTATGACTTCCAGTTTTTATACATACCGCTCTTCGAATGAGTTACAGCCATTAAATTAAAAAGCGTGCATACGACCTTCGGTGAGTGCTTTCTATTTTGTAACTGCCTTATACATCACTTTTGTTTAAAACGTTGGCTTCATTTATACATGAAAAGTCTTCTATAATCGTACACTTCAAGACCTTAAACATTCCATCTATAAACTCTAAGTCTTATTTTCTAATTCTTTGGCATGCTCCTTGCATTTTCAGTACGGCTTGAATCTGTGTGAGACACGATTGTACGGTAGTCTTGCGGGTTCAGTGGGCCTGATCTTGAACTGATCCGGGTGGAACATGGGTAACGAAAAGGATTGATGGGCTCTAAGCAGGTTTGAGTTGACTGACGTGTGACGGCTGGCTGGTGTGATTGGTCTGCTGTATGGTTCATCTTTCACAAGTGGACAGGAGATGCATTCGGCTTGCTTCCAGTGGTCTGAAGGGGATTGGCTCACAAACTGCAGTCTTCTTGAATGCTTGACTCTGCTGGCAGCAAGCCCAAACTGGTTTGGCGGGATGCTCTGATAGACCGACGCCACTTTTCTTTCTAATTTTTTCGACTTGGCTCGTCGATTCTGAAACCAGTACTGAAAGAAAAAAGAAACATGTTGGAAATACAACTGTGAAAATGAATACCATAAAAATTCAGATTTGGCCTAAAAGCTTCAGAATTCAGCCAAGCCCAATGATGATTTCACATAAAAGTAACTTTTTCGAAACTCGGGAGCATCAACCGTCCGTTAACAATCAGTTTAGAAAAGAACAAAATTAAACAAAATCAATTTACAATACAACATATATGTAACAAACTGAGATGCGTTAGTCAGTTTCGCAAGATATAATAAATACTGGTCAGATCGGTCAGAAAACCCAGAATCTGCATGGGTACAGGTAGGAACCTTTCAACCAGACGAGTGAATATTATCAGCATATGATGAAGTGATACTGACTTGACGTGTATATATCTTTAGACATTTTAGGCTGTGTTTAATTGGCAAACAGAATGAATTCTTTCAGATTGTTCGTTTACAACTTCCAGTAACACTACAAGTTTAGACGCTTACACATGATTCAATTTAACTCACCTTCACACTTTTGGCCGTGATTCCGAGTTTCTCTACCAGTTCCTCCTCATCGTCACTCATCAAATATGGCCGCCTTCCAGTAAACGCTCGTTCCAACTCCAAAACTTCATTGGGCGAGAAGGTCGTGTGCTATCGCTTCTTCTTCGTCGGCTGTTCGGTAGGAATCGGTACTTGTTCGTGCTCGCTGTCGCAATCACTGCTGGAACTTGAGATGTCAGAATAAGGGGTTAACGGTGGACTGATATCTCTGTGCCTGGGTCTTGGACTTGAACAGTCGGAGTAAGGCGACAATGATGGGCTGGCATGACTGTGGCATTCTACGAGAAAAGAGAGAAAAAAATTATTACAACTGATGGTACCTATCTTTACACTCCTTATCTGAAAACCTGAAGCACTCGAGGACAAAGGAACGAAGCGTGAATCATATTTGGTTTCGCTCGTGCCACATGACTCTACTCTGACTGTAGTCCCAATTTAAACAAGTCGTGGTGTTACTGTAATCTGTCGCTGGATTTTTCCTGGTCCGAGTAAAACTAATTTTAAGGGATAAGACGAGTTAAAGTTGCCTTCAATCAAACAAAACTGTAAATTCTGGTCTGAAACTATAGAAAACTTGAAAACGACAGCAATAACTTTCATGGGGAACTCAGTGGGCCAGAATTAAATAAGGAAGGCTATAACTGTTTTAAATTTCGTCCTCTTGATTTTAGGATTTCATCAACTAATAGAGTTGGTATGAGGTATAAAAGGTCTGTTACTGTCATATTTATACGTGATCTTCAGAGTACCATGTATATAACCTAGTTTCGAACTGTTGAAAAAGTTTAACTTACCAGAGCTTGTTGAAGTCTGTGTGACGTCATTTTCTAGACCCAGGATACTGCAAATGGAGAAGTCAGTCAGTGACTTGTTGGAGACTGGTACCAACCTTCTAGCATGCGCAGAACGCACAAGAGAGTCCACAAATAAAACAACTGATTTACACTGATTACACTCCATTTCAAATAATCTGATGAACTTGTCACTGTAACCACGTTACACAAACTGATTGAAGAACCCATATGAACCCAAACATTGTTTATACTTTGACTGACAGCTATCAATCACCGAACAACAAAACCGGCGGTCCAAGAATCAATCTATGTGTCAACTATCGTTGCCGATAACTGGAGAACGCAAAAGCGCGCCGTCCTCTTAGCGGTGAGTTTCAAACTTTTAAAGAGACGATTGCAAGCTTACAATGCCGACCGAGAAAGGCAGTATTCAGTAAAAGTAAAATTCCGAAAAATCACTGCCCGCTACTTTCAAAGTATTAACTGGTGAAGTACAGAAATTGGACACGTGCTAGTTTTGGCTTTTTGCCTTACCTTCCCCCGTCACTACCTATCCACAATCTAAAAACTTGAATTTTTTGTCGTGTAAGCAAAAGTAAGCGCAGATATTTTTTTTCTTTTTAATTCCGACTGAAATTATTCCGGATTGCAACTTTTGGTGGACAAGGAAGTCCTAACGAACGAGGCCAAATGTGATGGTAAACATTGCTCTTATTTTACTGAATTTCAGTCCCTCAAACACTCAAACAAGTTTCTGTCAACTATTAAAGATAGGATCAAGTGTCGGTCCTCTCCTTTTTTGATCTATAGCTTTACTAGAAATACGTGACTCGCAGAACCTCGCGAAGCTCAGGCACGGGTGCACCACAAAATTGAGCGATCGGTGGTGGGGAGGGGATAGAATTTTGCTTTAACTGGAGGTGTGGATGGGTGGCCACAATGGTCCCCAATTGGGAGTTAAGATCGACATTCTGGTTCCCATTCGCTTCCATGTAACTTGCATCCAATCCTCTGTCATGTATACGAAAATACGTTCAGTCCCTCCCCTCCCCCCCCCCCCCACACCTCTCTTCATTCTGACGTAAGGTAAATTGCTCTCTAGAGAGGACGTATAGTATTGCTGTGGACCTGTTGTCCAAGACAATATGTGTGGTGTTTCTGTTTATTTTGCCGGTTGGGTGAGAGTAGGTTATCAGAAATGCAGTTCAATCTCCAACATCAACCCGGCCATTTCCTTTGGATCCTGTTGTACAGTTTTTTTCTATTTACTGGGCATTGACAAGTGTCAATAGCTAAAACAATACATTATTTCCCTTGACTGGTAGAGATACTGTACCAGGAGTCTCTTACTGCTGAAGAGTGATATGGTGCATTAAAAGAATTATCCATTTTTACCCAAAAATTGAAATGAGAATGATACAGAATAATGGCAAGCAAAGCACGGAGTTTCATATTGATGTTGTAGCATGTTTATTCATTCCCCCAACATACTATAGAAATTGGATTAGATAATTGTCACAATAATATAAGACATTAACCCTTGAAGCCCCAGTGACCAGCATCTCCCTACAATAACAATGCTTTAATTAGGTCATCAGAATTAAGGAAGTGATCTCCAAACATGAACAGTGTTAATGTCAGTAGAAAGAAGTTCTCTGCACTAGTACTACAAGAAATGTATGAAGAACAGTAAGGAGGATTTGCAGGTTTACATTGGGGCTTAGGGAGGTCAATTGGTGTGAAAAGCAAGAGTAGCTAATTAAGGGAAAGGGTGAGTGTAGATTATAGCATGTGAAACCTTCAGAAGTAAGACAAACTTTCACATAGACAAATCATGTTGAAGGTGATCAGGATCTCAATTCCCATGAATTTGGTGCTTGTTTGTGCACTGCGAGGAGGGCTGTGATGCTGGTCACTGTATGTAGCATGAAATTATTATCAATAATTAATTTTAAGCAGTAATGTTTGTTTCACATCAAATACATGCAGGTATGTACCTATCCCCGCTACACATTTTAAAGTGGTAATTGTCAGGCAGAGCAATACTTGTAAGTGCATTTCCAAACCAAATTGTGAACAGAAATTGTCCTTACTGATCCATCTGAATATTGTTTTTTTTACTATTAACAGGGTCAAATTATATCCATAACGGAAAACATAAACTTTTATAAATTCCTACTGATCCAATATGAATTATTTCTTTCAAATATTTTTTCGGGAACGTCCTAAACTTAAAATTTAAATTCTTTTTAGTGCTCATACACAAATATGCAAGTTGTTTGGGGAAATGAAACCTGTTTTGTGAATAATTTCATTTCTCTTCTGTAATCTGTAATTTTGATCATACTTGGAAAAATAATTATACGTTAATAATAATTACTGGTACATCAAAAGTAAAGATAATGGTAGAGAGAGGAAATGATTTTGAGCCAACCTGTTCAGTCACCGTCCGTTGGAAAGGTATATTTCTAGCAAAAGTATTTTGATGATCGTGTGTTTTTTTCCCGCCTCTTGTTGCTTCTATAACAAAATCATTTTGTCGAAGCACTTCTTGTCCGTGTCACCGGTCCTGATCGGTTTCAGCACACATTTTCTCGAAGAGTTTGTAGCCACTGAGTTCATTCTTGCCGGTATTATTCAATTGGTATGACTGAGTTATAATATTCAAAGACCTTGTATCGATTCTCGCGTTGTTGGGGAATTTCGTTTTGTCTCAGCGCTGTGCTATCAAGCTAAATTTAAGCTACGTTATGTATGTTCCAAGATTTCTCGCCTGTGATATTCCAGTCTCCTGTTTGTGTCGTGCTGATGGCTTTAGTCTTCGCTACTGCTATTATCGGAAAACGATGTTCTATGTCGTCGACTCTTTCGCCTTCGTTGTTCGCGCTGAATTTCCACTCGCGTTCACGCTGAGTTTCAGTTGTAAATCTCCCCCAGAATGGATTTTCAGCCACTTGTTAAATCAGGCGTTGCTTGCTTGTTCACAGACGATGAATAAACATATCAGCACCCAAATGAACGCAGCGAAGCAAGCAAGAAATGAAGAAACACGCCGAAGAAACATGAGAGTGCACAACTGTCAGCGGTCGCGATTTGGTTTTGTTGCTAGGCAACTGTGCGGACACCATCGAAATATATATGGGCAGATCGAGATTTGACCGCCCTAAGCGATCCTCGCGCGAACCCCACGCGACAAATTTATAAACCTCGCTACGTTCGGAGGGCCTTCGGCCCTCCTCGCTTCGCGAGGAACAACTTCATTTGTTTTCTGTTAATCCACGTGTTACAAAATCGATGAAATCAAGGGAAATTCTTAGTTAAGTTTAATAACAAGGCGCCAAATATCACAGTTCGTTTTAGCCTGCATTGCGATCATTTCAGTGGATTTCCCTGCACCCCAGCTTTTCGCGCGACGAAAAACCAAACAAAACTCCTACGTGCAGAATTGAAATACCGATGGAAACGCTCGTTACGCACACAACGACTTGTTATTTACTAAACACATGTGCTTACACAGACGTTATAACTTGTAGCAAATTATTTGCACCGACAAAGAGATTGCGGCGTTCATTTTGCTGATAAAAAGAAAAAAGAAAAGAGACAAATAGAATTCACGTGCCGCTTAATTTGCGCAGTTGATTGTTAATGGCAAAAGAAATAAAAAAAACATATCGTAAAATTCAGAATTTAAGCCCCTATCAAACAAGCTTAGCAGTGGCAAATGCAACTGATGTATAAGCCCGTAGTCTGATAGAGTTTACGGTTTTAAGCTGATTTAAGATCTAAGTTTGACATTGTTTCATACTGTTTTGTCAATACCAACCCTTTTTAAAGTCCTCACCAATAATAACCCGCCGAAGACGACCCCATCCCACAAGAACAACCACCACACATACAAAAAATACGCCCTCAAAAATTTCCTTTGAAGGAATATACGCTGAGGTCTTATATTCCCAATTATACCCTGTTCGCCTAAAACGGATGATAAACCTGATATTGGATTCTTTTGACCAATGCGTCAGACGATTATGTTGCAATTGAACAGTGTTGGAAAGCCATGCCAAACGAATTTAGCATGTTGAATTAACAATATTAATGGCAACGTTGAATTCTTTTGGCTTTTTCGCTTAGCAAATTGCAATAAAGTTTAGAGGAGACTCGCCAAACAATGTTGAATTACGTGGAATTTGTTTGGCCAGGGTCCTCAGTTAGCCTGCACATAGCTGAATGTCGTCGAGTGAACGAAATAAAACCTACAAGGAACTTGTCTGAACAAACAGGGCTTTGGAAGCGAAAGTTTTACGACCTTTTTGTTCGCCCTCACGCTTAATTTTTTTCCGTGGTGCACACAATCGGGAGGAAATAAACACAAAACATAACCATTCTCAACTATGCAAAATGCTTTTATTTACAACTCTCTAAATAATCTAAAATTCTTAACATCCAACATGCACACCAGATACTAGTTTGGCTGTTTGTATATGCGGTTCTTCGAATAAGTTACAACCATTAAAATTAAACAGCTCGCATGCGACCTTTGGTAAGTGCTTTCTATTTTGTAAGTACATCAGTTTTGTTTAAAACTTAGCTTTATTAATACATGAAAAGTCTTCTATAATCGTACATTTGAAGACCTTAAACATTCCGTCTATAAACTCTAAGTCTTATTTTCTAATTGTTTGGCATGCTCCTTGCATTTTTAGTACGGCTTGAATCTGTGTGAGACACGATTGTGCGGTAGTCTTGCGGGCTCAGTGCGTCTGATCTTGAACTGATCCGGGTGGAACATTGGTAACGAGAAGGAATGATGGGCTCTGAGCAGGTTTGAGTTGACTGACGTGTAACGGCTGGCTGGTGTGATTGGTCTGCTGTATGGTTGATCTTTCACCAGTGGACAGGAGATGCATTCGGCTTGCTTCCAGTGGTCTGAAGGGGATTGGCTCACAAACTGCAGTCTTCTTGAATGTGTGACTCTGCTGGCAGGAAGCCCAAACTGGTTTGACGGGATGTTCTGATAGACCGACGCCACTTTTCTTTCTAATTTTTTCGACTTGGCTCGTCGATTCTGAAACCAATACTGAAAGAAAAAAGAAACATGTTGTAAATACAACTGTGAAAATAATTACCATAAAATTTCAGATTTGGCCTAAAAGCTTCAGAATTCAGCCAAGCCCAAGGATCATTTCACATAAAAGTAACTCTTTCGAAACCCAGGAGCGTCAACAGTCCGTTAAAATCAGTTTAAAAAAGAACAAACTTAAACAAAATAAATTTACAAAACAAACAAAATCAATTTGCGTTAGTCAGTTTCACAAGATATGTACTGAACACTGGTAAGATTGGTCAGAAGACCCAGAATCTGCATGGGTACAGGTAGGAACCTTTCAAGCAGACGAGAGAATATTATCAGCATATTATCAACAGTCGGAGTAAGGCGACAATGATGGGCTGGTATGACTGTGGCATTCTACGAGAAAAGAGAGGAAAAATCATTACAACTGATGCTACCTACCTTTACACCCCTTATCTGAAAACCTGAAGCACTCGAGAACAAAGGAACGAAGTGTGAATCATATTTGGTTTCGCTCGTGCCACGTGACTCTACTGTGAGTGTAGTTCAATTTAAAAAGACGTGGTGTTACTGTAATCTGTCGTTGGATTTTCCTGGTCCGGGTAGAACTAATTTTAAGGGATAAGACGAGTTAAAGTTGCTTTCAATCAAACAAAACTGTAACTTCTGGTCTAAAACTATAGAAAACTTTCAAGGGGAGCACAGTGGGCCCGAATTAAATAAAGAAGGCTATACCTGTTTTAAATTTCGTACTTTTAATTTTAGGATTTCATCAACTAATAGCGTTGGTATAAGGTATAACTTAGGTAACGAAGGTCTGTTACTGTCATATTTATACGTTATCTTCAGAGTCCCATGTATGTAACCTAGTTTCGAACTGTTGAAAAAGTTTAACTTACCAGAGCTTGTTGGAGCCTGTGTGACGTCATTTGCTAGACCCAGGATACTGCAAATGGAGAAGTCTGCCAGTGACTTGCTGGAGACTGGTGCCAACCTTCTAGCATGCGCAGAACGCACAAGAGAGTCCACAAATGAAACAACTGATTTAAACTGGTTACACTCCATTTCAAATAATCTGATGAACTTGTCACTGTAACCACGTTACACAAACTGATTGAAGAACTCATATGAACCCAAACCTTATTTATACTTTGACTAACAGCAATCAGTCACCGAACAACAAAGCTGGCGGTCCGACAATCAATCCGTATGTCAATCATCGTTGCCGATAACTGGAGAACGCAAGAGCGCGCCGCACTCTTGGCGGTCACTTTCAAACTTTTAAAGAAACGATTGCAAACTAAGAATGCCGACCAAGGAAGACAGTATTCAGTAAAAGCAAAATTTCAAAAGACCACTGCCCGCTGCTTTATGAGGATTAACTGTGAACTACCGAAAATAGACACGTGCTACTTTTTTTTTTCGCCTTACCTTCCCCCGTCACTACCTACCCGCAATGTAAACACTTGAAATCTTTGCCGTGTAAGCAAAAATAAGGGCAGATATTATTTCTTTTTGCTGATAACTTAAATAAAGAAGGATGAAATTATTCCAGATTGCAACTTTTGTTGGACAAAGAAGTCCTAACGAACGAGGCGAAATGTGATGGTAAACGTTGCTCATATTTTACTGAATTTCAGTCCCTCATACACTCAAACAAGTTTCTGTCAACTATTAAAGATAGGATCAAGGGTAGGTCCTCTCCTTTTTTGATCTATAGCTTTACAACTTCATTTGTTTTCTGTTAATCCACGTGTTGCCAAATCGATAAAATCAAAAAAATCCCTTTGAACGAATATACGCTGAGGTCTTAAATTCGCAAATATACCCTGCTCGCCTAAAACGGATGATAAAGCTGATATTGGATTCTTTTGACCAATGCGTAAGGCGATATTGAATTATGTTGCAGTTGAACAGTGTTGGACAGCCTTGCCAAACGAATTCAGCACGTGAATTAACAATATTAATGGCAACGTTGAATTCTCTTCGCTTTTTCGCTTAGCAAATTGCAATAAAGTTTAGAGGAGACTCGCCAAACAATGTTGAATTATGTGGAATTTGTCTGGCCGGGGTCTTCAGTTAGCCTGCACATAGCTGAATGTCGTCGAGTGAACGACATTCAGCGAACTGGAGAACGCAAAAGCGCACCGCCCTCTTGGCGGTCACTTTCAAACTTTTAAAGAAACGATTGCAAACTTACAATGCCGACCGAGGAAGAAAGTATTCAGTAAAAGTAAAATTCCAAAAGATCCCTGCCCGCTGCTTTATGAGGATAAACTGTGAAGTACCGAAAATAGACACGTGCTAGTTTTGGCTTTTCACCTTACCTTTCCCCGTCACTACCTACCGACAATCTAAAAACTTGAAATCTTTGCCGTGTAAGCAAAAAAAGGGGCGGATATTTTTTCTTTTTAATTCCAACTGAAATTATTCCAGATTGCAACTTTTGTTGGACAAGGAAGTCCTAACGAACGAGGCGAAATGTGATGGTAATCATTGCTCATATTTTACTGAATTTCAGTCCCTCAAACACTCAAGCAAGTATCTGTCAACTATTAAAGATAGGACCAAGGGTAGGTCCTCTCCTTTTTTGATCTATAGCTTTGCAACTTCATTTGTTTTCTGTGTTCCACGTGTTGCGAAATCGATCAAATCAAAGGAAAATTTTAGTTAAGTTTAATAACAAGGCGCCAAATATCACAGATCGTTTTAGCCTACACTGCAATCGTTTCAACGGATTTCCCTGCACCCCAGCTTTTTGCGCGACGATAAAGCAAAAACAGTCCTACGGGCAGTATTGAAATACCCATGGAAACGCTTGTTACGCACACAACGACTTGTTATTTACTAAAAACATGCGCTTACACATAGACATTATAACTTGTAGCAATTTGATTGCACCGACAAAGAGATTGCGGCGTTAATTTTGCCGATAACAAGAAAAATAAGATAGATGAATAGAATTCGTGTGCCGCTTAATTTGCGCAGTTAGTCATCAATGGCGAAAGAAATAAACCGCTTTCGGCATTTTTCATCAAAAGTTAACGAGTTATTACTAACTTACCACGAAGACAAAATTCTTGAAACGTCGGCTTATTTGATATACGAGATAGCGGGGAAAAGGATTTCAATTGTTTTTAAACAAACCGGAGTGGAGGAAAATGGTGGTGGATATTTCCCGACGCGCGAAGCTGAGGTGAATAATTGTTTTAGTATACACTGTATACCAAACCAGTGGATATCCCGCACAATATAGTTTCTTTTTTCCTGAGAAATTAGGAAAAACTCGCGCGAAATCCAGAAAGACGACGGGAGGCAAATAGTAGTCTTTGATTAGCCACACTCTTTTTTTTATAAGAACGCGTATAATTTGGCTAAGCCTGAGGATGTTCTTATTTTAGCCGATACATTTTCTTAAAATTTGGGGCATATCTCAGCCTCAACTTTCTTACAAATATGGTTCTTATAAAAAAAAAAGAATGTACTCAAACTCGGGATAGTATTTGCTATTCATCTCCCCGCATTGTTCCAGGTTTCGCTCCCGAGTTTTAAGTGTAAGTGGGGAGAAAATATTCCACGAGTGCGCTTTTATGCAATCACACTTTTGTAGTGACAATCGTCAACATATAGCTGCCGTTAAGATTTTGGCTCTTCCCTTAGAGGACACAAGTTGAAACAGTCCAGAACAATCTTAAACATCCACGAGACCCAAAGAGTTCTTTTAATTTATATATCGCATTGTTTCCCCGTCTATTTGAAGTCTAGGTCAAGATAGTCAAGAAAAAAGGTGCGTTAATTTGAAGTAGCCGGTTGGGGGATTAGAGTAAAAAGACTGCTGAAATTTTAGACTACGGTTTCGTGAGTTAAGTATTAAACGCAAATTATTTGGCTTCCAAACAATGAACAACATTGGTACATACCCAAAAAAGTGCATAGTGATTGGCTACTCAAACTCAGGATATGGAGTATCTGCTATTCAAGATCACCTCCCAGCATTGTTCTAGATTGTTCTGTCATTTACCTCAGTGTTAGTGAAGAGTTGTAGATATTTACCTCGTCGCTTTGCAACTCATCTAATATCCAACACTATTCACTTCCACTTTGGCGAATAATTGTTAAAGGGGCAGTCTCATGGCGATTTTCCTATCTTCTTTGTCACAAGTTTGATTAATTTATATCAAAGTACCTTGCTCACACATGAATTGCTTTTAGACCACAAGGGGACAATATTAAATGAATTTTCAAAAGAAAAAACAAGTCTAAATTAGTTTTTAAATATTTTATCTGACACATAAGGTAGAAACTTGAAAAATTCTGCCAGAAGTTTTCAAGTCGCACGCCATTTCCATCCTGGCCATCCCTCTCCAGACATACTTAATATAGTTTCCATGTACTGGAATACCCATTTTAATACTACTGGACCATTATTTTTTGGCTTTCATAGATAAAAATGTGTCTTTTGGCTTTTCACAGTGATACTAAAAATTGATGAGACTGCCCCTTTAATTCGAGGCCGAAGCAACAAGTTTATGAAAAAGTCAAATTGTTTATTATCCATGAATAAATTAAACTGTGCACAATTTATACACTCCACCTTCATTATTAAATTTGACGAGATCTACGTAACTTTGACAACCGGATGACATCAAATCTAAAAAACAAAAATCTGTTTTAATCGTTCCTTAAAAATCCACTCGCTAAAGTAACGGCTGCTACATATTCATCCAAGGAATGATAGCTTGTCCTGTTTGGTGGCGAGAATTTTGTCATCCACGACAGCTGACTGCAACACAGCGACGGTGAACCATACGGTTTGGTTGACTGACCAGTCACAGAACAGCTTGAATTGTCACTGGCTTTGCATTTCAGCGCCAAGGCGGTCGCGACACTGGGACTGAAAGGCGCGGGAATACTCCATGACGTCACTGTATTATCCGGCAGGGGAGGAAATGGCGGGAAAATAGGAGCAGGTGGAATGGCGGATGCAGCATCTTGAGTTTGTTGATGTTTGTTTTTCAACTCGCGCCTGCGCCATCTTGAGCGGCGGTTTTGGAACCAAACCTGCAAATAGACGAAACTGGTGGTTAACCTATCCGGTGCTAGTTCAGATGCCTTAAGGATTATTTCGTTCACGTCCGGTTGGTTTCACTCTCCATGAAAGACAAAAAGGTCATTCCGGACTCAACCACATCCTATTGTTCGACATGTGCTCTTTCTCTAATAGAGGTAGTTTGGCATCGAAGCTTTCTATTTGCACACCAAATGCACAATATAAACAGCTCCGTTTAACAACTTTCCCACACTGGCATAGTTACTGAGAGCATTTTGGGAACGCGAGTGTTCCTCGCGCGTACTCGAAATCGCTTTCCTCGTTTATTTAGTTTATTTGGGCCATAAGAAAATTTAATCGATAGTCAACTTGAATTACCTGTATTCTATCCTCTTTGAGGTTCAATTCCTCGGCAAGTTGTTCTCTTATGGTGATTCCGGGAAACTTTTCTTCTAAAAAGCTTTCCTCCAAACGAGCAAGTTGTTCTTCAGTGAAAGCTGTTCGGCGACGCCTATAACGACGCATTCTGTCACCTTGGAAACAAATGAACCCTATCAGGCCAGAAACTCGGTTCTCTCTTACTCAAATATACAATAAATCATAGCCAATGAACAAATAAATAAGAGGGTATTTAGTGCGACACAGTAGCTAGGCCCTTATTTCAAAATCTCATAAGAAAGGAGCTGTTAAAACCAATCTAGAAAAGTTTTAAGGGTATTAAACCTCAATGAGCAGCGCAAACGCTGACATCTGTTACCAAATATAAAGCATTTGCTTTGCTTTGAACAGCGGTAGCACAACAAAATCATCGGTCCATCATTTTATAATTACGCGCCACCCAACATTTCGGGTTCACCACTGTTCACCATTGTTAAACTTAACATTTGACCGTCTTGTCACTGACGCTGTTGAATTATGGTGAAAAGTGTTAAGAAAAATGTTGATCAAGCATTTAGTTCAACATCATTTTTTTGATTAATGATTGAGATTGTTAAAACAATCTCCTTGTTATCAGATATGACCGACAATGTTGGATTTGTGTGGCCGGCTGGCGCGATTTTCCAAGATTTTTGAACTCACTGACGCGCAATAGAACCATTAAACACCATTTAGCAAGGTGGACAAACGAATTCAGAATGTTCAATTTCAAAAACAAATCTACTTAGAAGTTACTAAAACCTACAAGAAGCTTAATCTGCGCAAATAAGGAAGGCTTCTGGAGTGAAAATTGTACAATCTTTATGCTGGCGCTCACGCCGGCTTAAATTTTTCCTCGATGCGCACAGACGAAAGCAAAATGAACATAACACATAACAATTCTCAGCTGTACAAAATGCTTTCATTTACAACTCTTTAAATGATCTAATATTTTTTTACAATCAAACCCACGAATAACTAGTTTGGCTTTCTACATATAGCTCTTCAAATGAGTTACAGCCATTTATTGCACAGCTTGCATGCGACCTTCGGTGAGAGCTTTCTATTTTGTGTCTGTTTTCTAGATCAGTTTTGTTTAAACTTGTATTTTTTTACACATGACAAATCTTGTATAATCTTAAACTTTAAGACCTTCAAAATTCAATCTATAAGTTCTAAGTCTTATTTTCTAACGCTTTTGGCACGCTCCTTGCATTTTCAGTCCTTGCATTTTCAGGCAGGAATCCGTGGGAGACACGATTGTGCGGTAGTCTTGCGGACTAAGTCTGCTGAATGGTTTATCCTTCACCAATGGAAAGGAGTTGCATTCAGCTTTCTTCCAGTGGTCTGAGGGGGATTGGCTCACAAACTGCAGTTTTCTTGAATGTGTGACTATGCTGACAGGAGGCCCATCCTGAATTGGCGAGTTTGTCTGATAGATGGATGCCATTTTTCTCTCTAACTTTCTCGATTTGGCTCGTCGATTCTGAAACCAATACTGGAAAAAAAACATGTTGTTCAGGATTAAAGCTGTGAAAATCAATACCAAAAAAACAATCCAATTTGGTATCAGTAAAAACTTCATTATTCAGCCGAGTACAAATGTGATTACAAACATTAAAAACGGTATTGAAACCCGGAAGCATCAGTACTTCGTAACCCATTGAGTGCGGTAGTTAAATACCATGTAATAAAAACTGGTTAGATCGGTTAGAAAACCATGAAACTTTCTCAAAGGGGAGAACGATCATGTTCAAAAATTGTCTGCAATGAGATGGTTGCTTATAATGAGACGGTACTAATTTGACATGTGTATCACAAAATAATCAAATCATTTTACGCAAACCAGTGTGCCTTGATCAGGAGACTTCAGACTACCTTACTGTGTTTCAAAATGGGGCGAATTTTTTTCAACTTGTCTGTTGAAAACTTACAGTAACACTACAAGTTTAGAAGTTTATATGCCACATGACTCTGGTTAACTCACCTTCAGGTTAGAGGGACCATTACTGTCGTATTTATACATAGTACTCATAAATGTGGGAAACTTTAGAGTAACATGTGTGTAACCATGTAACCTATGTAGTTCTGGAGTTTGGAAAAAGTTTAACTTACCAGAGCTTGTTGAAGTTTGTGTGATATCATTTTCTATATCCAGGATACCACGGATGGAGAAGTTGGTCAGCGACTTGCTGGAGACTGGTGCCGACCTTCTTGACTGAGCAGAACGCACAAGAGAATCCACAAGGGAAACAACTGATTTAAACTGTTCACACTCCATTTCAGTACTTCTGTTCAACTTGTTACTGTAACCACGTTACACAAACTGATTGAACAACCCATTTCAACCCCAACCTTATTTATACTTTGGCAGCTTCCAATCACTAAACAACAAAGCCGGCGGCCAGACAAAAATCTTTGTCAACCAGCGTTGCCGATAGCTAGAGAACTTTACAGTCATAAAACTTTGGCGCGGCGCGCTTATGGTGGCTATGATTAATGGCAAGCTTTTGCGGCACTACCATGAAAGATAATGCAGTATTCTAAAATTCCGAAACAAATAGTCTGTGAGCAGATAGTGGAGCGCGGCCTACGAAAATATGGCGCGCTTGGGACCTGTTATATGCCAAAACGATGCGCTCCCTTAAATCGTCATCTTCTCGCTCCTGTCCTGTTGGCACATAATTAGTAGCAATAACTGTTGGTCGCTCCTAAATGTTTAATTATAAGCAAATTATTGCCGGAAATTTTAGCACTCATCGCAGATAACAAGCGAATTTTACAGTCATAAAAACTTTTGCGCTGGCGCTTTTATCGCGGTTTTTATAAAAGACTTACTTTTTGGATGCCGAACGGCGGTGTATAATTTTAGAAGTGATATCATTCCAAATTAAGTTCTTTCCGAATAATTGAGAGTGTCACTCTTGTGACTGATAGAGAAGCAAAGTAGTCTAATACTGAAATGATTGATTATTTGTGGACACTTACGAAGTACTGCCTCTTCGAAAGTGCTTCACCCCTCGGCGACAAAACGACAAAAGGCACTTAATATTTCCAGTCAATGTTTTGTTCATTAAATTACAATGCTGGAGTGTGATTCTCACTTGGAAACGTATTTCCGCGAATGAGCTCAACTGAAGCTTGACGTGGCAGTAACAGAAAGACCTTTACTCTATTTTTCCCCATCATTCTTGTTGGAATTGAATTTGTGGTAATTTTGTTTAACTAACATGTTCGTACAAACGATGTGGCTTACTTTGTTAACATTACCGAAGGCCATCGAAACAAAGCTAAGCTTTTTAGTGGTTCTTTTCGGTAGCACTCTTTGTATTACAGCATTCAAAAGTAGTGAAAAGTTTAATAGTTTTTTTTTCCAGTTTTTCGAACTTGGCGCATTTCAAAGTTTATTCTTTTATATGTCTTCCTGAAGGCCAAGAGGCAGTGTAGCAGTGCATGCAATATTCTTCGCGCTCTTTCTACATTGCAGGGCAGGTCGGCACCCCTGAAACTGAAGTGTTGCTGGTCGTATTCCGAGCAGTGCAAGCAGTTTCCAATTCCAAGTTAACTGTTTCAAGCTCGGACCTTTTAAAGAAGATTTGCGAATTTATCGCTCACAATTGCTCCCTTAGCTGCAATTGCTCAATTCCATTCGCTCAAGTCAGAACTCGAGTATTTACCGTTTCGTCTTTATCCAGTGTCAGCCTGGTTTTTTCTCACATTTTATTCTTCTATTCTGCCATACTGTCGAGTCTAGGAAAAGACGGGGAACAGTGTTCTCGGCCACTAGTTTTTTTTTTTTTTGTCAAATGCCAATAAAAGGGTAGAACACGAGCCGGCAATCTCTTGCGAACGGACCGATTATTGAAAATCAATAAGCTACGATCTCAAGACACTTTCTTGCCGCGGGTTTGAGGAAGGAACGGGTAGCTTTTGTGATATATCACTGATGCTGGCCGAAAATTCTTCCTACATCCTATAATGTAAGCATTTTCTTGCACTAAGTATTTTTTCTACTCTGAGAAGAATATTTCTAGAATGTTAGGATTAGCTGAGGAGGTATAGCTTTGGTGGACAAGAAAACTCAGCTGAAAGGGGAGAAAGAAGGCTGAGCAGTTTTAAATTTGTCAAACTTTTCGTAATTTTAGGAAACGAACTGAATACGATTACTGAAACTTTTAATAACAACCTTTGTTTTATTTACAACATACTTCGTCATACATATGTAGCTCCTAAACCTAAAATTCAAATTACAATTCTTTTATATGCATTCTACTTATTTCTATCCCATGCTTAAACCTCTGCAAAAAATCAAACTTCGTTTTCTACTGATTTTGACTGACATGCAAGCTGCATTCAGTACGGCTAGAATCTGCATGAGTCACGGCTGTGCGGTAGTCTTGCGGGCTCAGTTGGTCTGATCTTGAACTGATCCGGGTGGAACATGGGTAACGAGAGGTATTGATGGGCTCTAAGCAGGCTCGAGTTGACTGACGAGTGATGGCTGGCTCGTTTGATTGGTCTGCTGTAAAGTCGATCTTTCACCAGTGGACAGGAGATGCATTCAGCTTTCTTCCAGTGGTCTGAAGGGGTCCGGCTCACAAACTGCAGTCTTCTTGAATGCGTGACTCTGCTGACAGGAAGCCCAAACTGGTTTGACGGGATGGTCTGACAGATGAAAGTCATTTTTCTCTATAATTTTCTCGACTTGCCTCGTCGGTTCTGAAACCAATACTGAACAAGAAAAAAATATATTTAAATCGGACTGATTATTGATCAAGTACCCACCTCCTCCACATGAAGGAGGTGTGTTACAAGGAAGAAGAAGAAGAAGTTAAAGGATATTGAATCTGACCGTAAAACTTAAGCCGGTTTTTATCCGAGTTAAAATACGAAATCACAATTAAAATGTGATTTCTTCTTATAGTATCGACAACTGTCAAGCAAACGAGTAATGAGAATCAACATAATCATCAGTAACCCTAGCTATTCTAAGTTGTCAGGTGGTCTACCAAATTCTTCATTCTTTCTCTTCCCTGTGTGTCAGCAAGTTTTAGTTCTGTTACGTCCCTAAATAAACGAAATTTTGCCACATTATCATCCAGTTTATAAGTTAAAAGCAACGTGATTCAGGTTAACTCACCTTTACACTTTTGGCTGGTATGCCTTGTTTCTGCACAAGTTCCTCCTCATCTTCACTCATTAAATATGGCCGCCTTTTGAACATTCGTTCCAGCTCCCAAAATTCATTCGGCGAGAAGGTCTTGCGCTGTCGCTTCTTCCTCGTCGGTTGCTCGGAAGAATTCGTTACTTGATCGAACTCGCTATCACAATCACTGCAGGAACTTGTAATGTCAGAATAAGGAGTTAACGGTGGACTTGTTTCTCCGTGGCTGGGTGGAGGACTTGCGCAGTCAGAGTAAGGCGATAATGGAGGGCTGGGATCACTGTGGCATTCTAAGAGAGAAAAAGTTCATTGATTAGAACTCAGTGTACTCTGTCTCTTCTCTCACTGTCTGAGATCTTCTAGAGATTTATTTGTCAAAATAAGCGTGGAAGGACAAGGCAACGAGGTAATCGTATTAGATTTTACTCGTTTACTGAACTGCCTTGCTGGTAGTCCAGATTTAAACAATTCGCAGGGTTAAACTGTCGAGTTAACATTTAACAATTAGATTATGAGCTCGAAATTTCTATCGCGTGATAGTTGATGAGGCCGAAGGGAATCAACTATCACACATAGAAATCGAGAGCGAATCATCTAATAGTTTTAGTATAAATCTCGATTAATATTCCACTAAAGTGAAACGTTTTACATCATTGCACTGTTATTTTGAAGTATAAGACTGTGCCTGCCACTCACCTTTTCGCTACTCACTATCTATCACTGAATAGATAGCGAGTAGGGTAGCCAATCAAATTGCAGCACTTATGATCGAACGCTATTAGATTTATACTAATCTGGATAGAACTGTAGAAAAACTAAAATAAGGACGAGTACATTGGGCCAGAATTAATTGGAACCGAAAGGTTGAAATTGATTAAGATCTAGCACTAGTGAACTTCAAGATTTCATCAGCAAATAAAAATTATTAGTATATATATCACACCAGTGGATAGTGTTATTCGTGCGTTCTGATTGGCTACTCATACTCAGAATAGCATCTGCTATTCATCTCCCGCGGCATTTTTCTGGATTTCGCGCGCGAGTTTCCGTCATTTCTCAGAAAAATAGGAACTATCTGGTATTTGCTATCCACTGGTTTGGTACATACTAAAGTAATTATTTACTTCAGTGTCGGTGAAGAGTGGTGGATATTTCGCGGCTCGGCAAATATCCACCACTATTCACCTGCACCTCGGTGAATAATTGATAATAATTAATAATTATTGATGATAATTAATACGCTCTTATAACGTAGGTTAATAGGGTCTGTTACTGTTACTGCTACTGTTACTTATTAAAGTAACAGGTGTGGTGTTGAAGTGCTGAAAAAGTTTAACTTACCGGAGCTTGTTGAAGTCGGTGTGACGTCGTTTTCGAGAACCAGGATACTGCGGATACAGAAGTCGGTCAGCGACTGGCTGGAGACTGGGGCTAACCTTCTAGCTTGCGCAGAACTCACAAGAGAGTCCATGAATGAAACAACCGATTTAAACTGATTACACTCCATTTCAACTAAGCTGATGAACTTGTTACTGTAACCACGTAACAAACTGATTGAAGAACCCAATCGAACCCAAACCTTATTTATACTTTGACACCTGTCAATCACCGAGCATCAGAGTAGGCGGTCCGACAATCCATCTATATGTCAATCATTGCTGCCGATAACTAGAGAACGCAAGAGCACACCGCCCTTGTCTTTGCCTCATGGCGGTCAGTTTAACTTTGAGGACACGATTGCAAACCGATGCTGATGCGATGCCGACCGCGGACAATAGTACAGTCAACCCGTATTAAGCGGCCCTGTATTATGTGGTCACCCTCTGTCAAGCGGTCGATTGTCAAAGTCCCGAAAATTTCTCCTTTTGTTTGATGAAAACGCGACGTCTAATAACCGGTAACCTCTGTTAACCGGGCGTGATCATCTCAGCTAACGAAGTCCCAACGTAGGAGCATTTTTATTGTTTTCACCTGTATTAATTGCTCACCGAGTAAATTTCCAATTCAAATTCCGTTTCGATTTTGCACATTGACAACCAAAGGTTTAATTAAAAAGCTTTGTGGCTAATTTATCTCTAATCTAAAATTTAGTCCCGTTCGTTGATATCTTTTCAACCGGTTTTTTTGTATTAAAATTATCAACCTGTATTAAGCAGTCAGTTAACTATTCGCCAAGAGTGACCTGGTTAACAAGGTTCCCCTGTATACTGGCAAAGTAAAATTCCAAAAGATCTCTCTCCGCAGGTTTAAGGAATGACTGAAAAGTTCCCAAAAGTAACTCCACTCGTTACTTTCGGTTTTAGCCACTTTTCATTGTCGTTACCTTTCCGTGTCGCTCAGTAACTGTGGAGAACGTAACACCTTGACGTCTATACCGTCCTTAAGTTGATCCGTGACAATGTGCAAAAGCCATGAGACAACCTCTCCATCTAGCGGAACCTTCGGGCTTAACTGCGCAATCATGCGCAAAAGGAAAGGGCTTTGGCCGGAGTCAATATTTTAAGCAACACGTAGCGAAGCCCAGTATCACTTACAAGAACCGCGGGTGCGGCGGAAGAGAAGAGATCGTTTTCTGTGGTTAGATTGTGCCAATTAAAAAGGGTGGGCTCATACCAGTTTTGAAATCGATCCGATGTGAGTACGATACGTGGCATTTTTCGATATTTGTTATCGATATCACGGCAGTTACTGGCTCAAGATTTATTGTAGACGTCATCATCTTATCCGATTAACGTTCTCGCCACTCTCTTGGCCTGAGCAAAAGAGGGAACTGTTTCACTAGCTGTCTGACCCAAGTCTCGTACCCAGATCTTTCACATTCATTAGGCACAAATGAGGTCTGGGACGAGTTTAGGCCCACAGCATTCGACAGCATGCACAGCTGCAGTTTGTTTAGGGCGGACATTCCCTACCTAAATTAAAAACAAGTTACTGTACCTTTGTACGCCATGATGTAGGTCTGCCTTATTTTACCTGCAGGTATTTTGACAATTCTTACCAGGTTGACTTCGTCTTGGAAACATTACCATATCGCTCAACTACAGGTCACTGAACACTGTACCTATTTTTTTGTAAGGCAACCCCTGATATGTTCTCCTCAAGTAAAATTTTGAAGTGAGATTTTGTCACTTCAAAAGTTGTTTACAGACGTCGTAACAACGGTGAAATTTAGCTACATCAAGTTGCATACAAAAAAAAAATAAAACAAAATTACGCAGGGAAAGGGAGCAAGTCACCCATTAGCACGTTTAATTTTAATATATAATTGTTAGATTAACCTATTCTCTTCCAACCTTTCCCATTTTAAGGCAATGATGCCGTAATCTGGCTCCTGCCTGCTCAAATGCCGGTCCAAACGTCTATAATTTCATTTGCAGCATGGAAACTAAACTTTTCTTTCATTTCCGAGGTTGTTTGGCAAATTTAATCTCGGGCATGCGCACAATTCAAAATTTGGAAAAACAACGTACTCGCGCGTCTTTCCGGGTTTTAGCGCTCAGTCCCGTTGTTTTTGGATGTCAATTCGATTTTTGGGGGGGGGGAGTTTGTAGGCCATTTGATCTTCCTTTGGATTCAGGAAAAGATTTCAACTAAACTTTCAAGGAAGAGGAAATTTTCAACTACAAGTCTCAACCAGTGCCAAGGCCAAGGTTTGCATCAATTCCACAGCGAAACTTTTTTCCTTTTTTGTGTGTAACTCTGGTCTGTTTTAAATGACCGCTTCAGTTTACACTTTTTGTCAGAAGTGTGCCAGGTGCATGAATTGGTCATCACTCAAAGTGATGGCGTCAGAAACTGAACAAGGACTATGGTCCTTTACTGGCGGTTTTGGGTGGCACGGGAGTCAACGGGTTAAAGGTACAGAAAGTATTTCAATGGGTCGGCTTTTGGTAGAATTACAATAATCTACTAAGTAGCCCTTTATTTAGCCTTTCAAGCCAAGTTCCCTTCTCACCGATTATCTTTAGTACTGAGTACATTTAGCGCAATGATTACTATACAGGGGCGGATCCAGGATTTTTCCAAAAGGGGAGGGGGGCGCAAATGTCTCTGGGCCTAGGAGGGTCTGGGCTCTGGGGGCAAATTTTCCCATTAAGTTTGAAATGATCAAAGCGGGGTTTCAACTCCTCAAGCCACTCCTGGATCTGCTTCTTTAATACCTTAGAAGCCGATTGCAAGAGCCGTGCTGGCTCGGTTATCTTAAACGACTCGACTTGAGTCCAGTATAACCTCCTGGCTGCAGCTGAAGTTAGAAGCTGTGGTAGGAAATGGCTTCAAAAGAAGAATGCTTCAAGCGAAACTTATTTCGTTAATCCAGCTGTTTGGTGCATTTTTAAGTTTTACGAATTTTTATGGTTTGCTATAATCGTATGCGTTTTTTAAAAAGGAAAAATATTAATGTTTTCTTGGTCCATTGTGCTCAGAGACAAAATTTGCAAGTGTTGGCATGGCAAGCCGGGCTGGCCCGGGGAACACGGTTACATGGAAAAACCTAAGCCCCGTTTGCTGGGATCCCGCCATTGCAATATCCCAGCTAACCAGGCTGACATTTTTCCCAGCCTGCATAGCGGGCGTAAATAGGGAGGGGGTAGGGGAGCGAGAAAGTAGGGGGAAATGGGGGATCCGGTCCCCCCATTTCCCCCTACTTTATTGCTTCCCCTAGTGTCCCTTCTCTTTTTGTGCCTGCTAACCAGGCTGACATTTTTCTAGCCTGCATAGCGGGCGTAAATGGGGAGGGGGTAGGGGAGCGAGAAAGTAGGGGGAAATGGGGGATCCGGTCCCCCCATTTTCCTCCCACTTTATTGCTTCCCCGTTCCTTCCCCTTTTGTGCCTGCTATCCAGGCTAACATTTTTCCATGTAATTGCAAAGGTGATTTTTGGTGTTTCTGACTAAAATTCTGAGATATTAGGAAACCAAGCCAGCCCAGCTAACAAGGCCATCATTTTCTAATTGCTCCCTTTTTTTATCATATTGTCATAAACGTGGAACTAAATAACTTATAATTTATTAGTAAATTTTACATGCGTCTTCACCAGCCTCAATTAGTTCCAGCTATGTGTAGGTGGAATAAATAAGTATGTGTAATCAAATGGTGACGAGTGAAATTAGGAAATAATTTCACGCGCGTTTTGTCAAAATTCTAATAATTTCCCGAGCCTTTAGGCGAGGGAAATTATTAAAATTTTGACAAAACGCAAGTGAAATTATTTCCTAATTTCACGAGTATACCATTTGATTACCTATTAATATCATGGGTGACAAATTACACTCACAATCGTGGGGTTTTGACTTGTTTATCGCATCGAGAACTCCTTGAACATTGAAACGGTTTAACGGCTAAAGTTCACATTTTTCTGAGTGAAATAATGAAAAAATCTTGTGACAAGTTTTTACCACGCTTTGACGATTTCGTGTTTTTTGTAACCGACAGCAAAATACACCAGACTCTGAATTTTTACTTGAAAAGTACCAAAGCAAATCGCTCGGCAAAGGTTATCCGCGTTTTATCCGGCAAATTCACTGAATCGTGCACTACGTTGCTCCATCGAGCAAGGCTCAGAAGGCTTCACAAATACATTCAAAATACGCACAGCAAACTTGTTTTAACGAAAGTAAACTTCGGAGGCAAATTTGTATTTAAAAACTGACCTTTATTCCATTCAAAGAAGTGCCCAAATCCACTGAATTACTTCTCTGAGTTCGCGGTCAATCACTCGATCGCTGCAACTGGCTCGCCGTTCAAAAATTTTCGATGTCACACTATCTAAAATAATCTCTTCTTTTTTACTCGCAGGTGATTTCTGAGAAGTTCAGTCAATTAAAAGTCAAAATTTACAGATTACCAATTGTGTCCTCAATGAATATTCTCAGAATCGCTGTACTTCTGCACAAAACATCTTCATCAATAACCTCAACGCCATCTTGGCGCTGGGCTATAGACCCGTTGCCATGGCAATTTTGTAATTTCACATGTGAAATTATAAATTAACGCTGAAATTTCGCGCCAAAATTAAGGAGTAATTTGTCACCCATGATATTAATAAATAAATAAATAAATAAAAATGGCGAACAAACATCTCGAACCAAATATTTTCGTAAGACGACACTTCCCGGAAATATTTTTTATTACTGACAATTCATAAGGTCATGCAAAGACATAACGGTGTATTCTCAAATAAATCTTGTTGCGTGGTATGTTTAAAGCCTTAACTAAGGAAAATTATTGGGAAATAAATTATTCGACAACCAAAGAAAATATGCAGCACTGTTGAAAGGCCTGGGCTACATGTCACCTATTTTCAGCATAACTTCAACCCTTTAAGGTGATTCCATCGAAAAAGAAGTTGTAACGAGAATTTGTTGAAACTTTGCACAGTTACTAATTACACCTAGCAAATAAAAAAAAAATAAAATAAAAAGAGGAGGGTCATCGTGTCTGATTTCCCGCTACAGGGCTGTAGTATACACCTATTTCAATTAAGGTTGCTTCAGTGATGCACGATGCATAATCCTTGTTTCAGAGACCGCAAAGCATCATGTTTGCTCTAAATATATGTATTGATCACTTTTCTCGCTAAAGGCACTCCAGGAGAAAACCAAATCACAAAAAAATATACATTTGCTCTTGCTTTAGGACTAATAGCTCGAGAAAAGCAGCCATACATTTAAAGAACATGATGCTTTGCGGTCTATGAAACATGCATCACTGAAGCAACCTTTTTTGAAATAGGTGTATAAATTAGGTACTTTGCTAGCTTTCGACAGCAGTATTAAAAAACCTATCCTTGTACCAGAGACACCCATTACTTTAAGAAAGTTATTACTGGCAATGAAATATAAGCATTTTTCTTGCGATAGCAAAATAGTGTTAAACTAAAACGCCTTAAAGTTGCCGTAAAAATAAACGTAATGAAATAATAGGTAAATCGAGCGTCTGCACGCTTCCAGTAAAAGGCCTAAAATCAGATTGTAATAGTGAATCAATCGGAATATTTGAAAATTCAATAACGAAAACTTCTTCAAATTAGGATATGTCATGTAGAGTTGTATTTTCCTTAAATAAATGGAATAAAAACGTGGGTTCACCGAGTTCGTTTAGGAGAAAACGACTATTTATTTCTTTGAACAGCTCAGCTTTCATGGAAAACCTACCAAGTTCCAAATGTGCGCGCGCTAATCACGCAAAAACGCGCGCTGAGTAACAAATATACTAGGCCCCAGTTGTTCAAACGTTGGATAGCGCTATCCACCGGATAAATCACTATACAGTGGATAAGTGACAGGGAAACCAATTGCGTTATCCACTGGAGAGTGATTTATCCGGTGGATAGCACTATCCAACTTTTGAACAACTTGGGCTAGAAAAATACAGTGGTCGTGGGTATTTTTATATCTATAAATGCGCCTAACTCTCTTAAATGCACGGTGACCCCATTCTCTTTTTTGACAAATCACTTCCTCTACTGGTTCTCTGCATTTTGTCCAAAAACAAAAAATTCTCAAAGTGAGAAGTTTTAATATTATTTTATTGCTACTTCTACTCAAATACGATCGAATTTTTCTACGACTGCAGGTATACATGACCAACAATTATCCTTCTGTGAGGCTAATTTACCTGAAGAAACGACATTACTTAGCCTATTGAAGAAGATCAACATGGGTTGCAATTGGGGTTTTTGAAAAAATTGTTAGGCAGAACAGTTTTCAAAGTTTACCTCTGTTGTTTGTAAGTTTAAATCTAACGCACGGGATACATATTTGTTTGTCACAAAGCTCTAATTTTGTCATTTACAAGTAATTTCTTCGCTAACGTTAAGTTCCATAGCAAGTAAGGGCCATTAATTGGAAAAACTAAAGAAATTGGACTAGACTGCTGTGACACAGCCCCTTTAAATCTGACTACAGTTTGTTGTCCTTTGAAAAAACCACTTGATAACTTCCTTTTGGTGCCTTAGTAACATTTCATGAATGGGAAAAGCCACTTACATTTCATTTCAATAAAGTTTTGACCCTAAAACATGGAAATCCCCACGGTGTAGCCACTTTCATAATATGCCTTTTTTGGCCAAGCCTTTAACCTTTCAATAAGCCCTAATACAAAAATGCACATTCTCCTTACTGTTCTCCATACATTTCTTATGGGACAAGAAAGGAGAATTGTTCTAAATATCAATATGTCAAGAGATCTCATCCTTGGTGATCATTTTCTTTATTCTCATCACTTCAATGCTTGAACAGGTATTGACATTGTGAAGAGAAATTTCATTTTCATCACTGTTAGGGCTTAACCCTTTTACTCCCAAGAGTGATTAATTTCAAAATTCAAGACAAATCCCACATTTCATGATGTAAAATACTTAAACATATAAAGTGAAAGTACCACTGAAGAGGTTTCATTTGAATGGTCACACCATAGGATTTCTTCCACAGACTCGAAAGTTAGAATCACCTTAAATGTCTCCACAACTGACTCTGGGAGTGAAAGGGTTAAAGCATTAAAAAACAAAACACATTTGGTTACATATCTGTACAGCAGTCAACTCTACAGAACAGTTAATTCATTTATTGTATAACAGACAACTTTATGATAAATGCATTTATGTGTCAGGGCCGTAGAGCTAGCGGGAGGGAAAGGGGGGCAGCTGCCCCCCCCCCCCCCCCCCTCTCCGGACCAGTTGAGCCAGACAAATCAAGTCTGTGGATTGAGGATTTTCATTATTCAAAGGATTTGTTTTCTTTAGACTCAGTTATTTTGATTGTAGTGACTTGCAGTTGTTTGCCATTTTCATGGCCGAGAAATCGGTTGGACCACGGTATGTGCAAATGGTAAGCAAAACGAAGCAAACCCCCTATTGAGATTGGTGTGTACCATTTGCACAGTTCACTTTCGGTAGTGTTGCTTGTGAAAGATCCTTCTCTGCTCTGCCTCGTCTGAAGCTATGGACACGTTCTTCAATCATGTTCAATGACAGAAGAACGCCTTAGCGGCCTCGCAATGATGCTTTTTCATTGTGGAATCAACTACATGCCAATGCCAAAGGATATTTATGAAGAAAATCAAACTGGAGACATCTTTTATAGGTTAGTTAGCCAAACTTCATGCAGTATTGTGAAATGTTTAGTGTTCTAGTGCTGGGATATACGGTGTGTTTCAAATTAACAGGACCTCGGAAATAATGTTGTAAGCACTGAAAACGCCTGCCTTTTCACACTCATTCGAGGTCGATTTTTCGCAGACATATCTTATGCCAAGTGCTGAAAATAGCGTTTCAGAGCCTCCAAATTTGAAAGTTTTCTTGGGGAGAATACCCCCAGACCCCCCTACAAGGCTCGTGCCTTCGGCACTTGCGAGAGCGCCCCTCCTTTACAAAAGACCTAGCTACGGCCCTGTGTGTGCACTACTACTGGTGACTCTACACCTTGCAGCAAGGAAAAGGAGGTTGTCCACAGTGGCAAGGTTTGGTGGTGATTACATCACTGATTAAGATAAGCTCCCATAAGCTGGTGGATTGAAAGGGGGCGGAGCACTCTGCTGAACCAAGCCATACGCTGGTGGATTGAAGGAGGGTGCAGCACCCTGCTGAGCGAAGCCGTAAGCTGGTGGCTGGGGGAAAGGTTGCATTAATGGCTGGGGATATGGCTGTGGGTACGGAGGTGGGACTGACGGTGGAGCAACTGCAGCGGTGAGATCATATGTAAAGAATATACTGTCAACATCAATTGGGTAATCTTCGCCCTTGTCTTGGTGGACATACTTTGCTGACACATCTGCTGATATCACTGGTGCCCAGCTGCGGCTTCCAAGAGCATTTATTAGGTGGCATATCATATTTCTGCCATGGATTCCATCATGACCATCCATTCCACAGCTCCAAGGGTTGCCAAGAAGTTTGAACTCCAGGCTGTTGCCATATTGCTGCACTCTTTGAACACCCAGTACATACTGAGATTGGATCACATCTTGGCATATCTAGAAATGAAAAGAAAAATACTATTTAAAGGAGGTGGTATTGCCACGAGTGGTTAGGGTTCTGGGCTTGTAATCTGGAGGCTGTGTGTTCAAGTCCTCTTCTCTATCTACTCTGAGTTGTAACAAGCTAGTACTGTGTTCAACTCCCAGGCTAATCTCACTGAGAAAATTGTCATGATCAGCCTCCTACCATTACTTTGTTCCATTTGTTGTGTCCCCAGTACGCAATTTGTGCTAAATACATCAAACGTCAGTTAAATAAAGTTTAAATCTTCACAAGCCAAGGGCTCACAACTGCTGGAGGCTAATTAACACAGTTTTCATAGTATGAGGCGATTAGCAGTATTACTACAGTTTGCCGGTAACCATTTATACACCTGGATGGAGAGAGATGATGTGACCAAGCAACGTAGTTCACAGACCAGCCTTGAAACATCAGCCCTCTTATCTTTCCGTTGAAATTACAAACACTAACCTCTACACCACTCACTTAAAATTGGGTTTTTAAAATCTGTAGTTATAATTGATTAAAAGCTAGTTAAAGGTAAATCAACTTTTGACACCTGCATCCCTCAATGGAGGTAGACTGCAGACTCCAGAGTGGTAGGTTGCAAATTTCAGTCTCTGCTAACCATTAACCAGGGTGTTGCAAGGAAATCTTATCTCTGTGACAACAATGCAACCTCCAAACCTTAACTCTACAATTGAAGGGCCCGGTGGAAAAAGGGCGTAAGTGACGATTTGAGGTTAAAATCGAAATTGCTCCTATTTAGCTGAACATTGGCACACAGGCTGGTTTTCATGTGAGGAACGCCGTTGCGCACTTATTTCTTGACCTGAGATCTAAAATTTGAAGAATTAGCGTATTACTTTTGCTTAAAACTGACACAAAGAAAACAACAGGACCGCGGATTCTAGGTTGAATTCCTTTGTTTCAGTTCAGGCAGAGAACAAAAGAAATCTTTCACGCATCACTTGAGCGAGTTCAGTTCAACAACACTTTTCACGCAAAAGTAATACGCTAATTCTTCAAATTTTAGATCTCAGGTCAAGAAATAAGTGCGCAACAGCGTTCCTCACATGAAAATCAGCCTGTGTGCCAATGTTCAGCTAAATAGGAGCAATTTCGATTTTAACCTCAAATCGTCACTTACGCCCTTTTTCCACCGGGCCCTTCAATTATTGATGGATTCAGAGACAAGTACAAACAGACACATCATTTCCCAACCCTATCCCTCCCCAGTCTCAGAAAACCCTTAAAGGTCTGATGCAAATAGGGTAAGGTTAGTCTACATGAAACAATGCCCTCTAACTACATGTATTCTTCATACCTTTATAACATCTTCCGAAGCATTTATCAGTCGTAGCTTGTCAGTTTCGTTCAGACTGAGGCAGAAAATGGTGACTGCCTTGGCTGTGACTGTCTGAACAGCAGAGAACTCTTGTCTGACAGTTTCCTTGAGCTGTCGATGCCAGTAACTGGGCTCCACCCATACGCTTGCAGGGTTTCCATCAGCTTCAGGATCAAAAATCTTGATTCCACTGCCTCTTCTCCTGCTGCCCACCATGGGTTTCCCTTGAGTTTAAACTCCCAGCTCTCAGCATAGCGAGATTCTTTTTGAATTCCCTTTAACCAGAAGCTCTGGATGGTGCTTCGGACAGCAGAAACTAAGCTTTCTGGGGCACTTATCACCCTTATTAAGTCGTGACTGTTGAGGCTGATGGTAAACTGTGGAGGAGATGGCTGCCCTAGTGGCATGTTTGGGTCATGTTCGAAAAACAGGGTGTTGGCTGCACTCTTGAGGTTAGAATTCCCATATAACTTCCACTTTTTCTGGAGCAGATCACCGATAATTGTTTGCAAAACCACTCTTGAGTGGACAGTGTCTTCTCCATCTGGCTGCCAGGGATAACCCTTGAGCTTGACCAACAGAACTTCATTCTCGTAAGTCCACTGTTGTATCCCTTTGGGCCATGTTTTCTCTATGACATCCTTGAAGAGTTTGTGAAGATCTGTTGGTGCATTAAGCACCATTAAAGAATCATAGCTGCTGAGACCAACAATGAGAAATGGTTTAGATGGGAAACTTGCAACGGGAACTTTCCTGAAAAACCATGTCGTCAGGTCAGTTGTCCGGGTTAGGTTGCTAGAAATTTGAAGCCTCCATCCATCCCGGTATAGCCTGTGCAGAATTCTTTCTGCCATTCTCCTGGAAGATATTGCATCACTTTGTGAGGTCATCTTGGAGAATGGAAACCCTTTCAGCTTGAGTTCATGCACTCCATTCAGTTGGAAAGTTTCTCTCTGTATACCTTTGGGCCATGTTTCTTGTATGACCTGGCGGATGATGCTTGCTTCATAATCACTGCCAAGTATGATGCGGAGTTTATCTGGTGCACGAATGGCAATACACATGTATTCAAAACCCAGCGGTCGGGGTGGCAAGTTGGACTGATTTCCACCCATGGTTGGTATCTGAAAGTAGAATGCATTAAAATATTAAACACAATTATGTGAATTAAACTCAAATGACTAGCAATAGTAAAACGATGTACAACATTTCACTGCCACTTGAATCAGAGTTGAAGGTTGCACATTTGAGTCCCAGTCAGACCCACCAAACCAGGGTCTTGAATAAACAGCTAAGGCCCCATTTATATGGTCTCGGTTGCCCAAGACAACCCTCCCCATAGTTACCCTGGGCAAGCTAACTTTTCACCTCTTTCTTCAACAAGTTCAACAAAACGTTTACATGAGGAACACCAACTTGCGGAGGTGAGAAAACTCAGGGGGCGAGTTGTTTCCCCACAGCAAGTGGGGTAACCCTGGCAGGCAGGACAACTTTATCTCAGATAAACACTATGGCTCGCTTACCCAGGATGACTTTTTGCATGCCACATGTCAAGTAACATCTGTTTTTTGGTTTAAAACCCACTAAATCAGAAACGTGTATACTAAAGAAAGAAAAATGATCAAATCAACGAAAAAATCTTAAGGAAAAGGATGTAGTTAGGTCATGAATATCAAAGTAAGATTTTGGAATAATTAAGTAGGGTCAACTTTATCTTGGTTGCCTGGGCCAACTTCTTACCATAGAAATGTTCAGTAAAGTTGTCCCGGGGGGAGGGTTGTCTCGGGTGCTTAAGACTATATAAGTGGGGCATAGGATCAGGGCTGAGGGTTTCTAGCAAGTCTACATCAACCACTCATTCCACAAAGCTGTTACTTTAACATGCTTCACGACAAGAAATGTTTAACTTGTAGAAAAGTTTCATACTTAGAAACTTATTTGTTTGCTAAATACAGTGTGACGTGCCTAAAATCAACCACAAAAGTTTCGGGGCTTTCGGGAAATGCACGACAGGTAGTTTAAGTTTCAGTTTAATGATACTTTATACCAACTGTTCAATAATATAATACATGAGAACAATTACTAACTAATTAAATAAATAAATGAAATAAATAAATAAAGGTACAGTAGGTAAAGGAAAGCAATAGGGGGAAACTGAATTCCCATATAAAAACTGCTCTCCTAACTAAAAGAATAACTACTAAGATATACGAGATTTTGAGCAAAATGTAAAATTATAATAACGTATAATAAAAGAGGTGGACTTCTGTTGTGATGTAAATTGAAATCTTGCCAAGTCATCAGTTCAATGCATGAAAAGGTTAAAGGATCCTAGTCACCCACAGTGCTTTGCGCGCATCGAGTGAGAAATCCGCCATTTTCTATGCCATCTAAAATCAGGATTTTTTCACAGTGAATTGAAATCCGGTTACATCCGTGCCAATACGGCCAGTTTGGGCCTTCACTCACTTTTTTGGCCTTAAAAAATTAATAGCAGTTACATCTGGCTGGTTATTTTGGTGTTGTTTGCTATTTTTCTCGTGAAATGTGCAAAACAACGCCAGGACTCTAAGCGGTTTATGCTTTCCTTCGCGTGGCAGTACCAAAACAGTCAAGCTTATGAAAGAAATCATTATTCAAGGACCTTCTTGGTTATTGCACTAGTCAAGCAAAAGGTATCCAATAGATTGAAATGCTGGTCAAGCTTATTCGCTGACATTTTACTTCATTACGGTGCGCGTTCTTCACGCGCTGAAATGTTTTGGTCTTCTAACTGTGACGGCGGGACTCGCTCTGCAGTGCCGGTAGCGACGCTAAAGCGACAGCTTCAAAGCCTTCGATTCCTAAGAACAGCACTTCGATTTTTTCCATAAACTAATCCCTGGAATTGCAGAAAAGGAGGAGAAAGAATGGTTTGCGAACAGAATCTTTGTAAATCAGATCTGTTAGCCGCAGTCGTCACCTTAGCAACAGGCAGGTACAAAACCCGGACCGGATCAACTCGGATCGCTTGATCCGGGTCGGATCGACTCGGATCAACCCGGATCGGCCCGGATCGACTAAAACTTTTACAGAATCAAAGAAAAAGGATACTTTTACGCATTTATGGTTTCATAGTCATGAAAATAAAGCTATCCTTTCTATTCTGCGCCGCTTTGTCGAGCCGCCATTTTATTTTCAGGTGTCAGGTCCTCGCGGAGCAAGTTATGAAACTCGTGTCCAGCCTCAAGTCGCGTTGGTAGTATGTAAAGTGACCGGGCCAAACACGACTTCCACCAGTCGCTGAAGTTATGCTTGTCTAACAACTAGAGCTTTCCCAAGTATATTTGCAATGGCTTTGTCCCGGTAAATTGTGTGGTTGACCTATTGATCAAGAGAGGGCACTCTCAAGCTGAGATACTGTTTGGAGGGTTTTACGTTACGTTCTTAGAGCCTTTTAAAATAGTTGTGCCATCGTGTGCGCTAGCTCTTTGGCAATAAGTTAGGTTTTGGGGCTCAGTTTAATTACAACATTCCTTAAAGCCGCTTTAAGGAGTGATGTCTTCTGAAAGAATCCGCGAGTTTCTAAGTCCGTGTTTTGATGTTTGCTCGCGGTTATGTGCAAAAAATGTTACCACGCTTTCTTTTCACGGATGTCGTATAATGTGTCTAAAGGATTCAAGTTATGCTGAGACTGTTACAGTCTCCTTTGATCACATGGAAGCTACGGCTTCTTGCGCTGACGTTTTAACTCCACTTTCATGGTTGTGATTCTAGAATTTGAATCACCGCTTGGAGTTAAAACATTGCACCTCCATTGTCTTGTGGCGTTACCAGCATCCAACAGATAGATTTCCAGCAGTTGAATTATATTGCGCTTAGCAATTCTGACAGTGGTTACTTTGTTATTTGACCCTCCTGTGACGGTCTGTTTGTAAATCGCAAACGATTTTCTTAACGACCATTTATTAAATTTGCAGCAGTTACGAATGTACTTGGGAAAGCTCTATTTTTAAGGTAAGGATAACTTCAGCGACTAGTGGAAGTCGTGTTTGGCCTGTCACGTTACATTCTACCAATGAGCAACATTATCTGCCATAAAAATAAGCAAAGTTATACGTTAGGGACAACCGAAACTACCATTTTCTAGATCTGACTAGATCCAACCATTGTGCACGAGAACGCTACTTGAGTTTCATAACTTGATCCACGAGGACCTGGCAAAAATGGCGGCTCGGCAGGACGGCACAGTTCTAAGAGCAAGGATAACTTTAATTTCTTGACTATAGAACCTTAAATGCATAAAAGTATCCTTTTTTCTTTTATTCTGTTAAAATTTTATCGATCCGGGCCGATCCGGGTTGATCCGGGTTGATCCGAGTCGATCCGACCCGGATCAAGCGATCCGAGTTGATCCGGTCCGGGTTTTGTACCTGCCTCCTTAGCAACACCTTAGCTACAATCCCGGCCACAAACCTTGAAACAGTTTGTGCAAGTGAGCTCCCCCTTCCCCTTTTCAATGTTGTTTCTGACACCAAAATGTTTTACTTTCGTCAACATTGAATGGGGGAGCGGGGTGTTTCAAGGAATTGTGGCCGCGGTTGTCTCGAGTGGCGGGAAATTTTTTGCGCATGTCTAGTGGGCGTCAAATCAGACTTAGAAAATTTGCGAGTGAATTGCAAGGTGATAGTGTGTGACAGGGTTGAGTTCACGGCTCGATAATTGTAGTCTATACATCATCGTGTCTTTATAAATTGCCACTTATACTCGTTAGAAACATGCACTAAAGGAGTTAAGATAACTTTTGACAAAATTTACTTAATGGTTGTCTCTAAAGGAGATCACTCCAAAGTTCAACGATTATCATAAGCCCCACAAGATTCATTACCACCTGAATTACAGAGCCTACACATCAATACAAAGTGAATGTCGTAATAAAGTCAAAAAGAAAGAAAGCGTCTTAATAGAGCCCAAAATAGATTTTTTTCTCTAGAGTTTTCAAAATATGGAGATGACAAAAACAATCAAAACAACGGGAACAATATATATTGATCAGTATTTTGCAATACCTTGACTTCGGTGTCATTCTTTTTCAGTAAGGTTTTGACGAGGTAGGCACATACTGTGTATTGAACTGGAGCGTTAAAATGCAAAGTTCCAAGAGCCATTTTCCTAAAGACATTGTATTTTGTGCAGATACCCTATTTTTCTGCACTAGTAAGCATGAGTTGATATTTATTAAGGGTGAGTGTATTGACGAGAAGGAAACCGAGATGATGAGAGTTCGTTGCCGCATTTCTAGTTTCTTTTCGCAGATTCCTGAAAAGGAGCAAAGCCCTGAACGTTCCTCCGTGTCCAAGATGTTTTGCGAAATTCATTCTAAATGACAATGAAAAGTAGTTAGTAGCAGAGATATATCGCGTTACTGTTTAAACCAATTGCGCAATTATATCTGTTAATGATTCGACAGACGATAAACCACCACCGATGAACGCACGGTAAACCACTGTTTTTTCTTTTATTTTGGAGTACTCTGGCCTGTTATGACAATAAAAAGTAAGCGTAAATGTAGCTCAAAATCCCTTCTAACTATTTGCCAGTCACTTTAGAAATGAGATAGTGTATTTTAACCTTTTTACAACGGTAAACCATTGTGTGATTAAATTGAGAGTCTCACTGTGATCTCCCTTTACAGTGACAACGGTTTACCGTTGACACGTTACCCTTTGACAGAGGTAACATCAACATATGTAAATTTTAGTAGAAGTTTTTTGGAGAGTAAAAAATCTTTTTTATATATGTTTTTAAATTGCTCTTTAAAAGTAGCTTCTGTGAGGTCTCTTTGTAGACATGTAGTCTTCAATTTGCTAACATATTTTAAGACCGATAGTGGTTGAGGTTATCAGTTAACGCATCATTTCACTGACAATAAGTAAGCCCTTTTTACGGGCCTGAAGATGCCCAACACCTTCGCTATTAATAAAGCGACGAATAGTGCGAAGAAAGACACCCGTTTCTCAAATGTTCATCTCTTTCATAATGCGCCTAGCAGTAAAATTGCCCGTGGTACGGTCCTGATAATAAGTCTCAGCTGTCGGTCCGTTAACTTTTGACGCCTACCTCGTCTCAAAGACGTATTCTCGTCCTCGGAGCAATGAAAAGAACGACGCTGAACATCCCTTAGAACTTTCATTATGGTTGCAGGTGATCGATGTGTTTTCCTCGCGATTTCTCGAAGAGATAATTTCCGTTAGGAAGACAAAATAGGTATTAAAGCTCTTTCTTCTGTTGTGGTTTCCCTCGAATTAACCATTTTGGTTAGTTTCGTGTTCTCCGTAAAACTCTGTTTCTTAACCGATCTCTACAACAGAGTGTTTATTTTTATATTATTTCCACCAACATAACGTATTGCGTATTTTGGAAACATTACTGGACATGAAAAATCAACTGAAACAATTTTTGTCTCAAAGAAACACCCTATGCACATCACTATCCTTTCGTGACCTTTCTACCCATCTCAACGCTAGTACTTCAGTTGTTGTAATGTCAAAACATCTGATAACATTATCCAGACACCCTGTTGTGCATCACACAATCCCGGCCACAAACCTTGAAACAGTTTGTGCAAGTGAGCTCCCCCTTCCCCTTTTCAATGTTGTTTCTGACACCAAAATGTTTTACTTTCGTCAACATTGAATGGGGGAGCGGGGTGTTTCAAGGAATTGTGGCCGCGGTTGTCTCGAGTGGCGGGAAATTTTTTGCGCATGTCTAGTGGGCGTCAAATCAGACTTAGAAAATTTGCGAGTGAATTGCAAGGTGATAGTGTGTGACAGGGTTGAGTTCACGGCTCGATAATTGTAGTCTATACATCATCGTGTCTTTATAAATTGCCACTTATACTCGTTAGAAACATGCACTAAAGGAGTTAAGATAACTTTTGACAAAATTTACTTAATGGTTGTCTCTAAAGGAGATCACTCCAAAGTTCAACGATTATCATAAGCCCCACAAGATTCATTACCACCTGAATTACAGAGCCTACACATCAATACAAAGTGAATGTCGTAATAAAGTCAAAAAGAAAGAAAGTGTCTTAATAGAGCCCAAAATAGATTTTTTTCTCTAGAGTTTTCAAAATATGGAGATGACAAAAACAATCAAAACAACGGGAACAATATATATTGATCAGTATTTTGCAATACCTTGACTTCGGTGTCATTCTTTTTCAGTAAGGTTTTGACGAGGTAGGCACATACTGTGTATTGAACTGGAGCGTTAAAATGCAAAGTTCCAAGAGCCATTTTCCTAAAGACATTGTATTTTGTGCAGATACCCTATTTTTCTGCACTAGTAAGCATGAGTTGATATTTATTAAGGGTGAGTGTATTGACGAGAAGGAAACCGAGATGATGAGAGTTCGTTGCCGCATTTCTAGTTTCTTTTCGCAGATTCCTGAAAAGGAGCAAAGCCCTGAACGTTCCTCCGTGTCCAAGATGTTTTGCGAAATTCATTCTAAATGACAATGAAAAGTAGTTAGTAGCAGAGATATATCGCGTTACTGTTTAAACCAATTGCGCAATTATATCTGTTAATGATTCGACAGACGATAAACCACCACCGATGAACGCACGGTAAACCACTGTTTTTTCTTTTATTTTGGAGTACTCTGGCCTGTTATGACAATAAAAAGTAAGCGTAAATGTAGCTCAAAATCCCTTCTAACTATTTGCCAGTCACTTTAGAAATGAGATAGTGTATTTTAACCTTTTTACAACGGTAAACCATTGTGTGATTAAATTGAGAGTCTCACTGTGATCTCCCTTTACAGTGACAACGGTTTACCGTTGACACGTTACCCTTTGACAGAGGTAACATCAACATATGTAAATTTTAGTAGAAGTTTTTTGGAGAGTAAAAAATCTTTTTTATATATGTTTTTAAATTGCTCTTTAAAAGTAGCTTCTGTGAGGTCTCTTTGTAGACATGTAGTCTTCAATTTGCTAACATATTTTAAGACCGATAGTGGTTGAGGTTATCAGTTAACGCATCATTTCACTGACAATAAGTAAGCCCTTTTTACGGGCCTGAAGATGCCCAACACCTTCGCTATTAATAAAGCGACGAATAGTGCGAAGAAAGACACCCGTTTCTCAAATGTTCATCTCTTTCATAATGCGCCTAGCAGTAAAATTGCCCGTGGTACGGTCCTGATAATAAGTCTCAGCTGTCGGTCCGTTAACTTTTGACGCCTACCTCGTCTCAAAGACGTATTCTCGTCCTCGGAGCAATGAAAAGAACGACGCTGAACATCCCTTAGAACTTTCATTATGGTTGCAGGTGATCGATGTGTTTTCCTCGCGATTTCTCGAAGAGATAATTTCCGTTAGGAAGACAAAATAGGTATTAAAGCTCTTTCTTCTGTTGTGGTTTCCCTCGAATTAACCATTTTGGTTAGTTTCGTGTTCTCCGTAAAACTCTGTTTCTTAACCGATCTCTACAACAGAGTGTTTATTTTTATATTATTTCCACCAACATAACGTATTGCGTATTTTGGAAACATTACTGGACATGAAAAATCAACTGAAACAATTTTTGTCTCAAAGAAACACCCTATGCACATCACTATCCTTTCGTGACCTTTCTACCCATCTCAACGCTAGTACTTCAGTTGTTGTAATGTCAAAACATCTGATAACATTATCCAGACACCCTGTTGTGCATCACACAATCCCGGCCACAAACCTTGAAACAGTTTGTGCAAGTGAGCTCCCCCTTCCCCTTTTCAATGTTGTTTCTGACACCAAAATGTTTTACTTTCGTCAACATTGAATGGGGGAGCGGGGTGTTTCAAGGAATTGTGGCCGCGGTTGTCTCGAGTGGCGGGAAATTTTTTGCGCATGTCTAGTGGGCGTCAAATCAGACTTAGAAAATTTGCGAGTGAATTGCAAGGTGATAGTGTGTGACAGGGTTGAGTTCACGGCTCGATAATTGTAGTCTATACATCATCGTGTCTTTATAAATTGCCACTTATACTCGTTAGAAACATGCACTAAAGGAGTTAAGATAACTTTTGACAAAATTTACTTAATGGTTGTCTCTAAAGGAGATCACTCCAAAGTTCAACGATTATCATAAGCCCCACAAGATTCATTACCACCTGAATTACAGAGCCTACACATCAATACAAAGTGAATGTCGTAATAAAGTCAAAAAGAAAGAAAGTGTCTTAATAGAGCCCAAAATAGATTTTTTTCTCTAGAGTTTTCAAAATATGGAGATGACAAAAACAATCAAAACAACGGGAACAATATATATTGATCAGTATTTTGCAATACCTTGACTTCGGTGTCATTCTTTTTCAGTAAGGTTTTGACGAGGTAGGCACATACTGTGTATTGAACTGGAGCGTTAAAATGCAAAGTTCCAAGAGCCATTTTCCTAAAGACATTGTATTTTGTGCAGATACCCTATTTTTCTGCACTAGTAAGCATGAGTTGATATTTATTAAGGGTGAGTGTATTGACGAGAAGGAAACCGAGATGATGAGAGTTCGTTGCCGCATTTCTAGTTTCTTTTCGCAGATTCCTGAAAAGGAGCAAAGCCCTGAACGTTCCTCCGTGTCCAAGATGTTTTGCGAAATTCATTCTAAATGACAATGAAAAGTAGTTAGTAGCAGAGATATATCGCGTTACTGTTTAAACCAATTGCGCAATTATATCTGTTAATGATTCGACAGACGATAAACCACCACCGATGAACGCACGGTAAACCACTGTTTTTTCTTTTATTTTGGAGTACTCTGGCCTGTTATGACAATAAAAAGTAAGCGTAAATGTAGCTCAAAATCCCTTCTAACTATTTGCCAGTCACTTTAGAAATGAGATAGTGTATTTTAACCTTTTTACAACGGTAAACCATTGTGTGATTAAATTGAGAGTCTCACTGTGATCTCCCTTTACAGTGACAACGGTTTACCGTTGACACGTTACCCTTTGACAGAGGTAACATCAACATATGTAAATTTTAGTAGAAGTTTTTTGGAGAGTAAAAAATCTTTTTTATATATGTTTTTAAATTGCTCTTTAAAAGTAGCTTCTGTGAGGTCTCTTTGTAGACATGTAGTCTTCAATTTGCTAACATATTTTAAGACCGATAGTGGTTGAGGTTATCAGTTAACGCATCATTTCACTGACAATAAGTAAGCCCTTTTTACGGGCCTGAAGATGCCCAACACCTTCGCTATTAATAAAGCGACGAATAGTGCGAAGAAAGACACCCGTTTCTCAAATGTTCATCTCTTTCATAATGCGCCTAGCAGTAAAATTGCCCGTGGTACGGTCCTGATAATAAGTCTCAGCTGTCGGTCCGTTAACTTTTGACGCCTACCTCGTCTCAAAGACGTATTCTCGTCCTCGGAGCAATGAAAAGAACGACGCTGAACATCCCTTAGAACTTTCATTATGGTTGCAGGTGATCGATGTGTTTTCCTCGCGATTTCTCGAAGAGATAATTTCCGTTAGGAAGACAAAATAGGTATTAAAGCTCTTTCTTCTGTTGTGGTTTCCCTCGAATTAACCATTTTGGTTAGTTTCGTGTTCTCCGTAAAACTCTGTTTCTTAACCGATCTCTACAACAGAGTGTTTATTTTTATATTATTTCCACCAACATAACGTATTGCGTATTTTGGAAACATTACTGGACATGAAAAATCAACTGAAACAATTTTTGTCTCAAAGAAACACCCTATGCACATCACTATCCTTTCGTGACCTTTCTACCCATCTCAACGCTAGTACTTCAGTTGTTGTAATGTCAAAACATCTGATAACATTATCCAGACACCCTGTTGTGCATCACACAATCCCGGCCACAAACCTTGAAACAGTTTGTGCAAGTGAGCTCCCCCTTCCCCTTTTCAATGTTGTTTCTGACACCAAAATGTTTTACTTTCGTCAACATTGAATGGGGGAGCGGGGTGTTTCAAGGAATTGTGGCCGCGGTTGTAGCTGCAGTACGTTTTGTTTTGATGGCAATTCATGTATTTTGAAAATTGAAATGAATATCCATCCTGTGCGATGATAACAAAGAAAACAAAAGCTATTAACAAAAGAGTTTCTTCTATTTGAAAGGAATGTGAAATGTTCTCGCTTTATACAGCGCTAATTAAAACTAAATGCGGTTCGGAGCGGTGGCCAGAGCGGCGTGATCGAGTGAGTTTTGGAAACATTTCTGCCCTCCGTGCATTCGCCTTTTGTGTTTTATGGTGATGGGAAAGTCAAGAATACCAAATTAAACAAGATTCCAAACCTTTATGATTCTAGATTCGCTTGTAAATCATATTCCGCGGGCGCTCGCTGAATATAGTTTGCTTTTGGGTTGGCGGACCGGGAGGCTGGCCGGCTTACGAACACAAACATTCTTTGAGTTCTAAGTTTTTGGACAGCCGCCAAAATGCGCTGAAAATAATCGAAAGCCCTTTTACTGGCACTAAAATCAAAAACAAGCGAGAAATTTCAGCTTGAGGCTACAATTTATATTTTCACCAGTGGAACTGTTGACGTTTTGTCACGTTCGACGAGTAATTTGATCGCAAATCTCAGAAGTAGTAATGTCCGCTCGTATGGGGGGCTTTGCCTCGTTTTGATGTAAGGATGACGTCATAACCGGAACCGGAAGTCACGTGTTTTTAAGAGGGGGAAACCGCTGACCAGTGGTGAAAAAAGGGATCGCGGGCTCATGCAACCGGAAGTCACGTGATTTGGAAAGGGAAACCGCTGACCAGTGGGAAAAAAGGGATCGCAGGCTCATGCAACCGGAAGTCACGTGATTTGGAAAGGGAAACCGCTGCCCAGGTGGAAAAATCGATCGTGGGCTCAAGGGGAAGTAAAACCGCTGAGAAAGCGTGGGCTCAAAGTCCAAAGTCCAATGGGGGGAACGGGGGTAACCCATATATGGATTTGATATGGGTTTGATATGGCACATCAAGCAAAAGGCATTTGGGAAAGAAAATATTTTAATGTGGCTTGCAGATGATGAGAGTTCCATGTCACAAGGGGGAAGCATGGCGAAACAACATAAAAAAAAAATAATAAATACTTTATTGTCAAACTTTTTCACAACAAGTGAGAAAACAAAAATGAGTCCAAAGTCTAAACTGGATATGGTGGCTTGCGACGATGTCTGGAGGCATGATTCCATGAAGAGAGGCCCCCTGGTAGAGGACGAGGGCACAATGACGAACTATGCAAGCCAGGCAGCGGCACGGAGTCCAAAGTTCAATGTCCTGGGAAGGAACACGCGCCCTG
Organism: Siderastrea siderea; assembly: GCA_964030785.1. Classification (NCBI taxonomy): domain Eukaryota; kingdom Metazoa; phylum Cnidaria; class Anthozoa; order Scleractinia; family Rhizangiidae; genus Siderastrea; species Siderastrea siderea. The sequence continues at coordinate 9,343,467 of OZ034977.1, read as the reverse complement.
GGAAAGAGTATAAGTTGATCAGAAAAGTAATAATTTGCGAACAAATAATTCTGACCTAAAGCATGACCTTTGTATTTTAAAACGAATGAAGCGTATCCGTTTGCCAAACAGAATTAGAAGAACATAGCTTTCCAATTGACAGTTGTAAAACAGAATTAAATTTATTCACAGTAAACAGATTGAATTTACGACAAAATGTGTCAAATGTGTGCAACACTGTGCAATAATCTGTAAACAAAACCAAAAGAGAATTTCTAGTAGTTTCGAAGCGAACACGCGTCTCCAATTACAAAATATAAAGCGACAAATAAAATAACAGCAATCAAAACAAATGAAAAATGCCGATCAACGATTAAATGAATTTGCCTAGCGAACTTAAAACGAATGAAGCGTATCCGGTCGCCAAACAGAATTAGAAGAACATAGCTTTCCAATTGACAGTTGTAAAACAGAATTAAATTTATTCACAGTAAACAGATTGAATTTACGACAAAATGTGTCAAATGTGTGCAACACTGTGCAATAATCTGTAAACAAAACCAAAAGAGAATTTCTAGTAGTTTCGAAGCGAACACGCGTCTCCAATTACAAAATACAAAGCGACAAATAAAATAACAGCAATCAAAACAAACGAAAAATGCCGATAAACGATTAAATGAATTTGCCTAGCGAACTTAAAGTGAAAGCACAAATAGATAAACTAGATTTGCTTGAATCACGAAACAGAATTATAACTCTAAGTTTATACTAAAATGATACGCTTAATAAAACTATACAGTAATTAACGAGGTCAAGTACCTAATTTATAGGCGACCGATGGTAACCGGTAGATATGGAGTTCCGCTTTTAGGCTTGGCTAAATCTATATATTTTTTTTAGCTGACAGTCAGAAAAAAATGATGCTTACTTTGCGTGGAGGTTTGCTTGTTGTTTTCAACAAGCCGCTCGCTTTCTTCTCGGCGAAAATACGAGTTGTCATCTCGTTTGTCTCACCGCGTTACAGTCAGCACATCGTTGGACTGTGGAAAAAAGAAATACAGAGAGTGAGTAAAAATAAATCAAATAGTCTTTCGGGTAGAAAAGGATTTTTTCACAACAACGCGGGGAATGGGAAAACATTGCGAGCTAAACAGAACCGCTTCGGTTTTCAATTTTTTTCGAGGCGACAAAAAATTAGTTTCATTTCGAAAAACAAAACTAGTAAACGAGTATTATAAGACACACTGTTTTTTAATCGAAAAGTTCGTCGTTGTGGGAAAAACAGGCTAAACACTTCAATATTTTTAGCCGGCAGCAAAACACAACACTTACCTCGTGTTAAGCTTTCGCTGTTTTCAAAACATCCATTCGGCGGCTTCTACAGATAAAAATCTCCCACATTTTTCGCTGAAATCTTAGCTGTCATCGTTTTGTTTGTAAAGCCGAGGGTTGCTGGGGTAAAGCGATGAATAAATCTGTGAAAAAACTGTCGTAAGTCTCCCTGACCTTCCTCCATCTTGAAAAAAAAGAAAGTTCGGGGGTAATTTTGCTGCTTATATAGCTAAACAGTGTGACGTCATTTGGTTGTGATTGGTCAGTCCCAGTCAGGCCATGGTCAAGGTCCAAGGCCATGGTCAAAGTATCAGCCGATCAGAAGCAGAGTTTCACAACAACGCGGGGAATGGGAAAACATTGCGAGCTAAACAGAACCGCTTCGGTTTTCAAATTTTTTTTTTTTTTTTGAGGCGACAAAAAAAAATAGTTTCATCTCAACTCTCCAGAAAAAAGTCAACGGACATGACGTGGTTGTTTTTTTTTATAGAGAAAGCGAATCATTAATTAAATCCTGGAGCACGTGGGCTCAGAGGAAAGAAAAGAGAGGACATTTCGTGACGCTTACATGACGTATCAGAATAGGCCTCTGGCTAGGGTGGGAAACCGCTGACCAGTGGAAAAAAAGGATCGCGGGCTCAGGATGGAGCAAAACTGCTGAGGAACGCGGGCTCAAAGTCCACAGTCCAATTTGAGCATCGGGGGCAGGTATAAAAAGGTAACCAGAGGGGTTAGGTGGTGATTGTGACCATGAGTTTTTACATCACCCTTATCAGTGATCAAGCACAAGGCACGAATCAAAAATTTACTGTCAGACTTCCTCATTCACATTATTTGGTGGAAGATGATTGGGAAGCGGCCTTGGTTCATATCTCACACCCGGCTTTTTATCAACAATTGGGAGATCAAACCAAGCAGAATTGGACGCAAGAAGATAGTCAAAAACATTGGATGAAAACAGATATCAGATACATACCAAAACGTGCTGATGGAACGGCTCCCATTCAAGTGACCAAACAAATCCATTTACCGCCAGGGTATTACCACAATTTGAAAGAGGCATGGATTGCCATCGCTTACGAAATAGAAAAACAACACATGGAAGTCATGATGGATATAGCCAAAATGGACGTGGACGATCTAGGGAAACGACAACAACTAGCCGCTCTTAACCTGGCTCAACCCTACGTGAAAATCACCAATGCCGGCATCGCCTCCGAATTAGATTCGTTGTATGTACTCATACCAGCCAACATGCAATTTGAAATGGAATGGAAATTGGCCAGCCTGATGGGACTTGTCAAAGATGGAACGCCAACGCAGAGAATTGTCCAAGAAAAAAATTATCTGGTGAAACATATCGTGGATTACGACGATCGCCACAAATGGACACCCACCATAGGGCCTGTCAACAAATATCCACCGCATGGCATCGTCTCTGTCAGCTTTACCCACCCCGATTTCGAGTATGAGTTGTTCTTGGGTCCTAATCTCAGTCGACAACCATTTCCCACCACCCAAACCGTCAAACCGCAACAAGGACGACAACAACTCATGATTTACACGGATCTCGTCATTGACAGCGTGGTTGGAAATCAAGAAAAAGGTTTTTTACGTGCCATTGATGCTGGCAATACCGATCATCAGTTTGATACCACGCAACGGATGTATTTTCCTCTTGGCAAAACCATCTTTGACAGCATTGCCATTGACATTCAAACAGCGAATGGACAGCCGGCTCCTTTCAAACAAGGCAGTACCATCATTACCCTTCAACTCTCCAGAAAAAGTCAACGGACATGACGTCAGGGTTGTGAACTTTTTTATTTTAATTAAAAAAAAGAGTTGATGTTACAAAGGGTGGTCTGTGTTCTTTGCCACGCGGGTGGGGCGCTCCTATTTACAAATTGAAAAAAGCTATCTACAATTTGAAAAAATAAAAATGGCTATGTACAATTGGAAAAAAATAAAAAGTAAAAAAATTAAAAAAGAAAAGCTATGTACAATTCCAAAAGTAAAAACTAAGAAATTACAAATGAAAGTCTTCCAGTTCCGTACGTAATTGATCAATGTTCTCGGGTAGACAGAACGTGCGGTTGAATAAGGCTTGAATTTCGGCTCGGGTTTTCTCGTCCACATCCCGGGATCCCACAATAGCACTGCTTTGATGTAGGGTGGGCTTTTTAGGTCCCCAAGGGACAAATTGACTGCCAGTGACCAGGGTGGCGGCATTCTCATTGACTTGGTAGTAATGGTCCGAGCGGTACCATGATTGACTGGGGATGTCAAACAGGTAAACGGGTTTGCCTTGATCCATAGCCAATTGCACGGTCCAACCAGTGCCTCCTTTCACGCGTTTATGATCCGGTTCCAAGATGCCAAAGGCATAGATGGTATGGGCTTTTTTGGCCAATTGATAATTGCGTTGCAGCAATTGCAGGGTGTAAAAATGACTGGGCATTTTTTTGCCTAGTTTCTCCGCTGCCTGGTGAAGATGGGGGTTGGCCAGCATCAGGACTTCCACCGTAGAAGGGGTGATGAAAGTGGATCGAGGATGGTTCGGGGGGACCAGGACTTCTAGTTGCATCCCAAAGTGTTTGGCCTGTTCTTCCACGAGGGCATCCGTACCTTTGGCTCCCCCTGTGTAGACCACATGGCCATGACCCACTTGCAGTTCCAAGGCACCGAGATCTTGTTCTCCGATCATGTCAATGTCTGGGGGCATGGCTTTTGAGAATGAAGATCTAGTGACCAAGGGACCGTCTTAAATAGGGACAACGGACCAATGGGAAGACAAGAGGACCTTATTTGGATTGAACAAGCTGACCAATGGGAAGATAACAAGTCCTTATATGGGTAGGATAAGCTGACCAATGACAGTCAAGGGTCTAAGGTATAAAAAGGCATGGTCGGTAGGGGTGACATCAACCTTTGAGTACGATGTCTGTCGATCGGAAGAGAAAGCCAACCCATCCCCCAGAGGGGAAGAAGAAGAAGAAGAGCATTCAACATATGACGCCCGTGGACTGTGATCCTGTGGTGTGCGACGTGGTGGAAGACACCCGAGCTGCGGTGGAAGACATGATGAAAGAATTGAATGACATGGTGGAGCAATCACCCCCATCACCTCAATTCACCTTGACGACCGTGTATGATCCTCCCAGTTCAGTGGACACTATGGTATGCCCTTGCCATAATGTGCGTTTGGAGGCCCGAGAATCTCAAAAGGGATGGAAGTATGTGAAATGTCCCATGCAACCGTGTTTGCTGTTTTGTGGACAAGATCAAGTTCTGGAGTATATGAAAGCCGTGTATAGTCAACCTCATGTAGAAGTGTTGGACATGTGGGGTGGTTTACAATGCTTTTGCCGTGAACCCGCCACGCTTCAACAGAGTCATTCGACCCAGAACCCCGATCGCTTGTTTCTGACTTGTTCCAAGAAAACGTGTGGCTTCTTCCGGTGGGCCGATCAACCCTTGGGTCCCAAGTACTGGACTTGGTTTCATGACAACCCTCCCAAAAAAGCTGACCAACAAGCTGAAGCACCCACCCGTGATGCTCAAGGATATCCCAAGAGGGGCTATGACATCCCTGGCCCTCGAGTCCAAAGCAAAGAGGACGTGGAACGAGAACCACCCCTGACAGACTATGAGAAACAATTGTTACGAGAAATTCAAGATCTCAAGAACCGTCAAGAAATGATGGTAGCCCCGGCACCACCACCCCCTAAGTACAGTGACAGTGTGGAGAACTGGCAGAAAGGTCTAGAGACCATCAGTTGTGGCCGTCTAGGTCTCTTTTAAATGAGAGAACGAATAAAATTTTTTATCAATGTCACCATGGAGTCTGTGTGTGATGCGTGGGAGTCTGTCTTGTCCCTGGGGCAATGGCAATGTCATCAAACCCTTTGTCAAGTCTTATATGATCATCAACCCGGCACCCAAATCCCCATACCCCCTTGTCCCGAGGACACGCATCCTCTCCACCTCTTTGAAGAAACCCATGTGGACCGTAACCTGTATCGATGGGTGGTGTTTGTCTTATGGTTAAAAGTTCACCCAGAGGCATGGCGATGGTATCGAATCATTCAAAAGGCGCATCCCCACACGGTCCCCACCATATCGACCTTATGGGGTGAATGCCAAAAAGTATGACCCCTCGAAAGAAAAAGGTCTCCCAACCATGGTTGAGTCAGTACCACGATCCTCGAGCCCCCGGCAGTTTAGGAGGGGTGCAACGATTTGCTAAAGCCCATCGTCTCCCTTTGAAAAAAGCTCAACGGGTCTTGGAACGGGATTTGGCCTATACGTTACATAAACCACGACGTCGTCGTTTTCCCACCGTCCCCGTGATCGTAGGAGGATTAGATGATCAATGGGTCGCGGATTTAGTGGAAGTGCAACCCTTGGCCAAGTATAATCGGGGCATACGCTACTTGTTGACGGTCTTGGATGTGTTGTCCAAGTACGCGTGGGTCCAACCGTTGAAAGACAAAACCGGGGTGGCGTTGGTCCATGCCTTTGACAAGATTTTGAAAGGACGTCACCCGAATCGATTGCAAACGGATCGAGGGAAAGAATTTTACAACCGGACGTTTCAACGATGGCTTGACGAGCAAGGCATTCAACATTTTTCGACCGAAGGGGATGCGAAAGCCAGTGTGGTGGAACGATTTAACCGCACCTTGAAAGAACGGTTGTACCGTTATTTGACCGCGGCCAACACCTTACAGTTTGACGATGTCTTACCCGAGTTGGTGCAAGGGTATAATGCCACCCGGCATCGAAGTATTGGTATGGCCCCTCAAGACGTGACGTGGGACAACGAAGAAGCGGTGTGGAAACGATTGTATGCCCAACGGTTGAAAGACAAGAAAAAACCTAAATTCAAAGTCGGAGATCGTGTACGTCTCAATAAGATTCATCGTACCTTTGAAAAAGGCTATTTACCCGGTTGGACCGAAGAAGTGTTTGTGGTGCATCGTGTGATCCCTGGCCCTGTCCCCACGTATAAGATTCACGAATGGGATGAGACCCCCGTCCAAGGTACGTTTTATGAAGAGGATTTACAAAAAGTCCATGTATCCGAGGTGTTTCGCATCGAAAAGGTACTTAAGCGACAAAAAGATCGTTGGTTGGTCAAGTGGAAAGGGTGGCCCGACAAGTACAATAGTTGGATTCGTAGTCAAGACGTCACGTCTCTCCAACCACCCCAGAGGAAAAGCCCACCCAAACGACAACTGAAGACTAAAGAGACAAGCCCACCCAAAAGACGACGTGACTAAACAATGACGTTGGTGCCCAACTCTTCGTTTTACGTGACGTTGATGAGTCATGCGAGTACCAAAGAGTTTCCTGGGAACAAGAGTCATCATTTCAGAAACCGATTGCCTAAACCCATTCGATTTATGGGACGAGGATGGATGGTAGGCATGGTGAGTTTATCCTTACCCACCATTCCCGTGGTAGCGGAAGAAGGAGGCGTGGGCGATTCCCATCCTCTGTTGTACGTACGATGGCACGAACGGGTGTATGCCCAAGACGATCAAGGCAACGATCGATGGTGGCATCAACGTCGCGAACTCACTGTCTACGGTCGAGATATGAGAAAGGAATTGGCCTCCTCGACGGGATTGCACTTTTTTCATCAACTGGTGTACCGTTACGAGCAAAGCCGTGCCAAACAAACCGAACCCAAAAACAAATGGACCGAGGACAATGGCGTTAAATTATACCCGACGTTTGAATGGACGTCCGAAGGGGATTTGTTATTGAATACGACCAATGTGGATTACAAACGACAAGTAGCGCACGTGTCATGGGGCAGATCCTTGGCCCTGAGAATGGGATGGATTGAACAAGTGTCCCCCGGCCAGTATCGATTGGGTCCGAATCTCCTGCAAGAATTTCAAGGCATTTCCACCATTCCCACCCCGACGGATGTCCGCGATGCTGCCAACAAGCCCATCTTTTGGAAAGTGGAGGGGGATTATCTGAAATTGAGTCTATCGTGCCCTTGGCGGTTTGTGAATGTGAACAAGACCTTTCGTCCTTCGTTGGAATTTCCCTCCACGCGTCCTTTGCACGTGTATTGTGATGTAGGCACCAGCAGCATGGTAGGGGGCCGTATCACCGATCTCTTAAGAGAAATCAAGTACCAGCCACAAAACACCACCCACTTTGAACCTCGACATATTCAATATATCCCAGTACGCAACGAAGTGGTGGAAATCGTGGAAACCCAGATGGCCGAAACCAATGGGGATCTGGTGAAATTTGGCGAAGGCCATGCCCTCCTGACTCTCCACTTTAAAAGGGAAGTGGTGGTGTGAAGAACAAAGACAACATGTCGTTCTACGTGACGTTACCCAGTCATGCCAACCGACGTGAATTTCCCAACAACCAAGCCAATTCCTTCAAGATTCGTTTACCTCAACCGTTACAGCTCACGGGAGGGGGATGGCAAGTGGGGTTGAGTGCCATTTCCTTACCGGATGCTCGCGTCAATTTGTATCAGTTGGTGCAGAAAGATGGGTACATGATGTCGTCGATCTGGCAGCAAACCTATCCCAAACCGGGCGGCAAAGACGGGGAAATGATCACTCGCATGGGATACGCTCAAACGCTCATCAATGACATTCAACATTTGGATTGGGTGGTGGATGGGGTGAGTTTCATGAAAGCCACCATTGCTCACTTGGAACAACAACGCATGGAAACGGCGATTCAAGGTGGTCGGTTTGTCAACGATCAAGGCAAACACATGTACGCCAAGTTTCGTTGGGAAGGCGAGGATCTGCTCATCGACAACACCCATGTCTGTCATTGTGGCGACGACACGCCAGGCATTGACATCAATACCAAATTAGCTGTCAAGATGGGATGGTTACGTAAAATTAGCAGTGGATGGATCTTGGGACCCAACTTACAGCAAGACTTCATGGGGGATCAAATCCCCGACATGACCAAGAACAGCGCTTGGAAGGATATCACCGATAAGGATGGGAACCCGGTCTTTTGGACCGTTCGGTCTGGGTTACTGAATTATTTACAATTGAGTATGAGTTGTGGTTGGCGTTTCACCAACTTGAATGTAGCGTTTCGTGCCGTGGTGGGGGAACCCACACGATCGTTGCACGTGTACTCTGACGTGGCAGGCAGTATGATGGTGGGCAATCGCGTGACTGATTTGTTACGTGAAATTCAATACAAGCGAGAAGCACGCGGCACCCTGTATTTTGAACCGTTGCACATTCATTACATGTCTCTTCGTAACGAGGTGGTGGAAATGATTCACGTTCAAGTGGCTGAAACGATTGGTGCCGGAGGAGACTTGGTCAAGTTTGGTGAAGGCCATACCATTGTCACGTTACACTTCAAAAAGACATAAAAAAGAGAGACGAGAAGGGAACCCAAATCAATTATGCCTCCGAAACGACGACGACGACGACGACGCCGACCACAGCGTCCACAAGCGGGGGAAGGGGTCAACGCAGTGATTGCCGGGATTCCTAAGGCCGCTTGGTCCATCACCAAAGGGGTAGAAAAGTTAGCCAAAAAGAATTACCTAAGATCAACGAAGAAACGTATGGAAGAAATGCGAAGTGGGAAACGCAAACGGTGGGCGGGGGAATCGTTTACGTGCAACGTCATGTGAGTATAAAAAGAAAACAAGAGTTGTGAAAACAAACAAAGATGCCCAAGACAAGAGTGCGTCGAAGGAGAAGAAGAAGGCAACGAGGGGGTCTCTTGCCCCTGGCGGCCCTCATTCCAGCCTTGATTGCTGGAGGAAAAGCTGTGGCGTTGGGTGCCGCAAGTGGTGCCGCGAGTTACGGGGCTAAAAAAGGGTTGGAAGCCGCTTTTCGGAAAAAACGACGATGACGGTATAAAAAGGGGGTCACGTGAAGCCCAGACAAAACGTTTATCCCTGGTGAAGAAGAAGGCACCATGCGTGGGGGAAGTTTGACACGATTTCGAACCGACGAGTGGTATGATCAACAAGGCAAAGGAGTGATGACGGATCTGATGCGTGGGGGGTTGCAAGGTCTTATAAGGACGCGAAATCCTTTAAAATTGCCTAGTAATATCAAGAGAGGCTTGGAAACGGGTTTGACACGCGGTGTTAAACGCAAAGCCGAACAAGTCCTTAAAAAGGAAATCACCAAACAAGCCAAGAAAGCGTTGAGTCATAAGAACGTGAAAGACGCCGTGCGTGTAGCCACTGCCTTATTTCCCAAACAAACCAAACGTGCACGTGATATTTTGGGAGTCTAATGGAACCCGTGCATTCACGACCTCGACGGATTCGTAGTAATCGAGGGTTGTCTCAATGGGGTGGACTGTATCCGTTTTGGAAACTCATGCCACGACGACGACAACGTGGTGGATGGTTGAGTGCCGAGGTCATGAGAGTCCCCGGGTTTGATTTGAGACAACGTTTAGGACGACGACGACGACGCTATAAAAACCCCTCACGACGACGACGGGGTACCACTCGACGACGACGCCGCTAAAATGACCGAAGCTGCCCCGGCTCACGCGCGTTCCGAAGGGACCGTCAACCCTGCCTTACGGATTTTCAAGGTGCCACCGACCGACATTAGCATCAATGCCTATCGCATGGTCACCATCCAACCCACCACCACGGGTATCAATCCCATGGAATTCATCATTCCAGGGTTAGACGATTTTGTGGATTTGGGACGCAGTTACTTTACCATGGAATTGAGTTTGAAAAAGGACGATAACGGGAACTTGGACGCCGCGGAGAAATTGTGGCCCGTTAACAATTTGGCCCATTCCATCATCAAACAAATTGACTTGCAGTTGAATGGCACGTTGATCAGTCCACAATCCGACACGTATCATTACAAAGCTTACCTGGAAACCTTGCTGAATTATGACCGAGAAGATGGCAAGACCGTGTTAGGACCCCAAGGATGGTACAATCAAGTGGATTTCCCACCCCGATGGACTGCCAACAATACCAACAGTGCAGCACCACATAATGACTACCGGGATCTCCCCGCCCATCACAAAGCAGCCTTGGCTGCCATGGTAGCTGAAGTGGACAAGTATGCTGGAGGTCTTACCCACAGTCTAGTGTTTACCCCCCACTTGGAAGTCTTTCACACTGGTAAATTGTTGGTGCCTGGCATTGAAATCAAGATGAAATTTCATTTCAACAGCCCCAGCTTGTTTTTGAATGGAGTGGGTCTAGCTGGCCGATTACTAGAAGGCGATGTCAAACTACGGTTTCATCTCTGTCAACTGCGTTTGAATGACGCCATCTACCAGAGTATCTCTAGCAAAAGACACAATGAAGGCCAAGTGGCGGCTTACCCGACCGTCCGCAGTGAAATCCGGACCTTCAGCATGCAAAACAACCTGGTCCGCTTTGATATCCCCAACCTGTTTCAAAACAGAATACCTGACCGATTGATTGTGGGGTTACTGGACAGCCGCGCCTTCAATGGAGATGTGACCCGAGATCCGTTCTGTTTCCAGAAATTTGGTCTGACGTCCATTAAACAGATTGTCAGAGGAGAAGAGTACCCTTATGAAACCCTGCAGTTAGTGCACAACAATGGCACCCGAGATAATCTAGGTTACTTCCGTTTTCTGCAAGCCAGTGGTGCTTGGTGTAAAAAGAAAGGCAATATGGTAGAACTAGAAGATTGGGGCCAAGCTAAAAATTGTACCTTGTTCATGTTTGACAATGTGGCCAATGGATGTGCTGACAGTCAAAACCTCAACCCCAAGCAAACGGGAGATTTACAACTGGTGTTGGAATTTGGAGCTGCCCCCGGTAACAATATAACCGTACTCGTGTATGGAGAATTTGAGAATTTGCTGGAGATTGACAGGAACGGAGCCGTGTTGTATAACATTTACCAGCACTGATGGAACATGTGGCCTTGAATAATGTGCAGTTGGATTATTTAGCCCGAGACGACCCCCAATTGAACCCGGTCTTTTACGGGACGGTGGCCTGTGATCGTTTACCCAAGAGTCCTGTCAAGACCCAACCCCAAGGGTACATTGTGAATACCGACCCACACGATCAACCGGGACAACATTGGTTAGCGGTGTGGACGGATGGAAAGGTGTGTGAAGTCCTGGACAGTTATGCTTTGCCATTGGATACGTACGTGCAAGCGACCCCGTTACGAGATTGGATTGTCCAACATTGGAAGTATGTGGTGACCAATGGCAAGTCCCTCCAAACCATTACAAGCAAGAGTTGTGGTGATTACGCCTTGTTGTACTTGAAAGCCAAAGCCCGTGGACGGACCTTGCAAGCGTTTTTAAATGAGTTTTCGGATCATGATTATGTTAGTAATGACCATCAAGCCGGTCAACGCCTTCAACAATTGATTGTAGGCCAAGAAGCCAAATGGTATCAACTTTGTTGTCAGCCGTATCATCAATGTAATGCTTAAATAAAATTTGTTGGAAAAAAAGTGGTGTCGGAGTCGTAGCTCAGTGGGTAGAGCCTTTGGATCCCCCTTCGGATACATGAGGAGGGTCGTGCGTGGGTTCGAGTCCCACCGATTCCAATAAAAAGGTGCCTTTTTTTTTCTAAGGGTAGTTCGTCATCATCATGCAAACGGGGAAACCGTTTCGTTTTCATACGCCTTCCTCTATCTTGGTGGTGGGTCCTTCGGGATGTGGGAAAACCGCGTTTACGGAAAAACTCTTGGTAGACAACCCCGAGTTGTTTGAAACCCCACCGACTCAAATGCATTATTGTTATGGGGCCTGGCAAGATCGATTTCAAGGCATGCAAGATCAAGGGGTGGTGTTTCACGAAGGGATTCCCGATCATGAGGCCTTAGTGCAATGGTTTCCTGAAGGACAGGGGGTCCTGGTTTTGGATGATTTAATGGACGAAGGCAGTCACGATAAACGCGTGTTGGATTTATTCACCAAACATTCGCATCATCAAGGGGTGACGGTGCTCTACTTGTGCCAAGACATGTTTCCCGTGGGTCGCTATGCGAAAAGTATATCCCGCAATGCCCATTACATCGTGGCGTTCAAGAACCCCCGAGATCAATTAGGGGTACGCAATGTCATGCTTCAATCGTTTCCGACCACGTGGAAAGACACGTTGGAGACGTTTCATCAAGCCACCACACGACCGTATGGGTATTTGGTCTTGGATTTACATCCCGCCTCCTCCGATCAACAACGGGTGTTGAGTCACCTGTTAAAAGACGAAGGATGGACTCGCACCTATCAAAAACGACTATAAAGGCACGACACCCCATTTGAACAGGAAAAAGAGCGACCATGGCCGATGATGATGATGACCGTCAACCTCCGCAATCGTACGATACCGTGTCCCCGGCGGGGGTGGGGGCGGCCAGCGGCAATCAAATGTCCCCAAGGGCCTGGCAAGATTTATTTTGGTCGGGAGACCAAGGCCTTCTCGACGCCGCCGAGGAGGAAATGGAAGCCGAGCCCCTCTATCGGTTTATGCAATCCATCCCCCCTGTCGGTGCAGATGGTGTGCCCCCTGTGCAGGCTTCTTCCCCAGCAGGGGTAGGAAGTCCAGGAAATCAACCATCTTCTGGTCCTCGAACCCCTGCGACTCCTCCTAGCGTACCCTTGGCAGCGGGTGCTCGAACACCAACGGGTGCTCGAACAGCAGCGGGTGCTGGGGGTAATGGGCGTGGTGGTGGACGTAGTGGACGTGGTGGTGGTGGTGGTGGTGGTGGTGCTGGACGTGGACGTGGTGGTGGTGGTGGTGGTGGACGTGGTGCTGGTGGTGGTGGTGGTGGTGGTGCTGGTGGTGGTGCTGGTGGTGGAGGTGCTGGTGGTGCTGGTGGTGCTGGTGGTGGTGGTGGTGGTGGTGGTGGTGGTGGTGGAGGTGGTGGTGGTGGTGGTGGTGGTGGTGGTGGGGGTCGTCGTGGACGACGACCGTTTCGAATACGAGGACGACGACGAAATACCCCCACTTCCCCTTTGACACCTGCCTCCAATCCAGCTACCCCTCGAGGATCTTGGACGTCTGGGAGTTCTGGCCGACAGCCTCGTACCTTGCGTCAAGCGGATTTACAACGACGTTTACGCATGCTGTTACAAGATCAAGAACAGTTGGCCCAAGGACGTGAAATTGCTAATGTCACCATGACCAATAGCATTGTTACCAGTTATAAACAGGGAGGAGCACCGAGCGTACAAACCTCGTCGTCCCGTGTTTCGCCGTAAAGATGAAAACCGTCGTGTCGTTATTGAATGGATCCAAACAGCATGGTCTTCCCTTCCCCCCGGAATTATTACAACGCATGGATTCCTTGTATGCCTTTTATCATCAACAATGGTGGTGTTATCGAAAAATGTTGAATCATTACAGGTGTATCAATGCCTTGTTCAATGGGTTGGCCTTACTCCTGATGGCTGCCGGTATGATTGCGGGCCCGCTATTGGAAAACAGTACATTGGTAGCCTGTTTGGCGGCCGTGGGCACCGTGGTCAAAGGATGGAATGATTTTAAACAATACCGATTTAAAGTGACCATGAGTCGATTTGCGTTTACCACCTATGCCAAAGCCTTGACCGAATTGAAAACCCATGTGCGGGGTATTCCCTTGGAGGATCTGGAACGATTTTTAATCAAGATGCAAACCTTGGATGATACCATTGTGGATTTCACCCCTCCGTTACCCAAACGATGTCTCCAAGATTACCATGGTCATTTTGTGTACCAACCCTTGGAAGCCCTATGCTATGTAGACGGATGCCCTCGTCCCTTGAGACCCAAAGACTATTGGATCCATAAAAAGCCGCTCCCTCCTAGTCCCACACTCTTAGAACCATGGCCGTCCAACAACGACGACGACGACGCAGAAAAAGGAAACAAAGAGGAGGGGCTTTAATGCGTCGCAAACCCCGTTTGGTGGATAAAATTGCCCATGGCATGAGTATGTTTCTATCAGGTCCCACCCCTGGGTTTGGACTGGCTTTAGGCAAATTAGGGGGTCAAGCCTTGAAAGGCATTACCGATAATGTAAAACATGTCCGACGACAACGAGGTGGGGGTTGGTGGTCCGATTTCAAACGCAATACCCGTCAAGGCTATAAAGAGACGCGAGATGCCATCAAACAAGACAAAGCCCTTCAACGTCTATTGACGGGTCAACCATGGTGAGGAGGAGAAGACGACGCCGTCGTCAACGAGGCGGTTTTTTAAATCTATTGGTGCCCGCCATGGTAGGATTGGGGAAAGCCGCGGCCTTGGAAACGGATAAACGTATAAAACGCACGATTCAAAAAGCCAATCAACGGTATCGTCGTCGTCACCGATAAAGGATGCAACGTCTTCGACGTCAATTCCCGTTTTTACGGTCCATGTTACAAGAAGCCAATGGTTCCAAACGTCAAGAGTTGTTACAACATGCCAATGCCGATCAAATCAATGCTGTGAGTGAATTGGTGTTGAACTTTTTAAAAAACAAGATTCCCGTCACCCCACCCATGCTGGCTAAACTTCAACCCTATAAAAAGGTACTCCGTGATTTGGGGCGTCGTCGACATTCCGTCAAAAAACGTCGTCAGTGGTTAGTCCAACAAAAAGGAAGCGGATTGTTTCAAGGACTTCACGAGGTGCTATGTCAATGTGTTCGTTAACCCTCCCTACGTGGATGACTCTATTACAAGAGGCCAATCGGGCCACCGACCAGTGGAAAGACGAGTGTCATTATTGGAAGCATAAATATCACCTGTTGTATCAAGAGTACCAACACATCTTGAGGGCCCGTCTTTGTAAGAGTTGCCGTGACCAGGAAGACGGGGAACTTTGCTCCGAGTGTAGTCAACGAACATGGACGAAGTGTACATGATTCCCCAAAAGGACTTGGAACAACTCATTCAATATTACAAAGGAGAACTCACCGAAAATGCCTTGTTGAACAAAGCCGCAACGCTCGCCGCCCAAAAACATGTGTTGTTAGCCAATCCCCAATTACCTCCCGCCCTGGTTAATGCTCAAACCAAACCGTTGAGTCAAGAATTAATCAAGTTAACCAAACGCATTCGTCAATTTCCTGGCGGGGTGGGGGTTGGTGCCCCGGGTGCCCCGGGTGGTCCGCCAGGTGAAGAAGGCGAGGAAGAGGCCGGGGATTTGGTGACGGGACCCGTGGAACAATGGTTGAAGCGCATGATAAAAGGCAGCCCGTCGACCCCCAAACCTCCCATTACCCCTGCAACCAAGAAAGGCAAAGGAGCAGCCACTACCAGTAAGATTGTCAAGAAAGGGAGCCCATCCACCAGTCGAGGGGATACCCGGTCACGTTTAGAAGCCATTCGAGAACAACGCAAGACTTTGGAAAAAAAGTTAGCCGAGAGTCGCAAAGGCAAAGGCAAAGCACCCGCCCGAGAAGTGGAACGATTGAAACCTTTACCCGGTTGGGAAGATTGGGCTCGTGGCAAAAAGTTACGACGTCGATTGGATTACGACAGTGACTAAAACATGCCCACCAAGAGGAGGAGAAGGGGTATCAAACGGAAACGCCCCCAACGAGGAGGAGCCTTGGATGTACAAAAATGGATTGCTAAGACGGGGAAGGAGTTTCATTGGCCTGGGTATCAATACATGGGCCCTGGCACCCATTTGGCTAAACGTCTGAAACGTGGGGATCCCGGGATCAATCGTTTGGACCAGATTGCTAAGCAACACGACATTGATTACAGTCGTGCTAAGAATTTGCAAGATAAATGGAAAGCCGATACCAAGATGATCCAAGCCATTGATCGATTACCCGGCAAGAAAAACAAGACGGAACGGGTGGTCAAGAAAATCATGCAAGCCAAGAAACGTTTAAAATTGTAAAATTTAATAACACACCGTACCATGTTGAGTAAATAAAAAATGAAAATGTCAAAGCACTGTCTCATTTTTAGTTCTACCACAATGATACAATGTTCTACCCAAATCAAACAAGAAGCTAGTGGGTGACCCGGCGGACTAGACACAGAAGAACAAAGACAGGCCTACATTGAAAACTACTACAAGCATGAGGGCATCCGCTTGGACTACGCTAACATCCAAAAGAATCCAGGGTTACGTACCCTTGCTAAAATGTTCTGCCAAAATACCAAGAGATGTTCTGCCAAATAGTCATACTAATGTTCTGCCAAAATACTGAGACGATTCAATGTTCTGCCAAATACTGAGACGAATGTTCAGAGTCTAAGTCACTAAATCATACATGAAATCGACGCCCTCGTCGGGCGACATGTCCTCGAACAAATCAACAATACCATCAGGGGGCAGCAATGGTTCCAAATCAAGGGAAGAAGAATCATCGACATCCTTCAGCACCTCGGCCCACTCGTCAGGCGATATGTTCTGCAAAAAGGAAAGGTCGTCCAAGTCAGGGGGTTCCGCGACTTGCATGGCCCCCGAATCCAAATCAAGCAGAGTACGAGAGTCCTCATTAAGGAGCTGAACAAAGGACTCCCTGGGCGATACGTTCGTATGGGATGCCTGTTTCTGTCTTTCTCTCTCCTTTAACTTTTCTCCAAACTCCACGACACCTGAGTCGAGCACACACTCCTCCTTCACTTTCTTCAAGATGTCTTCCACTTCTAAATCTTGTTCAAAGTCTTCGAATGCTTCGAGCAGCTTCTCATGAGCAGAGTCCATCTTGGGATGACTCACCTCGAGGGTCGATCTGTTTTATAGTCTCTGGGATCATTCCCCGCATTGCATAGTGGGTCATCTAGGGAGGGGGGAGGGGGTCCTCCCACCCCTTCCCCTCCCAAAGCACCATGGGTCCTTTCTCCCATTGGTTCCTTACCCCTTCACGTGACCCTTTGTTTCTCTATAAAAAACGAGCACTGACCTCCAGCTAGTTCATCTGATCATGTCCTCTCACCAAGAGGAGGAGGAGGAACCAGGCCCAAGTGGCCTGACCACTCAAGAGACCTTGACGTTACTAGGCCTGAACACCTGGGACTCTGAGAGAGAAGAAGAGACGGCAGCGAATTGCCCTGATGAACCTTTGTTATGCACCGAAGAGATGGCGGACAGTGATGACATTTGTGAAGAGGCGTTGGATCGCTTCGAACGCCAACGTGCCTTTCAAACCCAACTACTCCAACAAACTGGTGGAGGTTTGGATGCCAATACGGAGGGCGCCTTCGAGTTTGAACTCCAACCCTATGTCGACCGTTTGAGCAACCGTCTGGGAGTGCGTGAACGTCATTTCAATACCCAGTTACGCCAAAGGGGCAACTTTATTCCAGGTCAAAACATCACGCAAGCTCTCCAAGAGGGTTTACGTCGCGCGGTGAATCAAGTGTTAACCACCACAACGCCTCAGCTCCACGATCAAGATCGCCTCTACTTCACCATCGGTTCAAACCGCCTGCACAACAACTTCCAGGGCTGGGGATTGCGAGCAGGAGAATGGCGCCAAGGCGGGGACCGTGTCGAGGCCTTGTTCCACCGTTTGGCGCAAGCCCTCAACAGCAACGAACAATTTGAAATGGACGACTCCTTTCAATTGTCCATCACCCAAGTCCATCATGCGCCTCAGGGAACCAAACCTTCATCAAAGCAGCGCTATCGTGGGATCCCGTGATGTGGACGACAAAACCCGAGCAGAAATTCAAGCCTTATTCAACCGCACGTTCTGTCTACCCAAGAACATTGATCAATTACGTCGGGAGCTCGAAGACTTTCATTTGTAATTTTTAGTTTTTTTTATTTTTGGAATTGTACATAGCTTTCTTTTCAATTTTTATTTTTTCCAATTGTACATAGCCATTTTTATTTTTTCAAATTGTAGATAGCTTTTTTCAATTTGTAAATAGGAGCGCCCCACCCGCGTGGCAAAGAACACAGACCACCCTTTGTAACATCAACTCTTTTTTTTAATTAAAATAAAAAAGTTCACAACCCTGACGTCATGTCCGTTGACTTTTTCTGGAGAGTTGAAGGGTAATGATGGTACTGCCTTGTTTGAAAGGAGCCGGCTGTCCATTCGCTGTTTGAATGTCAATGGCAATGCTGTCAAAGATGGTTTTGCCAAGAGGAAAATACATCCGTTGCGTGGTATCAAACTGATGATCGGTATTGCCAGCATCAATGGCACGTAAAAAACCTTTTTCTTGATTTCCAACCACGCTGTCAATGACGAGATCCGTGTAAATCATGAGTTGTTGTCGTCCTTGTTGCGGTTTGACGGTTTGGGTGGTGGGAAATGGTTGTCGACTGAGATTAGGACCCAAGAACAACTCATACTCGAAATCGGGGTGGGTAAAGCTGACAGAGACGATGCCATGCGGTGGATATTTGTTGACAGGCCCTATGGTGGGTGTCCATTTGTGGCGATCGTCGTAATCCACGATATGTTTCACCAGATAATTTTTTTCTTGGACAATTCTCTGCGTTGGCGTTCCATCTTTGACAAGTCCCATCAGGCTGGCCAATTTCCATTCCATTTCAAATTGCATGTTGGCTGGTATGAGTACATACAACGAATCTAATTCGGAGGCGATGCCGGCATTGGTGATTTTCACGTAGGGTTGAGCCAGGTTAAGAGCGGCTAGTTGTTGTCGTTTCCCTAGATCGTCCACGTCCATTTTGGCTATATCCATCATGACTTCCATGTGTTGTTTTTCTATTTCGTAAGCGATGGCAATCCATGCCTCTTTCAAATTGTGGTAATACCCTGGCGGTAAATGGATTTGTTTGGTCACTTGAATGGGAGCCGTTCCATCAGCACGTTTTGGTATGTATCTGATATCTGTTTTCATCCAATGTTTTTGACTATCTTCTTGCGTCCAATTCTGCTTGGTTTGATCTCCCAATTGTTGATAAAAAGCCGGGTGTGAGATATGAACCAAGGCCGCTTCCCAATCATCTTCCACCAAATAATGTGAATGAGGAAGTCTGACAGTAAATTTTTGATTCGTGCCTTGTGCTTGATCACTGATAAGGGTGATGTAAAAACTCATGGTCACAATCACCACCTAACCCCTCTGGTTACCTTTTTATACCTGCCCCCGATGCTCAAATTGGACTGTGGACTTTGAGCCCGCGTTCCTCAGCAGTTTTGCTCCATCCTGAGCCCGCGATCCTTTTTTTCCACTGGTCAGCGGTTTCCCACCCTAGCCAGAGGCCTATTCTGATACGTCATGTAAGCGTCACGAAATGTCCTCTCTTTTCTTTCCTCTGAGCCCACGTGCTCCAGGATTTAATTAATGATTCGCTTTCTCTATAAAAAAAAACAACCACGTCATGTCCGTTGACTTTTTTCTGGAGAGTTGAGATGAAACTATTTTTTTTTGTCGCCTCAAAAAAAAAAAAAAAATTTGAAAACCGAAGCGGTTCTGTTTAGCTCGCAATGTTTTCCCATTCCCCGCGTTGTTGTGAAACTCTGCTTCTGATCGGCTGATACTTTGACCATGGCCTTGGACCTTGACCATGGCCTGACTGGGACTGACCAATCACAACCAAATGACGTCACACTGTTTAGCTATATAAGCAGCAAAATTACCCCCGAACTTTCTTTTTTTTCAAGATGGAGGAAGGTCAGGGAGACTTACGACAGTTTTTTCACAGATTTATTCATCGCTTTACCCCAGCAACCCTCGGCTTTACAAACAAAACGATGACAGCTAAGATTTCAGCGAAAAATGTGGGAGATTTTTATCTGTAGAAGCCGCCGAATGGATGTTTTGAAAACAGCGAAAGCTTAACACGAGGTAAGTGTTGTGTTTTGCTGCCGGCTAAAAATATTGAAGTGTTTAGCCTGTTTTTCCCACAACGACGAACTTTTCGATTAAAAAACAGTGTGTCTTATAATACTCGTTTACTAGTTTTGTTTTTCGAAATGAAACTAATTTTTTGTCGCCTCGAAAAAAATTGAAAACCGAAGCGGTTCTGTTTAGCTCGCAATGTTTTCCCATTCCCCGCGTTGTTGTGAAAAAATCCTTTTCTACCCGAAAGACTATTTGATTTATTTTTACTCACTCTCTGTATTTCTTTTTTCCACAGTCCAACGATGTGCTGACTGTAACGCGGTGAGACAAACGAGATGACAACTCGTATTTTCGCCGAGAAGAAAGCGAGCGGCTTGTTGAAAACAACAAGCAAACCTCCACGCAAAGTAAGCATCATTTTTTTCTGACTGTCAGCTAAAAAAAATATATAGATTTAGCCAAGCCTAAAAGCGGAACTCCATATCTACCGGTTACCATCGGTCGCCTATAAATTAGGTACTTGACCTCGTTAATTACTGTATAGTTTTATTAAGCGTATCATTTTAGTATAAACTTAGAGTTATAATTCTGTTTCGTGATTCAAGCAAATCTAGTTTATCTATTTGTGCTTTCACTTTAAGTTCGCTAGGCAAATTCATTTAATCGTTTATCGGCATTTTTCGTTTGTTTTGATTGCTGTTATTTTATTTGTCGCTTTGTATTTTGTAATTGGAGACGCGTGTTCGCTTCGAAACTACTAGAAATTCTCTTTTGGTTTTGTTTACAGATTATTGCACAGTGTTGCACACATTTGACACATTTTGTCGTAAATTCAATCTGTTTACTGTGAATAAATTTAATTCTGTTTTACAACTGTCAATTGGAAAGCTATGTTCTTCTAATTCTGTTTGGCGACCGGATACGCTTCATTCGTTTTAAGTTCGCTAGGCAAATTCATTTAATCGTTGATCGGCATTTTTCATTTGTTTTGATTGCTGTTATTTTATTTGTCGCTTTATATTTTGTAATTGGAGACGCGTGTTCGCTTCGAAACTACTAGAAATTCTCTTTTGGTTTTGTTTACAGATTATTGCACAGTGTTGCACACATTTGACACATTTTGTCGTAAATTCAATCTGTTTACTGTGAATAAATTTAATTCTGTTTTACAACTGTCAATTGGAAAGCTATGTTCTTCTAATTCTGTTTGGCGACCGGATACGCTTCATTCGTTTTAAGTTCGCTAGGCAAATTCATTTAATCGTTGATCGGCATTTTTCATTTGTTTTGATTGCTGTTATTTTATTTGTCGCTTTATATTTTGTAATTGGAGACGCGTGTTCGCTTCGAAACTACTAGAAATTCTCTTTTGGTTTTGTTTACAGATTATTGCACAGTGTTGCACACATTTGACACATTTTGTCGTAAATTCAATCTGTTTACTGTGAATAAATTTAATTCTGTTTTACAACTGTCAATTGGAAAGCTATGTTCTTCTAATTCTGTTTGGCAAACGGATACGCTTCATTCGTTTTAAAATACAAAGGTCATGCTTTAGGTCAGAATTATTTGTTCGCAAATTATTACTTTTCTGATCAACTTATACTCTTTCCCAGGGCGCGTGTTCCTTCCCAGGACATTGAACTTTGGACTCCGTGCCGCTGCCTGGCTTGCATAGTTCGTCATTGTGCCCTCGTCCTCTACCAGGGGGCCTCTCTTCATGGAATCATGCCTCCAGACATCGTCGCAAGCCACCATATCCAGTTTAGACTTTGGACTCATTTTTGTTTTCTCACTTGTTGTGAAAAAGTTTGACAATAAAGTATTTATTATTTTTTTTTTATGTTGTTTCGCCATGCTTCCCCCTTGTGACATGGAACTCTCATCATCTGCAAGCCACATTAAAATATTTTCTTTCCCAAATGCCTTTTGCTTGATGTGCCATATCAAACCCATATCAAATCCATATATGGGTTACCCCCGTTCCCCCCATTGGACTTTGGACTTTGAGCCCACGCTTTCTCAGCGGTTTTACTTCCCCTTGAGCCCACGATCGATTTTTCCACCTGGGCAGCGGTTTCCCTTTCCAAATCACGTGACTTCCGGTTGCATGAGCCTGCGATCCCTTTTTTCCCACTGGTCAGCGGTTTCCCTTTCCAAATCACGTGACTTCCGGTTGCATGAGCCCGCGATCCCTTTTTTCACCACTGGTCAGCGGTTTCCCCCTCTTAAAAACACGTGACTTCCGGTTCCGGTTATGACGTCATCCTTACATCAAAACGAGGCAAAGCCCCCCATACGAGCGGACATTACTACTCTCAGATCAAAACAATAACAAAGGCGTGCCTGACTAGGATCCTTTAATACACGTTAAGATCTAAACGAAATAAAGTTTGTGTTTGGTTATCAGTAAAACGAGAAAGAATACGTACACTTTCCAAAAGCTATAAGTTTAACTTAAATCGATTACTAGTCAAAGCAATCAAGATTCTTGCTTGTCAAGATTCAATCAAATCTTTTGAATGGCACTGATGGTTCGCACTCCATACACCAATAACCCTCAGCCTTTCTTTCGAAGTGCCGGGAAAGATTACTACAAGTCTAAAATTAAACGATATCAGGTTTTTAGTGTCTGTTTGCCGACGAAACAGGAAAGAATAGTTGCTCTTTAATTTCCAGAACCAATCGAATCAATTCTTATTCGCGATCCGGGTCAATCATCGAGCTCCGTGCACCAACGTCAAGCGATCTCCCGAATGACAAGAACAGATACCGGTTCATTCCTGGCACAATAGAATTACTTATTGGTAGCAAATAAACTTACCTCCAAAAGGATTCCTAACTAATATATGTAATCCAAGCTTCCAACTCCGCTTTTTGCGTTGCTCTCTTATTTATAATTCGCCTTCAGGCTACCCATGTGGCCTTGCGCGTAATCATCGCTACGGGGGAGCGGTGTTAGGGTGATTCCAGGGGACCCCCGCTGGGGTGATTCCATTCAATTGCACTGCGCATCCTTTCTGCGCATCAATTTTCGCGTGATTAGCGCGTGCACGAGTGCACGCGCGTTCGAAACTTGGTAGGTTTTCTATGAAAACTGAGCTGTTGAGAGAAATGAGTTGTCGTTTTCTCCAAAACGAACTCGGTGACCCCTCTTTTTTATTCCATTTATTTGAAGAAAACACGACTCTGCATGATATATCCAAATTTTAAGAATTTTTCATTATTCAATTTTCAAATATTCTGATTAATTCATTATTACAATTTGATTATAGGCATTTTACTGGAAGCGTGCATGTGCTCGATTTGCTTATTATTTCATTACTTTCATTTTTGAGGCAACTTTAAGGCCTTTTACTGTAACATTGTTTTGCTATCTCAAAAATAATGCTTATATTTTATTGCTAGTGACAACTTTCTTAAAGTAGTGGGTGTCTCTGGTACAAGGAAAGGCTTTTTAATATTGCTGTCGATAGCTAGCAAGGTACCTATATACTACAGCCCTGTAGCGTGAAATCAGACACGGTGACCCCCTCATTTTATTTTATTTTTTCGATGTACTAGGTGTAATTAATAACTGTGCAAAGTTTCAACAAATTCTCATTACAACTTCTTTTTCGATGGAATCACCTTAAAAATCTCAAAAATCTGCAGTTTTGAAGTTTAGGATTCCTTAAATCCCGGCTCCTTTGTTCTGAGTTAGCAGCAAAGAGTTAGAAAGGTTTCAAGCTACAGTATTTATTCCATGTAAAGAGCAGAAGAAGCAGACGAAGCAACCAATGCTGAATAATCACGATTCTTACGCAACTAAAATCCTGCTCCCACGCAAGCGCACGTATGACGTATAGAGTCAAAATAGCGATTACCAGATCACACCTACTAAATAAATCCATGACGTGACATCAATGAGTATTAATGTTCTAATTAATTGTCTTCGATGACCAAAGGCTGCATGGTTTCCATATGATCGCTACGATCGCTACCAAACAAAGTTGAGCGGTAGATTGCGACTTTGATCGCGTTTCCATATGATGGCTGTGTTCGCTTCGATTGCTAAAAAGTGGTTTCCACTTAATTGCAACGATTGCTGAACTTTTTTTCCAGCGATCATATGGAAACCAGACTTTTTAGTTCGCAGTTGCTATAGCAACTGAGAACTATTGGGGCTGTCCTGGCGTAAACAGTCGTGTTAGTGTGTTAACTTTTTGGCAACAAGCCCACAAAGCCATTCAAAGTAGAATCCTTCGAGGTGTAATAGACAAGTTTTGAGGGGCTTTTAACCAAGTTTTGCGCAGTCTCTATGGATGAAGAATTAATCGGAGTGTTTGGATTCTCGAAAATATAGTAGATTTTGATTTGCAAAGACAACGCAGGAAGGAATCGGAAGGAAACGTTTACTCAGGGGATGTTAGGACTCGCTGGTCTTCAGTTTAGGTTGGCGTTCGCCAGTGGGTTAGGAACAGCTGGACGAGGAAAGAAATTGGTTGTTAAGTTTAGTTGCTGTCGAAAAGATGGCAAAGAAGTCTTTGTGTGTTGATGTTTCTGATCTACAAGTGGAAACATTTCTTAATGCATAAGTTGTCTGGGGGAGATAATTGGTCATAATTAATGAAGTCCACGAAAGGCGATTGTGTACGGGTACGGGTTTAAGTTATAAACTACCAAAAAAATCATCCACACCTTACAGAGTTCAAGGACTTTATTGACAGAATTTAGTTTGAGTTTTATGTGGTTTACTTTGTGCTGATATATAGTGTATGTTGCTCGGAATTATCGGCCAGTCAGGATTTTCCCCGTACGTGCGTATTTAATAAATTTTAAAAATATTCCATGCATCACTGCCAGAAGAGTCCTGACTCTTTCCCGTTATTGAGCTCTCCAGAGTCGACCGTTATTGAAGTTTTCTTGGTTTCTGTATTTCATGACCGCAGTTAGTTTCGTAGTTCCCACAGTTGAATGTATTCGTGGTTATGACATTAATGTGCCGATTTACTCGTTATTCTGAACTTCCCAAATGATGTTTGTTTTTTGATGATCACCAGAAAGATTCTTGAAATCCTTGTCATTAAGCTGCAAAAATGTTTTGTGTTTTCTCTCGCTTAGCCTTTTAGAACGATCATATTCGTGAGGTTTTCCTGACACGAAAGCTATTTAAATTTGATGTTCATAATTCAATTAGCAGAATGTTTACACAGGTGTGATGTTGGCATGATTTCTGACACGAAAGTAAAGTTTTGTCAATCACAAGTTTTTAAATAAACTCAAACAACTTATATACACGCAAAAACTAGCCCAACGTCTGTTTCTCTTTAATTATGTAAGTATTCTTCTACATTCATTCTGTTATTACGAAAAAAAAAAGATTTCCCAGACTTATGATAGCATATTTCTTTTCAAATGCCGGACTACGTTTTCGTGGTCTCCCCGTTATTCTTTAATTTTGAGCTCCCTGCTACCTATTTAATGGTGACGCTCTCTATCATGCAACCAAATCCTGCTCCTGATAACACTGATATACACTGAACAACAAAGACAGCAGAGACAAAATAGAAGTAACATCTAAAAAACAACTGCGAACTATCCGAACGGATCCGCTCGTTTAATCAGCTGGTTAATCGATGACTGAACGACCTACCTCAAAATACTCAGTCATTGTCTTTTTATTGCTCATTTAATTTTACCTACTTCTTAGTTTGTTAGTTAATTAAAAGGGTGATGTAGACTTGACCTACACATATCCTCTTTTTGTGACATGTATGATTACCGTGTTTGAATTGACCCTATTTAGCCTAGGTGGGGGTAGGGGGGAGTGGGGCGCATTGTGCCTGCGCTGAATTAAACGAATTATAACACCAAATCTCGTGACTTTTCCTGAAATTTAACAGAGAAATTTTCCTGTGTCAATGACGTGTCTATGATGATTGACGTTTCCACAGCAACCGTCTACTCAGGAGATATTTTGACTATTTTCTGTCTTTTTTTAGTTTTTCCCCTTCGTTCGTAACAAGAAGATAATCCTTTACTTTTTTGTGCTTATTTTGATTAAGTATGTTTCTTAGAACAAATTCATATATTTTTCGATGTCGTCGTTGTCAACTGTATGACTGCAGGCTCGGGATTGAAGATGGCGGCCTCAAAATTCAAATTGGCTGCTTTGTTACGTCATCGTGACGTCATGACACGTCATAATCGAGACATTATAAGCCCAATCTGTTAAGCTAATGACGTGCTAAAAACATGCCAAGTTTCATCACAAGAGTGTGAATACTCTTCGACATCTATAGGAAGGGGCACAAAGTGCCCCCCCTTTAAGTTCAGAACCTCAAAAAAAGCCCAGGCAAAATAGGGTTGTGAGCTATTAATCAATCAATCAATCAATCAATCAATCAATCAATCAATCAAACAATCAATTAATCAATCAATCAATCAATCCATCCATCCAACCGTCCGTCCATTCGTCCATCTATCCATCCATCCAGCCAGCCAGCCACTAACCCACCCACCCATCCATCCATCCATCCATCCATTCATCCATCCATCCATCCATCCATCCATCCACTAAACACTATTTGTAAATATTGCACGGCTTTTGTGTAAACCAAAGATACTATTGTAATTTTGACAAAACCACCGTGGATAAATAAAGTTTTCTATCTATCTATCTATCCGTCCATCCATCCATCCATCCATCCAACAATCAATCAATCCAATCCATCAATCGCCGTCTTCTGAACTGGCTCAGAAAGGAAAGAGCAAGTTTGACCATTACAAATCAACTTCGCTCAACGAGGACGACACTACCAAGTATTTCGCCTGAAAAATCCGTGGCGTTATATTGGAATTATGAAACCGGAGGAAAACGCTCTGAGAAAGGACAAGAACCAAAAACAAACTCACGCGTTTCAACTCCAGATCCAGAGACCAAACCCTGGAAGGCTAAAATGGCAGGTGTTCCCACAATCATCCACTTAACAAAAATTAATCCGAAAAACCACCCTGATCTTCAGTTGGTTTTACCCAACCTACCGACCCTAGGGACAAGGTTAGGTGAAAATTGGAACAAATGTGCTGCTTTTCCAACCAATTAGGAGAGGGCCACTGGCAATAATCTCGTTTCCAGACCGCACTTGTATGTAACTGAAACGCTTGACTGTGGAAAATGTGGTTACGAGACAAATCGTAACTTGAGTTCTGATTGGCTTATTGTGTTATTTATCCTTTTCTAATTGGTCAGTTGGAATTGCCTGGGAAAGAAAACCTCTTCACTAAACAATAGATAATTAACAGGAATCCATTTCTTTATTGTGACATTCTAAAACAACATGTCAATTAACTTTGTTTGGCTAAAATGTCACTTGTCACAATTTTGTTACCAGGTATAAAATTATAAACATAATTGAATTGATAGTTAAAACAAGGCAATACATTTTTCTCGTGAATTAATGACTGAAAGAATTCAATTTCAGTGGAAGGGCGAGAGAAGTGATTGAGGAGAATGGAAGAACGAAAGACAAGATGGAATATTACTCTGTTTTGATTACAAATTGAAGCCCACAACTTCTAAGAAAACAAAATTGGGCAACATAAAATTTTTAAAAAATGACGTGGCTACCAAAAAAATATCAAAAGCAAGAGCACTGAAAATAAGTGTATGAAGATGACTAAGAAACTACAGCAAAAGGGATATTACGTACGAAGACTACAAGAAACTCTTTCAGAAAAAAAGGATGCTTTTTTGGCGGAATCCACAGATATCTGAGTCTACAAGTTTTTTTATGGCGCCAAACTGAAGCTATACGTTATGGAGATTTCTGAGCAGTCCTGATATTCTCAGATTTGATTATAAGAAATAGTAACTCACCCAAGTGTTTCTACATCTACAGTTTTTACCTGGTTCATATGAACTACGGAGTGAAAGCAAGAATGCAATTCGTATTAGTGTACGAAGGTACAATCTCTAAAGATAGCAAATGTCTCAGTAAAAAATCGCAACTCTTACATCTGTATGTAAGAGAGAGTAAAATAGTGCATCTAACTAACAACCAGGGAGGGTTATCTAAACAGCTGTGAGCTACTGTTCTTGCAGGTTTTTCTTTCCAGCAACAATGGAAAACAAGATGTTGGACAGTTGGTAACTTGTTGAAAGGAAAATAATTAGTCCTCCAAACACATGAACAAAAACACATGTTTTGGTCTGTTAATTCTAATCCAGAGGTTCCTCTTCCTGATTGCTTGACTTGTTTCCTGGTTCTCTGTTGTTTCTTTCATCTCTTCACTGACAGCTTCTGCTTCTGAAATGGAAATTAAAATAGTCTTTTTTAAAAAATCGTACAATTTTTGTTCCACTCCACGATCCAAGCAATGTGTGATCAGATATTTTTTCTGTAGGAGAGAGAGAGAGGAAAAAAGGACAAAACATTTATTTATTGAGCTATCATCTACCCCAAATTAAAATACATAAACATGTCAAGTTCAGTAATGTTATCGCAAGGCATGGGCCAATCAGAATTTACTGGAAGTCACATAGTAAACTATTTCATAACACTGTGGACTGTTGATGAGAATAAAAGAGAGACGTCAACTACAAGCTCAGACAAAACTGTAGAGACACTTATTGAATGACAACTTTGAGTGTGAACATTCTTACAACAATAGCTTTTCCCCATTTCTCTTTGTCAATGTTGTTTTGCCCACGAAAAGAAGACTAATGAATCCTGAGACTTTCAAGAAACATTGAGTGAGGGAAAACAATCTGTGAAGAAAGAAAGTCCACGAATGAAACAACTGATGAACTCGTTACTGTAACCACGTTACAAATTAAACTGATTGAAGAACCAATCGAACCCATACCTTATTTATACTTCGACAGCTGTCAATCACCGCGCAACAAAGTCGACGGTCCGACAATCAATCATCCTCGGAGACCCAGGCCTAGGGGCAGCTAGTTGGGGTGACGGGATTTCCACGGGCGAAAGTTTACAACAAGAACGGGAGAGCCCCTGGGCATTTACTCTTACCGAACGAGTTCCAGAAGCGTTTGAAATCCCGCCTTCTGATTGGCCAGAGTGACCTGTTCCACTGCATACCGTGGCAAAGTAAAATTCCAGAAGATCTCTCTCCGCTGGTTTAAGGAATGACTGAAAAGTTCCGAAAAGTAACTCCACTCGTTACTTTCGGTTTTAGCCACTTTTCATTGTCGTTACCTTCCCGTGTCACTCAGTAACTGTGGAGAACGTAACACCTTGAAGTCTATACCGTCCTTGGGTTGATCCGTCGATAAATTCGTGACAATGTGCGAAAGCCATGAGACAACCTCTCCATTTAGCAAAACCTGCAGGCTTAACTGCACAATCATGCGCAAAAGGGAAGGGCTTTGGCAGGAGTCAATAATTTTAAGCAATGAGCAGCGAAGCCCAGTGCCATTTACAAGAATCGCGGGTGCGGCGGAAGAGAAGAGATCGTTTTCTGTGGTTAGATTGTGCCAATTAAAAAGGGTGGGCTCATACCAGTTTTGAAATCGATCCGATGTGAGTACGATACGTGGCATTTTTCGATATTCGTTATCGATATTACGACATTTACTGGTTCAAGATTTATTGTAGACGTCATCATCTTATCCGATTAACGTTCTCGCCACTCTCTTGGCCTAAGCAAAAGAGGGAACTGTTTCACTAGCTGGCTGACCCAAGTCTCGAACCCAGATCTTTCACATTCATTAGGCACAAATGAGGTCTAGGGACGAGTTTAGGCTCATAGCATTCGACAGCATGCCCAGCTGCAGTTTGTTTAAGGAGGACATTCCCTAACTAATTAAAAACAAGTTACTTAACCTTTGTACGCCATGATGTAGGTCTGCCTTATTTCACCTACAAGTATTTTGACAATTCTTACCCGCCTGACTTCATCTTGGAAACATTACCTTATCGCTCAACTACAACACCGTACCTATTTTTTGTAAGGCAACCCCTGTTATGTTCCCCCAAGTAAAATTTTAAAGTGAGATTTTGTCACTTTAAAAGCTGTTTACAGACGTCGTAACAACGGTGACATTTAGTTACATCAAGGTGCATACAAGAAAAAATGAAAACTTAAAATTACCCAAGGAAAGGGAGCAAGTCACCAATTAGCACGTTTAAAAATTTTTTTCTGAGTTTCCTCTCTCCACACATCATTCTATTTTCATTTATTTACTCTGAGAGTATTCTACGTGACTGCGTGATGCAGTTAAATGTGTGTGTTCATTGGCACAATGCGACTGCGCGATGAGTCGTTGTGTCAGCCCACAATTGACCATCGCTCACCACTTGAGTTCTCGTAGCTCAGTGGTAAGAACATCCGACTAGTGTACGGAAGGTCGTGGGTGCAAATCCTAAAAAAACACCATTTTAAGGCAATGATGCCATAATCTGGCTCCTGTCTGCTCAAATGCCGGTCCAACTTCATCTGCAGCATGGAAACTAAACTTTTCTTCCATTTCCGAGGTTGTGTGGCAAATTTAATCTCGGGCATGCGCACAATTCAAAATTTGGAAAAACACCGTACCCGCGCGTCTTTCCGGGTTTTAGCGCTCAGTCCCTTTGTTTTTGGTTCTCAATTCGTTTTTTTTTTTTTGGGGGGGGGGGTGGGGGGGGAGAAGGAATTTGTAGGCCATTTGATCTTTCCTTGGATTCAGGAAAAGATTTCAACTAAACTTTCAAGAAAGAGGAAATTTTCAACTAGAAGTCTCAAAAAGTGCCAAGGCCAAGGCTTGCATCGATTTCACAAGGAAACGTTTTTTCCTTTTTTTGTGTGTAACTCTGGTCTATTTTAAATGAGCGCTTCAGTTTAGGCACTTTTTGTTAGAAGTGTGCCAGGCACATCAATTGGTTATCAAAAACATCTGCTGTCACTCAAAGTGATGACGTCACAAACTGAACAAGGACTATGGTACTTTACGGGCGGTTTGGGTGGCGCGGGAGTCAATGTGTTAAAGGTACAGAAAGTATTTTAATGGGTTGGCTTTTGTTAGAATTACAATAATCTGCTAAGTAGCCCTTTATTTCGGCTATCAAGCCAAGTTCCCTCTTCACCGATTATCTTTAGTACTGAGTACATTTAGCGCAATAGCCTGCGAACAGGCTTCCTGGAGCACTCAGGCGGCGCGAAGCGCCGGCACGACGTGCTCTGAGAAGCCTGTTAGCAGGCTATTAGCGCAATGATTACTATACAGGGGCGGATCGAGGATTTTCCGAAAAGGGAGGGGGGTGCAAATGTCCGTGGGCCTAGGGGGTCTGGACTCTGGGGGCAAATTTTCCCATAAACTTTAAAATGATCAAAGCGGGGTTTCAACCCCTCAACCCACCCCTGGATCTGCTTCTTTTATACCTTAGGGGCCGATTGCAAGAGCCGTGCTGACTCGGTTATCTTAAATGACTCGACTTGAGCCCAGTATAACCTCCTGGCTGCAGCTTCAATTAGAAGCTGTGGTAGGAAATGGCTTCAAAAGAAGAATGCTTCAAGTGAATCTAATTTCGTTACTCCAGCTGTTTGGTGCGTTTTTAAGTTTTACGAATTTTTATGGTTTGCTATAACATGTATAATCGTATGCGTTATTTAAAAAGAAAAATGTCACTTCTTTGTTGGTCCATTTTGCTCAGAGACAAAATTTGCAAGTGTTGGCCTGGCAAACAGGGCTGGGGCCCGTTTCTCGAAAGTCCCGATAACTTATCGGGCCCGGAAAGCTATTTTATGTGCGCTATGTTTTCATTTACGACACAAATGTTGCTGTTTTGAAAGCTTGAGCAATAAAATTCTAATGGTAATAGATTTTGAAAAACATTTCAACAAGAGAATCAACGATAAAAAAGTAACTTGACGTTTCGATGACTTCATGTCATCATTATCAAAAGTGAAATGTGGAAAAAATTAACATAAAGATATATATACAAAAATAGAAGTGTGAAAAAAGAAATACATAATTTAATAAAGCATGATTAGCGTGTATTTAAATTTAAACAAAAAGTTTCGCGCGAATCGAGTCCGCTTGAGTGTTCAGTTTCGGTCTTTTCTTTCGAATGTATAACATTTCGAAGATTAAGCACTCAAGCTTGCTTCGGCATTTCTTAAGAATGGTGAAGTTCTCACGGAGGTTGGAAGGCTTTACATTATGTTCGTCTTTAAGGTGTTTTCCTATTACGGAATGTTTGTGTTCCTCAACATGTTGGTGTGGATGGCGGCGTGTGTACCCAATATAATTTGTATCACACAAATCACATTTAAATTCATAAACAACGCTCTGCTGGTTCACTTTGGGAGGCTTTAATTCCGTTTCTCTCAGGTCATCAACGATCTTCTTGCTCGTAAAGATTGGCTGCAATTCATGATCGGTTTTTTTTTCCAAGGTCGCGAAGTTGTTTGCGAACCACATCGGCAGATTTCTGATCTTTATAAGGCATAATGATCCGTTTCCGAGTTTCTACAGAAGATACGTGGACGACACGCTAGCTTTAGTACGTGACCACTCCGACGCCACTGACTTACTTGCTACTCTAAATGAGGCCCATCCCTCTATTCAATTTACCATGGAGGCAGCTACCAACAACCGCTTACCATTCATTGGCATGGAGATCATCAAAATAGACCACCGCCTGGAAACCCGTGTCTACAGAAAGAAGACGAATAAAGGACTTCTCCTGCACTTCGACAGTCATGTCGACAGCAGGTACAAACGGTCACTTCTGAGAAATATGCTAGACCGTGCAAAACGCTTGTCGTCTACACCGGAGTTCTTTTCGCAAGAATGTAAGAACTTGAAGGGGATATTTTTGAAATTAAAATATCCAGAGATTGCTCATCGACTCGGCTATCAATCGTGTCCATCACCCTCCAGACCTAATTCACACACCATCTGACAGCCCCATACGGATCATTATGCCTTATAAAGATCAGAAATCTGCCGATGTGGTTCGCAGACAACTTCGCGACCTTGGAAAAAAATCGATCCTGAATTGCAGCCAATCTTTACGAGCAAGAAGATCGTTGATGACCTAAAAGAAGCGGAATTGAAGCCTCCCATAGTTAACCAGCAGAGCGTTGTTTATGAATTTAAATGTGATTTGTGTGATACAAATTATATTGAGTACACACGCCGCCATCTACACCAACGTGTTGAGGAGCACAAACATTCCGTAATCGGAAAACGCCTTAAGGACGAACATAATGTAAAGCCTTCCAACCTCCGTGAGAACTTCACCATTCTTAAGAAATGCCGAAGCAAGCTTGAGTGCTTAATCTTCGAAATCTTATACATTCGAAAGAAAAGACCGAAACTGAACACTCAAGTGGACTCGATTCGCGCGAAACGTTTTGTAATAAAATTCTAAGTTGATAAAACAAGTCAGGCTGATATGCGGGCGAAAAACTACGCCAACGTTCTATAGATTTTGATTTTAAAGTTTCTCTCCGGGCCCGAAAAGTTAACGGGACGTTCGAGAAACGGGCTCCTGGCCCGGGGAACACGGTTACATGGAAAAACCTTAGCCCCGTTTGCTAGGATCCCACCATTTCAATATCCAGCTAACCAGGCTGACATTATTCTAGTCTACGTAGCGGGCGTAAATGGGGAGGGGGTAGGGGAGCGAGAAAGTAGGGGGAAATGGGGGATCCGGTCCCCCCCCAATTTTCCTCCCACTTTATTGCTTCCCCTAGTGTCCCTTACCTTTTTGTGCCTGCTATCCAGGCTAACATTTTTCCATGTAATTGCGAAGGTGATTTTTGGTGTTTCTGACTAAAATGCTGAGATCTTAGGAAACCAAGCCAGCCCGGCTTACAGGGCCATCATTTTCTAATTGTTCCCTTTTTTATCATATTGTGTAATAACTGTGGAACTAAATAACTTATAATTTATTAGTAAATTTTACATGCGTCTTCACCAGCCTCAATTAGTTCCAGCTATGTGCAGGTGGAACAAATAAATAAATAAATAAATAAATAAATAAATAAAAATGGCGAACAAACATCTCGATCCAATATTTTCGTAAGACGACACTTCCCGGAAATATTTTTTATTACTGACAATTCATAAGGTCATGCAAAGACATAACGGTGTATCCTCAAATAAATCTTGTTGCGTGGTATGTTTAAAGCCTTAACTAAGGAAAATTCTTTGAAAATAAATTATTCGACAATCAAAAAAAATATGCAGCACTGTTGAAAGGCCTAGGCTACATGTCACCTATTTTTAGCATAACTTCAACCCTTAAAGGTGATTCCATCGAAAAAGAAGTAATGAGAATTTGTTAAAGCTTTGCATTGTTATTAATTACACCTAGCACATCAAAAAAATAAATAAATAAAATAAAAAGAGGGGTCACCGTGTCTGATTTCCCGCTACAGGGGTGAAGTATATAAATTAGGTACTTTGCTAGCTTTCGACAGCAGTCTTAAAAAACCTATCCTTGTACCAGAGACACCCATTACTTTCACAAAGTTGTTACTGGCAATGAAATATAAGCATTATTCTTGTGATAGCAAAATAGTGTTAAAGTAAAACGCCTTAAAGTTGCCGTAAAAATAAACGTAATGAAATAATAGGCAAATCGAGCGTCTGCACGCTTCCAGTGAAACGCCTAAAATTAGATTGTAATAGTGAATCAATCGGAATCTTTGAAAATTCAGTAATGAAAACTTCTTCAAATTAGGATATGTCATGAAGAGTTGTATTTTCCTTAAATAAATGGAATAAAAAAGTGGGGTCACCGACTTCGTTTAGGAGAAAACGACCATTTATTTCTCTGAACAGCTCAGCTTTCATAGAAAACCTATCAAGTCCCGAATGTGCGCGCGCTAATCACGCAAAAACGCGCGCTGAGTAAGAAATATACAAAACAAATACAGTGGTGGTGGGTATTTTTATATCTATAAATGTGCGTACCTCTCTTAAATGCACGGTGACCCCATTGTTTCTTTCGATAAAGTACTTCCTCTACTGCTTCTCTGCATTTTGTCCAAAAACAAAAAAATTCTGAACGTGAGAAGTTTTAATTTTATTGCTACTTCTACTCAAATACGATCGAATTTTTCTCCTACTGTAGGTATACATGACCAACAATTATCCTTCTGTGAGGCTAATTTTACCCAAAGAAAGGACATTACTTAGCCTATTGAAGAAGATTAACATGGATTGCAATTGCGGTTTTCGAAAAAATTGTTAGGCAGAACAGTTTTCAAAGTTTATCTCTGTTGTTTGTAAGTTTAAATCTAACGTTCGGGATACATATTTGTTGGTCACAAAGCTATAATTTTGTCATTTACAAGTAATTTCTTCGCTAACGTTAAGTTCCATAGCAAGTAAGGGCCAGTAATAGGAAAAACTAAAGAAATTGGACTAGACTGCTGTGACACAGCCCCTTTAAATCTGACACAGTTTGTTGCCCTTTGACAAAACCACTTGATATCTTTGGTGCCCTAGTAACATTTCATGAATGGGAAAAGCCGCTTAGATTTCATTTCAATAAAGTTTTGACCCCAAAACATGGAAATCCTCATGATGTAGCCACTTTTATAATATGTCTTTTTTGACCAAGCCTTTAACCCTTGAAGCCCTAATATAAAAATGCATATTCTCCTTACTGTTCTCCATAAATTTCTTATGGAACAACAAAGGAGAATTTTTCTAAAAATTAATAGCAATATATCAATATATCAAGATAATTATCTCATCCTTAGTGATCATTTTCTTTATTCTCATCACTTCAATGTTTGAACAGGTATTGAAAATGTGAAGAGAAATTTCATTTTCATCACTGTTAGGGCTTGAAGGGTTAAAAAAACAAAACACATTTGGTTACATATCTGTACAGCAGTCAACTCTACAGAACAGTTAATTTATTTATTGTATAGCAGACAACTTTATGATCAATGCATTTATGTGTGTACTATTACTGGTGACTCTACACCTTGCAGCAAGGAAAAGGAGGTTGTCCACAGTGACAAGGTTTGGTGGTGATTACATCACTGATTAAGATAAGCTCCCATAAGCTGGTGGATTGAAAGGGGGCAGAGCACTCTGCTGAACCAAGCCATACGCTGGTGGATTGAAGGAGGGTGCAGCACCCTGCTGAGTGAAGCCATAAGCTGGTGGCTGGGGGAAAGGTTGCATTAATGGCTGAGGATATGGCTATGGGTACGGAGGTGGGGCCGATGGTGGAGCAGCCGCAGCAGTGAGATCATATGTAAAGAATATACTGTCATCATACTTTGCTGACACATCTGCTGATATCACTGGTGCCCAGCTGCGGCTTCCAAGAGCATTTATTAAGTGGCATATCATATTTCTGCCATAGATTCCATCATGACCATCTTTTTCAC
The DNA here is from genome assembly GCA_964030785.1 of Siderastrea siderea. NCBI lineage: Eukaryota > Metazoa > Cnidaria > Anthozoa > Scleractinia > Rhizangiidae > Siderastrea > Siderastrea siderea. The sequence continues at coordinate 9,307,092 of OZ034977.1, read as the reverse complement.
AGCTCCAAGGGTTGCCAAGAAGTTTGAACTCCAGGCTGTTGCCATATCGCTGCACTCTTTGAACACCCAGAACATACTGAGATTGGATCACATCTTGGCATAACTAGAAATGAAAAGAAAAATACTATTTAAAGAAGGTGGCATTGCCATGAGTGGTTAGGGTTCTGGGATTGTAATCTGGAGGTTGTGTGTTCAAGTCCTCCTCTCTAACTACTCTGATTTGTAACAAGGTAGTCCTGGGCAAGGACGTCATGCTAGCCCACATATAAGGCACTAATAACATTACAATCCTATAGGAATATATACACCAACTGATTAACACACCTACCTCCACTAACACACACTTTCCTTCACTTGTACTCACTTTCCTTCATTTGTACTCACTTCCCTTCACTTGTACTCACTTACCTTCACATTAGTGCCCTATATGTGGGCTAGCATGACGTTCTAGCCTAGTCCTGTGTTCAACTCTCAGGCTGCACTGAGGATATAGTCATGATCACCCTCCTACCATTACTGTCTTCCATTTGCCGAGTCCCCAGTTAGCAATTTGTGCTAAATATATCAAACGTCAGTTAAATAAAGTTCAAATCATCACAAGCCAAGGGCTCACAACTGCTGGAGGCTAATTAACCCAGTTTTCATAGCATGAGGCGATTAGGAGTATTGCTACAGTTTGCCAGTCACCATTTATACACCTGGATGGAGAGAGATGATGTGACAAAGCAATGTAGTCCACAGACCAGCCTTGAAACATCAGCCCTCTAATCTTTCCATTGAAATTACAACCGCTAATCTCTACACCACTCACTTAAAATTGGGTTTTTAAAATCTGTAGTCATAATTGATTAAAAGCTAATTAAAAGTAAATCAACTTTTGACACCTGCATACCTCAATAATGGTAGACTGCAGACTCCAGAGAGGCAGGTTGCAAATTTGAGTCTCTGCTAACCATTAACCAGGGTGTTGCAAGGTAATCTTATCTCTGTCACAACAATGCAACCTCCAAACCTTAACTGTACAATTATTGATGGATTCAGAGACAAGTACAAACAGACACATCATTTCCCAACCCTATCCCTCCCCAGTCTCAGAAAACCCTAAAAGGTCTGATGTAAAGAGGGTAACTTAGTTAGTCTACATGAAACAATGCCCTCTTCATACCTTTGTAACATCTTCTGATGCATTTATCAGCCGTAGCTTGTTAGTTTTGTTCAGACTGAGGCAGAAAAATGGTGACTGCCTTGGCTGTGACTGTCTGAATAGCAGAGAACTCGTGTCGGACAGTTTCCTTGAGCTGTCGATGCCAGTAACTGGGCTCCACCCATATGCTTGCAGGGCTTCCATCAGCTTCAGGATCAAAAATCTTGATTCCACTGCCTCCTCTCCTGATGCCCACCATGGGTTTCCTTTGAGTTTAAACTCCCAGCTCTCTACATAGCGAGATTCTTTTTGAATTCCCTTTAACCAGTAGCTCTGGATGGTGCTTCGGACAGCAGAAACTAAGCTTTCTGGGGCACTTATCACCCTTATTAAGTTGTGACTGCTGAGACTGATGGTAAACTGTGCAGGGGATGGCTGTCCTAGTGGCATGTTTGGGTCATGTTCAAAAAACAAGGTGTTGGCTGCACTCTTGAGGTTAGAATTCCCATAAAACTTCCATTGTTTCTGGAGCAGATCACTGATAATTGTTTGCAGAACCACTCTTGAGTGGACAGTGTCTTCTCCATCTGGCTGCCAGGGATAACCCTTGAACTTGATCAACAGAACTTCGTTCTCATAAGTCCACTGTTGTATCCCTTTGGGCCATGTTTTCTCTATGGCATCCTTGAAGAGTTTGTGAAGATCCGTTGGTGCATTAAGCACCATTAAAGAATCATAGCTGCTGAGACCAACAATGAGAAATGGTTTAGATGGGAAACTTGCAACAGGAACTTTCCTGAAAAACCACGTCGTCAGGTCAGTTGTCCTGGTTAGGTTGCTAGAAATTTGAAGCCTCCATCCATCCCGGTATAGCCTGTGCAGAATTCTTTCTGCCATTCCCCTGGAAGATATTGCATCACTTTGTGAGGTTGCCTTGGAAAATGGAAACCCTTTCAGCTTGAATTCATGCACTCCATTAAGTTGGAAAGTTTCTCTCTGTATACCTTTGGGCCATGTTTCTTGTATGACCTGGCGGATGATGCTTGCTTCATTATCACTGCCAAGTATGATGCAGAGTTTACCTGACGCACGAATAGCGATACACATGTATTCAAAACCCAGTGGTTGGGGTGGCAAGTTGGACTGATTTCCACCCATGGTTGGTATCTGAAAGTAGAATGCATTAAACACAATCATGTGAATTAAACTCAAATGACTAGCGATAGTAAAATGATGGACAACATTTCACTGCCGCTTGAATCAGAGTTGAAGGTTGCACATTTGAGTCCCAGTCACACCCACCAAACCAGGGTCTTGAATAAACAGCTAAGGCCCCATTTACATGGTCTCGGGTACCCGAGACAACCCTCCCATGAGTTACCCTGGGTGAGCTAACTTTTCACCTCTTTCATTGACAAGTTCAACAAACCATTTACATGAGGAGCACCAACTCGTCTCGCGGAGGTGGGAAAACTCAGGGGCGAGTTGTTTTCCCACAGCAGGTGGGGTAACCCTGGCAGGCGGGACAACTTTATCTCAGATAAACACTACGGCTCACTTACCCAGGACAACTTTTTGCATGCCACATGTCACGTAACATCTGGTTTTTGGTTTAAAAACCACTAAATCAAAAAAAGTGTATATTAAAGAAGGAAAATTTAGACAAACAGAGGCTACAGTGATCAAATCAATGAAAAAAAATTTAACGAAAAGGGTGTAGTTAGGTCACGAGTATCAATAAAGATTTTGGAATAATTAAGTAGGGTCAACTTTATCTTGGTTGGCTGGGCCAACTTCTTATCATATAAATGTTCGGTAAAGTTGTCTCCAGGGGAGGGTTGTCTCGGGTGCGCAAGACCATATAAATGGGGCCTAGGATCAGAGCTGAGGGTTCCTAGTAAGTCTACATCAACCACTCATTCCACAAAGCTGTTACTTTAACATGCTTCACAGCAAGAAATGTTTAACTTGTAGCAAAGCTTCATACTTAGAAACTTATTTGTTAATAAGATACAGTGGGACGTGCCTGAAATCGACCAGAAAAGTTTCGGGGCTTTCGGGAAATGCACGACTGGTAGTCCAGGTAGACTTCTGTTGTAATGTAAATTTTGACCTTGATCATGAAATCTTGCCAAGTCATCAATTCAACACATGAAAAGGTTAATACACGTTAAGATCTATACAAAATAAAGTTAAGTGTTTGGTTATAACAGAGATTCCAACCCTTCTGTTTTGGCCAGAAACCTCCCGTTTTCAGCGATCGTTTCTGGCCTCCTGTTTTTTGTAACTTTCCTCTAGCAAAGGAAGATAATGTTTTCCCTGCTTCACTAGTCTTTTAAGCACGATCCTTTGTCATTTTTCTATGGTATCTCAGGCTTCTTTTACCTTTAGGGCATTCTTGCATGAGCCCGCAGTTTTTTGAGCGTGGTTGCACTGGATTACCCTCTGACTTTGTGCGAGGTTTGGGTTTGTTCGTAGTTTTGTATGGTTTTCAACGTTGGTTATCCAAGACAATTTTCCAAGAATGTGATCTCAAAATGCAGTTAAAGGCATCTTTAATAGAGGCCTATATTTTACAAATTTTCTGGGAGGCATGCCCCCATACCCCCCAAGTTGTGCCTTTCGCGCTCGTGGCTCCCAAAACCTTCCTTTTTTTATTTCAAAAGGTTGGAATCTCTGTTATAAGTTAAACGAGAAAGAATACTTACACTTTCCTATAGCTTTAACTTTAACTTAAATCGTTTGCTAGTCAAATTAAAGCAATCAAGATTCTAGCCTGTCAAGTTTCAGTCAAATCTTTTGAACGGCACTGAGCGTTCTCACTCCGTACACTACCCGGAGTATCCAATCGATGAAATCGATAATCGATGACAATAATCGATATCAATTAATCGATTGATATTAACAATCGATGACCAATTGATGAAGCAGATATTTGTGACCTTTTATCGATTGCCATCGATTTCCAGTAGCAATGGATAGCTTAATTGATATTGATTGGTTGCCAGTTTTTTCCCATTTCACAGTCTACAAGCCAACGGAAAAGGCGCTACATATCACATCTTTTCACGTACAGATTGTCAACAGATTTTATTTCATTCTGCGGAACGTTAACAGGAGAATAAGACCTATTTTTCTCCCTCTTCTGTTGCATTATAGATCTTAAAGCTCTAATTAACAAAACAATGACTCTGCACGTGCATTATACCTGTTGGGACATTTCTTTGCCATTCCGTGCACAACTATAACGTGAAATGACCAAATTGAAATTTTTGTGTAGGACGTGAACCCACGACGGTAAATTTTCCTCCCCCCCCCCTGGACTGTAACCCCGTTTTGAATTCACCTTCTGCATTCATTGTCCAGCCACATCAGACAAATTGAATAAGTTGAAGCTATAATGAACTGAGAGAGATTGGGAACTTGATTGGGAGCAGTAAAAAGCTCGCCAGTATTCACTTTAAAACGGCAATGGTGGTAGCCTTTAACGATGCCACTTATGGACAGTTCAACGTCTTGTGACTCAGACTTCCTAAGCGTGTCCGCCATGACAAGTGGTATCAAATTCCAGCGCATGTGCTACGCGGTACTTATTCTTCACGTTAACTAACTGGGAGCTACCGTGTTTTGCCAGTCGATGACAATCGATCAATGAGTTTCATGTGACTATTGATTGGCCGATACCAATCGATATCAATTAACTACTTTTATCGATTGATATCGATTGATCGATTGCCTTACAAATCATCGATTTTCATCGATTGGAGACGCTGGGACACTAATAACCCTCACTCCTTCCTTCGAAGTCAGAGCAGGAAAAGATTACTACAAGTTTAAACTTAAACGATATCAGGTTTTTTGGTGTCTGTTTGTCGGCGAAACAAGAAAGAATAGTTCCACTTTAATTTCCAGAGCTAATGGAATCAATTATTCGTGATCCGGGTCAATCATCGAGCTCCGTGCACCAACGTCAAGCGATCTCCCGAATGGCAAGAACAGGTATCGGTTCATTCCTGGAGCAATGGAACTACTAGTTGTCAGCAAATAAACTTACCTCCAAAAGGATTCCTAACTAAACATTAATCCAAACTACCGCCTACATCTGCTGGTTGCTGCCTTTATTCGCCTTCAGACTTCCCATGTGACCTTGCGCGTACTCCTTGACGACAGTTGACATCGCTACAAGGGAGGGGGCGGGGGAATTGATCGACTTACCGGGCGGTAGAGAGTGACCCTAGTTTAGGATTGCTCAAATCACGGCTCCTTTGTTCTGAAGTAGCAACAAAGAGTTCGAAAGGTTTCAAGCTACAGTATTTATTCCTTGTAAAGAGCAGAAGAAGCGATGAATGCTGAATAATCACGATTCTCACGCAACTAACATCCACTCCCACGCAAACGCCCGTACGCGTATACGGAGTCAAAATAGCGATTACCAGACTTACAAAACAAATCCATGACGTGACATCAATGAGTAATGTTCTATTTGTCATCGATGACCAATCAGCTGGTTAATCGACGACTGAACGACAAACCGCAAAATAGTCATTCATTGGCTTTTTATTGCTCATTTAATTTTGCCTCCTTCTTAGTTTGTTAGTTAATTAGCGTGATGTAAGCTTATACTTGACGTGTATATATCTCTTTTTGTGACACGTATTTTGCTGAAGGAATTACCATGTTTGAATGAAGTTAACAATCAATCAATCAATCAATCAATCAATCAATCAATCAATCAATCAATCAATCAATCGATCCATCCATCCATCCATCCCTCCATCCATCCATCCATCAATCAATGGCCATCTTCTGAACTGGCTCACAACGGAAAGAGCAAGTTTGACCATTACTAATCAACTTTAACGAGTACGACACTCCCAAGTCTTTCGCCTGAGAAATCTATGGCATTTTTTAAAATTGGAATGTATGAAACCGGGAAAAACGCTCTGAGCAAGGACAAGAACCAACAAAAAATTCACGCGTTTCAACTCCAGACCAGGAGGGCCAAAATGGTAGGTGCTCCCACGAGCATCCATTCAGAATTCAAGAAAAAATTAATCCGCAAAAACCACCCTTATCTTGCCTGTGGCCTTGAGTTGGTTTTTTCCAACCTCGCGACCCTGGGAATGAGGTTAGGTAAGAATCAAAACAAATATGCTGCTTTTTCAACCAATTAGGAGAAGAACCACTGACAATAATCTCGTACCTAGATCACACTTGTATGTAACTGAAACACTTGACTGTGGAAAATATGGGTACGAGACAAATCGCAACTTGAGTTCTGATTGGCTTATTGTGTTATTTATCCTTTTCTAATTGGTCAGTTGGAATTGCCTGGGAAAGAAAACCGCTTCAATAAACAAGAGATAATTAACAGGAAATCTAGACTTGGGGTTTATTTCTTTATTGCGACATTCTACAATAACATGTCAATTAACTTTGTTTGGCTAAAAGGGCACTTGTCACAATTTTGCTACCAACTATAAAATTCTAAACATAATTGAATTGATAGTTAAAACAAGGCAATACATTTTTCTCGTGAATTTCTAACTTAAATAATTCATTTTCAGTGGAAAGGTGACAGAAATGAATGAGGAGAATGGAAGAACGAAAGGCAAGATGGAAAAAATGCCTAGAAAATTACTCTCTGTTTTGATTACAGATTGAAGCCCTCAACTTCTAAGAAAACAAAATTGGGCAAAATAAAAATTAAAAAAGTTAACATCACAGTTAAAAAAAATCACATAGGTACCAAAAAAATACCAAAAGCAAAAGCAATGATATCAGTGAAAATAAGTGTACGAAGATGAATAACAAACTACAGCAAAAGGGATATTACGTACAAAGACTACATGAAAGTCATTCAGAAAAACGGATGCTTTTTTTGGCAGAATCCACAGATAGCTGAGTCTACAAGTTTTTTATGGCGCCAAACTGAAGTTATACATTATGGAGTTTTCTGAGCACTCCTGATATTCTCAGATTTCAGATGATAAGAAATAGTAACTCACCCAACTGTTTTTAAATCTACATAATTTTTTTGCCTGGTTCATGTGAACTACGGAGTGAAAGCAAGAATGTAATTCCTATCAGTGTATTGAGGTACAATCTCTAAAGATAGCAAATGTCTCAGTAAAAAATCGCAACTCTTACATCTTTGTGTAAGAAAAAATAAAATAGTGCATCTAACTAACAACCAGGGAGGGTTATCTAAACAGCTGTGAGCTACTGTTCTTGCAGGTTTTTCTTTCCAGCAACAATGGAGAACAAGATGTTGGACAGTTGGTAACTTTTTGAAAGGAAAATAATTAGCCCTCCAAACACATGAACAAAAGTACATGTTTTGGTCTGTTAATTGTTATCCAGAGGTTCCTCTTCCTGATTGCTTGACTTGTTTCCTGGTTCTCTGTTGTTTCTTTCATCTCTTCACTGACAGCTTCTGCTTCTGAAATGGAAATTAAAATAGTCTTTCTTTAAAAATCGTACAATTTTTGTTCCACTCCACCATCCAAGCAATGTGTGATCAGATATTTTTTCTGTAGGAGAGAGAGAGAGGAAAAAAGGACAAAACATTTATTTATTGAGCTGTCATCTACCCCAAATTAAAATATATAACCATGTCAAGTTCAGTAATGTTATCTCAAGACATGGGCCAATCAGAATTTACTGGAAGTCAGATAGTTGACAGGAATGTATTGATTGCTGATAAATACTCAACCAATAAGGAAAAAGTCCGGAATCTGAGATTTTCATATGCAATCTGTCAAAGAATTATACCAGGCCCTTGCCTCCAGGGAAAGAGGGAGAGAGGAGGAGGGCCTGACGTGTATGGCGTACCATCTCAAGGAGGGCCTGTCACAGGGTACCATCTCATGGAGGGTCTGACACAGGGTACCTCCTCATGGAGGGCCTGACGTAGGGTACTATCCCAAGGAGGGCCTCTCACATAGTACCATCTCATGGAGGGCCTGACACAGGGTGCCATCTCATGGATGGCCTGTTGCAGGGTATCATCTCACGGAGGACCACTACAATCTCATACCAAAGTTAAAATCTTCATCCTAAAATCCCCATCCTACAAGGTTCTCATTACGTTTCTAAAAAGATGGCTAGAATTCGAAAGTAGCTGGCTGAGCTAACAAATGCTACACAAAAGCTTTTGTATTCCTATTAAAAAGTAAACAGCTCAGAACGTGAAGTAGCTTGTTTCTCAGCTACCCACCAGCTCTTAATGACCACCCCATCCTAATCCCTCTTTGTTTCCATAACAAATATATTTTTCACAGGATGGGATAGTTGGCTCCTTGCCCAAACACCACCCTGGAGGACTAGAAGCTATCTTCCTGCCCAGTTTGAAAGGACCTACCAGGAGCATTCTAAAGCACTCTGGTATAGCTCTAATAAGTGTTCACAGACAGGCAAGCTTCCACATCATCATGGAAAGGTAATAAAAATAAAACTACAGAAACTAGAGTATGTGTTTGACTAAAGGAGCTTATCAGAATGGTAAATACACTTGTTTCAGGACTTACTTTGTTCCTCTTCCTCTCGACTTGTGGTTTCTTTTTGTCCTGCAGGAATCCCAGTCTGAACATCCACAGGCCTGTCATCCTTAATTTCCCTTTCTGGTGTTTTCCTCATGTTCAATATGTCCTTCATCTTTGTTTGTGGAGTGTTTCAGACTTCTCTTCATTACGTTGTTGTTCAGGCAAATTTGTCTCTTCTGCAGTAGAGGCTCCCGTAACAGACATACTGCTACCATTACAATGTTCTTGTATGTTACGTACCCATTTTGATTAGAATTTGGAGATGTAGATCCATTTAGGTCTGGCGCGCCGTGAGATGTCACACTTTCTGACATGACATGAGAAGAGAGACGTTCATTGTATTCGTGCTTGGTCACTGAATTCCCTTCAGTGGGAACGGCGTAGGTCCTAACTCCGTTTGTGACTGGATCATTAGGTACATTTGAGTTACGTATTGCCCATCAAAATTGTTTGTTAGGCCAAAACTGGTAAAAAAAGAAGTCAGTTGGATTACCCTTTAATCTCAAAGTACAATAATAATACCCTGTCAAGTGGACTGTTGATAAGAATAAGAGAGAGACATCAACTACGAGCTCAGACAAAACTGTAGAGACACCTCTTATTGAATGACAACTTTGAGTGTGAACATTCTTACAACAATAGCTTTTCCCCATTTCCCTTTATCAGTGTTGCTTTGCCCATGAAAAGAAGACTAATGAATCATGAGACTTTCAGGAAACATTGAGTGAGGGAAAGCAATCTGTGAAGAAAGAAAGTCCACGAATGAAACAACTGATTAAAACTGATTACACTCCATTTCAACTGAGCTGATGAACTTGTTACTGTAACCACGTTACAAATTAAACTGATTGAAGAACCAATCGAACCCATACCTTATTTATACTTTGACAGCTGTCAATCACCGCGCAACAAAGTCGACGGTCCGACAATCAATCTGTTTGACAATCATTGCTGCCGATAACTAGAGAACGCAAAAGCGCACCGCCCTCATCATTGCCTCATGGCGGTCAGTTTAACTTTGAGGAGATGATTGCAAACCGATGCCGACACAATGCCGACTGTGAAAAATAGTACAGCCAACCTGTATGAAGCGGCCCTGTATTATGTGGTCACCCTCTGTCAAGCGGTCAATCATCAAAGTCCCGAAAATTTCTCTTTTTGTTTGATGAAAACGTGACCTCTAATAAACGGTAACCTCTATTAACCAGGCATGATCATCTCAGTTAACGAAGTCCCAATGTAAGCGCATTTTTATTGTTTTCACCTGTATTAATTGATCACCGCGTAAATTTTCAATTCAAATTCCATTTTATTTTTTGCACACTTACAACCAAAGGTTCAATTAAAATGTTTTGGGGCCAATTTATCTCTAATCTAAAATTCAGTCCCGCTCGTTGCTATCTTTTCAACCAGTTTTTTTTTGTATTAAAATGGTCAACCTGTATCAAGCAGTCAGTTAGCTATTCCCCAAGAGTGACCTGTTCCACTGCATACCACGGCAAAGTAAAATTCCAAAAGATCTCTCTCCGCTGGTTTAAGGAATGACTGAAAAGTTCCGAAAAGTAACTCCACTCGTTACTTTCGGTTTTAGCCACTTTTCATTGTCGTTACCTTCCCGTGTCGCTCAGTAACTGTGGAGAACGTAACACCTTGAAGTCTATACCGTCCTTGGGTTGATCCGTTGATAAATTCGTGACAATGTGTGATAGCCATGAGACAACCTCTCCATCTAGCCAAACCCTTGGAGCTTAACTGCGCAATCATGCACAAAAGGGAAGAGCTCTGGCGGGAGTCATTAGCGTTAAGGTATGGGAAAGTCCTCAGTCCCTGTCGAGTAAATGACGGAGAGAAGCACACGCTGCTAGAGAGGCAACGTGAGGGAGGGACGGTGGGGCGAGTTGTAATTCCCCGTGACTTGTTAGCTTAAGGACGGTGCCTCCTAATAGAGATGTATTTTTGCTAAGGTTATGACTAAGGGGAAAAAGTAGATCTTAGCAAGGGTTATTGAAATCCAAAAAGAAAATTGTGGGTAACCACGCATTTTTCAGGGATAATTAAGTAATCATAATTCTAAAAAAGAGTTAAAATACAAAGAATGTATGGCAATTTCTTTCCAAATTTAAGCTCAATTATTCCTGAGAAATGGTTACCCCATGGTTACCCCCTAAGAAAACCGAATATCCCGAGATGCGCAGAACCTATGCGCAGTAACAAAAGGAGGCACCGTCCTTAACTGACACACATGCATTTAATTAAATTGCTTACATAATGCCAATGACATCATTGCGAGGGGTCATCAATATTCAATGAGGTTTCAATAGTTTATTATCTCTCTTGCTGCCTCTCATCCGGTTTGGAAGCCCTCCTTAAGCGACCACCCTACCACAACAACTGAAATATCAATTCTCTATCCCATTCCTTACCCCCCCCCCCCCAAATCTACCCCCAAAACCTTAAGAGCAAATGTCGCTAAGGTTTGAGCAAAATTGGAAATGGTCAAAATAAACTTCCCTTCATTTTGTGTGTGAAGTTAGTCCTTCGAGTGGAAGTAATCATAATGCTATTTTTTTTTTCATTTCTCGTGATAAACTAAACTTGCTATCGGGGGGGAGGAGTTCATGCCCCAAAATGCATTTTTTTGGATGTTTTAATCCCCGAAAATGGACTTTTTGTTAACTAATTTTATCAAAGCACAAGAGACTGGTTGAATATTTATTCACATCCTAGCAATATGTCATCCTTCCACTTTACAAAAATGTTATTAGATTTTTTCTTTGCTTCCGGGGGAACCCCTGGCCCTCCATTCTTTGAAAGGGGGGAACTCTACTTTTGAAAAACTGAAAAATAAAAAAATTAGTTAACAAAAAGTCCATTTTCGGGGATTAAAACATCCAAAAAAATGCATTTTGGGGCATGAATTCCCCCCCCCCCCGATAGCAAGTTTGGTTTATCACGAGAAATGAAAAAAAATGCCATTATGATTACTTCCGCCCGAAGGACTAACTTCACACAAAAAATGAAGGGAAGTTTATTTTGACCATTTACAACTTTGCTCAAAGTGACAAAGTGACTAGATTGTCAGCAAAAATAGTTATGAAGAAGGCGGCCTTAAAATGCCAGATTTGGATTCCACGATTAAGGCTCTCAGGCTCGCTTGGTTAAGACGAATTTTCAGTGTAAACAAAGGAACTTGGAAGTATTACCTTGAACATCTTTTGAAAGATTACGGAGGTCTCATACTATTAAGCTGCAATTACAACATCAAAGATCTTTCAATAAATTCTCAGTTTTATTTTGAGTTAATACACTGGTGGTCAGAGTTTCGTAAGACGTTCTCGGTAGAACAAGAATGGCGCTGCATCATTTGGAACAACCAGGAAATCCGAATAAATAACAAGACAGTCTTTTATAAAACGTATTCCACATCTGGAATTAATTAGATCAGTGACCTTCACTTCAATCTAAGTAACATTGAATCTTTTAATATGATTACAAATACCATCAATAAGACTAATTTTCTCATATGGACTGGTCTGCGCCATTCGGTGCCTTTCGACCTGAGACAAACTGCCACCCTTCGATAACAGACCCCTCTTTTAACATTTCCAATGGCCTGTTTGATATAAGCAAAAAGAAATCTAAGGACTATTATTCAATGTTGGTAAGTACTAAAGCCAAAACACACAGTTGCATTTGAACCTTATTTAAAAGCCTTTCAATACAAAGCTCTCAATGCCATTCTATTTACTAACTACACAAAATAGGTTTTATTGAAGATGATAAGTGTTCTTTCTGCAGACACGAACCAAAAACTCTACACCACCTTATGGTTCTGATTGTCCTTACTCGGAACAATTTTGGACCGATTTTAAATCTTTTTACTTTTCCCTAACAGGACAACATGTTCAGTTAAGCATGCGAGACGTTTTGTTTGGTATTATAACCTCTAAATGCAACCTACTGAATTATCTGTTACTTGTTGGTAAACTATATTTATGGGAATGCAGGAGAAACAAAGTTCTTCCCAATATATATGGTTTTCAAACCAAAGTTAGTATTAAATACGAAACAGAAAAGTTCATTTGCACTAAAAATAACAAATTACACCAATTTCACAGGAAATGGACAATAATTACTTTGTAGCTCAATGTGTAGCGAAAATATGTTGTGTGTTTTCCTATCAATTATGTAATCAGTTAACTTTTACACCCTTTTTTCCTTTTCGTATTGTAAAACTATTGTAATATTGTTTTAAGGTTTGTTTAATTAATCGTATCCGTACTTTGTTTGCTGTATAATTTATCGTTAACATCGTTAAACTTGTAGCCGTGTGAATCAATAAAAAATTAAAAAAAAACCTTAGCGACATTTGCTCTTAAAATCCGCAATCCCACACAAACGAGCCAGAATGAGTTCACATAAATTGGTCATTCAAAATGCATGAAGGTTAATAAATAAATTTCCAAAACCCTTAGAAGGCTTGAGAAAAACCCAGAAGCTCGTTTTGTCTACGGTAGTTGTCTGTTATGTCCACTGTCATCGTAGATAACAAGTCCCCCGCACCGCCCGATCCGAATACTTGGTTCAACTTAATGTAATGGCGGGCCATAGAGGGAGTCTTCCAACCTACACGATCCATTACGAACTGGATGTCTGTTCCCGCCATTGCCAAGGATATGGCGCACCCATTGCGCAGTCCATGCAAGGTTACCCTCCTGTTTCCGAATACATGCGGAAGTCCTTCTACATGAAAGTGCAGCCGGCCCTGCGCCGCCGATGAGTCAAACGGTAACGGCTTAACATATCCTTGAGAAGGAAGGGGTCTAAACAGGTAGCCTTGGCGTACTGGTATTTTCATGCATATGATATCGCATAAAGCGATATATGTTTCAATTGCCGTGACTGGGCAGAGAGGTTAGAGGTCCCATCCCTCAGTGACTTAGTCAGGACATGGTTAAACAGCAGGCCCTCCTTATTTGGGACGCACAACATTTCCTCAGATTTCATCTTCCAAAGATCTCCCGCCTAATCACCTGCAAAAAACAACGTCTTAAAATAGGCGTGATCTCTCGCGAAGACATATCACTCTTTAGGCAAGAGATCATCTTCCATTAGCCGCTTAACGATATACGACGCAAGAGCCAACAAGTCCGCAATGAAAAAAGGATGAGACTGGGTAGGGGTAATCCTAGCCCGTAACTGTTCTTCTCGAATCATGGTCATGTAATCTTTGACAGTTTTCGAGGCTGCTGGGTTGCCAAACCCAGGGATTGGAGAGTCATCTGAACCCCTGCCGTTCAAACAAAATGTAGAGCGAAGTTTTTCTATTAGAGAATCGACCGTACCGTAGGCTAATCTCTTGGGACAAGTACACTGGGAATTCCCCTTTGTGTACAGAAAAACGACAACCTTCCTTATTCTTATCCTTATCCTTATCCACCTTCCTTATCCTTAAGGAACCAAAGTTATCCTTCCATATAAGGAAGTCCACAACTGCGTCCAGAGTTGCTGATTGGATATCGAACAGCGGGACAAGGCCCCCCAAAAAACCCCGTGAGTTCCTTTTCCAATGCTGATTGGGTTGGCCTGCCTCCGACCTAATAAATCCGAGTTTCTAGCTTTAATGTCCGGAATATTAATAGGCGCCTTTAAGGTGTGTGGTGTTTCCAGAGTGTTCTCTGATATCCACAACGCTGACAGAACTTGAAACTCTCGTAATTCGGGTAGGTGCACCGAGGGCATCGCGCTGATGGTACATAAGCTTCGGAACAATGGGCAGCGCCTAGAAAAAAGCCCTACATATTAGAACCTGTCAACTCGAAAAGCCCACAAGTCAAATAGTAGTCTTATCGGTCTAAAACCATGTTTCGTGGGCGTCAATAAAGCATCCCAGGCACCTTTCTTAGCTAGGATCACACCTCTGGACGACGTAGCTACTATAGTCGGCCACCAAGACGGGCGAGGGAACTGACCGGGGACCACCACAGTCGCAATTGCCTTCTGGGATTGAAGGAAACAAAGCAGCGCGTGTATTAACGCAAACAGGGGAAAACAATATGCGTTTATCTTTATCCCGTCACAGTTTGGGAGGTCCGGCTGGCTAAATACATCTACCCCCGCGGAACCTGGGGTGGGATAAGGTGTGAAATGAGGTAAAAGCCTGCCGACTCGATCTAGTTGAACATTCGAATCGAGCCACAGCAGGTCCAGGGTCATGATTTCCTTATTGCTCTTTTCTTATCATATTTTGTTACAAATGTAGAGTTAAATAACTTCTCCCTCAAATAGTTCCAGCTACGTGCAGGTTCAATCAATCAATCAATCAATCAATCAATCAACCAGTCAATATGGTGATTAAAGTTGAAAAAAATTACTGTCAAACATCTTGAACCAAATATTTTCAGGAGACGACACTTCCCGGAAACATTTTTTTTATTACTGACAACTCATACTGGGTCATGCAAAGACATAACAGTGTATCGTCAAATAAATCAGAAAATTGTTTGAAAATAAATTGTTTGACAATCAAAGAAAATATGCAACACTGTTAAAGGGCCTGGGCTATACGTCACCTATTTTAAACTGAAAGACTTATTGGAATCAAAGTAAACCCACAATAATGGTTGCGTTTGGTTTATAACAACTCTTAGTTTTCTGAAACTGTAATCAAGTGTCTCTTGCTGCAGATCGCCAGGATGGAAATGGGTTGCAACTTGAAAAAGTGTCCCCCTTTTTTGAAGTTCTTCCCTTGTGTCCTGAAAAAAAAATAGCTTAAAACTTATTGCAATGTTTCCCTGTTGAGAAAAGTACTTAATACCTTCCTCGTGGTGCTCTAATAACATTTTGTAAATGTGAAAAGCTGCTGAGACTTCATTTCAGTTTTGACCCCAAAACATGGAATGCCCCATAATATGGCCACTTCTATTTAGTTTTATATCTGTATAGCAGTCAACACTGTAGAACAGTTAATTTATCTATTTTATAACAGGTAACTATATAATAAATACATTTGTGTGTGTACCACTATTGGTGACTCTGCACCTTACAACAAAAGGAGGTTTGTCCACAGTAACAAGGTTTGGTGGTGATTACATCATTAATTATGATAAGCTGCCATAAGCTGGTGGATTGTAAGGGGGGGGGGACTCTGCTGATCCAAGCCATACGCTGGTGGATTGAAGGAGGGTGTGGTACCCTACTGAGTGAAGCCATAAACTGGTGGCTGGGGGAAAGGCAGTGCAAATGGCTGGGAATATGGCTGAGGGTACTGAGGTGGGGCCGATGGTGGAGCAGCCGCAGCAGTTAGAGCGTATGTAAAAAATATGCTGTCAACATCAATTGGGTAATCACTGCCCTCTTCGCGGTGGACATATTTTGCTGATACGTCTGCTGATATCACTGGTGCCCAACTGCGGCTTCCAAGAGCATTAATTAAGTGGCATATCATATTTCTGCCATGGATCCCATCATGACCATCCATTCCACAGCTCCAAGGGTCGCCAAGAAGCTTGAACTCCAGGCTGTTGCCGTATTGCTGCACTCTTTTAACACCCAGGACATACTGAGATTGGATCACATCTTGGCATATCTAGAGATGAAAAGAAAAATACCATAAGAGGTGGCATTGCCATGCGTGGTTAGGGTTCTGGGGCAAGTTGCATAAAAATTAATGTCTGGCATAACTTCTAATGTCAGAAGTTCGGTCCAGTCAAAGTCACTATTTTAACACCTGACGTTAGCAGTTACGCCAAGCATCAGGTTTTATGCAACTCAGCCTAGGGCTTGTAATCTCAAGTCTTCCTCTCTATCTACTCTGATTTGTAACAAGGTGGTCCTGTTCAAATCACAGGGAGGAGGACATAGTCATGATCAGCCTCCTACCAATACTGTCTTCCATTTGCTGTGTCCCCAGTTAGCAATTTGTACTAAATACATCAACTTCTCAAGGGCTCCCAACTGCTGGAGGCTAATTAACGCGGCAGTTCTTATAGCATGAGGTGATTAACTACAGTTTGCTGGCAACCATTTATACAACTGGCCCCAATTGTTCAAACGTTGGATAATCAGGGTCGTAACCAGGTATATGGGATCAGGGATCACAGCCTCGGGATCGGGATCATGGACCCGGGATCCCGGGTTACAAGTGATGGGATCGGGATCAGCCAATTTTTTTTGGTCTTGGAGGGGATCAAGGATCGATCGCTTTTTAGACACTTTTTAATTATTCTTTATGAGAAACCAGAATATTCCGTTTTGCAAGGAAAAAGGCCTCTTTTCAGGACTATTGAAAAAGCTGTTAACCTTTATACTTCAATTCTTTTACGTTTCCGTCACGCAATCAGCTGTTTAAAGCTTTTCCCGCTCGTATTTCATGTTGCATAACTTTGCAGTTTCCGCTTTGTCGGACTCTCTGAGAAATCGGATACTCGCTTATCGGTACCATGCGTTCATGATGCGGGATTGACTATGGACAAGTCAAGGAAAAGAAGTCGAGAACGACGGTATGACAGTTTAACTTCTATTTTGCAATTATTACCATACCCTTACCGTATTGATCTGTTGATACCATGGTTGTAAAATGCTGCGCGCAAATTGAAGGCCACCGTTCTTCATATTTCTAGATCACGTTCTTATTCCTGGTCGCCAGCCAGAGAACGGTCACGGCAATCGGAAAGCCGAAGACGATCATCAAGTCGGTCAGTTAACTGTTCTTTTATGTTTTATCCAGCACTAATTCCTTTATAAAGCTTGTTAGATGTATGTTGCTTTATCTATAACTACCGATATATTGCAATACGCAACAGTATCAGAAGATTAAGAAGTAAATGATTTCAGTGATAATTGAGAACAATGCACCAGTATTGGTCAGATACATTGTCCTTGACACTTCTTAAGATCCCGTTATCTTTCCTCAGATCTCGGAAATCTCAGTCGAAAAGATCCAGATCTCGTTCGCCGAATCGTCATCACAGACATGAATTGCACGAACGACAAAGGTAAAGCTTTAGTTTATTGTAAGCCTGACACCCTGTTGTGTGATGACTGCTGTGATAACAAGTCACGCTGGCAAGTAATATCACTAGTATATCACAGCAAGCGAACAAGCGAAAATATTGCGGGCAGAGAGAGAAATGCACATCCTCGATGATAAGACACTGTCTATTCTAGTAAGCAAAGTTTTTTAAACGTGTTTTACTTCTGTCCAGTTTTTCGAAGCCCTTGACCATCACTTTCATCATGCTTTCGGGGTAACCTCGTTCCCAGGGCTTTTCCTTTGGTAATTTGGAACGGGCGGGAAAAGACCCTCTTTTCCCGCCCGTTCCAAATTACCAAGGGAAAAGCCCTGGGAACGAGGTTGAGGCAGTGGAAATTGCGCGTTGAAAGGATGGGGGCATTTACTTAGGGGACAAAATAAATCGATTGGTACCTGCTCACTGCAAAAGGCATCGTAGGCTATTGAGCTACTATACCTTATTTCCAACTCCTACCTCCGGAAATCCCTCCGACTAGTACAATATTTGTCAGGTACGGAGTAACAGAAAAATAATGAAAAATTACGGCTCAGATCGGGGAATTCGGATAATTTTTTTTGTTTGATTTCTTGCATGAATATTTTTTATCTTGGTAAAACGTTTGGAAAGGCAATGCGTGATTTTATTTTATTTTATTTATTTATTTATTTTTTTGGAGTGGGGGGCTACTCGCTGCATATAATTCTTTTCTGTCCCCAACAACAGCAAAAGAATCTTACCACGATGTCAAGTGCTATATAAACAGACTATTTGAAATTTTAGCAATGAAATCAAAATTGTTGTAACATTTCCCTTACAGGCCCCAGCGCCACTCGAGATCCCAATCACCAAGAAGTTACCATCACGATAGGTCAAGGTAAATGATTATCATTTTTATTCTTTAATTGCATGTATCGCACGCGTCCTGGGTGTTATACATGTATTGCACCCGGACAGTGTGTGGATATTCTTGGGATAGTATAAAGACGTTTAATGTCACTAGTTAGTGTGAGCCGTGGACGCAACGTGTAGCATCTGCAATATTTGGCACATACGTCTATGTTTTTATATCGAGTATCCATCAATATAAATAGAAAACCAGAACACAAAAGGATTGAGGCAAATATAGCCATTCCTCTTGGAAAAACGGACTTTGAAAGTGTCCTTATTGCTTGCGTTTTCTTGTTAATAGAGAAGTAATGAATATGATACCTCTTTTTCGTTCAGAAAGAAGAAATGCCAAATGTCCATGGAAGAGTTTAGCGTTCGCAAAAACTGTGAAAAGGAACCTTCTAACCTAAATGCAGGGTAGGAGCAGTTAATTCTATTCCCCATAATTTTCAATTGTGAATAACTAATATCATTGCACTACACTAACTACACTAACTGCACTACACTACACTACACTACACTACACTACACTACACCACACTACACTACACTACACTGCACTGCACTGCACTGCACTGCACTGCATGACATTACATCATTGTTGAGTTGATGAATATCAACTGATGTTCACAAACTTTAAAACCCCAACTCACAGGGCAACGTTGCAAAGCATCGAAAGTGTCATAGAGGAAAATGCCAGAAGCATTCAGGGTATCCCAAGAAAGGACACAGGTAATATTGCCAGATGTAACTCTTATTAGTCTTATTATTTGATAGTAAGAACATGCTTTAATACAAAATATTTTGCAAAGGACAAGTTGAGTAATCATGTTGTTTATTGGGGTGAATATCACTCTGAGAGCAGAGGCTTTCTTAAGAACCTGAATGGCTGTATGAACGCTGTAAGTCAAGGACTGTGCACACTCTGGAAGAAAGGGATGAGACCAGGGAAGAAGCTAAGGAACTTAGGCTTTTCGCCAAAGAGTTTGGACAGGGACTGAGACAGCAAAGGGTGAGGGGTAAAACCCAAGAAAGAGCTGGGACACTACCCTTGGCTATTTCCATGATGAAAAGAATCATTGCGCCAGAATCTCGAAATTTAAACATGCTTGAAGAACTCCAGGGCCTCGAGGAAGAAAGTGGTGATCACCCGGGACGTCAGTGGAAAAGAACAGAGTTGTTTTTTCAAAAGGAGAAGTTGTCGCTCTTAAGCATAACTACAGGAAGTACCTGGAGCCCTTTTTTCTGGCAATCCTCTGTGAAGATCTCCACAACAGGAATGATTGTTTCCTGGAGGAAAAGCTCAAAATAAATTGGCTAGAGCAATCAGAGGAAGATCCTTTAGTCTACAACAAAGGAACCTTTGACGATCAAAATTCACCGAAATGCATCATGGACCGAGTCTCTGTTGATCGGGAAGCTGAACAGTTTATTTTAAGAAGAAACGAAGAACGGCGTTTAAGAAATTAGGCTCACGGGCATGTAGACAACGTGTCAGACGACAGTGACGATGAAAGCCAGGAAGAGGAGAATCTAGCAGAAGTGGAAGACGAAGAGCCTAGTATCAGATCCCGGTTTGAGGCTGGACACAGTAGATCTGGGAGAAGAGTCACCAGATATCTTCTTTAAATACACTTTTAACATTAATTTTTCAGTCAATTTCGCTATTGCTATAAAATGAAGAAAGCTTAAAATAACAGCAATCAGGCTGAAAGTTGTCACGTAAACACTTCCAGTGCTCGAGTGGAGTCTTAGCGTATAACAGCAGTCTGAGTTCCTTGATAAGCCTTTCTCTTATTTCGTCGTGGTTGTAGGTCGTTCGGGTTTTTTTCCTCGCAGCCAGCTCACCTTTCAAATCGTAACTGTAGGTATTTTTCCTTACAAAATCTCAAAATCAAACAATAGAACTTTGATCTACATTTCTTTAAAATTGAAAATTCCTTTTTCTTTCACCTTCAAGTGCATGTCGCTCCTTATATATATTTTTTGTAACATATTTAGATTCAGGGAGTTTTAATTAAAAGAAAAACTGTCGTTAATCTTGTCAGTTTTATCGTATTGTTTTATAGCGCGTTTTCTAGTGTTCATACGAATTTTACATTTCTCAACCAAGAAAGTTTTTTAAAAAGTAAGCTAATCAAGTAATGTATAATGATGGACCGAGCATTTTTCACAAGCAAGCAACAGAATTCCAGTTATTCCTTAATACATCATGGAAGAGAAGATGAGAACTTGATTCAGAATGAGCAAATGAAGATCTACTTGAGGTAAATACACTTTATTGTTATTAATGAATGATAAATCGACGTCAGGGAGACTTAACTTGATCAAAGCTCTCTATGGGATCATAAAATATATGTGGGATCAGGGATCAAATGTTGCCACATTTTGGGGATCAGGGATCCAAAATTAGAGCTAAAATTTGGGATCAGCGATGAAAAAATATACCTGGTTACCACCCTGGGATAATCCTATCCACCGAATAAATCACTATCCAGTGGATAAGTGTTAGGGAAACCAATTGCCTTATCCACTGGATAGAGATTTATCCGGTGGAGAGCGCTATCCAACTTTTGAACAACCGAGGCCTGGATGGAGAGAGGATGCAACAAAGCGACACAGTCCTTAGACCAGCCTTGAAACACCAGCCCTCTAATCTTTCCCAGGCGTGGATCCACACCGGTTTCCACCGTTTTACGGAAATCGGTCAGATTTTTCATAATAGATAATATACTTTTAATAATAATAATAATAATAATAATAATAATAATAAAAACTCTCCAAGTTGAAATCTGGAAAATGGGACAGTGTTATGACGGTGCAGCCAACATGACAGGACCTTGCAATGGTGCAGCAGCCATTGTCAAAAGGCAATATCGAAAGGCTGTGTACACTCACTGTATGGTTCACCACCTAAGCCTCTCTGTTGTGAGTGCGTGCAAAATGCAGAGTGTTCGGAACATGTTTGACACTGTTGGAGAGATAACCAGGTCCTTTGAGTACTCCCCAAAGAAAGAAGCTCTCCTTGTCCAGAAAGTGAAAGACGTCTGTCATGAATCCCGCCATCACAAACTTCTTGATGTTTGCAAGACCCGCTGGATCCAGCGTATGGAAACCATCAAAACAAATGAAGAAAAAAGTTGGAATGCAGATTCAATTAAGAAGGCAGTTAGCCATTACCACGCCATCGCTAATTTTGAATTTGTTGTTACCTTAACAGTGTGCCAGGCAGTGCTAGCTTTCGTAAAGGGTCTAACAGTTAAGTTGCAAGGCTCCTGCAATGACATTCTGGGAGTCTTTAGCGACATCAAAGATGTAATAGAAACTTTATCTTCTGTGCGCCAAAAAGAGAGAAACATGCAAAATGGTTTCAAGAAGTATGCCGAATTTTCATCACAGTGCAGAAACCAAGAACCTATCAGGTGCAGCGCAACCGTGCAAACACCCCTGCCGAAACAGTAGAAGATTGTTACAGGGGAAATCTTACCATTCCGTTTCTTGACCATCTGTTTAATGAACTGGAAGTTCGATTTGGTAGTGGTGAACAAGAAACAGCAACGCAATGCCTATTAGCTGTTCCATCAATTCTACTGGCATCAAAGGAAACATGGATGACGTCCTTTCGCCGGTTTTGTACGTTCTATGAATATTCGTTGCCCTCGCCTTTGAGCCTTGATGCCGAGACGACTTTAAGGGAAAGAAAGTGGGAACGACAAGATCCAAATACGGTCCCGAGCACTGCATTGGTAACCATAAAGGAGCTCAACCATGCGCTGTATCCCAACATCGTCGAGTGCCAGTGCCAGTGCCGATTTACAAGGCTTCATCCGAGGAGAATGGAGCTGGCCAATATCCTGTCTGAATGACTCAGAAACCCAGGAAAGGGGACTTTAGAGAGTTAAAATCCAAAAAATTTCCCGGGAGAGCATTTCCCTGGACCCTCCTAGAAGCTTGCGCCTTCGGCGCTCGTTCAGGAAACCGGTCACCCTTTATTCTAGATCCGCGCCTGAAAAATGAAGGTACAACCACTCACAACCACTCTACACCACTCCCTTAAAGTAGAGTTTAATCTGTAGTCTTAATTGATAAAAGCTAGTTAAAAGTAAATCAACTGTTGACTCCTGCATAGCTCAACAATGATAGACTGCAGACTCCACAGTGGCAGATTGCAAATTTGAGACTCTGCTAACCACTACCTAGGGTCTTGCGAGGAAATCTTATCTCAGTGACAACAATTCAAACTCCAATATCTTAATTCTACAATTGATGAATTCAAAGAAAAGTACAAAAGTACACATCGTTTCCCCACCCCATCCTTCCCCAGTCCCAGATAACCATAAAAGGTCTGGTGTGAATAGGGTAAGGTTAGTCTACATGAAACAATGCCCTCTTACTACATGTATTCTTCATACCTTTGTAACATCTTCTGATGCATTTATCAGCCGTAGCTTGTCAGTTTCGTTCAGACTGATGCAGAAAAATGGTGACTGCCTTGGCTCTGACTGTCTGAACAGCAAAGACGTCTTGTCTGACAGTTTCCTTGAGCTGTCGAGGCCAGTAACTGGGCTCCACCCATACACTTGCAGGGTTTCCATCATCTTCAGGATCAAAAATCTTGATTCCACTGCCTCTTCTCCTGATGCCCACCATGGGTTTCCTTTGAGTTTAAACTCCCAGCTCTCTGCATAGCGAGATTCTTTTTGAATTCCCTTCAACCAGTAGCTCTGGATGGTGTTTCGGACAGCAGAAACTAAGCTTTCTGGGGCGCTTATCACCCTTATTAGGTCTTGACTGTTGAGGCTGATGGTAAACTGTGCAGGAGATGGCTGCCCTAGTGGCATGTTTGGGTCATGTTCGAAAAACAGGGTGTTGGCTGCACTCTTGAGGTTAGAATTTCCATATAACTTCCATTGTTTCTGGAGCAGATCACTGATAACTGTTTGCAAAACCATTCTTGAGTGGATAGTGTCTTCTCCATCTGGCTGCCAAGGATAACCCTTGAGCTTGATCAATAGAACTTCATTCTCGTAAGTCCACTGTTGTATCCCTTTGGGCCATGTTTTCTCTATGGCATCTTTGAAGAGTTTGCGAAGATCCATTGGTGCGTTAAGCACCATTAACGAATCAGAGCTGCTGAGACCAACAATGAGAAATGGTTGAGATGGGAAACTTGCAACGGGGACTTTCCTGAAAAACCATGTCGTCAGGTCAATTGCCTGGGTAAGGTTGCTAGAAATTTGAAGCCTCCATCCATCCCGGTATAGCCTGTGCAGAATTCTTTCTGCCATTCTCCTGGACAATATTGCATCACTTTGTGAGGTCACCATGGAAAATGGACACCCTTTCAGCTTGAATTCATGTACTCCATTAAGTTGGAAAGTTTCTCTCTGTATACCTTTGGGCCATGTTTCTTGTATGACCTGGCGGATGATGCTTGCTTCATAATCACTGCCAAGTATAATGCGGAGTTTATCTGACGCACGAATGGCGATACACATGTATTCAAAACCCAGTGGTCGGGGTGGCAAGTTGGACTGATTTCCACCCATGGTTAGTATCTGAAAGTAGAATGCATTTAAGTATTAACACAATCATGTGAATTAAACTCAAATGTCTAGGGATAGTAAAACAATGTACAACATTTCATTGTCGCTTGATTCAGAGTTGAAGGTTGCGCATTTGAGTACCAGTCAGACCCACCAAACCAGGGTCTTGAATAAACAGCTAAGGCCCCATTTATATGCCGGTCTTGGGTAACCGAGACAACCCTCCCCTGAGTTACCCTGGGCGAGCTAACATTTCACCTCTTTCTTCGACAAGTTCAACGAAACGTTTACATGAGGAACACCAACTCGTCTCACGGAGGTGAGAAAACTCAGGGGGCGAGTTGTTTCCCCACAGCAGGTGGGGTAACCCTGGCAGGCAGGACAACGTTATCTCAGATAAACCGCACTATGGCTCGCTTACCCAGGACGACTTTCTGCGTGCCACATGTCACATAACATCTGGTTTTTGGTTTAAAACCACTAAATCAAAGACGTGTATATTGAAGAAGGAAAATTTGGACAAACAGAGGCAACAGGGATCAAATCAACGAAAAAATCTGCCTTTATTTGACTATTGTGCGGTCGTCTGGGATAGCTGTGGCCAGGGTAGTAAATCTTACTTAGACAAGCTTAATCACCGTGCTGCATGTATAATCGAGGACCGTGCTGTCAAGTCTGACGAACTGTCTACTGTATTCGGCTGGCCCCATCTGCAAGCACACCGTAACCTCCTTAAATCTGTCCTTGTTCATAAATGTATCAATGGATTAGCACCTTCGTATCTGCTGAGTGAATTTAGGCACGCTCACCAAATCCACTCTCACTTCACCAGACAACGTGATCAGTTGCGACTGCCTATGGCTAAAACCACCAAATACCAGGGCAGTTTTAGGATCAATGGTGCACGTGCTTATAATTTCTTGCCCTCTAATATTAGATCTGCAACGAACTTTAATACGTTCAAGTCCCTGGGGAAACAGCACTTCAAGCGTCAGTGTGTCTAGTCTCTTTAATTATCGCGTGTCTCTATGTGTTTTATTGTGTGCTACTTTCTGTATTGATTTTCCTTGTATCTGTTTATTTGTTTTTACAGGAGTTTGTTTAAGCTAGCTCTGTTTTAATGCTAAACCAGATGTTCTTGTATAAATAAATAGCTAAATAAAAAAAAATTAAAAAAAGGAAAAGGGCGTAGTTAGGTCATCAATATCAAAGTAAGATTTCGGAATAATTAAGTGGGGTCAACTTTATCTTGGTTGGCTGGGCAAACTTCTTATCATATAAATGTTCGGTAGAGTTGTTTCGGGGGGAGGGTTGACTCAGGTGCCCAAGACCATATAAATGAGGCTTAGGATCAGGGCTGATGGGTTTCTAGCAAAATTTACATCAACCACTTATTCCACAAAGCTGTTACTTTAACATGTCTTTACGACAAGAAATGTTTAACTTGTAGAAAAGTTTCCTACTTAGGAACTTATTTTTTTTACAAAATACAGTGTGCCATGCCTGAAATCGACCAGAAAAGTTTCGGGGCTTTCGGGAAACGCACGACTGGTAGTCCAGGTAGTTTAAGTTTAAGTTTAATGATACTTTGTACCAACTGTTCAATAAGTTAATACATGAGAAAAATAAATAAATAAATAAACAAAATAAATAAATAAGAGTACAGTAGGTAAAGGAAAGCAATAGGGGGAAATTGAATTCCCATATAAAAATTGCTCTCCTAACTAAAAGATAACTACTAATATACACAAGATTTTGAGAAAAATATAAACTTACAATAACGAATAATAAAAGAGGTAGACTTCTGTTGTCATGTAAATTGAAATCTTGCCAAGTCATCAGTTCAACGCATCGAAACGAAATAAAGATTATAAGTGTTTGTTTATCAGTAAAACGAGAAAGAATACTTACACTTTCCAAAAGCTACAAGTTTAACTTAAATGAGGGTCCACAATTGGGTTCTCAGATCCCGCCATCCCGCCTATTTTTGCCCTGTTAATCCCGCCATCCCGCCCTTCTTGACGTCGAAATCCCGATCCCGCCTAAATTTTTAAATAGGTTTCTACTTTGATGATGAAAACCTCACATACCTTTATTCAATGGATAGACGGCAGTAAAAGTAAACAGGTTTTTATGGTCGATTGTCTCGATATCACCTAAAATTAAATGTCGCCACTATAAATGACCATAAAAAGTGTTTCGTTTGTGTTCTTCTGGTTTAGACCTGTTTTACCGTTTTCTTGTCCAGGTATGAGTGAAAGGTAAAAATTGACAAAGATTATTTGCTACGATATTCTGCCAATTCTCGGTCTTTCCTTTTTTTGGAAGACAACCTACTGAGTATGTAAATGAAATGGTGGTTGTTCAAGTTGTGCGGTGGTAAGCGCGACTTGGGGGTTTGATCTAAAGGTCGGCCTATCCTTAGAGACAAACGTTTTTTCACATTGTTTCTCTATGTACATCCAGCTGCATATAAATGGGTTGTGTCCTTAGACAAGGCTAGGGGCACAAAGGTCATGCAAGATCGGTCCAGTTATGAGGTAGGCAAAAATGAAATGTAACAAAAGATTTATAAAAGTGAACACACCTAACTCACAGTTTATTTTAAAGCTTTCAGCGTCTTTATATCACTTACTTTCAGGAAATATCGGCTTGGAAATGTTTTTTTTTTCGAAGAGAAGCATTCCTGCTCGCACTCTTTTCATAACATTTAGCAACAAAATTTATGATGCAGGATACCTCGTTTTTGGCGACCGCCAAAATCTGTTGCCTGGCTAGACTAACCATAGCTGATCATAGCTGCTCCAACAAACGCTCAATGGAAAGGGTCGGAAAAGTTAAGAACGCAGACGAGGCCAAGAAATGCAACACGGCATGTGACTTGATACCACTTTCAGATAAAACACAAAACATCACAAAAGGACTCATAATAGCTTGACATGCAGGCTACTCTTCCTTGATCAATTCATTACTTACTTGAAAGCCAACACACTTCATTCACAAACGATCCATTTCTATCAGCCTGAGCTGGTCAAATCATGCAGTCTCATAAAAATTAAAATACCGTATCCCGCTACTTTCCCCTTGCGATTCTCGCATCCCGACCCCTTAATAACACAAAATCCCGCTCCCGCTCTCAATTGACATTCCCGCTTCCCGCTCCTGTTTTCAGCTCCCAACCCGAACATCGCCACAAAAATTAGCCAAATCCCGCATACCGCCAAACCTATTGTGGACCCTCTTAAATCGTCCAAAGCAATCAAGATTCTAGCTTGTCAAGATTCAATCAAATCTTTTGAATGACACTGATCGTTTACACTCCATACACTAATAACCCTCAGTCTTTCTTCCGAAGTCAGAACAGGGAAAGATTACTACAAAGTTTCAGCGTAAACGATATCAGGTTTTTAGCTGTCTGTTTGTGGGCGAAACAAGAAAGAATAGTTCCACTTCAATTTCCAGGGCTAATCGAACAAGAAATTCTGAAGAATTTAGAGGCGGCGGATGGTCTGTCCTCCCGCTCCCTCGAAATGTTTCCTGATAAAATCTGTGTTTACGTCATTATAACATCAAATCCATTGTTCAAAAGGCTGCGCGCACTCAAGAAGACTAAGTAACTGACTTAGACGACGACGAAAACTAAAAAAAAAAGTGCATTTTACGAGACGGCGTGACATGCGTTAACGCACGTGGGCCGCTCCGTGCACCAACGTCAAGCGATCTCCCGAATGGCAAGAACAGTTGGATGAGTCACTACGTTTTTTATGCTCGTTAGGAGTAAATGTGATAGTCAAGACCAAAGAAAACAAGTTAGCCACCCTTTTCAAATGCAACCATGAAAAAATATATTTCACTGATAACACAGATTCGCTTCAGTTAGCCTGTTGGTCAAACAGAATTTAATTCGTTGAAAGCTGAACGATTTGTCGAGTAACAGAGCTGTGCGAACAGTTTAACTGTAGAATATTCTTCTGCCACTAATTTGACGGCTGATAAAGCCAACTCGTATACATCATAGCGGAGCTCGCGGAGCACCATGGGTAAACAAATTTTGGTAACCTGTTGATCCTAAAAATTTTGGTTCTGACGTCAGCGTACGTCCGTCCGACCGTACAGACTCTGGGGGAGGGTGAGGGGAGTCCCAAGACAACCTCATCCGGGGAGGGGGAATGCCATCTTTTCTTTTATCTGAAGTAGACAATATGGTGGGTGGTTCCTCGTACGCTCGAATTTCAATACGATAATTGTAATACATTCTTGGAATGAAGACTTGTAACAGGTCATCGGTTTTTCGGTTTTCACAACAAGAAACCGCGGTTTTTCGGTTTTGGTGTCTTCTTCGGTTTTCGGGTTTTCCTTCTATTAGCATATGGTTTTCGGTTTCTGGCAAAAATACTAGCGGGTTTTCGGATTTGGTATTTGCTCTGGTTTCCGGTTTCCAGTTTGGTTTACAGTTTCTCTGAGATCATGCTGGTAGAAAGAAAACCTGCTTTTATGCTTAACATGCAAGTTAAAGCAGTGTAATTTAGCATGTTAATTAACAAAAATGTTAAGACTCTTTAAAACATTCCCTTTCTTCCCTTTAGAGCTTCGGAATTTGGAATGTCATGTTCGGTTTTCGGTTTTGATCGAAATTCATTTCGGTTTTTCGGTTTTTCGGTTTTGCATGATTTTTTGTGCGGTTTTTCGGTTTCTTACAGGCCCCAATGCCCCCCTCATATAGAAGATATTGGAGAGCTTGAAGACAAGAAATCCTTGTTCGACGACATACTTGTTTTTTTTTCAAAGCTAAGGGAGTGTTCATTATTTATCCTTTGGGGGCATTTTTTACGGCTCCACTTTCAATATTTCAATATCTTTAAGACGCCCCCCTCGGTCAACAGCAAAACTTAAATGACTCCCCCCCCCCCCCCCCCAAGAGAAACGTCAAAACTTATGTGACCCCCTCCCCCCATCCTTTATATAAGTGCAAACAATTTAAACAATGCAGTATTAAAGAATTGTTTTGGAAGAAACATACATTGATTTAGTAAAAAAATATTCTTCTTGTGCCCTTGGCCTCATGATCACTCTTCTTCCAGAATTGGTGCTTGAAGCAGTACTGGGCATAGTAACGTCTGTAAGCTCACTTTCATTGTCGATTGATTCACTGTCAAGATCACTGTCTGTTGAGTCATCACCACTGTCAACCTCTGCTAAAACCACTTCCTCCTCAATTTCCAGGCACTTACATCTGTGCCCAGTTGTTGAAAACAGGATTAAGCTAACCCAGGAATAGTGTCAATTTTCAATTCAGTTTTACAGCCAAGCGACGAGGATTCTTGAAAATCTTTTCTGCTTTACGTTTTGACTTTGGTTGCTTTCAAGCGGTCAGTTAAAAGTGGCCTTGAAAACCCTTTTTAAGAAGAGAAACAGGAACCTTGGTTGACTTTTAATCCCCGGTTAGCGTTTGACCATCTTTCGAACAAACGGGTCCTGGTGGTGAACAACACTTCAAACCTGGAATTTTATTAACAGACACCGATATACATGTAGAAAACGTTGATTTTATGAATCACAAACAACTTAAAAAAGGCCTGTCTAGACTCATTGAAAAAGACGCACTTTCATATGGATGTGCCTATGAGCTGAAGGAACACCTTCTCAAGGTCAACCCAAATATGTTTTCCGAGTGACATAATGATTAAAAGAAATTGGAATTGTGAAAAAACTAAACTCCACCAACATATTTGGTTTTCCATTGATATTAAAGAAGGTCTCTTTGATAGAACTATGCTTTGAATAAATGCTTGACCCATTCAGTACTGATAGGAATTCACTGCTTTAGTTTAATTAACTTTTCCTTTAGTCACGCTTATGTAAAGATTTGTTTGCTTCTTTGTGTATTTGTTTACAAAGCTGGTTAGTTTGTTTGCTAGTTTGCTAGTATTGAGTACACAAGTTTCCATATTTACTCAGCCACAAACAGCAGCCTTCAGCGTCCAAGGAAAATGAAATCTGTAAAGTTCAAACTTTTGAGACAGTCAAGTTAGTGTTCCTTCAGCTCATAGGCACATCCATAAGACAGTGTGTCTGGGTAGAGTAGTTCTTCACCTTTGATTCCAGCCTTCAAATGCTCAAGTGTTGTAAAATACATTATTATTATTATTATTAAAATTATTATTATTATTATTGTTGTTGTTATTATTATAACTTTGATATCTAGGATTTGACCCATGGTCTTGATATGAAAAGGCTAGCTGTTTGATGGTATTTCAAGGAAGTTCCAGGTAAAATAGCTGTTATAGCAGTTCTGTCCACGTGACATGAGAAAACTTTCATGACCCCCACTAACTATCTTGAAACTCTAATGACCCCCCAAGGGAGCAACTCAAACTATTCTGGCCCCTCCCCCCCCCCCCCCCCCCCCCCATGATTTAGCCGCCCCCCGCAAAGGATAAATAATGAACACTCCCTAAGAAGATCTGGAAAGAACCCGGCGACCTGGCGACTTTCGTTTAGATTTTCGAGTACTTCTTTCAGGTCAGTGGTAAAGTAAATTACAGATTTGATTGTGGATTTACATTGTAAAAATTGTTTAATTGAGTAGCTTCACATGTTTAGTAAATTACGGTAATTTTCTTGAAATGTTTAATTTTAAAAACGTGTTTACTGATAGCTGTGAAATTACCTTGCAGTTCCCATTTGCCGGCTTGCGAGTAACTTCACTCGAGGGGAAAATTGAATGCATTTTGCTTTCCTAGGCATACAAGTGCTTCTTATGTGAATGACATTTCATGTTTTTGAAGGTTTCTTGTCCCTTTTTCTGCGTTTATTCATTAAAGGAATTTTCATTAGTGAGCGATCTGATAGTTATGCTCAATTTCCCTTTGAACTTTAGGGCGTAATTTTCAACATTTTTCTTTGAGCAATTCTAGTGTATTTTATTCGAAAAGTAGAAATCGTGACTATTCTAGATTGAGTCTGTGTTGTTTTTTCAATCTAAGTTGTTTTTCTTCGGCACCGCATATTGGGTTGTTTGACTATGAAATTCGTATTTTAGTTTTCAACCTGAAGAGTCGCTCTGTCGTCAATATTTTTTTTGAGTTTATAGTCTTAAGGTTGATTTCCACTGTCGCGTGAATTTTACGTGCGTACGGGCGTGAAATTAACTGGCTTTACGTGCGTAAATAAAATTAGAGACGATGTATGAACGGCTTACGTAAACGTAAAAAGTTGAAAACTTTCAACTTTTTACGTTTACGTAAGCCGTTCATACATCGTCTCTAATTTTATTTACGCACGTAAAGCCAGTGAAATTCCTGCCCGTACGCACCTAACATTTACGCAACAGTGGAAATCAACCATTAGAGACGATGTATGAACGGCTTACGTAAACGTGAAAAGTTGAAAGTTTGTCTAAAATGAGACTCTAAAAGCTTCCTAAAACTAGCTCAGGGTGTTTCCTTGAAAGCGCCCGATTAATACTTCGCGGGTGAAAAACTTGTGTCATTTTCTCTTGATAATTATACATGTGCTTGAAAGTTTCCGAAAACAGTTTTTGGGTAATTCTTTGTCAGCAAACGGTTTGATGCCGGGAAAATATTATTTATTTCAGCAAAATAGATTTCGAGAAATGTTTAATGGTTAACGGAATTAAACAGCCAGAGGGATGCATTGGAATCAGTGAGAAATGTGTATTTGCATGGAAAAGTCTGTCGAGTCGCCACTGGGAGCAACTGAAGTGGGTTTTTTTTTAGTAATTGTACTTCTTGAACTTAAGGACGGTGCCTCCTTTTGTTACTGCGCATACGTTCTGCGCATCCGGGGATATTCGGTTTTCTTAAGGTGATTTTATCGAAATAGAAGGAATATTTAAAATTCTCTAAAACTTGGTCCAGTTGGTAATTATGTTTAGAACCTTTCAAAAATGCAATAAAAAATAGGGGTCACCGTGCTTGTTTTTTCACAAAATAGATAGCCATTAATAGCAACTATACGATCCGCAGGTTTTCCTGAGAAACCCTAGTAATCAGAAATGAGTACTATAATTGCTTTGAATAGTCTTTGCTTGTATTGAAATATTGGAGGAGTTCAACAAAACAGACAATTATCTTGTATTGTATACTATTTTAGTTGAACAGGAATCAAGATTATAAAATAAATTTAAAAAATTGCGGCGAGTGTACATACCCTGCTGCACCAAAAGACGTGTTCTTTTCGGCATTTAAATAAAAATATCTCGAAGCAGAATTTTTAACTTTTCGCAAAATCGCTATATATTGTACTAGACCGTATGCCATTTGAATTTATGTATCAAAAAATGGGGGTCACCGAGCTCGTTTAGGAGAAAACGACCATTTATTTCTCTGAACAGCTCAGCTTTCATAGAAAACCTATAAAGTTCCGAGGGTGCGCGCGCTCGTGCGCGCGCTAATCACGCAAGAAATGATGCGCAGAAAGGATGCGTAATGCAATTGAAGGGAATCACCTTAAGGAATTTGCCCCCTAATACAACAATACTTCTGCGCGGTTTATGACTATGTGGAAAAAGAAGATCTAAGCAAGGGTTCTCGGAATCCAAAAAGAAAATTGGGGGTAACCACTCATTTTTCAGAGATAATTGAGCTTAAATTTAGAAAGAAATTGCCATGCATTCTTTGTATTTTAACGCTTTTTTAGAATTATGGTTGCTTAATTATGTCAGAAAAATGCGTGGTTACCCACATTTTTCTTTTTGGATTCCAATAACGCTTGCTAAGACCTACTTTTCTCCCGTAGTTGCAACCTTTGCAAAAATACATCTGTATTAGGAGGCACCGTCCTTAATAAGATAGCTTTCGAAAGAATACTACAAGAAGAGCTGTCGGTGAACGTCGTGCCGAAGTCTTCTCTCTGAAGAAAAATAAGCCAACTCACTGTTTCCTCAGCGGTCCGCATGTTTTCCCTTGCTGTTTTTCACCTCTTGGCGAATAACTGCACAACTAAAATTTATGCATTTTACGAGCCAGTAAGCATGAAAGAGAGACGTGGAGCTCCGCTTTTAGGCTTGGCTAAATCTATATATTAGCGTTAGGCTGTGAACAGTGTAGATCGTTGTGGTTGAGTGGCTGCCTTAATTGAAAATTGTTCCCAAATGAAAGCCGAAAGTTCTAGGGGGTATTTTTGGCACAAAAGAGAGCGACAAATAAATGACCTTTCTAGGGTAGATTGAAACTATTGTTTATTGTTTTTCACTTCTTAAACTTTTAGGTTCTGAGATTCCTGAATGGAAATTCATGAGCGACAGAGCTTAATTTAGACAGAGCCGGTTGTGGGCCATAGATCAACTTGCTCTAAACCCCAATATCAACATGCTTATTCTCCACATTGGACTCCATGCATTTCTTACGGTACAAGATGGGGGAATTTATTCCAGCATCAATACATTTTATTTTTGGTGATCACTTCTTTCGTTATCATGTCCTACACGTTTGATCAAGTAGTGATACTGTATGGAGAATTTAGAAACTGGTCGGTATTGGACAAACAGTGACCCATTTATCGACCAGACTGGTTTCCTGAGAGGCCCTGTAGTTTGGCTGCCCAAACAAAGAAAAATATTAGTTTAAAAATTAAAGCATTCCGTTACCTGAAGTGGTGCGTAACTGGATAACAAAGAATAAATCTTAGAAGGCAGCCACAAAAAACTCGTTACCATCTGAAAAAATTCCAATTTTGGCGCCTTTCTGTTCTGGACAAATTCACTGGCTTCATTGGAGAAAGACAACCATTTGTGAGGTCTCTGTTTCTCACCATCGATAGAGCTTGAGGCTACGACGGTGAACTCGAAATTCAAACGACTCAACTTTTATTGTTGCAGCCCAACTCGAAGTTTAAATTCAGATCACAGAAGGTTATTTTTTGGCGCCACGATTTTTTTTACATGCAAGCCCAGCCATAAAAAGGCCCTTTGCTTAAATACTGGTACGAGCGCGGTTATATTGAGCAAATACGCTGTAATCATTACTTTACGAGTCGTACGACACGTACATGTACGAGTTGAATCTCCACTTTCCCGACTTGAACAAGCGGTGAGTACTGGACATGGATGTTTAGTCCGGGTTTGAAAAGTTCTACGTTACACGCAAAGCAGTGGAACTTCAGCCGATTTTTTGCGACTACTCTTGTAGTGAGGAGCATCCGAGCGTCTGTAGTTGTACACTGAATCACTGAGCCAAACTTAGCTGGGGCAACTTTCGAACCTTCGAACGGCGTAATTCGTTGTATTTGGTTTGGCTGATAAAATTGTGGCATCTGCGTACCCGGACCGTACTACTTAACTGTCTATTTTACGGGTAAGTAAAATCTCTCTAAACCTGTTATTCCGCCTTAAAGCAGGTCTTTGTTCTATTGATTGTCTTGGCGGCAAAACTTCATGCTGACAGTTTATTCCAGTAGGGGAAAATTATGCATATTCTCGTCCTCTTTGGTGGCTGCGTGAATTTGCTTATATGTCAAAAAAGTGAGAAATTTGTAGGAAGTTGAGGAGGGAAAATTAAGGCACGTGTCAGATTATATTGATAACAACACCACAGTAAACGATCGTACAAAACCTTTCACAGAAATGGTCCCTCTTAGGATTTTATTTGTAAACTCACATGCCAAAATATGACATAAAGTAATAAGAACGCCTTACTTTGGGAGTAATCAGTTCAAAGTTTGAGCCCAGAAAGATTTTCTTTTTCTGAGTAAGAAATCTTGCGCATATTCAAAGCTAAAAGGCAACAGAATTGAAAACTCACCTTTGCTTCGATCACAGATTAGTCCTGAACCGTCTGACGTCTGATGACTAACTGCACTTTAGTGAGCATACGTTTAGTACTTCATTGACATGCCCTAATTTTCGTGAGGACAAAAAGTCATACTTCATTGATGGCATTGTTTATTAGGTCCCTAAATTTTTCCTTTTATCATTCTTATGCATGAAGACCTTGAATGCGTACTAGAGCAATATCCGTTTGGTGAGCAGGTTCTTCCGTCTTTGAAAGGTTACCAACAGAAGTATCTTTTAAGTTTTGGATGAAAGTGGATGGAAGTTTAAGTGTGACTATCCAGCAAAAGCAAATACAAAATAGTTCGGCGTGGTAATTAAACCTTCTACTTTCAAAGATTCAAGTGCGATAAAAATAGCTGTTCAAAAAACAATTTAATTTTGTGGGTGTGAATGGTAACCCGTCGTCAGCTGGACAATTGGCTACATGGGTTCAGTGATTTGCTAAGAAATCTCCGTTGTGGGTCAGAAATTTTTAATTTGACGTCAGTCTCAGTAAAGGAAGCCCTTTATATGTGGCAAACAGTTAGGCGCCAACATCTAATAATATCTTGAAGGCATACTAATTGTTATCGAAGGCACTTTGACAAGGCCTGTACAGACCGGTGAGGGTAAATGGGGCAACTGATTTGCGGAATGGCCCAAAATTATGACTAAAGAATGAAATTTATACGGAATGACAACAAATTATATCGTGGCTGAAATTTTCCAAGAATTTCAACGGAAAGTTTGTTTAAACGCCCTGGAAACGTTCGTTATTTCTTTAGTATTGTAAAGCGATTCAGAAAAGAGCTTGTGCGTATTACAAAATTTGCTATGTCCTCGACAGTAGTGACAAACTCTCACAGAATTTGTGCGGAAATTAACTCTTATTCAAACCTCCCTGGAGTATTCGATGTTTGTTTGGAAGTACCACGCCATTCAAAACTTAAATTTGTTTTTGTAGTTGACGAATTTTCCGAGCTTAAGCACACCATACAATCCATAAAGGGGCAGGTATTGGCATTACAAGGTTCTATAGCATTCTAGAATTGTTCTAGATAGAAAAGGTCATTGAGAATATGAAATGAGTGTAAGATCGGTCTATTGAGACGTCTAAAAATCTGACTTCTAAAGTTCTAGAATTGCTCATGTCTGTTTTTATCGTTCTCAAACCTCTAAAGCTCAAGAATTGATCCTGACTGTTATCGACTTTCAAAACCTTCTAAAACTTCTAAAGCTCTAAAGTTGCTCATATATCTGTAGTAGTTCTAATGTTGTAGTAGGTTACAAGATGGTGGCCATGTGGGGTTCGGAGCATGTCATCACAAGAAGAGGTAAAGAGACGGAACCGAGACATCGAGAGATGGAATACTGAACCAAAGTAGTTTAACAGGATGTGTTAATTGTTGCCGGGAAAACTCCCCAAAAATAGTTACTCAATTTCTAATGTTGTATTATGTGACAAGATGGCGTCCACTTACTGAAGGAAATCCATACAAAGTTCGGAGCATGTTATCATAAGAAAAGGTAAAGAGACTAAACTGAGACATCGAGAGACGGAATACTCAACCAAAGTAGATTAACAGGATGTGCTATTTGCCACCGGGAAATCTCCCAAAAAATAGTTATTCACTTTCAAAAGTTGCATTACATGACAAGATGGCGGCCACTTAAGGAAATGTATGTGAAAGAGCATGTTATCATAAGAATTAGAAAACTAAGGTAAGTAGACGAAACTGAGACATCGAGAGATGGAATACTGAACCAAAGTAGTTTAACGGGATGTGTCATTTGTGACCGGGAAAAGATCCAAAAGATAGTTATTCAATTTGTAATGTTGCATTACGTAACAAGCCTGCAACCACTTAAGGAGAGACGGAACTGAGACATCCGAGAGATGGAATACTCAACCAAAGTAGTTTAACATGTCGTGTCATTTGTGACCGGAAAAACTCCAAAAACATAGTTATTCAATTTCTAATATTGTATTATGTGACAAGACGGCGGCCACTTGAGGAAATCTATGTGAGGTTCGAAGCATGTTATCACAAGAAAAGGTGAGACGGAACTCAGACATCGAGAGATGGAATACTGAGCCAAAGCAGTTTAACAGGATGTGTCATTTGTTACCGGGAAAACTCCCAAAAAATAGTTATTCAATTTCTAATGATGTATTACGTGTCAACATGGCGAGCAAACAAGGAAACCTATGTGAAGTGTGGAGCATGTCACCTCCTAAAAAGGTAAAGAGACGGAACTCAGACATCGCGTGATGGAATACTGAACCAAAGCAGTTTAACAGGAATTGTCATTTGTTACCGGGAAAACTCGGCTCCAACAAAACAGTTATTCACTTTGAAAAGTGGTATAACGAGACATCATGGCGGCCACGTAAGGAAATCCATGTGGAGTTCAGGGCAAGAAATCATAAGAAAAGTTAAAGAGACGGAACTTAGACATCGGGAGATGGAATACTGTGCTAAATTAGTTTAACACGATTTGTCATTTGTTACCGGCAAAACTCCCCAAAAATAGGAATTCTCTTTCACAAGTGGTATTACGTGACAACATGGCGAACAAACAAGGAAATCTATCTGAAGTTCAGAGCATGTTATCATAAAGGAAAAGGTAAAGAGACGAAACTCAGACATCAGGAGATGGAATACTGAACCAAATTAGTTTAACAGAATGTGTCTTTTCTTACCAGGAAAACTGCAACAAAATAGTCATTTCACTTTCATGATTGGTATAACGTGACAAGATGGCGGCCACTTAAGGAAATCTATGGGAAGTTCAGAGCATGTTATCATACGAAAAGGGAAAAGAGACGATACTCAGACATCGAGAGATGGAATACTGAACCAAATTAATTTAACAGGATGTGTCATTTGTTACCGGGAAAGGAAAGGACAACTAGTTATTCACTTTCAAAAGTTGTATTACATGACATGATGGCGGAGGAAATCTATGTGAAGGAAAATCTATGTGAAGTTCAGAGCATGTTATTACAAGAAAAGTTAGAGAGACGGAACTGAGACATCAAGAGATGGTATACTGAGCCAAAGTAGTTTAACAGGATGTGTTATTTGTTACCGGGAAAAGAATAAAAAAATAGTTATTCAATTTCAAATGTTGTATCACGCGAACGAAATAGGCAATGTGTAGATTTCTATGGTCCTAGATCAGATCAAAAGATAAATACATGGCACTAAAGTATCAAGAGATGAGATCCCTTTCACAACATCATTAAATCTAAAGAAAGTTGATATTCGGGGATTGCATCGTTCATCAGTTATTTGGTCACGCATTTCCACATTTAGTTGCCTCTCCTAATACTAAGTCCCGAGTCTAAACTAAATCAACAGTGCTTCGCGCATTTGCTCCGTGACATTACGCATGTGCGCAATTCACAGTTTTAGCAATGTTGAGTGGTAAGCTTTCAAATGACTGAAAGAAATTTGTCCATTTCTTACAAGCAACGAATTAGCAGTATACTGCTAAGGAGTGAATTGGCAGACAACTTCAACCCGGTCAATAATGCCGGTTTTAGGCATTAGTTTGAACACTGTTATCAGTTGTTCAGTCGTTTACGAATAGACCAGCAGAGGCACCAAAAGAGTTGACATTCCCCTGGCTGTATGTTGTAACGAAGCAGTTGGTGGAGTAGAGTTGCCGTTGGGTGTATGATAAAGTAGGGGGTCCGGGGGCATGCTCCCCTGGTAAAATTTAATTTTCAGAACCTTAGAAACGCTATTTTTGGCATTCTGGCACTGATGTTTGCATTATTACAGATGCTGTCACTACCAAACTTAAAGGCAGTCTTTTGGTGATCCCCCTTTTACAAACCATATTTTTTGCCTGGGCCCCCACTTTGAAGCCATATTTTTTCCATGCCCCCCCCCTCAAATCCCACCAGCCCCCCCTACCTCATAAAAAAAAGGATAGTCGCT
Organism: Siderastrea siderea; assembly: GCA_964030785.1. Classification (NCBI taxonomy): domain Eukaryota; kingdom Metazoa; phylum Cnidaria; class Anthozoa; order Scleractinia; family Rhizangiidae; genus Siderastrea; species Siderastrea siderea. Next base: position 9,268,232 of record OZ034977.1, on the reverse strand, counting down.
AGTCGCAACGATTGCTGAACATTTTTTTCCAGCGATCATATGGGATCCAGACCTAATCAGCTGGTTAATCGATGACTGAACAACAAACCACAGAATAGTTAGTCATTGTCTTTTTATTGCTCATTTAATTTTGCCTACTTCTTAGTTTGTTAGTTAATTAATAGCGTGATGTATACTTGACCAACACATATTCTCTTTTTGTGACATGTTACCGTGTTTGAATTAACCCTATTTAGCCTGGGGGGGGGGGGGGGGCACATTGTGCCTGTGCTGACTTTAACGAATTATAACACCAACCCTCGTGACATCCATCCATCCATCCATCTGCCCCCCGCCCAGAACAAATATGCTGCTTTTCCAACCAATTAGGAGAGGGCCACTGGCAATAATCTCGTTCCCAGACCGCACTTGTATGTGGAAAATCAGGGTACGAGACAAATCGTAACTTGAGTTCTGATTGGCTTATTGTGTTATTTGTAAATCCTTTTCTGATTGGTCAGTTGGAATTCCCTGGGAAAGAAAACCTCTTCACTAAACAAGAGATAATTAACAGGAAATCCAGACTTGGTCATTTCTTTATTGTGACATTCTACAACATGTCAATTAACTTTGTTTGGCTAAAATGTCACTTGTCACAATTTTGCTACCAACTATAAAATTCTAAACATAATTGAATTGACAGTTAAAACAAGGCAATACATTTTTCTCGTGAATTTATGACTGAAAGAATTCAATTTCAGTGGAAGGGCGAGAGAAGTGATTGAGGAGAATGGAAGAACGAAAGACAAGATGGAATATTACTCTGTTTTGATTACAAATTGAAGCCCACAACTTCTAAGAAAACAAAATTGGGCAACATAAAATTTTTAAAAAATGACGTGGCTACCAATAAAATATCAAAAGCAAGAGCACTGAAAATAAGTGTATGAAGATGACTAAGAAACTACAGCAAAAGGGATATTACGTACGAAGACTACAAGAAACTCTTTCAGAAAAAAAGGATGCTTTTTTGGCGGAATCCACAGATATCTGAGTCTACAAGTTTTTTATGGCGCCAAACTGAAGCTATACGTTATGGAGATTTCTGAGCAGTCCTGATATTCTCAGATTTGATGATAAGAAATGGTAACTCACCCAAGTGTTTTTACATCTACAGTTTTACCTGGTTCATATGAACTACGGAGTGAAAGCAAGAATGCAATTCGTATCAGTGTACGAAGGTACAATCTCTAAAGATAGCAAATGTCTCAGTAAAAAATCGCAACTCTTACATCTGTATGTAAGAGAGAGTAAAATAGTGCATCTAACTAACAACCAGGGAGGGTTATCTAAACAGCTGTGAGCTACTGTTCTTGCAGGTTTTTCTTTAAAGCAACAATGGAAAACAAGATGTTGGACAGTTGGTAACTTGTTGAAAGGAAAATAATTAGCCCTCCAAACACATGAACAAAAACACATGTTTTGGTCTGTTAATTCTAATCCAGAGGTTCCTCTTCCTGATTGCTTGACTTGTTTCCTGGTTCTCTGTTGTTTCTTTCATCTCTTCACTGACAGCTCCTGCTTCTGAAATGGAAATTAAAATAGTCTTTTTTAAAAAATCGTACAATTTTTGTTCCACTCCACGATCCAAGCAATGTGTGATCAGACATTTTTTCTGTAGGAGAGAGAGAGAGGAAAAAAGGACAAAACATTTATTTATCGAGCTATCATCTACCCCAAATTAAAATCATAAACATGTCAAGTTCAGTAATGTTATCGCAGGGCATGGGCCAATCAGAATTTACTGGAAGTCACATAGTAAACTATTTCATAACACTGTGGACTGTTGATGAGAATAAAAGAGAGACGTCAACTACAAGCTCAGACAAAACTGTAGAGACACTTATTGAATGACAACTTTGAGTGTGAACATTCTTACAACAATAGCTTTTCCCCATTTCCCTTTATCAATGTTGTTTTGCCCACGAAAAGAAGACTAATGAATCATGAGACTTTCAAGAAACATTGAGTGAGGGAAAACAATCTGTGAAGAAAGAAAGTCCACGAATGAAACAACTGATGAACTTGTTACTGTAACCACGTTACAAATTAAACTGATTGAAGAACCAATCGAACCCATACCTTATTTATACTTCGACAGCTGTCAATCACCGCGCAACAAAGTCGACGGTCCGACAATCAATCATCCTCGGAGGCCCAGGGGCAGCTAGTTGGGGCGACGGGATTTTCACGGGCGAAAGTTTACAACAAGAACGGGAGAGCCCCTGGGCATTTACTCTTACCGAACGAGTTCCAGAAGCGTTTGAAATCCCGCCTTCTGATTGGCCAGAGTGACCTGTTCCACTGCATACCGCGGCAAAGTAAAATTTCAGAAGATCTCTCTCCGCTGGTTTAAGGAATGACTGAAAAGTTCCGAAAAGTAACTCCACTCGTTACTTTCGGTTTTAGCCACTTTTCATTGTCGTTACTTTCCCGTGTCGGTCAGTAACTGTGGAGAACGTAACACCTTGAAGTCTATACCGTCCTTGGGTTGATCCGTCGATAAATACGTGACAATGTGCGAAAGCCATGAGACAACCTCTCCATTTAGCGAAACCTGCGGGCTTAACTGTACAATCATGCGCAAAAGGGAAGGGCTTTGGCCGGAGTCAATAATTTTAAGCAACGAGCAGCGAAGCCCAGTGCCATTTACAAGACTCGCGGGTGCGGCGGAAGATCAGAGAAGAGATCGTTTTCTGTGGTTAGATTGTGCCAATTAAAAAGGGTGGGCTCATACCAGTTTTGAAATCGATCCGATGTGAGTACGATACGTGGCATTTTTCGATATTCGTTATCGATATTACGACATTTACTGGTTCAAGATTTATTGTAGACGTCATCATCTTATCCGATTAACGTTCTCGCCACTCTCTTGGCCTAAGCAAAAGAGGGAACTGTTTCACTAGCTGTCTGACCCAAGTCTCGAACCCAGATCTTTCACATTCATTAGGCACAAATGACGTCTAGGGACGAGTTTAGGCTCACAGCATTCGACAGCATGCACAACTGCAGTTTGTTTAGGGAGGACATTCCCTGCCTAAATAAAAACAAGTTATTTAACCTTTGTACGCCATGATGTAGGTCTGCCTTATTTCACCTACAAGTATTTTGACAATTCTTACCCGCCTGACTTCATCTTGGAAACATTACCTTATCGCTCAACTACAACACTGTACCTATTTTTTGTAAGGCAACCCCTGTTATGTTCCCCCAAGTAAAATTTTAAAGTGAGATTTTGTCACTTTAAAAGCTGTTTACAGACGTCGTAACAACGGTGACATTTAGATACATCAAGGTGCATACAAGAAAAAATGAAAACTTAAAATTACCCAAGGAAAGGGAGCAAGTCACCAATTAGCACGTTTAAAAAATTTTTTCTGAGTTTCCTCTCTCCACACATCATTCTATTTTCATTTATTTACTCTGAGAGTATTCTACGTGACTGCGTGATGCAGTTAAATGTGTGTGTACATTGGCACAATGTGACTGCACGATGAGTCGTTGTGTCAGCCCACAATTGACCATCGCTCACCACTCAGTGAGTTCTCGTAGCTCAGTGGTTAGAGCATCCGACTAGTGTACGGAAGGTCGTGGGTGCAAATCCTAAAAAAACCCACCATTTTAAGGCAATGATGCCATAATCTGGCTCCCGTCTGCTCAAATGCCGGTCCAACTTCATCTGCAGCGTGGAAACTAAACTTTTCTTCCATTTCCGAGGTTGTGTGGCAAATTTAATCTCGGGCATGCGCACAATTCAAAATTTGGAAAAACACCGTACCCGCGCGTCTTTCCGAGTTTTAGCGCTCAGTCCCTTTGTTTTTGGTTCTCAATTCGGTTTTTTTTGGGGGGGGGGGTGGGGGGGAGGAGGAATTTGTAGGCCATTTGATCTTTCCTTGGATTCAGGAAAAGATTTCAACTAAACTTTCAAGAAAGAGGAAATTTTCAACTAGAAGTCTCAACCGGTGCCAAGGCCAAGGCTTGCATCGATTTCACAAGGAAACGTTTTTTCCTTTTTTTGTGTGTAACTCTGGTCTATTTTAAATGAGCGCTTCAGTTTAGGCACTTTTTGTTAGAAGTGTGCCAGGTACATCAATTGGTTATCAAAAACATCTGCTGTCACTCAAAGTGATGACGTCACAAACTGAACAAGGACTATGGTACTTTACGGGCGGTTTTGGGTGGCGCGGGAGTCAATGTGTTAAAGGTACAGAAAGGATCTTAATGGGTTGGCTTTTGTTAGAATTACAATAATCTGCTAAGTAGCCCTTTATTTCGGCTATCAAGCCAAGTTCCCTCCTCACCGATTACCTTTAGTACTGAGTACATTTAGCGCAATAGCCTGCGAACAGGCTTCCTGGAGCACTCAGGCGGCGCGAAGCGCCGGCACGACGTGCTCTGAGAAGCCTGTTAGCAGGCTATTAGCGCAATGATTACTATACAGGGGCGGATCGAGGATTTTCCGAAAAGGGAGGGGGGTGCAAATGTCCGTGGGCCAAGGGGGTCTGGACTCTAGGGGCAAATTTTCCCATTAAGTTTAAAATGATCAAAGCGGGGTTTCAACCCCTCAACCCACCCCTGGATCTGCTTCTTTTATACCTTAGGGGCCGATTGCAAGAGCCGTGCTGAATCGGTTATCTTAAATGACTCGACTTGAGCCCAGTATAACCTCCTGGCTGCAGCTTCAGTTAGAAGCTGTGGTAGGAAAAGGCTTCAAAAGAAGAATGCTTCAAGTGAATCTAATTTCGTTAATCCAGCTGTTTGGTACGTTTTTAAGTTTTACGAATTTTTATGGTTTGCTATAACATGTATAATCGTATGCGTTATTTAAAAGGAAAAATGTCACTTCTTTGTTGGTCCATTTTGCTCAGAGACAAAATTTGCAAGTGTTGGCCTGGCAAGCCGGGCTGGGGCCCGTTTCTCGAAAGTCCCGATAACTTTTCGGGCCCGGAAAGCTATTTTATGTGCGCTATGTTTTCATTTACGACATAAATGTTCCTGTTTTGAAAGTTGAGCAATAAAATTCTAATGGTAATAGCTTTTGAAAAACATTTCAACAAGAGAATCAACGATAAAAAAGTAACTTGACGTTTCGATGACTTCATGTCATCATTATCAAAAGTGAAATGTGGAAAAAATTAACATAAAGATATATATCCAAAAATAGAAGTGTGAAAAAAGAAATACATAATTTAATAAAGCATGATTAGCGTGTATTTAAATTTAAACAAAAAGTTTCGCGCGAATCGAGTCCGCTTGAGTGTTCAGTTTCGGTCTTTTCTTTCGAATGTATAACATTTCGAAGATTAAGCACTCAAGCTTGCTTCGGCATTTCTTAAGAATGGTGAAGTTCTCACGGAGGTTGGAAGGCTTTACATTATGTTCGTCTTTAAGGTGTTTTCCGATTACGGAATGTTTGTGTTCCTCAACATGTTGGTGTGGATGGCGGCGTGTGTACCCAATATAATTTGTATCACACAAATCACATTTAAATTCATAAACAACGCTCTGCTGGTTCACTTTGGGAGGCTTTAATTCCGTTTCTCTCAGGTCATCAACGATCTTCTTGCTCGTAAAGATTGGCTGCAATTCATGATCGGTTTTTTTTTCCAAGGTCGCGAAGTTGTTTGCGAACCACATCGGCAGATTTCTGATCTTTATAAGGCATAATGATCCGTTTCCGAGTTTCTACAAAAGATACGTGGACGACACGCTAGCTTTAGTACGTGACCACTCCGACGCCACTGACTTACTTGCTACTCTAAATGAGGCCCATCCCTCTATTCAATTTACCATGGAGGCAGCTACCAACAACCGCTTACCATTCATTGGCATGGAGATCATCAAAATAGACCACCGCCTGGAAACCCGTGTCTACAGAAAGAAGACGAATAAAGGACTTCTCCTGCACTTCGAGAGTCATGTCGACAGCAGGTACAAACGGTCACTTCTGAGAACTATGCTAGACCGTGCAAAACGCTTGTCGTCTACACCGGAGTTCTTTTCGCAAGAATGTAAGAACTTGAAGGGGATATTTTTGAAATTAAAATATCCAGAGACTGCTCATCGACTCGGCTATCAATCGTGTCCATCACCCTGCAGACCTAATTCACACACCATCTGACAGCCCCATACGGATCATTATGCCTTATAGATCAGAAATCTGCCGATGTGGTTCGCAAACAACTTCGCGACCTTGGAAAAAAATCGATCCTGAATTGCAGCCAATCTTTACGAGCAAGAAGATCGTTGATGACCTAAAAGAAACGGAATTGAAGCCTCCCATAGTTAACCAGCAGATCGTTGTTTATGAATTTAAATGTGATTTGTGTGATACAAATTATATTGGGTACACACGCCGCCATCTACACCAACGTGTTGAGGAGCACAAACATTCCGTAATCGGAAAACGCCTTAAGAGCAGATGTCTGTAAATATCGACCGAGGGTGGGAAAAATAAAAATTTTGAAAAATCCCCCCAAAATTATGTAGACTTCCCTAGGCATTCTATTAATGAAAATATAAATTTTAGTTTCATTGGATAAATATTTTGGCGATACGGCGGGTGTCAAGTTTGGGCTCTTCACGGCCTCTGCCAGACCGCTTTTTTGGGGCCCGAGACCGAGCGACGAAAAGAGCTCGATTTGAATCTAATTCAAACATTATTCAACCCAAAAAGCTTCTTATCGTATCAAAGGGACTTTAACACACATTTTGGGTGGTTAAATGCTTGAATTGATTGTGACTAGAATATTTTACAGATTTTTAAATATTACAAAATTTCGAGGATTTCCCGCGAGCAAAATGTTGTCGAAATTCAAAGGCCTAAAATCACACCCGGCACCTAGTTTCAAACAGCAAAAGACATTCCACATTAAAAAGCAATCTCTAAGCTTTCAAAATATGGTTTTAAAACTCTGGGCAACACATGAAATGAATTTATGGGAACCCGAAATTCAGGGAGCACTTGAGTGAAATTTGATCTTTCTGACTTGACAGTTTTGAGATTCGCAGAACAAACAAATCAATAATCAAACAAATGTTTCAGCCAAAATACGTTTAATTTAGGTAAGCTCAAGTCCCAAAGTAATACAGTCATGTTTCATAGACATTAGATGGAAAATTTTACATCCATTTTCATCGGAAAAGAACTCATATCTCGACTTTCAGGTATTTGAAGTTGCCTCGCTAATATAAACATGTGGGTCAAGCTCTTATCACGACACAGCGAAGTGTTCAAAATCTACACCAAATATCTATCCTATCTAGTAGATAATCAGGTCTACAATATGGTTGTTTGTACCTTGTGCCCTTGTTTGTCTTCATTTCCGCAAAAAACTGAGGCAAACTACTGCGAAATCCCCGCGCGCTCGACGTGTCACAAGTCTCGTGGAAGTGCTATTACGTGCCGACTTGAGATTGCGTTACATAACATGACACACAGGGAGACCCGTTACTTCAGGATTATTTCTGAGTTGTGAAAAAAAAAAAATCTCTAATCTACATATTGTAGGTATGCCATTGGAATGAGCTGGCACTCTCAAATTTTCATACTTTGCAGTTTTAACCACCGCAGACTTGTGATCCCCGAACTTGCCAAACAGTATTCATTAGCGCTATGTAAATAACCTGTTCTTTTTAGTTGTTTGTTTTTGTTCCCCATATTTGTCCTCATGTCTATCAGATCGATTGGAAAATACCCTAATGCGTTGTGCAATACTTTTGCAATACCCTAATATAGAAAGCACAAGTAAGAGTGTCCCGGTACAGTCTGATCTTGCGTTTGGGGCATCAATCTTGATAGCCCGGTCTCGTTCTATAAACTAGCGCTGAAAATAAGTAAGCATCATTGCCAGTTAGTACAAGTCTGCTCGATAATGTGAGACGATACAGCGTGCGAATATGGAGCGCTGGTTGGGGGCGAGTGTGGTTCAAGTACCAAATATCCCAGCACAGAGTACGTGCGCATCAGTGAGTGCAAGCGATCAATTGAGCGCCACTTTACAGACACCCTGCAAGCCAGTTTTGCTAACTGTGGTTTGAACACTGAAGCAGAGCTGATATTAGCCAATCACGTCAACGTTTTCGATTGTATCAATCAATCGATAAAAATCGATACTCACAACTTTTCTTGTAATTACTGTTATCGATGTTATCAAAAAAAGTATCGATTTTAATCGATTACATAGGTCGGGTATATGTAGATCTGACTTTTGCCTGGCAAAGGAAATAAAGGTACATTCTACGCGAAAAACATGCTCGAGGATCCAGCGTTGTTTTATTTCCGGTTCCTTTGGGAAAGGCCACAAAGAGCGCTGGGTCTCCAGCTGTTCTTATACGCGGGTTTCCTTGTCTTACTGGGAGTACCGTAAACTTCCAAAAAAAGGCGCCATCCCCCATTTTATAAGCCCCTGCGATTAAATATAGGCCCCTTATTCTTGAAACGCAAAACACTCTCCATAAAAAGCCCTCCGAATATAGGCCCCTTGAGCCTAAAAGTGGAATTTAATTTTTAATTTTTTTGACTTCTAGTTCTTGTTGTACATAGTGCAGAACTTGCATTTTACATCAACACATAATACCGGGTCGAGTAACGGATTTTCCTTGAATCCTACGGCGGATATTTTCAGTCTCATTTCAGTCTCATAAAAATCGTGCAAGCCTAAATTCCAAGGAAAACAGTTCGTGCAAGGACAAAAAGAACAAAAAGTGATAAATAAGTCACACAAAATAACTTTAAAAAATCAAGCACAAACTCTACCCCAGGAAAGAAAAAAAACAACCTGCACCTTCCCCCTTGGTCCGTCTCTTAGTGCTTTGATTCGGGCATGGGTGTTCCATAATACATCCCCTCATCGTAGCCAATCGGTGCGCGTTTTACAATTGCTGATTTCTTTATCACGTGATAAAATACCAAAAATGTCAGACCGAGAGCAAGAAAATTGCATCAGTAGAGTGTAATACATTAACTCTAGCTTACAAAAAAGCGTACCGCCCGTTTGACGCCCGTTCATTGATAAATCAACTTATGAGAAAATAGGTAAATCTTTTTATTTTTACGTGCCTTATGACTACAATAGTGCAAATCAGCGCGTGCGTACACAACACTAGAGTACAGCTTAACGTGAGATTAATATTAAAATATGTCTCAAACCTACCAGGCTTGGCTAATATCAGCTCTGCTTCAGTGTTCAAACCGCAGTTAGCAAAACTGGCTTGCAGGGTGTCTGTAAAGTGACGCTCAATTGATCGGTTGCACTCTCCGACGCGCACGTACTCTGTGCTGGGATATTTGGTACTTGAACCACACTCGCCCCCAACCAGCGCTCCATATGCGCACGCTGTATCGTCTCACATTATCGAACGGGCTCAAGGGGCCTATATTCGGAGGGCTTTTTATGGAGAGTGTTTTGCGTTTCAGAGCTAATTGGCTAATATCAGAGCCAACTGGCTTGCAGGGTGTCTGTAAAGTGGCGCTCAATTGATCGGTTGCACTCACCGATGCGCACGTACTCTGTGCTGGGATATTTGGTACTTGAACCACACTCGCCCCCAACCAGCGCTCCATATTCGCACGCTGTATCGTCTCACATTATCGAGCAGACTTGTACTAACTGGCAATGATGCTTACTTATTTTCAGCGCTAGTTTATAGAACGAGACCGGGCTATCAAGATTGATGCCGCAAGCGCAAGATCAGACTGTACTCAGGGTCTGGAAGGGTATTCTCGGGATCCGGGATTTGACCAAAATACGGTGCAGGATTCGGGAAAACGAAAATATCTTGACGGGATTCGGGATTTGACTGCTACCAGAGAAGCGGGGTTCACCAAAATTTGGGCAGGGGATGCGGGATTTTCTTGCCTGTCTGTCGGGAATTCGGGAAATTGTCACGACCCAAAAAACGTTATAGCGGCAAAAGCGAAGCAACCAGGCGAGCGCAAATATCAATCGAAAGGGCAAATCTGCATCTTAAATTTATTAGCTTTTGCAGAAATTAGTCTTTTTAAATGTATTTTTGGGAAAGAAGAAACGAAATTCGGGATAGAGATGGAAAAAGTGCGGGATGCGGGATTCTCGTGAAAAAGGAGCGGGAATGCGGGATCAGGACCCCCCCTTCCAGAACCGGGACACTCTTACTTGTGCTTTCTATATTAGGGTATTGCAAAAGTATTGCACAACGCATTAGGGTATTTTCCAATCGATCTGATAGACATCAGGACAAATATGGGGAACAAAAACAAACAACTAAAAAGAACAGGTTATTTACATATGAATACTGTTTGGCACGATCGGGGATCACAAGTCTGCGGTGGTTAAAACTGCAAAGTATGAAAATTTGAGATTGCCAGCTCATTCCAATGGCATACCTGCAACATGTAGATTAGAGATGGCATTTTTTTCACAACTCAGAAATAATCCTGAAGTAACGGGTCTCCCTGTGTGTCATGTTATGTAACGCAATCTCGACTCGGCACGTAATAGCACTTCCACGAGACTTGTGACACGTCGAGCGCGCGGGGATTTCACTGTAGTTTGCCTCAGTTTTTTGCGGAAATGAAGACAAACAAGGACACAAGGTAAAAACAAACATATTGTATACCTGATTATATACTAGACAGGATAGATATTTGGTGTAGATTTTGAACACTTCGCTGTGTCGTGGTAAGAACTTGATCCACATGTTTATATTAGCGAGGCAAGTTCAAATACCAGAAAGTCGAGATATGAGTTCTTTTTGGATAAAAATTGATGTAAAATTTTCCACCTAATGTCTATGAAGCTTGTATGTATTACTTTGGGACTTGAGCTTACCTAAATTAAACGTATTTTGGCTGAAACATTTGTTTGAGTATTGATTTGTTTGTCGCACGAACCTCAAAACTGTCAAGTCAGAAAGATCAAATTTCACTCAAGTGCTCCCTGAATTTCGGGTTCCCATAAATTCATTTCATGTGTTGCCCAGAGTTTTAAAACTGTATTTTGAAAGCTTAGAGATTGCTTTTTAATGTGGAATGTCTTTTGCTGTTTGAAACTAGGTACCGGGTGTGATTTTAGGCCTTTGAATTTCGACAACATTTTGCTCGCGTGAAATCCTAGAAATTTTGTAAATATTTAAAAATCTGTAAAATATTCTAGTAACAATCAATTCAAGCAGTTTATCACTCAAAATGTGTGTTAATGTCCTTTTAATACGATAAGAAGCTTTTTGGGTTGAATAATGTTTGAATTAGATTCAAATCGAGGTATTTTCGTAGCCTGGTCTCGGGCCCCGAAAAAGCGCTCTGGCGGAGACCGTGAAGAGCCCAAACTTGACACCCGCCGTATCGCCAAAATATTTATCCAATGAAACTAAAATTTATATTTTCATTAATAGAATGGCTAGGAAAGTCTATATAATTTTTTTGGGATTTTCAATTTTTTATATTTTCCACCCTTGGTCGATATTTACAGACATCCGCTCTTAAGGACGAACATAATGTAAAGCCTTCCAACCTCCGTGAGAACTTCACCATTCTTAAGAAATGCCGAAGCAAGCTTGAGTGCTTAATCTTCGAAATGTTATACATTCGAAAGAAAAGACCGAAACTGAACACTCAAGCGGACTCGATTCGCGCGAAACTTTTTGTTTAAATTTAAAGTGCATATGAAGAATTTTTTTAAATTACATTTTTATAAAGCTTATCACGTCTAAATTACGAAATGACAAAAGAAATTCGACATAAAAGAAACGTAAGCCGTTTTTTTGACGTTCAAAGTGGCCCAAATTGGCGAAAATTGTGTCCGTAAAAGACCGGAAGACTGGGAACGAGTTTATGCTTGTGATGACGTAGTAAATGCCTGGGATTTACATGATTTCTCAACATTTGCTGAGATTTCGAGAGATATATCGCCAGAATTTTTCCGTTTGTCGATTGTAACCCCCAAAATGTCGGACAGTGACGAAGTTATGTCCCTTTCGGAATCTGCTGCTACTGGGAATCCCTCAGACACAAGCGATTCAGGCGGAGAAATGGAAGTTGTGGGAGTAGTTCGACCTTTCGCGGATGAGCCATTAGCCCACACCACCGATGAAGAAGAAGATGACAGAGAAGATCAGGATGGCCTTACCCCTGACGTTCTGAGAGCACGATTTGAAGGGGAAGTGGCAGTGAATGAGTGGTTAGTACTTGGACAGGTTTTTTTGGAACTGAACAGGCGAAGAATTTTCCTTTTTATCAGTAGTTCTGCGCGATCGCGATTTAGTTCGATTTTCACACTTTGTTTGTAGGTGTACATGCGGAGAATACAGAATCCAAAACTTGACGGGCGCTTTGAAGTATAGATGCTGCAAAGAAATTGCACAGGTGCGGCAAAAGTTAATGTTCGATGGAAGCATTGAGCGCGTAAAGTGCATCACCGAACATGATGACTTCGCACCAATGACCAACAAGACGGTCCTTCTGCAAGTTGGGCCTTTGCTGAGGGACAAGAACGGAAGACTATTGATAGTATGTAAAATGACAGGCCAAACACGACTCCCGCTAGTTGCTTAAGTTATTCTAGCCTTCAAAATAGAGCTTTCTTAGTACATTCGCAACAGCCTTGTCCCTCTGATCAAGGTGATCAAAGCGACGCAATTGTGCCGGTAAGTGGTTGACCTATTGATCAAGAGAGTACTCAAGCTGTGAGATAAACTGTTTGGAGGGTTTTATGTTACATTCTTAGAGCCGTTTTAAGTCTCTGTGCCGTTGTGTGTGCTAGCTCTTTGGCAATTAGTTAGCTTTTTGGGCTCAGATTAATTGCTAGATTCTTTAAAGCCGCTTTAAAGAGTGATGTTTTCTGAAAGGATCCCGAGTTTCTAAGTCCGTGATTAAATGTCTGCTTGCGGTTATGTGCAAGACATGTAACTTTCTTTATCACGGATGAGGTATAGAGTGTCTAAAGGATCCAAGTTATTCTGAGACTATTAGAGTCTCTGAGACTATTAGAGACTATTAGAGACTATTAGTGAGTCCAGTTCACTAATAAACATAATTTTATATTATGTCTCAGGGTTACACTATATACGTGTATATATGTGTATGTACAAGTGCTTACTTTATTAGAGTCTCCTTTGATCATGTGAAAGCTACGGCTTCTTGCGCTGTCGTTTTAACTCCACTTTCATGGTTGTGGTTCTAGAAATAGAATTACTTGGAGTTAAAACATTTCACCTCCATCGTCTTGTGGCATCACTAGCATCCGACAGATACATCTCCAGCAGTTTAATTGCGTTCAGCAATTCTGAAAGAGGTTATTGTTTCATCTTCCTGTCACAGTCTGTTTGTAAATCGTAAACGATTTTCTAAACCTCCATTTGTTAAACCTGCAGCAGTTAAAATGCTGGTTCGAAAGACTCAAGGATGCTACACGTGAATAAGCTGTGTTATTTCTCAAGCACGTGTGTTTTGAAGTATTTACTACGTCACAGCCTTGTAATACGATCGTTTTGGCCGCGCGCAAAATGGAGACACTTTCCGGCGCTAAATTCGAACATTACAGGCCTGATAACTGCCGATTGAAATGGTTCTTTTCGGTAAAACCCACATTTTCAAATTGAGAAAGATGTGAACTTTCATATTATCGCGAAAAATTTTTTACTTCATATGCACTTTAAATACACGCTAATCATGCTTTATTAAATTATGTATTTCTTTTTTCACAATTCTATTTTTGTAGATATATCTTTATGTTAATTTCTCCCACATTCCACTTTTGACAATGACGACATGAAGTCATCGAAACGTCAAGTTACTTTTTTATATTGATTTTCTTGTTGAAATAAAATTCTAAGGTGATAAAACGAGTCGCGCTGATATGCGGACGAAAAACTACGCCAACGTTCTATAGATTTTGATTTTAAAGTTTCTCTCCGGGCCCGAAAAGTTAACGGGACGTTCGAGAAACGGGCTCCTGGCCCGGGGAACACGGTTACATGGAAAAACCTTAGCCCTGTTTGCTAGGATCCCACCATTTCAATATCCAGCTAACCAGGCTGACATTATTCTAGTCTACGTAGCGGGCGTAAATGGAGAGGGGGTAGGGGAGCGAGAAAGTAGGGGGAAATGGGGGATCCGGTCCCCCCCATTTTCCTCCCACTTTATTGCTTCCCCTAGTGTCCCTTACCTTTTTGTGCCTGCTATCCAGGCTAACATTTTTCCATGTAATTGCGAAGGCGAGTTTTGGTGTTTCTGACTAAAATGCTGAGATCTTAGGAAACCAAGCCAGCCGGCTAACAGGGGCATCATTTTCTAATTGTTCCCTTTTTTATCATATTGTGTAATAACTGTGGAACTAAATAACTTATAATTTATTAGTAAATTTTACATGCGTCTTCACCAGCCTCAATTAGTTCCAGCTATGTGCAGGTGGAACAAATAAATAAATAAATGGCGAACAAACATCTCGATCCAAATATTTTCGTAAGACGACACTTCCCGGAAATATTTTTTATTACTGACAATTCATAAGGTCATGCAAAGACATAACGGTGTATTCTCAAATAAATCTTGTTGCGTGGTATGTTTAAAGCCTTAACTAAGGAAAATTCTTTGAAAATAAATTATTCGACAATCAAAGAAAATATGCAGCACTGTTGATAGGCCTAGGCTACACGTCACCTATTTTCAGCGTAACTTCAACCCTTAAAGGTGATTCCATCGAAAAAGAAGTAATGAGAATTTGTTAAAGCTTTGCATTGTTATTAGTTACACCTAGCACATCAAAAAAAAAATAAAATAAAATAAAAAGAGGGGTCACCGTGTCTGATTTCCCGTTACAGGGGTGAAGTATATAAATTAGGTAGTTTGCTAGCTTTCGACAGCAGTCTTAAAAAACCTATCCTTGTACCAGACACCCATTACTTTAACAAAGTTGTTACTGGCAAAATAGTGTTAAAGTAAAACGCCTTAAAGTTGCCGTAAAAATGAACGTAATGAAACAATAGGCAAATCGAGCGTCTGCACGCTTCCAGTGAAACGCCTAAAATCAGATTGTAATAGTCCCGGCATAGTCAATCGAACCCAATCGAACTGCATTTCAATCGAACTCAATCGAACTCATTCGATGGATTGAGTTCGATTGAATTCGGCAATCGAACGAAATCGTACTCACACACAAAAAAATTGGACAATCGAACTCAATCGAACGTTCGATTTCCGAACTCTTGATTTTTGTAAAACTGGTGTTGAAAGTCAAAAACAAGGTTTTGGAGGCTCGAGTTACTTCAGTATAACACGTGTTTTTCGTAACCGCACAATTCCCACAGAAATGGCTTCAGATGCATTGTGGGTTGTTAGCTTTAAATGCTTAGTAAAAGGCTACCAAGAGTGCCGCTTTGACGTGAAGGAGGACGAAGAGTTCAAAGTTTTAAAGAAAATAGGCGAGAAAGGGTGTGCTTTTCGAGTTGCAAATGAGCGCGTTAACTTACAATGAAAACGGTCCAGTAGTTCCAGAATACGGTAAAACGCGGGAATAATGACAGCTTTGTTCTAATCTGTTCTTTTTACTGCCGTGGACAGTTACTTTTTGTTATTGAATTATCATTAAAAAAGGACGAGAAAAACGTGTTTTCGATGGGCTTGCCTTGTATGTAGGTTCACCAGAGCTTGCGTACAGTAACCAAGCGGGCAGTCAGACCACATAACATGACCTTTGTCCAAGCGAATTTGTTCACCGAACACAATCGAACGCAATCCATTGGACTGTGTTCGATTCAGTTCGGTAGCCGAACTCAATCGAACACAATCTAATGGATTGAGTTCGACTGGGTTCGATTTGTTCGATTAAATTCGATTGGTTCGGAAATCGAACTCACACAAAGTTTGGTGTTCGATTTCGTTCGATTGCCGGAGTCAATCGAACTCAATCCACGGATTGAATTCGATTGAATTCGATTGAGTTCGATTTCCGAAAGTTCGATTGACTATGCCGGGAATAGTGAATCAATCGGAATATTTGAAAATTCAGTAATGAAAACTTCTTCAAATTAGGATATGTCATGAAGAGTTGTATTTTCCTTAAATAAATGGAATAAAAAAGTGGGGTCACCGACTTCGTTTAGGAGAAAACGACCATTTATTTCTCTGAACAACTCAGCTTTCATAGAAAACCTATCAAGTTATATAATAATAATAATAATAATAATAATAATAATAATAATAATAATATTTAACCAGGGAGCCCACTCGCCTTGGCGGTTTTCAGTGGGGCCCTGCAAATTATAATAAAAATAAAAATTAAAAACTAAGAAAAGAGATAAAAATTGATATTACAATATAAAACTGCGCTAATCACGCAAAACCGCGCGCTGAGTAAGAAATATACTAGACAAATACAGTGGTGGTGGGTATTTTTATATCTATAAATGTACGTAACTCTCTTAAATGCACGGTGACCCCATTGTTTCTTTCGATGAAGTACTTCCTCTACTGCTTCTCTGCATTTTGTCCAAAAACAAAAAAATTCTGAACGTGAGAAGTTTTAATTTTATTGCTACTTCTACTCAAATACGATCGAATTTTTCTCCTACTGCAGGTATACATGACCAACAATTATCCTTCTGTGAGGCTAATTTTACCCAAAGAAAGGACATTACTTAGCCTATTGAAGAAGATTAACATGGATTACAATTGCGGTTTTTGAAAAAATTGTTAGGCAGAACAGTTTTCAAAGTTTATCTCTGTTGTTTGTAAGTTTAAATCTAACGTTCGGGATACATATTTGTTTGTCACAAAGCTATAATTTTGTCATTTACAAGTAATTTCTTCGCTAACGTTAAGTTCCATAGCAAGTAAGGGCCAGTAATAGGAAAAACTAAAGAAATTGGACTAGACTGCTGTGACACAGCCCCTTTAAATCTGACACAGTTTGTTGCCCTTTGACAAAACCACTTGATATCTTTGGTGCCCTAGTAACATTTCATGAATGGGAAAAGCCGCTTAGATTTCATTTCAATAAAGTTTTGACCCCAAAACATGGAAATCCTCATGATGTAGCCACTTTTATAATATGTCTTTTTTGGCCAAGCCTTTAACCCTTGAAGCCCTAATATAAAAATGCATATTCTCCTTACTGTTCTCCATACATTTCTTCTGGGACAACAAAGGAGAATTTTTCTAAATAGCAATATATCAATATATCAAGATAATTATCTCATCCTTAGTGATCATTTTCTTTATTCTCATCACTTCAATGTTTGAACAGGTATTGAAAATGTGAAGAGAAATTTGATTTTCATCACTGTTAGGGCTTAAAGGGTTAAAAAACAAAACACATTATTTTGGTTACATATCTGTACAGCAGTCAACTCTACAGAACAGTTAATTTATTTATTGTATAGCAGACAACTTTATGATCAATGCATTTATGTGTGTACTACTACTGGTGACTCTACACCTTGCAGCAAGGAAAAGGAGGTTGTCCACAGTGACAAGGTTTGGTGGTGATTACATCACTGATTAAGATAAGCTCCCATAAGCTGCTGGATTGAAAGGGGGCGGAGCACTCTGCTGAACTAAGCCATATGCTGGTGGATTGAAGGAGGGTGCAGCACCCTGCTGAGTGAAGCCATATGCTGGTGGCTGAGGGAAAGGTTGCATTAATGGCTGAGGATATGGCTGTGGGTACGGGGGTGGGACTGACGGTGGAGCAACTGCAGCGGTGAGATCATAGGTAAAGAATATACTGTCAACATCAATTGGGTAATCATCGCCCTTGTCTTGGTGGACATACTTTGCTGATACATCTGCTGATATCACTGGTGCCCAGCTACGGCTTCCAAGAGCATTTATTAGGTGGCATATCATATTTCTGCCATGGATTCCATCATGACCATCTATTCCACAGCTCCAAGGGTTGCCAAGAAGTTTGAACTCCAGGCTGTTGCCATATTGCTGCACTCTTTGAACACCCAGTACATACTGAGATTGGATCACATCTTGGCATATCTAGAAATGAAAAGAAAAATACTATTTAAAGGAGGTGGTATTGCCACGAGTGGTTAGGGTTCTGAGCTTGTAATCTGGAGGTTGTGTGTTCAAGTCCTCTTCTCTATCTACTCTGAGTTGTAACAAGCTAGTACTGTGTTCAACTCACAGCTAATCTCACTGAGAAAATAGTCATGATCAGCCTCCTACCATTACTTTCTACCATTTGTTGTGTCCCCAGTTAGCAATTTGTGCTAAATACATTAAACGTCAGTTCACAAGCCAAGGGCACACAACTGCTGGAGGCTAATTAACACAGTTTTCATAGCATGAGGCGATTAGGAGTATTGCTACAGTTTGCCGGTAACCATTTATATACCTGGATGGAGAGAGACGATGTGACCAAGCAATGTAGTCCACAGACCAGCCTTGAAACATCAGCCCTCTTATCTTTCCGTTGAAATTACAAACACTAACCTCTACACCACTCACTTAAAACTGGGTTTTGAAAATCTGTAGTTATAATTGATTAAAAGCTAGTTTAAGGTAAAGCAGCTTTTGACACCTGCATACCTCAACAATGGTAGACTGCAGACTCCAGAGTGGCAGGTTGCAAATTTGAGTCTCTGCTAACCATTAACCAGGGTGTTGCAAGGAAATCTTATCTCTGTGACAACAATGCAACCTCCAAACCTTAACTCTACAATAATTCAGAGACAAGTACAAACAGGCACATCCCCTATCCCTCCCCAATCTCAGAAAACCCTAAAAGGTCTGATGTAAATAGGGTAACTTGGTTAGTCTCTATGAAACAATGCCCTCTTCATACCTTTGTAACATCTTCTGAGGCGTTTATCAGTCGTAGCTTATCAGTTTCGTTCAGACTGAGGCAGAAAAATGGTGACTGCCTTGGCTGTGACTGTCTGAACAGCAGAGAACTCTTGTCGGACAGTTTCCTTGAGCTGTCGATGCCAGTAACTGGGCTCCACCCATACGCTTGCAGGGTTTCCATCAGCTTCAGGATCAAAAATCTTGATTCCACTGCCTCGTCTCCTGATGCCCACCAGGGGTTTCCCTTCAGTTTAAACTCCCAGCTCTCAGCATAGCGAGATTCTTTTTGAATTCCCTTCAACCAGTAGCTCTGGATGGTGTTTCAGACAGCAGAAACTAAGCTTTCTGGGGCACTTATCACCCTTATTAAGTCGTGACTGTTGAGGCTGATGGTAAACTGGACAGGAGATGGCTGCCCTAGTGGCATGTTTGGCTCATGTTCGAAAAACAGGGTGTTGGCTGCACTCTTGAGGTTAGAATTCCCATATAACTTCCATTGTTTCTGGAGCAGATCACCAATAATTGTTTGCAAAACCACTCTTGAGTGGACAGTGTCTTCTCCATCTGGCTGCCAGGGATAACCCTTGAGCTTGATCAACAGAACTTCATTCTCGTAAGCCCACTGTTGTATCCCTTTGGGCCATGTTTTCTCTATGGCATCTTTGAAGAGTTTGTGGAGATCCATTGGTGCGTTAAGGACCATTAAAGAATCATAGCTGCTGAGACCAACAATGAGAAATGGTTTAGATGGGAAACTTGCAACGGGAACTTTCCTGAAAAACCACGTCGTCAGGTCAGTTGTCCGGGTTAGGTTGCTAGAAAGTTGAAGTCTCCATCCATCCCGGTATAGCCTGTGCAGAATTCTTTCTGCCATTCTCCTGGAAGATATTGCATCACTTTGTGAGGTCATCTTGGAAAATGGAAACCCTTTCAGCTTGAATTCATGCACTCCATTCAGTTGGAAAGTTTCTCTCTGTATACCTTTGGGCCATGTTTCTTGTATGACTTGGCGGATGATGCTTGCTTCATAATCACTGCCAAGTATGATGCGGAGTTTATCTGGTGCACGAATGGCAATACACATGTATTCAAAACCCAGCGGTCGGGGTGGCAAGTTGGACTGATTTCCACCCATGGTTGGTATCTGAAAGTAGAATGCATTTAAATATTAACACAATCATGTGAATTAAACTCAAATGTCTAGGGTTAGTAAAACAATGAACAACATTTCACTGTCGCTTGATTCAGAGTTGAGTTGATTCAGAGTTGCACATTTGAGTACCAGTCACACCCACCAAACCAGGGTCTTGAATAAACAGCTAAGGCCCCATTTACGTGATCTCGGGTACCCGAGACAACCCTCCCATGAGTTACCCTGGGTGAGCTAACTTTTCACCTCTTTCTTTGACAAGTTCAGTGAACCATTTACCTGAGGAGTACCAACTCGTCTCGCAGAGGTGAGAAAACTCAGGGGCGAGTTGTTTCCCCACAGCAGGTGAGGTAACCCTGGCAGTCAGGACAACTTAATCTCAGATAAACACTACAGCTCACTTACCCAGGTCGACTTTTTGCATGCCACATGTCCTGTAACATCTGGTTTTTGGTTTAAAAACCACTAAATCAAAAAAGTGTATACTAAAGAAGGAAAATTTAGACAAACAGAGGCTACAGTGATCAAATCAATGAAAAAAAATTAAGGAAAAGGGCGTAGTTAGGTCATGAATATCAAAGTAAGATTTTCGAATAATTAAGTAGGGTCAACTTTATCTTGGTTGGCTGGGCCAACTTCTTATCATATAAAAGTTCGGTAAAGTTGTCTCCAGGGGAGGGTTGTCTCGGGTGCCCAAGACCATATAAATGGGGCTTAGGATCAGGGCTGAGGGTTCCTACGGTGGAATCTCGATTTAACAAAGTGCCAAGGGACTGGGGAAATTGGTTCGTTATATCGAGGGTTCGTTATTATCGAGTTTCTTTTCCATACATTACACTATTAGTGGGCTGAAAAATGTTCTTTATACCGAGGACTTCGCTATATAGAGGTTCGTTAAATCAAGGTTCCACTGTAGTAAGTCTACATCAACCACTCATTCCACAAAGCTGTTACTTTAACATGCTTCAGGACAAGAAATGTTTAACTTGTAGCAAAGGTTGTTTACCATTTACAGGGGCAAACCAGTTGATCTACGGTTTATGCAAATGGTAAGGAAAGCCCTCCCAAATGGGAAATTCCGTTCGAGAGAAGCATGTACCATTTGTGTGATTCGCTCTAATTTACATAGAGTCTGGAACTAGTCTGACAATTGGCGTAGGTCTTGGAACTGGTAGAAAAAAGTAAATGGAACACAATTTTCCGTTTGGATATTCCGGTTGGGAATTTTGGAGTACTTCTGAAGACGTTCCGTTTATTTCGGAAATTTTCCGGTCGGGCGAACCAAAATAGTCTTTCCATTTACATTCCAACCGAAATTTCCGGATTTTTTCGGTAAATGGCAAACACTCAAAGTTTCACGCTTAGAAACTTATTTGTTAACAAGATACAGTGGGACGTGCCTGAAATTGACCAGAAAAGTTTCGGGGCTTTCGGGAAATGCACGACTGGTAGTCCAGGTAGACTTCTGTTGCAATGTAAATTTTGACCTTGATCATGAAATCTTGCCAAGTCATCAATTCAACACATGAAAAGGTTAATACATGTTGAGATCTATACAAAACAAAGTTAAGTGTTTGGTTATAACAGAGATTCCAAACCTTCTGTTTTGGCCAGAAACCTCCCGTTTTCAGCGATAGTTTCGGGCCTCCTGGTTTTTGTAACTTTCCTCTAGCAAAGGAAGATAATGTTTTCCCTACTTCACTGGTCTTTTAAGCACGATCCTTTGTCATTTTTCTATGATATCTCAGGCTTCTTTTACCTTTAGGGCATCCTAGCATGAGCCCGCGGTTATGGGTGTGGTTGCACTGGATTACCCTCTGACTTTGTGCGAGGTTTGGGTTTGTTCGTAGTTTTGTATGGTTTTCAACATGGGTTATCCAAGACAATTTTCCAAAGAATATGATCTCAAAATGCAGTAAAAGGCATCTTTAATAGAGGCTTATATTTTACAAATTATCCGGGAGGCATGCCCCCGTACCCCCCAAGTTGTGCCATTCGCGCTCGTGGTCGCGGCTTTGCCGCTCCCAAAACCTTCCTTTTTTTATTTCAAAGGGTTGGAATCTCTGTTATAAGTAAAACGAGAAAGAATACTTACACTTTCCTATAGCTTTAAGTTTAACTTAAATCGATTGCTAGTCAAATTAAAGCAATCAAGATTCTAGCCTGTCAAGTTTCAATCAAATCTTTTGGTCCTTTTGAATGGCACTGATCGTTCGCACTCCATGCACTAATAACCCTCAGTCCTTCCTTCGAAGTCAGAGCAGGAAAAGATTACTACAAGTTTAAACTTAAACGATATCAGGTTTTTTGGTGTCTGTTTGTCGGCGAAACAAGAAAGAATAGTTCCACTTTAATTTCCAGAGCTAATCGAATCAATTATTCGCGATCCGGGTCAATCATCGAGCTCCGTGCACCAACGTCAAGCGATCTCCCGAATGGCAAGAACAGGTATCGGTTCATTCCTGGAGCAATAGAACTACTAGTTGTCAGCAATTAAACTTACCTCCAAAAGGATTCCTAACTAAACATTAATCCAAACTACCGCCTACATCTGCTGGTTGCTGCCTTTATTCGCCTTCAGATTTCCCATGTGGCCTTGCGCGTACTCCCTGACAGTTGACATCGCTACAAGGGAGGGGGCGGGGGAATTGATCGACTTACTGGGCGGTAGAGAGTGATCCTTGTTCGAAATTGGGTAGTTCTGAAGTTTAGGATTGCTCAAATCACGGCTCCTTTGTTCTGAAGTAGCAACAAAGAGTTCGAAAGGTTTCAAGCTACAGTATTTATTCCTTGTAAAGAGCAGAAGAAGCAATGAATGCTGAATAATCACGATTCTTACGCAACTAAAATCCACGCCCACGCAAACGCACGGACGCGTAAACGGAGTCAAAATAGCGATTACCAGACCTACTAAACAAATCCATGACGTGACATCAATGAGTAATGTTCTGTTTGTCATCGATGACCAATCAGCTGGTTAATCGACGACTGAACGACAAACCGCAAAATAGTCATTCATTGGCTTTTTATTGCTCATTTAATTTTGCCTACTTCTTAGTTTGTTAGTTAATTAGCATGATGTATGCTTGACGTATCTATATCTCTTTTTGTGACACGTATTTTGCTGAAGGAATTACCGTGTTTGACTGAAGCTATCAATCAATCAATCAATCAATCAATCAATCAATCAATCAATCAATCAATCAATCAATCAATCGATCCATCCATCCATCCATCGATCCATCCATCCATCCATCCATCGATCCATCCATCCATCCATCCATCAATCAGTGGCCATGTTCTGAACTGGAGCACAACGGAAAGAGCAAGTTTGACCATTACTAATCAAATTCAACAAGTACGACACTCCCAAGTCTTTTGCCTGAAAAATCTAGGGCATTTTTTTAAAATTGGAATGTATGAAACCGGGAAAAACGCTCTGAGCAAGGACAAGAACCAACAACAAATTCACGCGTTCCAACTCCAAACCGGGAGGGCCAAAATGGTAGGTGCTCCCACGAGCATCCATTCAGAATTCAAGAAAAATTAATCCGCAAAAACCACCCTTATCTTGCCTGTGGCCTTGAGTTGGTTTTTCGCAACCTCGCGACCCTGGGAATGAGGTTAGGTAAGAATGCTGCTTTTTCAACCAATTAGGAGAGGAACCACTGACAATAATCTCGTACCCAGATCACACTTGTATGTAACTGAAACACTTGACTGTGGAAAATATGGGTACGAGACAAATCGTAACTTGAGTTCTGATTGGCTTATTGTGTTATTTCTCCTTTTCTAATTGGTCAGTTGGAATTGCCTGGGAAAGAAAACCGCTTCACTAAACAAGAGATAATTAACAGGAAATCTAGACTTGGTCATTTCTTTATTGCGACATTCTACAATAACATGTCAATTAACTTTGTTTGGCTAAAAGGGCACTTGTCACAATTTTGCTACCAACTATAAAATTATAAACATAATTGAATTGATAGTTAAAACAAGGCAATACATTTTTCTCGTGAATTTATAACTTAAAGAATTCATTTTCAGTAGAAGGGCGACAGAAATGAATGAGGAGTCGGGAGAATGGAAGAATGAAAGGCAAGATGGAAAAAATGCCTAGAAAATTACTCTCTGTTTTGATTACAGATTGAAGCCCACAACTTCTAAGAAAACAAAATTGGGCAAAATAAAAATTAAAAAAAATCAACATGACAGTTAAAAAAATCACATAGCTACCAAAATAACATCAAAAGCAAGAGCACTGAAAATAAGTGTATGAAGATGACTAACAAACTACAGCAAAAGGGATATTACGTATGAAGACTACACGAAACTCATTCAGAAAAACAGATGCTTTTTTTGGCGGAATCCACAGATACCTGAGTCTACAAGTTTTTTATGGCGCCAAACTGAGGTTATACATTTTGGAGTTTTCTGAGCACTCCTGATGTTCTCAGATTTGATTATAAGAAATAGTAACTCACCCAAGTGTTTTTAAATCTACATTTTTTGCCTGGTTCATGTGAACTACGGATTGAAAGCAAGAATGCAATTTGTATCAGTGTATTGAGGTACAATCTCTAAAGATAGCAAATGTCTCAGTAAAAAATCCTTCTCTTACATCTTTGTGTAAGAAAGAGTAAAATAGTGCATCTAGCTAACAACCAGGGAGGGTTATCAAAACAGCTGTGAGCTACTGTTCTTGTAGGTTTTTCTTTCCAGCAACAATGGAAAACAAGATGTTGGACAGTTGGTAACTTGTTGAAAGGACAATAATTAGCCCTTCAAACACATGGACGAAAACACATGTTGGTCTCTTAATTCTGATCCATAGGTTCCTCTTCCTCGTTTGTTTGACTTGTTTCCTGGTTCTCTGTTGTTTCTGCCATCTTTTCACTGACAGCTTCTGCTTCTGAAATTGGAAATTGAAAGAGTCTCTTCTTAAAAATCCTACAATTTTGTCCCACTCCCCCATCCGATTAACCTGTGTTCAGATATTTTTTCCACAGTTGAGAGGAAAAAGGACTACCCCAAAATTAAAATATATAAACATGTCAACCTCGCAAAACAACGTCTGAGTAACAAGCGCAAAAATTCCATACTGATGACGTGTCACTACCCAGATCTAGGTAGTGCTTCTGATTGGTTGAAATGAAATTCCCTCGCGTTTCAAGCAATCAGAAGCACTACCGAGATCTGGTAGTGACGCATCATCAGTAAGGAATTTCTGCGCTTGTTAATCAGACGTCGTTTTGTGAGGGCTCAAGTGGTGACCTCCCGAAACGTCAGCTGTTTTCTCAGGCTATTTCATATGCAATCTGAAAAAGACTTGTACCAGGCCCTAGACTCCAGGGAAAGAGGGAGAGAGGAACAGGGCCTGTCACAGGGTACCATCTCAAGGAGGGCCCATTACAGGGTACCATCTCATGGAGGGCCTGACACAGGGTACCATCTCATGGAGAGCCTGACACAGGGTACCATCTCAAGGAGGGCCTGTCACAGGGTACCATCTCATGGAGGGGCTGACACAGGGTACCATCTCATGGCCTGTTACAGGGTGCCATCTCACGGAAGACCGGCGCAATCTCATACCAGTTAAAAACTTCATCATACAGGGTTCTCATTTCGTTTCTAAACAGACTGCTAGAATTCTAAAGTAGCTGGCTGAGCTAACAAATGCTACACAGAAGCTTTTGTATTCTTGTTAAAAGGTAACCAGCTCAGAAAGTGAAGTAGCCTGTTTCTCAGCTGCCTGCCAGCTCTTAATGACCACCCCATCCTAATCCCTGTTTGTTTCCATCATTCGCTTTGTCCCCCTCACACTGGTCCAGTTTGATAGGGCCTACCACAAGCTTTCTAAAGCACTCTCTGGTATAGCTCTAGTGTTCACAGACAAGCAAGCTTCCACATCATGGCAAGGCAATAAAAAAAACATAAAACTAAAAAACAGAAACTAGAGTATGCGTTGGACTAAAGGAGCTTATCAGAATGATAAATACACTTGTTTCAGAAGACTTACTTTGTTCCTCTTCCTCTCGACCTGTGGTTTCTTTTTGTTCTGCAGGACTCCCAGTCTGAACATCCACAGGCCTGTCATCCTTGATTTCCCTTTCTGGTGCTTCCTCATGTTCGATTTGTCCTTCATCTTTGTTTGTGAGTGTTTCAGACTTTTCCTCATTAAGTTGTTGTTCAGGCAAATTTGTCTCTTCTGCAGTCGAGGCTCTCGTAACAGACAAACTGTCACCATTACAATGTTCTTGTATGTTATGCCCATTTTGATTAGCATTTGAAGATGTAGATCCATTTAGGTCTGGCACGACATGAGATGTCACACTATCTGACATGACATGAGGAGAGAGACGTTCATTGTATTCGCGATCGGTCACCGAATTCCCTTCAGTGGGAATGGCATAGGTCATAACTCCGTTTGTGACTGGACCATTAGGTACATTTGAGTATTGCCCATCAAAATTGTTTGTTAGGCCAAAACTGGTGAAAAAAGAAATCAGTTGGATTACCCTTTAATCTCAGAGTACAATAACAATACCCTGTCAAGTGGACTGTTGATGAAAACAATAGAGAGACATCAACTAGAAGCTCAGACAAAACTGTAGAGACACTTCTTATTGAATGACAACTTTGAGTGTGAACATTCTTACAACAATAGCTTTTCCCCATTTCACTTTATCAATGTTGTTTTGCCCACGAAAAGAAGACTAATGAATCATGAGACTTTCAAGAAACATTGAGTGAGGGAAACCAATCTGTGATCGTGATCTTGTTTGTGTTTCCATTCAGGAAAATGAAGAAATAAATGAGCATTTTGCACTGTTCCCAGCTAGTTTTGTTCAAGATTGGAGGTGATACTAGACTTGAATGCACTAATTACAGTACACACTCACTATCTCAAACCCCTTCTATTATGAATAACCTGCTATCTCGAACTGAAAATCTTGTTGGAATTCCCTTGGTGGATATTCTCACTTATTTACTCCCATTGTCTCAGACAATTTTTGGTTTCCCTTGTGTGCTTGAGATAGCGGGGGTCTACAGTATAT
Source organism: Siderastrea siderea (assembly GCA_964030785.1). Classification (NCBI taxonomy): domain Eukaryota; kingdom Metazoa; phylum Cnidaria; class Anthozoa; order Scleractinia; family Rhizangiidae; genus Siderastrea; species Siderastrea siderea. The sequence goes on along the minus strand of OZ034977.1, from coordinate 9,241,210 downwards.
TGAAAGGTTCATCATCATTGCATCATAATTTACCGCAGATAATAGAACTCTTCTAAACTGTCCCAGACAGAATAAATATTTTAAAAATAAAAAATGAGGATCACACATAGCCTCGACATCCTCAAAAACACATTTGGTACCTACATTGTACACCACAGTATCATACCTGTTAATGTCTACTGTACTAACCACAAGAACATTCTGTTAAAACAAACAAGCACATATAAGCAGAAGCATAATACAAGTGTAATAATTTCATGCTACAGGGTTTTCAATAGGAATCTGAGAAGGTGGCAAAATTTTAGTAGGCGGAGAATGAACTACTTGCGCCAAAGGTGTAAGATTTCTAGGGGTGTCCGGAGGTATGGTCTCCCCGAAAATTATTCTTGCTATTATTCTTCTTATTCTTGATCAATGCATTCTGGAGCAAGTATTTGAACAGAACAGGAAATGCAAATCCCCACTGAAATTACTCAGAATTCAGGCACGATTCTTTTGTTTTTTCATGAATAAATCTTGGCCAATCCAAGGCTCATGTTTTGTGGCGAATGTTTCTCATGTTAGTTGTAAAATGTGAGGTAATTTCTCAATCAAAATGGGGCCAGGTTCTTGTGGAATAGCTGGCAAAACTTGTGGAATAGCTGGCTACCGGCCCTTATTGAAAACTGTGATATATATATTCATGCTATATATATTCAAGTGTAATTTATTCATGCTGCCTGTTATGTTGTGCAAGGCGATTCTAACTTCTGAGTTGGTGGACCAAAGCCATTAATATCAACGCCAGTGAGCAGAACTTTCCTAGTACCACTGCTTTCCCATAATTTGGGTTTATTTGGATTCCCAGTTTGGAAGTGAAAGAGCTACGTGTAAGAAACCAGGATTATGATGTTTACCTTTTCTACTCCTCTCATGAACTTTTCACTGTTACTGTAATTTTTTCTTGGTTCCATCATTAGTTCACACAGTCGCTGAATAGTGAAAGGAGCACTGGACAAACAACACATATATTAAACAATTTTTTTTTTTACAAAAGTATAATAGGTTGTATAACCATGCTCTGATTGGCTGGTTTGCCTGATACTGTTTGTATGTAAACAGAGAAAAATACCATAATTCGGTAAATTGTGATCGTCCGGGTGAGTGTAGTCCTGATATGACTCCTGGGTTCAAACCATTTACAGAGAAAAATACACTGAAGTGTGGTGACATGTGGCTAAATGTAATCTCGGCGAAGTTAAACTCAAAACAAAATGCTAAGCTCGCTTGGTGCTTGTGGCTGCTGGCTGCTGGATTGCAGTCAGCGGTTCATCATTAGTTGACATGCCCATGTGGGGTGGCTCAGTGATCTTGCAGGAGCCACTGATATTTTACAGCTCTCGAGTTTGTGTCTGTGCAGTTTGCTGTTGCTCGCGTTTTCACCACTGTAGTTTGCCGTTTTTACTTGCTGAATGATATCATGATATCTCAGAAAGAACAACAAACAAGTGAGATACTGAGTTCAAAACTTAAAAAGAAATTTCATATCTACAAGGCGCACTTCAGTCAGCTTCTAATTTGTAAATTCTTGTGTATCCTGTGATGACATATTTGTTACTGTAGTGTAGTATTGTAGTGTGATACTACAAACAGTTAAATAGAGCTTTGTGGTTTAGTTATTATCGATTCTGGAATGTTAACTTAGTCACTTGGTAACTTTGTTGAGATGCAGGGCACTGTAAACTGTTTAAATATTGTCTATAAATAAATGAAACAAATAAATAAACACTAATCATGACGACTTAAGTGATTTCCTTGAAGAACTGCAAACACTTGTGGAAGATTTCCAAGAGCTTTTGAAGATTGCCTGAAAGTTGTAAAACTGTTTCCAATGTCTCAATTGAAACATAATTGTTTCCAATGTCTCATTTGAAACATGACAATATCATTTAACTTATCTTCACTCCTAACAGATAGAATAAGATCAATACCTTTACAAATAGTGATGATTTTTTCAAATAAGAGAAATCCTAGCAGTTCTCCAAATTAACGTATTAAAACAGAGTAACAAATAAGTTACCAGTATTAGTGATATTAACCTTGTGAATGAGTCCAGACAGTCCAACAATCTCTGCCGCATCACTTCAAAATCTGCAGCAAGAGTTGGTTCAGATGACGCCGCATTCCTAGAAGGACTGCTCTCAAAAAATTCTCGCATAACCTGGCAAAGGAAGCAAACATGCTAATGCTTTTGAAAGGCATCCAAACCACAAACAAAAAGGTTAATCCACAACAACAAGGTTAAACTACAAAAGAAAAAAACAAAACAAAACCAAAAGTTAAAGATCAAACCACAAAAACAAAGGTTAAAACAGAGAAAGCAGACATGGCAGAGATACCTTACCTTATCTAGTTTGAAGAGAAACACAGGCTTTAAGGAATTCCAAGGAAACCTACAAAAAAACAGTTCCTGAAAGTCACCCAACATGCTAAGACAAGTCCAAGGAGAGTCCAGAAGATTATCAGAGACTATCAGCAAACTCACAACATAGTAATAATAATAATAATAATAACGGTTTATTTACAGCATATCCATTTAAAAAAGAAATGGTTCTTCATCTGTGAAAAAGCTAAAACTACAAAACTAGAAATAGAGCTAAAATTTATGTACATGTACAAAACATCAAATTAATGTTCAACATCCCATGCTTATTGGCTAAGTTTGACTTAACAAGTTCTCTGTCATTGGGATTCTCAGTACTACATGCTGTATCACTTTTGTTACTCGTTTTGTTATTTTATCAACAGGGAGCCTAAGGGCTAATTTGTAGGTACAACTCTTGCTTATGACTGTTGCATGTGACTTTCGTAGTGCATGCTACTCATGTCAAGCAAAAAGCTTACAGTCAACCCCGGAAAACCGTGAATGCCTAAAATTACTTCTGGAATGTTTGTTGTTTCGGGACCAATCAGATGCAAGATGAAACCACAAGACGTAACTGCAACAAACTGCAAGAGTAATTAGGTGAAGTTGAAGTAATTAGCAATGAGCTGGCTTTTTCTTCCATGATAAATTCTCAATTTTACCATTAACAAATACTGAAGTTATTATTTTTCTATTTCAGAGCTTATGCATCAGCAAAGGATAACTATGAAAGATATTTTACCGAAAAGAGTGTTGAATTGAGCAGACATGGCTAGACAGTGTGTCTGAGAGCAGAAGAATTGCATTTTTTTTAGAAACGCCATCTCCTGCATTGCAAATTATAATCATTTTTAGGATTCAGCCTCCTTTCTGTTTGACCAAAAAAGTTTACTATATAAACTGCAGGTAAGTTTTCCCTTACAGTACTTTGGTGCCTTACTTTGTGGCTGCGACATGTTTTACATTGAACACAGCAATTACAGTTAAGTTGTATAATTTGTGTTATAGGCTTAATGCAAGCATGTCACCTGGGACAAAGTTGTACCATCTAAATAAGCCCTAAGGCATGAGTAAAATTTGGGGACACATCAAATTGTATCCAGTCAAGTGTCAGTGCGTGGGAATGGGGCCATGCTTGTCTTATCATATACAGGCAAGACAGAGCTGAAAAATGCTCAAATTGGTCTATGGTGCTAAATGCAGGCCCTTCAAAATGGCAGCCTTTTCTAGTGGATTTACTGTTTAGAAAAACAAAGATCACAACCAAGCTTAGTGTGAGATTGTTCTTTGCAAAGTTAGTTGCTTCCTAGATTTAGTTGGTAAATTATTTTGACTGGGCGGTAAAGGGAAAACAATTATTTTACTAAAAAATAATTCTTGTCACAAGGTCTGAAAAATTTGCAAGCGAAGCTTTCGACTGTATCGCACAGTCTTCATCAGCGATTAAAGTGAGCTCATGTTGTCATGTGAATGCAATTTTTTTTAATCACGTGACAACAGGTGGTCAAAAATGGCGGGAAGATCATAGCCCCCGTCTATGTTCAGCGTTGGGCATTGACGTCTGATATGGATGGCCTCCTTGATTTTTCTTTTGACATCTACGGACTCTTTATCAAGAATCTTGACTCCTTCCCAGTCGATCTCATGATTGGCCTGAGACTGGTGTTCCCAGATTGCAGATGTTGTTTGTTTCTGATGTTCACCTAGTCTCTTCTCCAGAGTTCTCGCTGTCTCACCAATGTAATGCTCTCCGCAATCTTTGCATGTGATGTCGCATACCACGCCTGTCTTCTTTTCAGTTGGTGTCCTGTCTTTTGGATGGACTAAGATGGACCTCAGCATGTTGTAAGGCTTGTGGTATGTGCAGATGTCTTGGGCCCTAAAGACTCTACTAAGATGTTCTGAGAGTCCAGACACACAAGGCAGGCCTACGGAGATTGGTCTAGTTGTGTCCGAGGTGCTGTTCTCCTGACTTGTGGGGCTGGGTCGAGAAGGGACTTTAAACATCCAGCGTTTGTGACCATTTGCGAGTAGAGGATTCTGGATGTGCTGTACTTCCTTTGCCTTATCTTCCTCCTCACTAACAAGGTGTTCTGCTCTGTGTAGGAGGGCCCTCACAACTGATTGTTTATGATGTAGATGATGGTTGGAGGTGAAACTGAACGTGAACTCACTTTAATCGCTGATGAAGACTGTGCGATGCAGTCGAAAGCTTCGCTTACAAATTTTTCAGACCTTGTGACAAGAATTATTTTTTCGTTTATTTACAACCAAGGTCAAGATGAACGTACATAGTCAATTATTTTACTCTAAAAATTCAAATGCAAATACAGTCCCCGGTAACGAGTTTTAGAGACGACAAGAATGCGTGTTGTGTTATTTAGCTCTTTTTACAGACATTTGAATCAGTACCTGAACCCAACCACCACTCCAGGGCACCATTTCTAAATGAACACAAAAATTGAGATAACGATGCTAAAAATAGTACAAAATAAATGACAATTGCGCAATCGTTTATGACAACCGCTGGTCACGGTTAATTAAACAGTGACTAAAAATCAGAGAAACAAGTGAATTAACTTCACCTGCAATAAAATTTTATTATTTAGTGTAATCTTTCTCAATTACACTAATATTCTGCAAAAAGATAACAAACGATCCAAGAAAAAGTAACCGCAATCATCTTCATTACGCAAAACACGCGGACGTAACCTTAGCTTTCAAATAACATCATACAAGCAAGGAAAATATTTGACAGATCGACACTTACAAGACTCTACCGGTCTTTGCAATGTATGAGAGCATGTCTTCAAGGTCTTGTGTGAGGAATTTCTCTGAATTCGACATGTTCTCGAATTCTGCGACAAAAGAACGGTAAATATTAGAAACGTTTGTCTGGACATACGGCATAGTTTTTAGCATTAAAACTCAGTATTTTCTGTATCAGACGTACCGTGCAGTGCTTGAAGGATTTCTTCATTGTTCTCCATCGTTTGAATGAGCATCGAAACTGCGTTTCGTTTAAAATTACCGCAAGAAAAGGTTGCGAAAATTAAAATATTCAAAAGAGTGCTTAAATCGAGGACAACAAAAATGGCGCCATTGAAATTGACGTCATATATCCAGCTGGAGGTGGTCATTTGTACCACCATATTTGGTAAAGGTTGCGAATGAATTTCTAACGCGCGATGTGATTGGTCATTTGAATTTAAGCAACCAATCAACGGCCCCGTCATATTTAACACGATAATTCCTTCCTCCGGAGGTGATTATATTCACGTTTCAAGATGGCGACTAGCAAGGGAGATTCGAGTTTGTTTGGAGGAACGAAAATGTCTACTTTGGAGGAAGATTTTACGTACGGAGTTACCGTTGCCCAGACGAATATAAAAATTCGACTTGGTTAGTATTTTTTTTACCTTCCTATTGCGGTTTAGATAACAAAGTGTAACATTAGGAAAGATAATGAATAATAACTTAAGCGAATTGAACAAGCCCATCCTATTTTTGTTTCGAAATTTATATCAACTGATCGAGCTTCCGATTAAACCAACTCGTAAAGAGTAGTATTACCGATTGTATTGCAAATCTTCGAATATTTACAGCTGTGAATAAAAGGTTTTGTGTTCGAACAAGCTGAGGTCGGCTCTTCCGGGTGGACTGTTTAATATAAAATAAATATCTGTTTATCAGCTAGTGGACTGTTATTAAAAAGTAAATATCAGTTTATGAAAACATTGATTCCGGATATACATCATTTTATTCAACTGCTTATCTTTCTGAAACCATGAGCAAAATAAACATATGTTAATTCCAAAAAGTTTCGGAGGCTTTTTATGTGGAGGCTTTTTAGTTGCATTTCGGAGGCTTTTTAGTTGCGTGTTTAAATTATGGTACAGGAGATTTGTTTGGTTTCTTTTAACTTCCAGTTTAATTGAATGCTTTGCTTTCTGCCATGTGCAGCATCGTTCTTCAGATCATAAGTCATAAGAACATCATGTGAAATTCATCTTAACTAGCCCTGTACATATTTTGGCGCACAGCAGACAAAGGGATCAATACGATTGATGTAGGCACCAAATCATTAGTGGCTCATTGGTAGGAATTGACAAATTATTGTGACATTGCAATGACTGATGTTTTGTCCAAATTTTGTTTTTGTGTTGTCTGGTTCAGACACCAGACTCCTTGCTGGAAGCAAATAAAACTGCCTCAATATAACTGATGATTATCAGTATTGACTATCTGCTCTGAAAACAGGCAAGAAATTGACAATTTGACAACGATTATTCCACCCATGCTTCTTGCATATGAGGTGACTATAAAGTGCCATGTTGGTTATTTATCACTTAATATCCAATGTGCACTCATGGAATACATGTTATTGCCAATATTGATATTGACTTTATGCTGAAACTTGTTTACTTTCTTTCTCATGGAGGTTTCTTGAGGAAGGTTTATGGAATTCTTACCGCTCAGCTTTCTCTAACCATCATTGTGGCAGCAATTTTTATGTACACAGAGAGCATCAAAAGTGTTGTCCAGTCAAGGTAAAATAGTAAAGACTTGATGTAAAGAATTAACATAAATTGTTTCTGATCCTTGAGATTCGTTAGTATAGAGGTTGTCTTAATCTTGTGTACCTTTAAGTAACTTATGTAATTCAGTACTTTCAATAAGCACAGATGGCCGACGAAAAGCATCGGCTATTTTGCTCAGAAAAGTAGGCTACTTTTTGTGCTAAATTAAAGTAATTAAAGGAAGATTGTTTCAAACCCTTGTTCATACAGGACTTCAGTTACTCTACCCAAACCAGCTATACCTACTTCAAATTTTATTGAAACCCCTGGTAATTACAGTATTGATATTAGCCCTTGATAAGATGCTAGTCAGGGAGGCTCTGCCCTAAGACTCAAACCCTTACCCTGTAATATCAGTGATCCACCTACACTGTACCTGCGTGTCACGCCTCTAAGACGCATAAATTTGTCAAAAGACACAAAAATCACTTTTCACATGCACCCCCCTGGACACAGAAACCTCTTTCGCATCAAATGCAATCATTTCTGCTGCTGCTTTTCTTCCGTAGACACTGAAATATTCTTATTTTAAACCACTCACCAATTGTAAATCACCCAAATGAGCGATCAAATTTAACAACAAAATATGTACATGTCCATATAAGCTTACATGTAACTTTGAAATCAAACAGTTTCATGAAGATGGATTGTCTTAAACTATCCTTTATTTCATCCAAAAGATTGACAAAAACTTGTGCAAATGCTGCTGCACTCTTATCACGTACACTGTAGTGTAGTTACTGTTTCAATCAGCAATCCGTCTCACATAGAAGGAAATATTTTGTCTTAAATCAGCTTCTCACACTTTGAGCAGCATTCATTTGATGAAAGAATCATAAAGATGTTATGCTCACGTAGCGGAGTAAATGCCAAATTTTTCTCTTACAGATAGCCTTCTTTTGTAGTTTTTGTTGAAAATATGAAAAAGAAAATGCTGCTAGTTTTCTTTTGCATTCTTGGGTGCCTTCTTCTACGAGTTGTTGTGACCATTTTGATTTAAGACAAACTACCACTTTCCATAATTAGATGGAATGTTAGAAAATGTAGGTCTGCAATATTGTACTTAGTGGGCTTCTCAGGACACCAGTCTATCTAGATCAATTTTACCTTTGCTGTTTCTCTTGAAAATAAGTTTTTTTCCCACTGAAACTTGTGAAGTAAAATTGAAAATAGAGAGCTGAAAAAGGTAAAGGCTTAACCCTCTCACTCCCAGAGTCAGTTATGGAGACATTAAGGTGATTCTAACTTCTGAGTCTGTGGATGAAATCCTATAGTGTGACCATTTAAGTGACTCCTCTTCAGCAGCACTTTCACATGGTACTATTTATATTTTAGTATTTTGCGAAATGAAATTTGAGATTTGTCTTAAATTTGATTTTAGGCACTCTTGGGAGTAAAAGGGTTAAACTTAGCTGTCTTTGAACTTGCTCAGGTTTTATTTTAAACATTTCTGCTTATTTTAATCAAATAGTCCTATATAGCTGACTGTAAGGAGTCCCCCCCCCCCATGGGCTAATTATTGCAAGTCTCCCTGAGAATTTGGCAGTTTAAATAGCACAACAATCTGCTAGCACCCATTCGAAGCATACAGTTATCTTTTTGTCATGGGTACCTATCTTAACAGGTACAGGGCAGAAGTTTCACCCTCAGCTCTTTCACTTTCTTACCGGCATGTGTGCATGCCAGGATCATTATCACCACCATATTAAGCTTAGATTTTCATTTTTTAACAGGCCAGAGCTTTTGATGGTGGCATTTGTACTCTCCATTGGACTCCTGATTGGTCTGATGTTCAAACGCAGGGAACACCCTACAAACATGTACCTGCTGTTGGCTTTTGTAAGTGACCTGTTTCTTTAACAGGGCTTCTGATAGGGTGCAAAAAAATCGAGAAATTATGCGGCATTTCGGGCTTTACCATGCATTGTGGTCACTATCTGCCTTCTCATTGGCTAAGAGCCTGCAGCTAATTCTGGAAATAAGTGCATCCAAACAGATTATTCACTAACCTGCTAGCAGATTAGTGAACAATCTGTAGGTTGTGTGTGAAATGTGTGATTTCCAAAGGCAATGTCAAGTTCATGGGTGGCGAGTGGCAGCTTTGCCACAGTCAAGGAAAACATGGCAAGTTGATTTGCTACTTCAACTGAGGAAGAAATCGAAATATTACTGATAGATACTGACGCCGAAAATACAACAAGATCCACCAAAGTAGCAAAGGAACTCTTTCACGAATACCTTAGGGAAAATCTTTCTGTGTGGAAGCATGAAAAAAAAGATAAAACAATGTATAATTATAGAACGATTATTACATTGGGTTTTTGTGATATCCGGAATAATCAAGGTCTCAGTAAGTGTTATCAGCCTCAGCCAATAACACTTACCTTGAGAACATTCACAAATAACATTCACAAATAACATTCACATCTGGAAATGGTTGCTCCTCACAATGAAAGAGTCGATGACAGTCCAGTCCAGTTCCTTCCCTTCCAATCCATGCCTGTTTGTTAACAAAACCTTATGATCACGAGTCAAAACATGTCATTTCTATTCTCATAACATTATCTGAAAAGTGGACCTGATTGACAAAGTGTGAATAAAAAAGTACCATAGAAAGATTTGTCATACACTCAAGTAGGTAGACATGACATTCGTACCATCTGAGAGGTAAAATTGCAGGTTAGACTTTCAAATGCTTTCTGTAGTTTGAGTGATTGATACATATACTCTGGATAAGATGTGAGATTGATGCCAAAATGTAGTAAACCAACCTTCTCTATTTTCCAGATGCGATGTTTTAAAAAAGTTTTTAACTCATTTTTACTCAATAAAAGATCTTAAGTCGTTGTTTATCATCAGTACAACTCATTGCTTACAGTTTTCTCAGCACAACAAAGCAAATAAATCTGAGTGGTTTTAGAACAGCATATCTGACACAACAGTATAAGAGAGCAACATGACTGCCTGTGCAACTCCCTCCCCATCCCTCCCCCACAGTTCCTCAGGGTCCCCAGAACAGCTCCGACCTTCCCTGGGTTAGCCAACCCTCCACTCAAGGGTGTCCACCTAGCTAGATAAAGCTCTGTGCACAGTGCCAAGCGATCAGTTTGCCCTAAAGAGCCAGTTCACACTTCTATCTCAGATCTTTTGGACAGCACAGCTAATGTTAAGCCTCACTATCCCCCCCCCCCCCCCACTGAATGGAGTCCCAGACCCAACTTTCAGCAGTGGCCACAAAGCTTGGTCCCCGGGGAGCATGGTGGAGTGCTGTTTGGCACCAGGCCCCCTCTCTTTTGGTCAGCCACAGAAGGCTTTGTATGTCCAGGACAAAGGGAAAAAGTTACTGCACAGTTGAAATTTTGTGCTTCTCATTTCAGACACTGTCAGAGGCATACACTGTTGGAACACTGGGTAAGTGCTGGTAGCAAGTGTGTAACTTTAACTGACTTAAGGCTTCTGAAGATTTCTGAAGATGACTTCAAGGCTTCCAAAGGTAATAGAAGGATAACTGGTGAGAATCAGAAGCTAACATTGGTGGAAAGGCATTATTTAGCTAAAAATCACCCAACTTGTGAAAATGTCATTACACAAATATATTGAAGTTGGGTGCTCAGGGTGATGGAATTCTTCTGCTAATCTAGAGTTGGGTAGTTCAAATGAATATTTTCTTTTGATATTTTGTTACAGTGACATTCTATGATCAAGTGCTGGTGTTGGAAGCTTTTGTTCTGACTGTGGCAACCACAATGGCTCTGACAATGTACACTTTACAAAGCAAGAAGGACTACAGTTCATGGGGAGCTGGGTATGTGTTGGTCACTATGGGTATAACTCATGCAACTGTAAGTTTGGCTTCACCTATCATCCAGTGGCCCAGTGGGTAGAACCTTAAGGTGTTTATGTGAAGGGCACTTGTTCAAGACCTGTTCCCTGCCAAAAAAACATTTCTCCACATTGTCCCTCTCCACGCAGGTGCATAAATGGCTACCAGCCATCCATTAGGGGATCCTAACCAAAATCACAGGGTAACCCTGTGATGGACCAGCATCGCATCCAGGGGGGAGAAGAAATGCTCCTAGTCACTTTCATTCTACAGAAATTGGGCGTGGTCCTGCACTCTTCCAAGTATAACATAACCTTTTTTACCATCCACTGCAAGATGTAGCCCTCTATCATATTCTTCTCCTCAATCTCATTTTTGTAGCTCCTCTCATTCATTGTATTCAAAGTAGGCGGCAGTCTGTAAGCATTTAAGTAAAACCCAGGACAGCAGCTGCTTGAGCTATAAAAGATGCACATATATCTGTCAGTGGCCACTGTCTTAAGAAACTGCTGTACTGCTCACCTTTGATCTATAAATCTTGCCAGGGCCCACCCATTTCCATGTCTGTTGAAAAATTAGAACACCTTCGACTCCAGTTCTTACAATTAATTCAACTAACTTTGAACCAATGATTATTTTCCTTCTAATTAATATTTGACAGGTTGTTTACCCTTCTGTGGATCCTTGTTTTGGCTGGCTTTCTGCAGGTGAGCTAGTTAATTAGCAGTAAGACCTGTTTTAAATGTTGAACTCTTCATGTGCTGAATCTAGCCAAAACAAATAACTGTAATTGTTCATTTGCATGGCATATGAAAAGATCGACTCTGACCAATTGTTGGTTGGTTTTGTTATCAGTCATGCTTGACGCTTGTGATAATGCCCTTCCATCAAGCTTTCACTATGCTATGAACCATATTGATTGACACACAAGATTGTCAGCACTTAACCATTAAGGCTTCACACCTTGAAACCTACGAAATGGGTTCTAACGTTTGAGTGTGTGGAATATCAAGTTTGACCATTGTAATGAATGTATTTATCACATTGTGGAACTAAGAAGGTGGTTCTGTGGATGAATTGAAATCCTAAAGTGTGACCATTCAACTGCAAGCTGTCGAGGAGAACTTTCCCCTGCTGCATATTCTGCTATAGATGTACGATGTGATTCTAGCTTACTAGTCTGTGGATCAAAGAATTCAAATGAAAGCTATGGTACCTTCCTGTGGTGCTGTTTACTATGCTGCACAAGGTGGTTCTAACTTTTGAGTTTGTGGATGAAATCCTAAAGTGTGACCATTCAAATGAAAGCTATTGAGCAGTACTTTCCTGTGGTGCTATTTATTATGCTGCACAAGGTGGTTCTAGCATTTGAGTCTGTGGATGAAATCCTAAAGTGTGACCATTCAGTAATTATTATTGAATTGAAAACATTTGAACAGCACACCAATTGTGATGTACATTATTATAAGTTTTATGAAGTGGTTCAATCTTTAGCAAGTTTGTCAAATTTGATCTTTAAGAGGGAAACTGATAAAACTTGTTTAATTTATGTTATTTTGTTGTTTTTTTTTTAGTTTTTCTTCCACAGTGAGACGTTTGAGCTGGTATATGCCATTGCTGGGGCCCTCCTATTTTCTGCATTCATCGTGTTTGATACTCATATGCTGATGAACAAACTTTCACCCGAGGAGTACATCCTGGCCTCAATAAACCTCTACCTTGACATGATTAATCTCTTTATTGAGATTCTCCGTATTCTTGATGCTATGAAGAAGCACTAGAGAATCTTTATCTTAGTCTGTACTTTAGCACTGTCAGTGTTGTGAACACAACTTAGTGTAGAAAATCAGATTATCTTCATAAGGCCTTTCAGCAACATGCAAACTCTGAACACAATTATTGGTCAGGTTTTGAACTTCAAAGCTCATATGTTATTGAAAGGTGCAGTATAGCGTGAGTACATGTTGCAACAATGGCTGTAGTACAATATTTATGGCAACGTGCATCCACCCAAGTTTTGTCATGAACTGCAGATTGAAAGTTCAATCTGTAAGGATTTCACCTCGGCAACTCGCCAGGTCAAAAGCAATGGTCAATTTATAATGTAGCTTTCAGGAAAGAAAAATCATAATAAAATAAAAATGGATTAGCGTAGCGTTTTTAGGTTGTTTAGTCAAAAACGTCACTTGAGCACTGTTTGCGCGTTCGCTCATAAAGAAGGCAATTTATTTGCGAGGGTAACTTCTTCCAGCTCTTCTTCAAGAATATTATGAGGACCAATGAGGATGTTTATGTTGATATTGGGATTTCAAGGGTAAAACAGTCTTAAACAATTCATTGGAACTGTAGACGGGTAAACACCTTGTTTTCTTAATTCTTACATTCTTTCTAGCTATTTGGCAGGTGAATAGTACGTGCTATTTCATTATTATAAGGGAAAGGGAAGTTATTACACACACTGATCAAGTAAAAACAGTTAATATAGCCCAACGTCACACGTTTGTAGAATCATTAGTTTCAAATAGAATTTTAGAAAGTCTGGATGGAATTACTTCATTATTTTGCTTTTATTTCAATTTTCGTAATTAATTGAATCCCCGATGTGGCAAGCAAAACGCTTTCATTGTCTTAATTTGTTCTATACTATATCACACTACGGTGTATTTAAAATGAGATTCATTATAAACTGTTGTGACTAGGGAATAGCAATAAATAAAGAACTTCAAACGTGGCCAGTCTGCGTTGAAATGAAGCTCTCACTGGTATAACCTGACATATACTGAAATCGCCAAACAACGAAAAGGACTTGGTATCTAACGTATACCATAATGAAAATGTAACCAATGATTGGTAGAACGCCATTTATTTACCATCAACTGTCCAAACCTTGCACCCAGTGTGAAGATCACTTCACTCTGAGACTAACCTTGTTACTCTGTATGTAGTTGTGGTTTTCTGTAGATCAAATCCTTAAGTGTGACCATTCATACGAAAGCTACTGAGTAGTTCTTTCCTGTGGTGTTGTTGATAGTGCAGTACAAGGTGGTTCTAACTATCCAGCCATATTTAGTGTGACCACCCAAATATATAAAAGCTATTGAGCAGAACTTTCTTATGGTGCTGTTTGAAACATTTGAGTCTGGATGAAATCCGAAGTATATCCATTCAAATGAAAGCTGCTGGTGAGTACATTTCCAACATTAAGAGATTATTTTAAATATGGGATAACCATTTTAAAGAGTATCTGTTACGTTACTTTATACCAGGCCCTAAACTTGTCCATGGACCGATCAAGTAAAGTTTTGTCCTGCAGTAAGACCTGTGCGCATTTCTTTAAACTGTCGTCCGCCTTCTCCAAATGTCTTCTGGCATCAAACTGAATTTGTTCCAACATCTCTATTCTGCCTTCGTCCATGGGTATGTCCGCTGACATGTTTGGGTTAAACCGGAAATAAACAGACTTTGGTAAAACATCACTGAGAACAGTGTCCACGGCTGCAAGTTAGAAAAGTTTGAATTATGGCCTGATTTTCACGACTTGAGTACGTAGATCAGGTAACATTCACTAATATATCGGAAGTGTGTAGCCTGCATAACAGGCGTTTATGTTGCCGAGCGCGAGACATTCGTGTTCGGCTAACTAAACGCCTGTTATACAGGCTAACAGTGTGCGGCTGTTGGAGGGATTACATAAGGTGTGGGTGCTAAGGTAGGAAAAACAGTTGACATCTAGTCTGCAGTCTGTGTGGTCAAATTGTTTGTACTATAACAGCCAGGGCAACAAGCTGCCATCGGACCATAAGCACACGACGAAACTGTGAGCGGAAATTTTTAAGTGTACATCCGGGTGATATCCGTGCGAAACAGACAAAGTTTTCAAATCTTGACAATGTGGTCTTTATTCTATGAACAAGCAAGGGGGGTAGTTTAAAGAAACTGTGGTGCTGCGTCTGTGGGGATGTGAAACAAAATTTTGCATTTATCAACTGAGTTGATAAGGTAAATTGGCCACCGTAAAGAGATTGAAAGCTGACGTTTCGAGCGTCAGCCCTTCGTCAGAGCAAATCAAGGAATTGTGGGTTGCACTTGGTTTATATAGGGAGTGGTGGAGCTATGCTATTGGTGGGAACATGGCATCGTGGAAAACAAGAATAAATTAATTGAATGAAAAGCGTTCGTTGATAACGTGGGGATTAAGTGTGTCGATTTGAAAAATGAATTTTTGTTCGAGATTTTTACGGCTTTCCGTGTTACCCTGGTGTAGGGAAAGGCCACAGATCGTCATATGTTGACTAGAATGATTAGGGAGATTAAAATGTCGGGCGATTGTTTTGGATGCGTCCTTGTCATTTCTTTCAACGTCTCGTAGGTGTTCGCGGAAACGGTCCCCTAATCTCCTCCCTGTTTCATCAATGTATATCTTTTTGCATAAAGTGCATGTTATGCAATAGATAACATTCGCAGAGGTGCATGTGAAATGATCAGTGATTTTAATCGATCGCTTGGGTCCTGTTATTTTGTCTGCATTGTGAATGAAAGGACAAGTGTTGCATCGTTTACGTGCGCATTTAAAAGTACCTGGTTGATCATCAGATTTAAGTACACTTCTAACTAGAAAGTTCCTTATGTTTTTTGTCGCGTTTGAATGAAACCAATGGTGGTTGTGAAAAGATTCTTCCTGTTTCGTTGTCATTTTACTACCGCGGCGCGGTAGTTGTTTGGCGGACCGACCTTTACCGACAAGAAGCTTTTCGGCAACTTTCCGACACCTCTTTTTATGCCAAAGTTGACAAAGATCTCACTTCAGCCAACCAAAAACTGTCAGGATCTCATTGACAAATAAAAATTACCAGTGACCGTTGAAAATCTTACAGTTACTACTCCTAGGACCTCACGCATTTACTTTAAACCTAAAATTCACAAACCAAACAATCCTGGCAGACCAATTGTTTCTGCTTGTAGTTGCCCTACTGAACTTATCTCTAGCTACTTAGACAGGATCATGGTGCCTATCGTTAAATCTTTACCATCGTACATCAAAGATACTAACCACGCATTGGAAATTTTTCGCGATATCAATTTTTCCGGCGAAAACAAACTTATTTTCACTATGGACATTACTTCTTTATATACCGTAATTCCCAATAACGAAGGACTTCAGGCACTTAGGTTTTTCTTCGACCAGCGCACTATTAAAGAACTCAACTCGGAAACACTGCTCCGTTTAGCCGAACTAGTTTTGACACTGAAGTGCTTTTCATTTGCCGATAACCACTACAAACAGGGCTATCGTTACTTTTAGGGGACTCGCGCCATATAGGAAAAAACAGAGGAAAACTGTTTGAATGCACGCGCAAAAATGACGAGTGAGAAATTTGATGACGAGCGTTTATTAGCGAGAAAAACAAATGAAAACAAAATGAAAAACGGTTAAACACTCATCTACAGTATTTAGGGTAAAGCACTGACCGATAGTGATTAGGCCTAAGAACTCATCTACACTTCTGTTTAGGGTTAAGCACTGATTCTACGACGGTTAGCTTTGTCATTGTTGAGTTTAGTTATTGCTAAACTTTGTACAGTTAATTGAATTCGTCATTTTTGCGAGTGAATTAAATTCGTCATTTTTGCGCGTACATTCAGACAATTTTTTCTCTATATAGCGCGAGTCCCCTAAAAGTAACGAAAGCCACAAACAGGTCAACAGTGTCGCCATGGGCACCAAAATGGGACCTAGCTAAGCCAATGTTTTCGTAGGTTACATCGAAAATCAATTTTCAACCAATTTAATGGCACCAAACCTGAACTTTACGGCCGCTACATCGACGACTGTATTGGTGCTACTTCATCTAGCAGAGAAGAACTTGATCATTTTATAACTTCTGTCAACTCGTTTCACCTGGCACTGAAATATACCTGGGAAATTTCCGAAATTTCAATCGCTTTTCTCGACATCAAAGTTTCAATCAATGGCAACGGCCTATCAACCAGTGTGCACTAAAAACCTACAGATTCCCACAGTTATTTGTTGCATCCATCCTCTCATCCTTCCCATGTCAAAAACTCCATCCCGTTCTCTCAATTTCTTAGACTTCGGCGTTTATGTAGTGATGACCCCGATTTTTCCAACAAATCAGAGGAAATGTGTCATTTCTTCAAGAATCGTGGCTATCCTGATTCTGTTGTCAACACAGCTCAACACCGTGCTCAACAGATTGATCGACAGTCAGCACTACAAACGTCACAGAAGGAAAAGAATGAGAGAATTCCATTTACACTTACTTATCATCCACATAACCTCGCAGCCAAAACCATCATTTTAAAGAACTTTAAGTTACTCCAAAATGACAACGAAACAGGAAGAATCTTTTCACAACCCTCACTGGTTTCATTCAAACGCGACAAAAACATAGGGAACTTTCTAGTTAGAAGTGTACTTAAATCTGATGATCAACCAGGTACTTTTAAATGCGCGCGCAAACGATGCAACACTTGTCCTTTCATTCACAATGCAGACAAAATAACAGGACCCAAGCGATCGATTAAAATCACTGATCGTTTCACATGCACCTCTGCGAATGTTATCTATTGCATAACATGCACTTTATGCAAAAAGATATACATTGATGAAACAGGGAGGAGATTAGGGGACCGTTTCCGCGAACACCTACGAGACGTTGAAAGAAATGACAAGGACGCATCCAAAACAATCGCCCGACATTTTAATCTCCCTAATCATTCTAGTCAACATATGACGATCTGTGGCCTTTCCCTACACCAGGGTAACACGGAAAGCCGTAAAAATCTCGAACAAAAATTCATTTTTGCAAATCGACAAACTTAATCCCCACGGCATCAACGAACGCTTTTCATTCAATTAATTTATTCTTGTTTTCCACGTTGCCATGTTCCCACCAATAGCATAGCTCCACTACTCCCTATATAAACCAAGTGCAACCCACAATTCCTTGATTTGCTCTGACGAAGGGCTAACGCTCGAAACGTCAGCTTTCAATCTCTTTACGGTGGCCAATTTACCTTATCAACTCAGTTGATAAATCTACAATTTTGTGCTTCATTCTATGAAGCCAACCAGCAAGTCATACGTTGTGTGAATGGTTCATTTCTTTACGGCTTGCGTGACTAGTTAATTGTAATGTGGCAAGATCGCAAATAATCAAATCCAGAGATAGCTGACATGATGACAAAGTGGTCGGCTCAGGCGTCTTCCCTGAACTACGACCGGAGTTACCAGTTTTATGCTGCTTTTGTTAGATAAAGGGAGGTTGGTATAGACAAGATTCCCACCGACCTTTTGAAACACCACAGAATGATGGAGAAAGCGTTTCCACCGGCGAGTCCCAGCCCAGAAAAATGTTCACCAAGAAAAAAGTTAAAAACATGGGAAACCAATTCCCAGTTTAGTCCTACAATTGCATCAGCAAAATGTTTATTTAGAGTAAGAATCTCGCGTTTGCTGAGTTTAAATGTTTCAGAAACAGTTTTCAGAGAAACGGCCGTATTTACATGTTTCTTAGAAGATGCATAATTCGTCTGAGACGCACTGTGCGTCTTCTGGAAATAAATATGGGGACACTTAAAACTAACACTAGACAAAAAAAAGTTTCACGAGACAGACTGAGCACACAAACTCCAGCACATATAGAATTGGCAGGAAAAAAGAAAACCAGTTTCAAGAGACGGTGAGCGTTTTCCCTGCTTTGAGCTTAGTTTCTTACCAAAGAAAAGCCAGAAAAGAGTTCAAAAACAAATTGAGCTTCACATCAGATGTTTTTTCAATGGCGTTTATCTTCGCGAATTATTCGTCTGAGACGAATTGTGCGTCTGGTTTACGCGTCGCACAGAGGCATAAAACAGAAGGGTAATTTGTCTCAGCCGAATAATGCGTCTGACGCTTGTTTTCCGCATTTATTTTGACGCATGCGTCTCAGATGAATTATTCACCTCTGAAGTATGCGTCTTCCAAGATGAACACGGCCAATCTTCCAAAATAACTTTGAGTGTTTTACAAAACTTACTTTCAGTGTCCGTCGCACTGGCCACTACTTTAAGAAGCTTCTCTCGCAAACTGCTGAACTCAACTGTACTCGGTCCAGACCTCCCCTTGTATTTCCCAGTACCGACTGAGACTATGCACTGAAATGGTTCGTCTGGCCACAGGAGTCTTGCCTCGTGAACAGCAATACCACAGGGATTGTTTGTAAGAAGACCACCGTCCTATATTGAACGCAACAGAGTCAACATTTCCGGAGTTGAACGTTGAAACGTGTAACGTGGCTTAAACGTATGATTCTGTGACCATTTAAATGAAAGCTACTGAGCAGTACTTTCCTGTGGTGCTGTTTATTATGCTGTACAAGGTGGTTGTAACTTTTGAGTCTGTGGATGAAATCCTAAAGTGTGACCATTCAAATGAAAGCTACTGAGCAGTACTTTTCTGCGGTGCTGTTTATTATGCTGTACAAGGTGGTTGTAACTTTTGAGTCTGTGGATGAAATCCTAAAGTGTGACCATTCAAATGAAAGCTACTGAGCAGTACTTTCCTGTGGTGCTGTTTATTATGCTGTACAAGGTGGTTCCAACTCTTGAGTCTGTTGATGAAATCCTAAAGTGTGACCATTCAAATGAAAGCTATCGAGCAGTGCTGTCCTGTGGTGCTGTTTATTATGCTGTACAAGGTGGTTCTAAATTCAGTGTCTTGGAAGAAATCTAGAAAATTTAACCACTCAAATGAAAGCCGTATTTTCCCATGGTACTGCACAAGTTAATTTACTGTATTTGACCAAACTAGCTCTACATTTTTCCTTCCCTCTATTATCATGCCATATTCTATTGTTACTATGGAAGTTGTTACTAAACTTTAAGACCTTAGGCAACCACAACGGCAATGCCAACACGACAGCTGAAAAAAGGAAATCCATTCTCTTTTTTAACTACTTGACAACATTTTCCAACTCGTTCACTTTGTCTGATGTGGCTGACTGGTCCAGCAACTCGAGGCAAGAACTGATTTCGTAGTAAGGGCATTCAAGATCATAAACGGAAAGGAAAATTCACTGACACATGTTCATGTTTTCCAAAAAACCTTGAACTTGGTCATTCACTTTGTTAACATGGTCGGGTAAAGAATGGCAAAGAGGTGTACCAAAATGCATAATGCACGTGCAGAGCTATTGTTCTGCTCAGAGAAACCCTCTGTTTTATGACTTTCTCGTTACCTTCGCAATCAAGATTACATAAAGCGCCCTTCACACGTCAAAATGTTGGCCAACTAGTGTTGGCAAACTCAAATCGGTGTGTGTGAACGACAGAACAACATGTTGGCAAACTGTGGGGCGACAAATACATGTAGCACTTGTCTCTATTCTTGCCAACTGTTTGCCAACATGTTGTTGTGTCGTTCACACACACCAATTTGAGTTTGCCAACACGAGTTGGCCAACATTAGTTTGACGTGTGGAGGCTGCTTAAGGTCACTACTTTCGGACTTTGACGCTACCTGGTGAATGTCATCACCAAGTTTGAACTCCTCAAAGAATCCTGGTGCTGCAGTGGATGCTCGGAGTGCCTCCCATAGTCTGTATTTACAGCTCTGAGGACACTTTGAAATGGATCCATAAGGGCGTGTGTAGTTACTGAACACAAATGGCATCAGAAGCGAGTGATTCACTACAGTAGACACAGCGGCAACCTGTACTGACATGATAAATAACACTTAACAGTTAGAAGGCACCAACAGTCGCAGTTGTTCCACTCCTTTCCCTTTTAAAACATTGCACAATAGTCTCCTTGTCTTATTAATCGAAACTGATGGGGGGTATGTTGGTAGCCTACGAGCAGGCTCTCTCCCCAAGTAGCACTCAGTTGGGGTATGGGTGTGTGATTCAGCGGGCTCACTGCCATTTACGAGGCAGTACGCCCCACTCCCTCACTGGTTCGCTTCACTTGCAGGCTTGAAAATGGCAGCTCTGCTGGTGACTTGCAGGCACGAAAACCTAAGTGAGCCTGCCTGCAGAGTAGCACACTGGTGACCTTAGCAACATGTGTTTTTGAAAAAAAAACTTTTTAAAAGAAAACCAAAAACATGCTGCAGTTTTCTTTCATATGTTCACTGCATCATCCACTCCAATTAGTTCATTCTTTTCAAGAGTGAACTAACTGGGTACAGGTAAAATTAACTGCAATGCTAGATAATTAAGCAAGTTCACTTTAATGTACATATCACATAACAGGATCTGTTGCTAAAGTACCTTTGGTATAGTTGCATCCTTAGCAGAATCAATTAACCTTGCATCTCCACCTTCATTTCTGTCAGACAGTGCACAAAGAGAACAAGGGGGTCATGCACAAAGTGTACAATCTACATTGGGGTGGGGTGGGGGAGTAAAGCAAAACAGTTAATAAAGATGCCTTGGGGTGGGGTGGGGGAGTAAAGCAAAACAGTTAATAAAGATGCCTTGGGGTGGGGTGGGGGAGTAAAGCAAAACAGATAATAAAGATGCCTTGGGGTGGGGTGGGGGAGTAAAACAAAACAGATAATAAAGATGCCTTGGGGTGGGGTGGGGGAGTAAAGCAAAACAGTTAATAAAGATGCCTTGGGGTGGGGTGGGGGAGTAAAGCAAAACAGTTAATAAAGATGCCTTGGGGTGGGGTGGGGGAGTAAAGCAAAACAGATAATAAAGATGCCTTGGGGTGGGGTGGGGGAGTAAAACAAAACAGATAATAAAGATGTCTTGGGGTGGGGTGGGGGAGTAAAGCAAAACAGATAATAAAGATGCCTTGGGGTGGGGTGGGGGAGTAAAGCAAAACAGATAATAAAGATGCCTTGGGGTGGGGTGGGGGAGTAAAGCAAAACAGATAATAAAGATGCCTTGGGGTGGGGTGGGGGAGTAAAGCAAAACAGATAATAAAGATGCCTTGGGGTGGGGTGGGGGAGTAAAGCAAAACAGATAATAAAGATGCCTTGGGGTGGGGTGGGGTGGGGGAGTAAAGTAAAACAGTTAATAAAGATGCCTTGGGGTGGGGTGGGGGAGTAAAGCAAAACAGATAATAAAGATGCCTTGGGGTGGGGTGGGGGAGTAAAGCAAAACAGTTAATAAAGATGCCTTGGGGTGGGGTGGGGGAGTAAAGCAAAACAGATAATAAAGATGCCTTGGGGTGGGGTGGGGGAGTAAAGCAAAACAGTTAATAAAGATGCTTGGGGTGGGGTGGGGGAGTAAAGCAAAACAGATAATAAAGATGCATTGGGGTGGGGTGGGGGTGTACAGTAAAACTTCAAATAGGGGAGGGAGAGTAACAGGGGGATGTGAATTCTCCATGTCTGGCTCCAGCACCGTTCAATCCCAATTCCCAGGGCCCCTCGTTTATTTTACTTGTTTAATTCCTGTCTCTCTGTGTGCTTTTTTCTATTGCAAAACATACCAGTAGCTCAATTTGGAATAATTTTTCTCACATCTTGCAGATATCCTGTCCCCTTTTCTCTTGGGTTTCCACCCTTTGTACCCCATCAAATAAACTCCTGTTTAACCTGCACTGAGTTTCCATCAGTTGTTTACCTCAGGTGCTTATTCAAATTCTTCCAAGTTCACTCATGTTTACACCAGCTATGTGAACATAAAGATGTAGTTTCCTTTCTACAATTATAAAACATGGCAAGGAATGACCAATAAAATCACAACAAAGTTTATATAGTATCATGCAAAAAAACTACAATCCAATCACGGGGTGCGAAATCATTTTATATACTGGTTCTACTGTATACTCACTTGAGGATCTGTTCAAACTTGGCAGTGTCATAGTAAGCATGACTCCAGAATAGTTTTCCTGTTCCTATCAGTGAATTCTGCTCAAATATATCCATGCTAAGCTTTCTGTAAGAGCGCTCACATTCTTCGAGTGAAGTTTTTTTTATGCCAAGCATGAATGCTAAAATGGCACCAGTTGAAGCACCACAGATCAAGTCAAACAGCTCGTAAATCTCTTTGTTGCACAACTCTTCAATTCTTTTGAGGATTTCAATGGATATCAGACCTCTGTTAAATCAGACAGTAAAAGTAACAAATATGATTCTCCTTAGACTAGACTGACTAGACTAGACTAAAATGACTAAACTAGACTGAGTAGACTGTCTTGACTAGATTGACTACACTGAGCTGTCTAGGCTAGACTGACTAGACTAGACCAACGACTGACTTGACTAGACTGACTAGACTTAAGACTAGACTGTTGACATTCCCCCAATTTCCCCATGAGTTTGCCACCTTCATTTGCTGAGATTTGAGACACCATCTTTGACAACATGAAGAGCAAAATCTTGGAATACCACTGAAAATGTAGAGAGGGAGTGGAGTGGATAATGTGGGGTTGGGGAGGGCAGGAAAAGTGTTTTCCCACTTTCTCTCTACCATCCCATCCTCCCAGTAGTTGTACAT
The DNA here is from genome assembly GCA_964030785.1 of Siderastrea siderea. Lineage (NCBI taxonomy): Eukaryota > Metazoa > Cnidaria > Anthozoa > Scleractinia > Rhizangiidae > Siderastrea > Siderastrea siderea. The sequence goes on along the minus strand of OZ034977.1, from coordinate 9,217,951 downwards.
ACTCTCCCAGATTTCATTCTTAATATAATCAAAGATTAATTTCAGCTGAACCAAACTAGCTCAGCAAAGCCAGCTTACACTCCCTCACTCACTCATCCTCTTCATGCCGAGTCACACAAAAGGCCTCAAGGTTTCAGTAACATGGTCTTTTTGCAAGGCAGGGTTGTTCGTCCTGTGCTTAACTCCCAACATGGAGGGCCAGGGTGCTGTCTGGCCCCTCTCCCATCGACCAAATAAGCATGGTTGAACCTACCAGGAGTATAAGCTCCCGCTGACATAGCTCTAGGGGTCGTAAGGGCATGCAGGACTCCCTGCCACAACAGGCACAGCACCAAACTTAGTGCTCAAACCTCACCGTCACATGTGAAAAATTGGGAACCATGAACAGGACTCTTCCTGACTGGCTATGGTTGGCTATCCAAAGTTAAGTGCAAAAGACCTTTAAGGGAAGAACAGTGTTTGACCTATGGTCACTGAATGCTGTTGTTTCCTTACACATTTTACTCCACATTACCTCTATACCAGATGTACCAGATATACCAGATGTATAAATGGGTACCAGTGAACAGCTGGGGATAGCCCTGTGATGGACTAGCATCTCATGCAAGATGGAGTAGTATTGTTCTCAAAAAAGTTGTGAAGTTTAGATTGTTATTATGAGTTATACAGGGCATATGATTAATAACTAGTCTTCACTAAATCGCAGAATACCCCAAAACTCCAGCCACATTGGTTAGCAGGATACAATATCAGATAATTGAAATGAAAACTGCTAATACAAGGCTGTGTGGAAAATATTCCAAGAAATCTAGAGGTAGATGTGCATTCCTAATTCTAAAACCTTCATTATGTCAGTGTCATGTCATTATTTTTAGTTTTACAAAATTTTCATGGATAAGATGCATAGATGTGTAGCCAGTTTACAATCATTTTTCATTGTGCAAACACATCAATGTTCAGCCCCTTTACACTGACCTTTGAAAGCTATGAATATTTTTTCAGTGTGTACCAAATACACGTAGAAAGTGTAATCAGATATGCAGTGCACCTAGAGTTGGAGGTATTCTACAATCCCTCGCTCCCTTGGTTTTATCTACCTGGAGCCCCCTCCATCAATGGACAAAACCTTGATCCCTGTTCCTTTGACAGGATCCACCCACCCCAGTAACGTCAAAGCCTTTTGTGCTTCTTTACACACTTCCTTATTGCCGTTCTTTCTGATACTCAGCAGAGTACTTATGGCTTGTTCTCGTATGGCTTGGCTTCTGCTGACTCCTTGATAGCGGAGGATGTGGTCGGTGAATTCCTCCAGGCGAATTAGTCTAGACTGTTCATTTTTTGCTGCTCGCAAAGCTTGCACGAGGGAACGTGTCCTATTTTGAATGCTTGCAACAGTTTTCAGTGGAATGTAAGATACTGCTGATTCTGTGGCTGTTGGGAATGTCCTGTAAAGGGCCGTGGCGAATTTCAACGGAACTGTCATGACTCTTTCCACTTGCAATCGCCGGAAAACTTGCATCTTTTTTCTTCACATTCTCAATCAATAAGCTATTCTGCAAATCCCAGTGTGCGTATTTCAATGAAAAACTCTTTTGCGAGTTGACAACCTTCAGTGTGGTGATTACTAGCTTGCAAATACAGCAGGTTTCATAGTAAAATTCCTGGAAGCTTTTCGCTTTGATTTCTTGTGTTCGTCCGCCATTTTGAACTGATTGTATCCATGCCCTCCCGGGCAAATTTGCCCCAGGGACTGATGCGGGTGTGTCAACAGAACTGGAAAAATGTCGATTTCTTCACTTCGAAGAAACCACAAAAAAAGTTGGAGAATAATGATATTTGGACGAGATCTTACAACTTTCACTGAAAGATTCCTTTTCATCGCAGATGCTATCAGGCAGGTAATTTTGGCGTTGAGAACGTTTACATTTTATTGTGCTTTGGCTTGTCTTTCGGTGATTGAATTGATGATTAGTGACCTGTAAACGTGTTACTCTAGTAAAGTTCCTGCCGTCAAATTTGGCTTGGTGGTATCGACAGACAGTGTTTCTAGTTTCTCTTCATACTAACTCGAGTCCCTAGAAAGCTAAAGTTTGCAGGGTGTAGAATGAGATCAGAGTTGACAGCCGACTTCAACCCGCTAACTATAGAACTCAGTGCATGTTGTACGGCCGGTCTATCGGTTCCCTCTGATCGCTTCTACAATGTACCAAAAACTGGGTTAATGAAATTTAAGCGGTAGCAACTCAAAAATTGCATGTTCACCATTTAAAGCCAGAGTGAGAAACAAAGTACTTTTTGTTACTGTATCAGGTGTGTTTTATCCCAGGTCATTCACCGAAGACGAATGTTAACCTAAGGCTAGTAATCTGCAATCTGCATATGGTAATGGCAACTGATAAATGGCTTTTTATGCAAGCTCTTTTGTTCTTACAAAACGTCCAGCTCGAAACATGTTCTTGGTATTCCGGAAAGAAAAGAAATACGATGAAAATTCTGCATTGTTGACGATGCAAAATGACCAAAGAAAAAGCACCCGACATCCTTATTATTTAACTTTGAAGAGGTATATGTGACCATGGCATTGTAATTTCAAAATGTTTCAGTAAAATGCAGACTTTTTTAGGGTCACATTCATCAAATTCTAGTAATCACTTTGAAACCTAAAAAGCACACGTGCATCAATGGAAGCCAAAAAAGTAATTGTCCAGTGCTCTTGGGAAATGGGATGATTCTAAGGCACAGAAATCACTAAATAGTGTGTTTGGCTTCAAATGGCCAGGATGGAAATTGGCTCCAACTTTTAAAAATCGAGCCAACGTTCTCAAGGTGTTTCCCTTTTCTCTTCTATAAAATCAGGTAAAACTGATAATGGTTCATTCTTTCTTTGATTCATTCTTCCTTTTAAAATTCACTTGATATTTTCCCTTTTAATGGTCAAAAACGGACTTATTTACAAGCAAGGAACCTACAGACTGATTTGACGTATTTTTGACCGAAAACTAAGAAAAACTTCATGAAGTTCAGAGCTAAAACGACTGACGGAAGCGCACTTAAGACGAGCCACACAACTGTGTAAATAACTGCTTTGAAAAATCCATATTTATAAAACAAAGTTGGATGTGGCCCCTATTTTGAGACTGTGGGATGAAATTGTTGTTATTAAGGCTGTGGATGAGTACTTTCTTGTGGTGCTGTTTATTAAGCTGCACACGTTGGTTCTAACTTTTGATTCTGTGGGTAAACAATTTCCCATGATGTTTAAGCCTTAAAGCATGACAGTATTGAAAAGTACTTTCCTGTAGTCCTTCTTGACTCCTTTTAAGTTTTTCTTCAAGTGGAGTTTTGTCAATCTGCATTTCGGTACATAAAAACATTGGCATTGCAGAGGCAGCGCAAATGGCAACCATGACAAAGGGTTTCCTGCGCGACACTTAACGGCTCAAGCGCTAGATAACTGAAGAAGGCAAAGAAGAAGCATTTGGCACTTGGTGCAGTTTAAGGGCTTGCCAATATGGCTATAAAAGCAGTAAGAAAAGTGACCAGTGATCAGAACTAAATTCCACTAACTTTTATTCACACAATTCGTTGGTTTTCGCCCAAGTGAAAGAAGACGAAGATGTCGGCCCCTGTTGAGTCCTGGTGCTCTGCAATTACATCTTACACCAACTGGCTACGTTTTATTTTATCAACAAGAAACGAATTAGGGTAACATGAACTAAACATAATAAAAAAGTATAACATGCTGGTAGCCTTGTTTATCAAACAGTGACAGCGCTGTCTTTTCTCAGCGTAAAACGTCAACAGAATCTAGTGTCATGTTATTGTTCATTTTTCCCGTTTGGGACGTAAAAAGGACAAAGTTTTAGTTCCTTATTGCTCTTTTCGTATCTCAGTTGAAGAAAGGAGTAAACTCTGAAAGAGACAGTTCCAATAATTTTTATAAAACTCGAGCAAAGGAGTAAACTCTGAAAGAGACAGCTCCAATAATTTCGATAAAATTTGATAATAGTTATTTTTTCTTATAATAATACTACATCTATTACTTTATACATAGGTACAATTTGAGACTTTTGTTTCCTTGTCAATAAATTACAAGTCTTAATACTAAACTCGAACTCTCAACAACGAACAATTTTGTCTTCTTCGTTTCCCTTAATTGGAGCATCACACAACGCCGGTGTTTGCGTGACATCATTGCCACATAACAGTTGCGAAAGGGCTTAGCTAAAAAATGATCGCTGAAGAAAGTGCTCAGGGATTACAGCTATCATACAGAAACTAGGCAGGCAGTGATTTCAAACCTAAGTATGTGGTTTCTACATGATTCGTACCGAATGACTTAGAAAAAGACTATTTTCTTTTTGAAGCGGGGGGGGGGGGGGCACATACGAAAAAAAAATACTGGAGAGCTTTTGCAGAGGTAAAAATCGTGCACAAGGAAAGGAAGCACAGAATTATTTGCAAACTAGTGAAAGAAAATTCGTACAAAGCTTTTAAGTCATCAAAAGAAAAAACTCATAATAATAAAAATTAGAAAAAGAAATTTGGTGCTCGGCCCCACCCCTCAAAAATAAAATAGTCCGTTCCTGTTACTTAATATAGCGACTGTAGCTATCTACTGTAGCTATCTTGTGGAAACCAGGCTTCGCATATACTGCTCGTTTTGCAGTAGCTGAAAGTTATCCATCACATTTCTACTATAGTTGCACGAAGACAGTGAAACAAAACAAGACTGTGAACTACTGACATTATTTCTAACGCAAGGGGAATAAAATGTAGCCAATTTGAGCAAAATACGCTTTTTACAGTTGTTTCTTCAACATTTAATTTGAACTGTTTCAGTTTAAGAAGAAAACTTGCACGGTCTGTCTTTCGGACGTGTGTTGAGGAATTTACTTAAAATTTGCATTACCTTATAAAGCAGGTAAATTATGTGATTTTTGTTTGAGCCTTTCAGACACGAATTTAACGCACGATATTTCATTTGCTTTTAAGTCCATAAAACCGAGTCATTCGTGAGATATCTTGAGACGCATTACTTTCCACAACATAACTTTAGCTTGTATATTCAGCGTAAAAGACTAAATAAACTATTAACAACGAAACATTCGAGCCTCATAGAGGACAAATTAACTGTTATAATATCTGCCTTTATCCATTTATCTGTTTCAATTTACACGGTGGTCACATGTATCGGACCCACCGGGGACCCGTCTGGGTTTCGTTGCGTTAGGTATTCCCGTACAGTTGTAAAGTCATCAAAATGCTGCTGCTTATTCTTGTTCATTCTCCTGTGGCTCATTTCCACAATTATATCCCGGCGTCCTTTGCCACTCTCCGAACCGCTGCCCGTTTGCGGGCTTTCAGACTCCTTCAGCTGTTGCAGTTTTTGGATTTTCTTTCTGCGAGCTTCTCGCACTCTTTCCAAATGTCGTCTCCGTTCTTCGCGCGGCCAGTACCGGCCTTGGTAGACTGTGTGAGTATCATCGTCGGTTGTCATACCTTTGCGCTCATCGGTGATTTTTTGCGCTCGCTCGCGCAGAAGTTTATTTCTTGCTTGTCTAGCGGCTGTTACGGGTCGCTTGCGAACGAAAATTTGACTGCCGTCCTTAGACATCCGAACTTTCCATTCAATGTTCTGGTGAGACCCATTGATAGATTGATTGTCATTCAAATTAGACTTCTTTTTGTTACGATGATCCTGATAGTCGGGCTTGCCTCCAAAGGGGTCCGACTCACCGATCCAGTTTATATGTTGAGTAGAGTCCTTATTAACGGCTCTTATGTAAGACGCACGAATTGTCCTGCTAACATTTCCAAGCTTATTGTTGCGCTTATGATCCGAATGTCGGCTGCGATCGCGATCACGATCTCGCTCACGATCTCTTTCCCCACGAAACTCGTCATAATTGTCCTTATGAGAATCTCTTGTCTTTTTTCGATCCTTGCTTCTCTCTTTGTCCTTTCTTGGAGGCGAGCCTCCATTACGCGTAGGCGAAAGACAACTTTTACTTGAAGAACCGCCGCTATTATGGCGTCTTTCAGAAGAAGATCGATCCTTGTTATTTCGATTGGAGTCTTTCTCGACGGGAGCCGAATTGTCCCGTGAATTCCCAGAGTTATGTTCTCCCGACCGTATGGGAGAAAACGCTCTGTCTTCCTTACTTCGCGAGGAACACGAACTGCCTTTTCGTTCACGCGAATCATCTTTCGCGTGTCGTTTTTCACCGTTCTCCTGTGAGCTTTTACAAGAGTTTTGCGGGGGTGGAGCCTCTTCTACAACATCTTGCTCAGAGCTTTCATCGTTTTTCGTGCTCTCGTCTGTCCTTCCCACACCGCTATCTTTTTCACATTTGTCCGCGTTCGCATGATCTCCGTTTAAGACATCTGTTCCATCTTCGTCCTCTTCCTTTATTACTCCAATCCTAAAGCTGCTTAAATCTGCATCGATGGGATCAACGAAGTTCCAGTCTTGACTTCCTTCGCTTCCCAAAAGGGTGGCTTGCACCTGCAAGAGAAGAATAAAAAAAATATTCTCATTCCTCAATTTAGTTTCACTCCAAAAAATGTCTGGATTTGTTCTTCCCCGTTCTCTCCCCATGGGTAAAAAGCCAGGGAAAAGAGGAACTACAGGGACGAGGGGCAGGGAACAAAGAACAGGGAAAAGTGAACCAATTCCCTCCCCCCTAACCTAATGCGCCCCACTGATAGAACTTTAATATCTCTGTGGTCAAGCTAGGGGTTTTAATTTATTAGCTGGCTTATAACGACTGCTAATGACCCAACACTTAGGAAGACCTTAAAGAGATTATGCAATTTAGTTCTTAAAACGGAAATTTCGTTCTATCAAATTATTAGTTGTTTTCGACCTAAATTTTGCCAGCCAGTTTTAATAAGATTGTCTTTGTCGCAAATTCGTTAAGACGTCTCACTGAAGTGAGATCTTATTAAATTCCAGTAAATAAAAGATATAATTTAATTCCCGTAAGCATTTTGCCTATTTTGTGGAATTTTGACATTTTGAACCCGATAGACGTGGTAAAATGCAGCTTAATTCCCAAACAGTCCAAAGCATGTCGACCTGTGACCGGCGTCGGAGATTAAGGCTATGTAAAATGTGGCCATTCAAAGGATGTCACTAGACGGGTTCCTTTCAGAGTGGAACTTTATATTGATTAAAGTCTGAAAAAAATCCCAAGTTTGCCCATTCAATGAAAACTATAGAGCAGTGCTTTCCTGGATGTTGGGTTATTATGTTTTTGAGTCCGTGATTAAAATAAATAAAGTGTGACCAATCAAATGACACTGTTTTTCTACTAAAAGGTAGTTAATTTGTTGTTTCCCCAACGATTCTTTGCTCCAGTGCTGGTTCATGTTGCGAACCAACGAAAGAGTGGTGTAACAAACCGGATATAACATGCTCAAGATGTTTCCCTAAATCCCGGAGAAAAGACGATGTTTTTGATTTCCGTGCAGCCGACATCAACTTTGGCAAACTAAACAGCTGCAATGTGATTTTTGTTTGTATCCAATTTATGGCTGTTATTTTAACTAAAGATTATTACAAGAAATGGTAATACGCGATTTTTCATCAAGCCTCAATTTTTGCATGTAAGAGTATAGGTACAACTCTCTTTGTAAACTGAACTTTCTGCAGGGATTAACGATGTATGTCTTATCAATCTCGTGAAATTGTGAAATGAATTAACAGGAGTATTGAATGGGCACGAAATCCAATTACGGTAGCTCAAGTGCTTGATAGATAGACTTGTGAACCCATTATTGAGACTGTCGTAATTAATTTAAAATTTGTAGCTCCGTGAAAAAATTTGAAACATAATTCATACTTGCAGCAGAAAAAGGTACGCCCTTTTTTAATTCCACGCATGCAAACTTTCCGTGACCAAAAGGTTTTCCACGTCATAAAAGTTGAGAAGATCGTGTTTACAATAATTTAACAGATCGTTAGGAGCAATTTAGGATTTTAACGCTTTGTATTAAAATCGCTTTTATTGATAAGATAAGTGATTTGAGTTTTAAACATACAAACTGACACGCAATGCTGTAAAATTGCGTGAGATTCGGAAAATCGTTTAAATGCACTGATGCTGTCGTCTGTCTTTTGACGACGATAACAAAGATTCCACCGTCTTATTAGCCATGCATTAAAAGGAAATTGTAATACATGTAAATGGCTACAACGTTATGTTTTTGTAGAAAGTCTGGTGTTCCAACGTTTGGTTGCAATACTCCAAGGCTTTCAAAAAGGCGACAGAAGTCATGGAAACTTCGTTCATTGTAGTAAGAAATGATAAAATTTCCCACAGAATGTTGGATTGATTCAGTTGACGTTTTAATCCCCTTTCTGCAACTAAAGAACTAAACGAGGGCGCCTGGTTATCTGGGATACAGAAAACCCTTAATCTCATTAAAATTGCGGCTAGAGGCAGAGGCTGAAATAAAAAGTTTACTCGTTTGAAGGTTTCTTTAAGCTGTTGAAATAATTGACTATCGAATGACGGCAAATGTTGTCGTAACTTGAGCCAGAGTGGGCTGATTTTAACCTGGGTGGCCAGTCAACTCGGAGAAGATAACAAAACTAATGAGAAAAATTATGGCTGAATGGCATTGATTCGGCTTGCTTGCCGTATCAGTTTTAGCTTGCACGTTCTGCGTTGCTTATGCTACGGGGCACACAGCTATTGACTGTTCAGCCTTTGCAAATAAAATTATCTTATTTAACTGTAATTGTCTTTGAATTTAATGAAACAACATTAAACAGTTCCAACACCCCAATCACTGAGTGTTTTCATTCAAATGAAAGCCATTAAGTAGTATTTTTCTGTGGTGCTGTATCTTTATTGCAGCTGTTATTGAAAATTTTAAACATCTATACTTCAGCATTGTACAAACCTCTTGCGCTGGCCTCGCTACAAGAAACTTGATAGTGGAAGTGGAGTCGTAGACCAAGGGTTCTATATCACTGATGTGAGTCACGGGTACATCGTTGATCTGAGAAGAGAATCAGACGCATGCGACAAAAGTTAAAATATTGACTAGAGGGAAAACAATATCAGTGATTAGTGTATAGCAGCGGGACGATCATCACTAATCTGTGATTTGCATTTCTGCCGAATAATTCAAGCTGGGTAAAACTTCAGTTTTCAATTTTACAGTTTTAAAGTCCTGTAAAGCATAGCCCCTATTTCTTTCCCGGGCATTCCACAAAGACAAAATTGGTAAAAGGGTGAGATGTAAGGTTACACGAGCGGATATCGTTCGTGAACACGGGGCGCACGTTCTACTTGTCCTTCACAGTCGTGGGTTTTGCTCGGATTTTGTAACGCTTGCTTTATTGAAGGTCGTTGCTTTCAGTGCTCCAAAATTTTCCAGCTCTAAACCTTTGTTGGTGCAGTCTACAATTTATGCTTCTTTTCTGTTAAGTTTTAATCCACGGCACATAGAGTATAGCTATGTCACTTCTTTACTATCGGAATCAGCCTTTACCTTCAAAACTTCGTCCCATAGCGTCAGTCGTCCATCAAGGTATGCGACAGAACCGGGATCAATCTGAACAGAAATAAACACAATGAGTTTTCCTTAAAATACTCCAAAATTCTAGGTTATAATCCTCTAGTCCAGTCCATATTTCCTCCCTTTTGGGTCTGATGTCCGGTTCACCGGAAGAAAAAAGTTTCTGGTCAAGCGGGAGGCAGGGAGAGGAAAGGGAATATGAATTTAAAGATTCATACAGTAACTGCTGCAATTTACTTCTATAAGACGCAAAAAAAAAAAAAGAAAAAAGAGATTTTCAGTTTTGTAAAACCCAACAAATATTCCGAAAGCATCTTTTTTTTCGCCTTTTTACATATTTCAGATGAGTTTCATAACTGTGGTGTCTTTCTCCATAGGATTAACACACAACCGCTGTTTCCAAGGAACAGGAATTTGCAGAGAACAGGAATGTGGAATGAAAGTTTATGTTGGTAAGTGTGCTTACAGTTAATCACGTGAACACGGCCCTTGAATGATGTTTTAACCCTCACCCGGCGCCTCGCGGCATTTCACGTCAGCTCTCCCGCCCCCACTATACTTGTCAACCCCTCAGCTTGAAATTACACTCCGCCGGTACTAGGAAGTTCATTTTATGACGGATCGTTTTTACTTTAAAAAGGCCGGGAAGCTAGTTCAGTTAGGAATAGGGTTTACTGTAGTAATTGGTTTACCCCTAAATACGATTACTTTTCTCCAACTGTGACTGATTAATCACCCTGTCGTCGAAAGAGCTTTTACAGCCTTAAATCTCTTCCTGTAATTGTATTGCCTGGACTAGCAGGAAAACTATGGGTGGTACAATAACCGGATCAACACTGGCGGTTTGTTTTTGTTCGCACCTGACTAACGAGATGATGGCTCGCAGGCTAACAGGATTGGGGGGGCAAGTTAGGTATGATTGTTAACACTAACAAGATTATATTAACCGTTAGAACACAGCAGGCAAACAATATCCGTCGGGTCCTTTTTAAACTATGCAAAGCTTTTGTTGTGGAGGCGCGTTGGCCAAGTGCTTAAAGGGGCTATGTCAATTATTTTTAGAATTGCATTAAAAAGCTAAAACATATTGCAATCAGAGGGACCCAAAGGAACTTTTCTAAAATCGATAGACCCTGAGAGACAGTCATACTGAACATAACGTAAATAATCTATTCAGTGGAGTAAACTCCCGGGCGTTTGTTCGTTTATTTGACATACCTCACAAACGTGCACTGTGGATTCGTCTTCTTCACCGCAACAGAATGTTAATCCGAGATCACAATTCGCTATCCAGAGAGTTATTTCCTGGAAATGATAATAAGAACAAGTTACATTTGAGAAAATGAAAGAAATTTGTAATAAGACTACAGGCACATGAGAGCCCGTCCCATGGTTTCAGTACTTTACGCATTTCACGTTTGTGCAAACTCACATGAACGACTTTTAGTGATCTGCATTTAAATCGACAATAAAGGCAAAAATGATCAACAATTATCTCGGTCGCATGAAGCACGTTTACTGTGTCCAGAATGTCGTGAACGTGGGACTACAGAGAAACATTTCTGAGCCCAAAGCCAAACGTCGAACTTTACCTGAGTCGAACCTAATGCAACTCAGCAAAAACAATAGCTTTTGCTCATTTGCATTAGGTTCGACTCCTATAGAGTCCGACATTTGGCTTTGGCCTGAGGTCTCGACGAGAGTCGAACCCATGACTTTCCGAGCACCCATCGGATGCTCTAACCACTGAGCTGCTGTGAGACTCGATGTGAACTACAATAGGTCATTCTACTAGATAACATGTGTCATACGTCTTGTATACTGCTAGGTTCATTGATGTCAAAATCGTGGTGGCGATATAAAATAAAAAGTTGTTACAAAAGGAATTTGTTCAAGCCTTCCGGCGTCTGTTGTGAAAATTAGGACCGGGCTGAATTTGGAAACTCTGTTCAAGAAACATTGTCGTGAAAGCAAATGTTTCCCAGCTTAGCCGCATAAGAAACTTAAGTTACCAATTGAAAGTAAATGTTGCTTCTTGGAAACATGATAGTGATTTTGAATTAAGCCAAAGTCTAGCCACAGAGGAAACAAAGGGAAGAAACAATTCTTCCGTAGTAAAGTTTCCCAGTTTAGCCGGGCCCTTTAGAATTAGCATTAAACACTGTTTATCACAGAAGATCTTAAAATGCCCTAAACCATTCTTATCTGGAATCAAAACCTTACAACATATGGTGGATGCATAATAAAGTGGGTCTAGGTTTTGCGTTCAAGAATCAAATCGTAAACCGTAGCAATACTTTCCAGCTCATTTTTGCCTTCCGGGGGAAGGAAATCTTTGATATCCGTCACAGCTTTCGCTTTTTGTCCCATAATTTTTGTTAAGTGATAATTTTATAAATTTCGCAAGTCGCTCTAAATATAAGCCTGCACCTACCTCGTATTCGTAGTCAAATTCAGGGTCAAAGTAAATTTCATCGGAAACTGCCGTCACAAATGGCTGTTCTTGTAATTGACAGTTTGAATTCTCATCCACATGGTTCACATAATTCACATCTTTTACAAGAAGCGTGACGCGAGGTAGCGTGCCTTGCTCGCTGCTTACAATGTTCTCCGAGCTCGGCAAACTTTCGCTTGTCGAACGCATCTCTACATCGTCTCTGCAAAACGATTCTAAACGACGGCGTGAGTATTCAGAGCTGCTTGTTCCGTCATCGAGAGATTTCTCGAACGGATTCAGCAAGTCCTGTCTTGGGCTGTATCTGTCGTGTATTCCGCTATCTGTGTCCATACTTTCTACTTCTTGAGTAAGGCAAAGGTCCGTTTGCGTCCCTGTAGACACCACGCGAGGCACGCAGTCTTCGAGGGGTGCGTCAATACGCTTGCGTTTTACTAAAATATGCAGTGGTTCCGAGGAACTTTTTATAGCTTCAACAGCTGTGGCGTGACTCGCCTCTGATAAATCTGTGCCGTTGACCTGCAACGGAGAAACATCAAAGTGAACAATGAACGCAAATGATTTACGATTTTAAAATACCCCGTGCCTTTGTGTTACTTTATGAAATTTTTGTAGAGCATAGACCTTGGTCTGACCCCATCAAAATTGGAAAATATAAACTTTTTTTCAGAACGATACTATTTAATCATGTGTTGTTTTACAGTCATAAACAGCAATCGCTCAACTTTTTACGCAAAAAAACATTGCTTCGCTAAGGTAACGAGTCATCGGTCAGATTTATTACGGCTTTTCGGCGCCTGATAATCTTTTTCATATCGATCGAAATCCAACAGTTTTATTGTTTATGCATTTAAGTGCGAAAGCTAACGACTTTAGTGGAACTTTCTTCAAGTGTCCATCTTGTGTCCTTTTTATTTGGCCAACATATTTCTGCCCATTGTCCAAAAAACAACATGGCGGATGCACAGTAAGTCTTCAGTTCTTTTTCGGCATATTCCTTCCCTGATATCTTCCTTATTAAGAACGTTAAGAATAGTTTGGCTTCCAGATTTAGCCAAGATGTTTGTCTTGGCTTTCAAACAAGTAAACATCGATTTCAACATCGCTGATAACATTCGGTATTGTCTAGAAGTAGACACTTGTACCACTCCAGAGATTACGTGCAACTACTTTTCTGTTCAAACAAAGAAACTTTTTTCAGTCTTGGAGCTTACCAACTCTTAAATGTTCAAATATAAACGATGTTTCTAATGCTATTCAAAATCTCACAATGCGTTTTTACAAGCTTTATTGTGTGTTTTTCCGAGCCACTTTAGTTTTGAATTTAAAATAAATTTCTATGATCCTTTTCTTATCAAATGTATTTTTATCATAAGATAAATCACTGGAAGCTTTTAAAAAGCCCGAGGCGAATTCCAGCCCCCCTGGCCTTTAATTCAGACCTCTACTAAAAGGGTTTATTCGTTATCGTCATCTTTCAATTATAATCAGTCAAGTTTCCTGTCTGCATCTCTATGTTGCTTCTAAAAGTGGATCTGTTTCCTTTTGGTTGCAATTGATACTCGCTAAGACAACATTAGAAAAGAGTAAATGTTCTCTGTTCTCTGACATGCTTTCATGCACTCCATTTAAAGCACATTAAATGGTCCATCTCATTGTATTTCATGACACTTGTGGACCTTCTGCCTGGGTGGGACAGGTCGATACTAATTACATGAAATCAATATCACGCGGATTTGTGTTTGGCTCTTCATTCTAGACACATTAAAACGTCCGTCACTTCTCAAGTACTGACCGTCGTGGGAAACAACCAGCTAAGGACAAATAGTTCCTGTTACATGCAATCAGTATCGTAAGAACAGACGTGTGGACAAACGAAGGAACGAATTGGATTCTCTTCTTCAGCTGCGACAAATTATAGAAAATATTTGTTGTCAGGTTATCACAAATGTAAAATGACAGCCCCCCAGGAACGATGGCTGCCCTTTCAAAATTTGATTTTCTGAAGACTTTGATAATAGTTGTAATGAGCTGCTGAGGTTTGGTTGACTTTTGTGCCAGTAGAGAAAACAATGGAACATTGTTGAAGGTCGGGTCTAATTAGGTTAGGCTAAACCTAATGGTGATATTGAGAAACATTCTGTCTCAGAAAACGGCCAAATTCATAAAATGTAGCAACTACAACGCCCTTCTATGGCAAAACAATTTATTTTCCACTTCGATTCACCAAATATTTAGCGCGTAGCAACGCGATAACGTGTGATATTTATTGCCGTTTTAGCCCCACATTGAATACCAAATTTCTCAGTGCATGGAAAGAAAATGTCATCATTATTCATACCTTAATTACAATCATTACAAAAAACCACATCCTGAATGCCTCAGACAATCCCACAGTCCTCAAAATTTTAACAGACGCTTCCTCGACAAATTGAAAACGTTCTAGCTAATGGAGCAAAAATCTGGCTTGCTAATGGGGATTTTGTATTGTTCATTTCGCCTCGTGAAAATATCGATTCGCCATCTGTAGTCTGTGAGAATTTTTTTTCATTCCGCGTTTTGCTGAGCTTATATTTTCGGCCCACTTGTAACGATTTATACAAGCAACTGGCAATTTACAGTCATGAATTAGCTCGTTGAGGAAGCTAAGAAATAAACCTTTTCCATATGTTATTTGTATCAGGGAGAGATCGACACGACAATGGTTTTTCGAAATGGAAAGAATGCAAAACCGATGAACTCTCGAGTAAGCCAAAAAGACAAAACTTGCCGTGAGGACATTGTAAAAGCATTCGAAATATCTTAAGGGTTTTCAGTTTGCTCTACAGCATTGCTTTTTCGTTGTTGTTCACACTAAGGTCTAAGAACAACTCAAAGGTCAAGACACCAACTTTTGTTCTCGCTCCTGTATTTAAGATAAGTAAACATTATTTTGTGTTTGCATAAACATGTCTGTTCAGGAGTTCATACCCTGTCAGTTACTGTATTGTGGTGTTTTTGGGCAAATAATTTTTCGCTCACCTCATCGAACCTCACCCTGACTTTCAAATAGGAACCAATAACTTTTTTTGGCAGCCTGACAAAGTGGGCAACAAACCACTGACTAGCTTCTTTAAGAGGGGAGTACTGTTAGATGTTATAATTGTATATTAAATCCTATTCGCTGCATTCTAAGGGAAACGGCCAGGTAAGCGGCGCATGGACAGGAGTTCCAGCTTGCATCTAAACAGGGTGTACCAAATTTACTCTCCTGTTACCTTTCAATTTTCTTTCTCATCCACCGCGGTCAAGCCAATCTATTGACTGATAACAAAAATATCTCTGGAATATTGCATGGGAATCGATCAAAGGATAAAAAAGGATATTTACAAATTAGCGTGATATATGAAGAAATGTAGCTTTTAGCCTCGAGCTAGGAAGATATTGCAAATACTCGGCGCAAAATAATTGAATTAAATGTACGAATTCTACAAATTTTGCTCAATAAAATATTTGTGTATCTATATTTCTATATATGGCTTTTTATCACGAACTAACAAGATATTGTGTATTCGGTACAAAGTGATTTCAATTACATTTTTACTCTTGAGATTTTCGGCGGAAAACAATAACTATTTATACATTTTTGTGGATCTTAGATATTTAAATAAAGGAAATTAATATATGTATCTAAATTTCCCATTCTTAGAGTTTTGCCTTAAAGTTTGAATTCACTTACCCAACGTTTTGACGTAGTATAATCCCGCTTGAACGAACATTAAAAGTAGCTTTGGCGATGTAAATCAGTTCTATGTGTTCCGTGACTTTCAGAATTTTATTTTGAAGAGCATATTATAATATTTACCACTAACAAGAAAGAAACGAGTGGATAATTCGTAGCTTATGTCAATATTTTGTCTTCTTATTAAGGGTTTGGTATCATTCGCTAATGGATAGTTTTTCTGTTAATTGCCATGCGCTTTGCAAAAAAGTGGACTTTATCCCGAAATATAAAATGTCAAAGAAATATTAGATTTGAAATATTAAAGAAAAAGCTTTTGATTGTGACAGTAGCGTTTCTAGAATTAAATTTGGGTCAACAACTAACTAAAGAAATCTATTCGTTTCTGAAATATTTATCAGGAAGTACGCAATAGGACTTTTCAATTCAAGGATGCTAATGAATTTAAGTCTGTGACACAGTATGTTAAAAAATTAAATTTATTTTCGTTTAGTGTAGCGGCAGTCAAAAATCCTTAAAAATATCCTGCTCCAAATACGATCCAGGCAAACATAAAGTATACTTATTTTAATGCAGGTAAAAACCTTTCTGGAAAGGTGTCATTAATATCAGAATACACACCATAGAAAGTACGTTTCGCATAATACACCTGATTTATCAACCTTAGGCTAAAAAATGCCAAATAAGATCGGCCTTATTTTTGATTTTCACTAATAAGCTTCTGTTTTGACTAGTCAGTTTCGTGAAGTTATAGTTTGTTGCTAAAAAATACGAAAAAAGCCAACGGGGAAATTTGGAACGAGTTAAAATGTTTCGATTTGTTCAAATTCATTACCGTTTGCACACAAAGCACCTGTCGGGGGCAATAATAATAATAATAATAAATAATGAAAAATGGTGTCTTGTTGTGTGTTCCTTAAAATCCAATTTAGCACACTTAGTTGCAAATTTAACAACTTTTACCTTTTAAACCCATAACTGACAGAATAAATTTTATATAAAAAATTAGTGACGATTGGCTTCGAGTCTGTTAGCTTCGTTTTAGCAAATTGCTCTATTCTTAAGTTGGGGGAAATTAACAGGTTTTTTTCATCAAATCCAATCAGTTGTCTAGTATTCTAGTTTAAATAATCTACTACCAGTGAATGAATAGTCAGTCGCAGACATTGCTATATCTTAATGTTAGCGATTTTGCGTTGACTCATCAGACAGCGATTTTTCTTAATAATGATTTAATGAGAAAGCTTTCATCGCCCTAAAATTACAGCTGAATTTCAACCATTGTAAATTAGAAGGTTGCCATTTATCTTCGTTTAGTTTCTATGAAGATCATCTTCTCGTTTCAAATTGTCTTGCAAAAATTCATTTGAAACACTTAATTGTTTTTGACTAATGCATAAATCCTTAGTCGATTTGACTTCAGTTTATCAGTTCCTCGTTTGCAATGTGTCATATTATTAATGCATGACCTATTTGCTTGTGACTGCCAAACTTTTCAATGTTTGGGTGCACATTTATCTATTCGAATCTCTTTTATCCGGTAACGTTTTACTGTTTTTACGAGGCTTTATCAAAACCCTTTTTATACGTGAAATCACATCAAAGTTCAATTGCGGAGTCGTTTCCTTTGTTTTCTGCGAAAAACCACATAATATTCGATAACACCTTTACATCAGAACAGCAGGGAATATTAAATCACTCCAAATAAAAAAATATATATATTTTCACAAATCAGAAAATGTTGTCATGCAGAGAAAATAACTAACAAATATACTTTTTCCGAAAATCGAGGTTATGTTTCTTTACGCTGCTAACTTAAGTTCCATTTATCATTTTCAAAGCTATAAATCTTTACTTTAAAGAAAACGAGATGATTTTTTGAAGTTTAATATCGTTTCTAAAATCCTCCATAGAGGTACCGTTAAAATTTTGACCGGCTTTAATCTCCTAGATTATGCTGTACAAAAAACTATCAACAAATACTGCCGCAACTTATTTTTTGTCACAAAGCAAGAAAAACAATTCATTTGCCAAACGTAAACTTAGGGGATTAACGGTATTGTGCTTCGCAACAGTCGATGAACATGAAATATTCACAAGTCAATTCAAAAAGTTACAAGCACAAAACGATATTCAAATTTTTCTCAAAACGCTTCAACACACTTGTCAATATGAATAGCCGATTAATCTTCCTGTGACGGAAAGACTTTGATGGATTTTCGATAACTGTTTTGCAACTAAGATCCGAGGAAATGGGTTTTCTAGAGTTCACGCTGGCACAATACATCTTAAACGCAAAATGATAAAAATATCTTGAATTAGTCAAAAGGAAAGAACGTCCGAAACTTCCAGACTTTGTGAAGCCAAAACTTCGGCTTCCAAAAGGCAATTTCAGCGCCAAATCAATATATCTGACAACGCAATAAACAAGACACTTTACAGCTTTAAATAGGTTCTTTCATCTGTTGTATATCGTTAGATAGTCTTTGTATTGCAGTTAGCACGTACAAGCGGTGATATCTCAACTACCGTAAAATTCCAAAATGGCCCTTAAAGGTCAAAGAGAAGCGATTGTTTAATATGTCCTGTCCTGTAACTTAATGGTGTAACGCTATACATTCAACAGAAAATATTTACTACGTATGGGTCTCTATAATGCCTATCATAACAAGAAGAGTGGACAGGAAGCCGACTCGTGATAGAAGAGAATTGTGATGATAGATTTTCCAAGCCCGATATTTCACCAAGAGATATGATATGATACTGCAAGAAACCTCAGTGTTGGATCGGTGCTCAAAAATTCCGACAACAACAACAACAACAAAGAAAATTCTGACAACAGAACAAGCTAATATTGATCGTAAAAGTATTTTTCGCTGGGAAAAGATTTTAATCGATAACCTTAAGTGCAAATGCCTGAGAATTTCAAGCTTATTAGAAGAGGGATGTTTCGGATGCTTTCACAGACAAGCACACTGATATCTTACGGGATTTTATGAAACTTAAGAAAGTGCACTTAAGATGTTGTTGAGGACTAACAGGCGCGCTTTTTTATAGATGAAAGGTGTGGGGGAAATATTAAATTGATTCTACGACCGCGTTTAAGCGCTTTTACATAATCCGTTTTTGACCTAAAAGCAGAAAGTTCAAAAATATAAAAGGAATTTCTTTATTTAAATCCGTGCTCTAGATTCGAAGATTTTTCAAGTACCTACCTTAAGTTTGTGCCTACAAGGCAACTTAAGGAAACAACAAATTCAACTAAAATACACAGACACAAATTAAAGATCGCTCTTCGTTCTTCCTTAAAAAATTCGACAAACTGGTGTCTCGCCTTTGGCTGCAAAGCAGGTTATCAGGCCTTTTGTTATCAATCTCCAGCTAATATCTAGAAACCCAAAATATACTTTTTATATTGTTCAACTGACAGATCAATTTCCGATAAACGCCTTTTGTAAAACGCAGCAAGAGCTCAAGCCATACCCACACAATACATCCTGGTTTTGTGTAATTTATTTTGATCGCGCAGGTGGGAGAGACACACAAAAGCAAATTGGGTTCTGTGCTTTCCTTATCTCAGCGAGCACCCGAGAATCTCGCGTGACAATACGCTAGTTTCCTACTGTGGCAAAAAGATTGACGTTTCACATGAGGTCTCCGTAGTGTTGCCATCTTCCAACTGCGGTAAATAAACCATGCTGGACCAATGTGAGTAAAATCGCCGCGAAAAAGCCGTGAATTATACATTGGCCACGCGGCATGCTCTATTGAACTGCCAAATGAAAACAACGACTGAAAAATAAACACGATTGCGCTCGAAAGGAAAGGATTTGAGTTTTCAAGTCACCTCGCCATGGGATGCTGCTCTTTGTTCGAGCGATTAGAATGTCGCGAGCTTTCTGTTTTCGCGTTCGCGCTAAACCTTGAGCGAGAAAATCCAATTCGTTAAAGATAACGTGGCATGAATAAAGGCAGAGTTAAAAGCCAAATTTGTTTACAAGGGGTAATCAAGCTACTAAAGTGTCTCCCCTTTAGCAACGGAAGCATATGGTTTGTTAGTTAGTTCATTAATCCGAAGCTGACAGTAGTCGGAAACTTACAAAATATTTAATACGCTGAGCCAAATTACTATCAATTCTCAGTAAATAAATCCTTTTAGAAACAACTCGACAGTGATGTTGAGTCTCAGAAAAGAACAACACACCGCGGCAGTGGTTTATAAAGCAGTTTAGTGAGACAAAGGATAAATTTAAGTTGCAAGGGGCTTCCCAAAAATCAACAGTGCTATGTCATGCAATCGGTGAATGAAAGCGATCTTGTACATTTAACACGCGCGCGTGAGCGAGAAGGGCTCCCTTTGAAAGGAGGCGGGTGACATGATAAATTCTCCAGTCATACCTTTAGTATTCTGTCTTGGACTTTCAGGCCGTCTTCTTTCGAAGCTGGCCCGCCGTCGGCGACCTTTGAAACCACAATTCCACCACTAGCTGTATTGTTTCCGACCTGATAATGAAAATAGAGAAGAAATATAGCGTTCGATACTGAACAAAGACTTGTAGTAATCGATCGCTGACAACCAAGAATGCGGGGTATCAGGAATCCGAGATTTCCGCGCGATGAAAGCGAAACGCGAACGATCGCGCGCGGGGGTTACAACGTCGTCGATGTAAATTTTCAAACAGACAAAAGTGCATCCATTTATTTTACAACATCGATCTCCTGCCGAGTTTACGAGTACATTCTTTCAATGGCAATACAAAACAAAACAAAGAGCAGTTGAATTTGAAAAGGCTTTCCTGAGGGATTTAACCCATCTTTCGCCAGCACGTTAGTCAGATCGCACAGAACTGCGTTAAACGTGATAAAGAAATTATGAGAGTTTGATACGGTTTTAGTTAGGCGCTAATCTTTTTACGAATCTCGCACCACATGCCTAGGCAAGGCGCGTTCCTCACCAGAATAAACTTCGAACGAGTTGTAAAGAAAACAAACCAGGAGACGAAAGAATGAGAACAAGTGGACTCTTCGAGTTTAATGACTGCTTGTGTCACATACCACGCAAAGATAGGAATTTATTTACGCGACGCGAACGGAATTCTCAAACAAGTGACAATTTAAAACATTAGGACGCGTCTAGAATAACCATCTGAATGCTTTACCTCTGTGCCTCCCATGATATTAAATCCAAGAGAACCATCCACTCGGGCTAATAATACCTCAACTTCGATTTCTTCGGCGGTCTGCAACAGCAAAGCAAACCTAAAAGTCAACCGACTGGCAGACGTAATCAAAAGCACATAGAAATCGTATATATTCGCTCGTGTCTGTTTACTTATAACTTAATAAAGTGTCGCTCACCTTGGCAAGAAAAACAGTCGGGTGTCAGGATAATGGCTAAATTCAAGCGAAACATCTTTCACAGTTCACAGAGCAAGCTATTGTTTGAGTTAATAGCGCGCAACACCGCGAATAAGGTCAAATCTTGACATTCTAGGATTATAAGCCGCGTAAAAGTAGCTTTCTGAAATGCTACTAGAGACGCGTTTTATTGATGGTTTTCCCCGAGCGTGGGGCGAGGGTCGCAGAGTAGAACTCAGAAACTGCGATAGCTCCCACTGAGTTTACTAATTGATCAAAACGATCCGGGTATTGATCTGGCCGGTTGACTATACGTTCAAAACATACAAACCATTCTGCGGTTTGCTTCCCAAATCAAACATATCACTGCATCTATAAGCGTGCTCATTTGGAAAGAATAAATCAACTAAACAGAATACAACAATACACAAATCACGTACCTGGTCGGGCCGCGCATCCGTGTGCTTCTGTAAAAAACCAACTTGTGAGCGGTATTCTTTCAATTGCCTTTCGAAATTTAGCACTAAAATCTGGTAGCTATGTAGCTCATTCTCCAAATTTAAAATTCGGTCCTGAAAGGTCTCCTCTCTCCTGGCTATTCGTTCGCAGGCCAGCTCTTTTTCCTGCTCCGCCCTTGTCAATTTCATCTGAAGCGAAGCGACCTGCGCTTGAAGGGCCTTGATGCAGTCATGTGTAGAGTCTTGGTAGAGCAACGGTAACCCGCAGCCATTTTCGCACACTACTACTCGCGCGAATTCGCGAGTTTCCGGGGAGTTCGCTTTGCGTTCCATAATTCTACCTCCGGAAGTGTTTTCCTTCACGTACTGGCATTTTAAAAGATGCGAGTGGATATTCTCTACCTTTAAAATGGCCGAGCATCCTCGACGAAAATTCTCACAGCGGATATTTTGCTTAGCGATAAGGCTGCTCAGAGGCAGTATCTTCTTCAGATCGTCAACAGAAATCTGTTCGCATGTCAAAGGACAGTAGCCGCTCTCGGCTGTCCACTGGACAATACATTGAGCACAAAACACATGGCCACACGGGGTAGCTAGAGGCTCCTCTAAAACGCCAAAACATATCCCGCATTTCAAATCGTCGTCCACTGGTTCTAAAAATCTTTCCACTTCAAAACCCATGGCCGTCCCGTCGACCGTAGAAAAAGAAACTGAGAATACTTGATAACCGATACGTTCACCCCTTTTGAACTTTGCGACAAAATAGGTAGGCGGAGCTAGAAATAGGATCTTGTCATTCACAATAGCTGTCAAGAGGTTTGCCGCAAGCTGATTGGCTCACGAGTCATTTCATATGTCTTTTCCGGCGCGTTACGCCGATTTCCCGCATGTGGCGCGAAATCAAAACACAAAATACCACTGGATCAGAGAGAGATAAATGTCATGATTCTAGCGACTTTTACTCGCATGGTTGGTTTGAAAATCGCGGATTTAGCGACTCTAAACCCCAGCTTACTTACCCACGTGTTCCCTAGAGAGCTTTCAATCTTTAAACACCAGTTAGCCTTTGTTATGTTGATTAGCTAGAGAAAATGAATTTTTTTATCGTGTATGACAGGTTCACGGCCTCACTCGAAAACAAGTATTGAAGTAATTCTGTAACTAAAAGGTACGCCGAAAAAAATAAATATTAAGGGTTTCAAAAGGCAAATTTTGCGCCTTGAAGTACGATTGTTTTGGGCTATTGTTGTGATTTCGGGTTTTACAAAAAAGCCTATTTTAAATCCAGCTGCAGTTTATTGGTCTATCAAGTGATGAGGTTTTGCCGTTCCAAAATATTGACCATTAAATTTAGCAGTTGACGTGTTTCTGAATCTATTAGCGCAAACACCGTTCCTTTTGATGTAGGAGCGTAACTTTGCAAGAGTGATAATTGAAAATAATGACATCGCGAACCGCTGATCTGCCCAATGCGTACGCCATATAACAAGCTCGAAAATTTACGTTTGTAATCTTGTTTCAGGATAAATATTTTTTTCCAAGCGAAAGTACATGGCAAAAATAGGATTAAAATAGACGTGACTTGGAAAAACATCATTTGGGGAGACAAAAGTCCTATTTAATGCGAAACATTTCTCAATGGATTAATTTAGCCTGTGTTTGGTTAATTCTACCTAATAATCACTTCTTCCACTACTTTTGCATTCATAAAGAACTCGCCGCCGCAATTAGACAAGTTGCCGATCTTTTCAAACCTTGTTTAGTGGCCCATCAGTGTTCCAACATGAGCCCATACTGAATTTATTTTTCTTTGACGAAAACAGCTGACAGTAGCCCGCGCGTGCTGTAAAGGAACAGTCGGTTATTAACGCTGCAAGCGGCTATGGCAAGTTTTTGATGCACTAAAAATCTCTTAAGGCCACGTTCTTGTAACACTTAACTGATTTTCCATTGAGTTTTGTGCTCAAATATCTTAAACGCGGCATACAGGCAATTCCGTTTGATGTTTAGAGAGGAACAATGATTTCTTTTAGGCTTGGACAAAAGAGGGACGATTGCTTAATCTGGGCATTTGTTTTGGCCAAACGCTGGGTTTGAATAGCCCCAATTACGCTTTAAGCTACTGAAAGCAGTCGCAGGTCTTTTTCGCTTCGGGCACAAGTTAGTA
Source organism: Siderastrea siderea (assembly GCA_964030785.1). Classification (NCBI taxonomy): domain Eukaryota; kingdom Metazoa; phylum Cnidaria; class Anthozoa; order Scleractinia; family Rhizangiidae; genus Siderastrea; species Siderastrea siderea. The sequence continues at coordinate 9,194,258 of OZ034977.1, read as the reverse complement.
TTGGTTCTTTCGGTAAATAAACGAGTGGCGTATTGAACGAGCGTGTGATAATTTATGCCCGAGCGGAAAAATCAGTGGAGTGCAGGCGACAAAACATCAACATTTATTGCTTTTCATTTAATACAAAAAGCGAAAAACACCTAAGTTCATCACAACCAGCAATTAAGCCGAAAGAAATTCAAAATTCATCCATTATACTTGTATGTTGACCAAAACTAATTTTGGGAGCAAAAACAAATGTTTACCAAAAGTTTAGCATCGTCTTCCTCTGCTAAATTTATGCCACTTTATCATAATTAGCCATGCTTAGCTAGTGTCAAGCGCTAATTTGGCGAGAGCAAAGCTTATATATTCTTTGAATGTCTTTCTAGCGCTTTTCTCGGCGGGGATAATCCAAAAGATTTATATAAACCTACAATGGTTTGAGCCAGACTAAATCATGTCGGCAAGCCGGAAATGAGGGTCGCAAAATCTTCCAAGTATAGGTTTGTTTTGGTGGAAATCGCGTGGAATCTGCGCGATTTTTGGCATTCTTAACACGGACATTAGCGTGCTTCGTAATATTTTAAAATTATAAACGCCTTAACGTTAATGACAAAAGCTTCTTGTAAAAAATTGTAGACTATAATGCGGTGATTTCTTAGATTTTGCAGTGATAACGGCCCTTTTTTTCGCTGGAAAGGAAATATCATATTGGGGAAAGTTCTTGGAGAAAAAATCACATAGTAATCCATTTATTAAAGTTCACCTTCCTGACATACCATGATATGTACACTTCCTACAGTTCGACCAAACCGCCTTTAGCGACAAACAGTTGGGAAGTGTTTTTTAGGGTGTCTCCGGAAAAAAGGAGAAAAATGCAACGACCAAGGTCTTTGGCTTTTATTTGGGAGTTTAGGTACGCATTAGTATGATGCTTGCCCAAACAGCAGAAACTTTGCCGAATTTGCCTTGATAATATCACGAGATACATTCGTGTTTTGTGTTTGTACGAGACGAAAATGACACTGTTTGACTAGAGGGCGTGATTTGGTGGACAAAAATAGCCACGAAGATCATGAAAAACTAAGGCAATGGTCTTTGGGAAAAGACGGCTTAAAATGAGGCAATGTTGTTTTTAAAAAGAAACCGAAAGAGAAATGTTTCTACTTCAGTTGTAATTCACTTCAATCATTTCCTCGACTGAGTTGAACTTGTCAGCAAGATATTTTGTTTTGATTTATTAATTCAAAATAAAAATTTTTACGGCAAGCAAAATATCGCAGACCACATGCACCAGGCTGTCCATCGGCGGTTTTTGTTTGGTACTGAACCAACTTAGCGATATCAGCCGAAAATGTTGTTTTCCAAACTAATTATTTTGCCCATCATATATTGCTTAATTGCGCATCTGTACAATTAAGCAACACTTTCGTTTTTGGCCTTGGACTCGGAAATTCCCATGTTTTGATCCGTATTAGGCTGGATTGGGTACTGACATGACGAGCTCGTATATTGCACACCTGATGTTTATCTTGATATAAGTTTGTCACCAATCTACATATGCTTATGCACGTACAAACTAGAATGTACCTTTCTGCCAATGCCAGTGGCATTGACCTTCTACTCGACAAGTTCATCGTTGATATACGACCTCATTTTAATGGAGATTTCAACCTGTAAAGGCGCGAACTAATAGTACGTCGTGGAGCAATGCAAGTTCTGCCTTTGATGGGGGGCTAATAGCGGGTCAAAGAGACAGGCTTTTATTGAAACGATAAATAGCTTGAATTCACTGATAAGAGGCTGTGAAGAAAAACTTACGTTGCCTTTCAAAATCGGTAAATGTAAGCAATAGTGGTGGGACCGCCTTGATAAAACGCAAAACATAAACAAACTTCGAATTTCATCGTCCCTACGTTCACGCCTTTTTCGTACGATAGGTGCTCTGCAAACTTAAAATCCTTTGTTTATTACTGTCGCAGGATTAAAGTTTGAGACATAAATGATTGAAATATTGGCTAATGACGGCGAGAAACTTGGGTCAAGTCGAAAATCGCCTCCAACCATATTTTGTCCGTCTACATGTTCCAAAACCCCCTAGAGTTTTCGGGGGCAATTAGCCACTCTTTAAGACAGAAAAAGGCGATTTTTCATTTCTTATCAACAATTTAATACCGGGAAAGGCTAGACGTACAAACTTTTCTAGAATCGAGACAAAAATGTCATTTATGCCGCGTACAATTTCATAAAACAATTCCGGCAGTGTTTCGGGTTGGTACCAGTTAACCGAATATTTCTTCTTTCGTTTCGCTCATGGAGGTCGAGTTGCTATGGCAATCTGTCCCGTAGAGGAAAGCCTTCAAAAAATTGAACTAGACCGATCAATTGCGGTTTCAAATCGAAAAACAAGAAAATTGGTTCAAGGCCAACAATCTGCCTGCCTCTATAAAATTCCACCTAAATTTCCGGATTCAAAAGAAAGACTAATTCATCCAGCCATTTCTCTCTTTCCGTGTGCATTCACAAAAGCCTACGTCCGAGAAGCCATTGATTTTAAACATCTCACAGTAAGGCATCTTCATTTGCCTTTTATGTAATTCCGTTTTGGATCCGATGTATTTCGCCAAGCTTTTAATTTTGGGTTCAGCTGTTATTGGGCCTTGGGAGTGAAAGATCACAGGAGCCGAGAATCACAACAAAAGGTTTATTACCTTATCTTTCAATCAGTCTAAATTCATCACTCTCTAATTTCCTGATCATACGTCCATGTCGAACGACGAACACAACTTATGATGTTGAAAAAATAAAAAGTAAAACTAATTTACAGCGCTTGTTTGAGAAGCCTGGGGAAAATGTATCTTTCGATTTAGGGGAGAAAGTTATTAGCCCCGTTTAACACTATGCTAATCGATGCGAACCCAAAGAGTGTTTGTTTAAGATCTAAACCACTTCTTTTATGAAACGGAAATGAAAGACAAATAAACCGACATTTTGACAATGACAGCGACCTCCAAACACAGAGCAGCCGACAAATAAAGCCTCCATATTTTTCCAATGGAAACATTGTTCCGTAATTTCACTTAGCAAAAGCAGATGGTAACGTTCAAGATCACTACCCATGGTGTTAATTGGCTTTTTTCGGGAACATTAACGAGTTGACACGTCTTTAGTGAAAATTCGCCGATCTCTTGTCGGAGAAAACTGCGACACGCCGAAAATAAAAAGTAACCTTCTTTGTTGCAACCTCGCTTGATCGGTGGGCGTATTTTGGTGACACTTTCCAAAGATAAAAACTACCATACGAAAGGAACAAACAATTTCATATAAAACAAGAGGAAAGGAATTGAATAAAACCCAAAAATATTATAACAATATTTTAAAGGTTGTGAAGCAGCTGAAACGCACTTGGGCGAAATATTTTTGTTTATTGGGCTGAACGCTCTATCTTGTCACAAGTTCTTTGCCACCGGCAAAGTACACGTAGAAATTAATAGACTCTTTAACCTTCACAAAGACGTGTAAACAAGCTTACTGAGGTCGGTCAATGAAAAACAAAGGGCGGCAAAACAGTCATCAAACACGGTTTGAACCTTACAAGTAAATTGCTCAACAGCGCACGTTCGGCGGGAAAGCGCGCACATTTAAACCAGAATTGGTTTTTTTCGATTTGTACATACTTTTTCAAGGAATCTTCTGTTATTTTTCTCTGATCAGCATCAAACCAGAAAGCATACTAATGAGTTCGGCAAACTTTCTAAATGTAATTACTGATTTTAAATTTAAGAAACACACTGCCTTTTGTTCTACGATTGTAATTTTAATGAGCCGCTAGAACGAACTCAAAATGCGTGGAAAAAACAAGGCAAGCTACAGCTGATAAGCATTTTCTTTTATTCACACTTTTCTATCAGCAAATACTGTACACAAGTCAGCTTCTATTTTCGGAAATGTTCATAACCTAAAGCTAGCTTTACGATAAAATAAATAAGTCTTCGAAAAGATAAACTAAAATTCTCGACGTTGTCTCGATTCTAATTACTTACGAGTTTACATTTCGGTTGCACAGCATAACCAGAAACTCTGCTTGTCAAGTGGTGTTTTTTTTAGCTTGCTCGATGGCTACATACGTTGATTGCAAAACCACTTGAGCACAAAAAATATTTTACACTCTTTCTACTTTCCCTACGCTTGGCTACAATTATTTATTTTTCCTTTCTTCTCAAACTATACAACTACAGTACACATAATAAGTTAACTTTTATTTGTCATGTAAAACTCCGAGAATTCCTTTTAAATTGACGGTAAGAAAATAGTACGATTGTCTCGGGCTATTGATAAAAATATTTTCCTAGTTTGTTCTAAAAATTAGCTTCAGCCTAAGAAAAAATTCGAATGCTAAAAATCAGATTGAAAGACCTAGTCTAAAAATTCGAGCTAAATTATGTTAAGATGTCTGTACAAAGTTATCGGATTTTACAAACCCGGCGATAAAAAGCGAAAACTTTTTTTTTGTCCAAGAAAGGTTCATTAATGTATCTCAGTTCTTGAACTCATTAGTTTTTAATGTATACTTCATGCGTAAAACAAGAATATTGATGTTTTAAATACAAACTGTCGAGTCCTACTGAAAGACGTTTCCCACATGACACTTGAGTCAAAACTCTGCGAAAAATAGAAAGAAGACTTGTCAGAAGGATGTTGTTTTTTGTTTTCTGAAAACACAACATTCTTATTTCCGAGGGTAGAGCAGTTCAGATACAGATCAACGGGCTACGAAAATCCGGCAACATTAACGGGGTGTCGGACTGAATTAAAGATTTTTCACGTAAGATAATGTCGGGCTGCAAGAACTTCAGTTCTGACCAAAATGAAATGGCGGTAATTATGAAGTGGTCGTAATAACAGGCCGCCCGTACAACGGGTTTTTGATTTTCGTCTTGAGATGGTCTGAAGTGACGGGCGTCTCAAACTTTAAACGGGGTTTAGGCTTGGAAACTGTAGTCTTGGCATTAAAAACATTCACACCACCAGAAGTAACTTTACAGTTACATTTCGGCTACTTGAAACCTTTTCCCTTCCAGAATAAAACCTTGAGTCATGATACCCGATTTTTCTTTTGAATCCGGGGGAGCGACCTAACTGAGTGCGATTATTGAAAGCCATGCTATTTAAACATTGCTATAAATACTATATAGACAGCCCCTGAATATCAGCAATCATGCGCTCTGATTGACTCCCAACTAACAGGCTATCAGCTGTTATTATATAGACAGTCCATGAATATGAGCAATCACGCGCTCTGATTGGCTTTCTACCTATAGGCTATCAACGCTTTTAGTAGCCTGTGTACAGCTGCCCGCTCTCCTTAGTACAACGCTAAATTTTAGCGTGCTCCCATTGGTGGAAATCGATCACGTGACGCGATAGTGTCTCTCCTCAGTGTGCGCCTGTCAGGGCATAGTGCCCGTTTTTGGCAATTTCCGCGCAAAATTTAGCGTTGTACAATAAAAGCAATAGAGTCCTTCTGTCTCAGGCCCTATGTGTGATAGGTTCCCTCGGAAATTTGATGTTCAAACTTCATATTAACCCTCGAACAACGTTCTCGGGCCAATATTTGTTGTGAACATGAAATTTCCTTGGGCAACCTCGACAGAAGAATACTACTGTTTAAATATCATACGAGTGTAAAAGTCGCGCGAAAAAGGAAGACGAAAAACGTGCCTGTTTTAATAGAAAGATCTGTTTTAGAAGCTTAAAATTAAAAACACTGCACATATTCAAGGGATTTTTAGTAAAATTAACAATTATTCCTCCAATCTGATCGTAAACGAATTCATTGCTACGAGTTATGAAGAATTAATGAACAACTGGATTTCGGAGAATGATGGTTGTCATTTTCGTTTGTTTGTGTGTTTATTATGCTGACCGGGTTATCATGATGTATTTTGCTGTGATGCTCACTGTTAAGTTTGTCTTTTCAGTTTCTTAAAATTTTAAAAATAGAAGAGTTGACGCTCAGCAAATTCGCATATATTTTCAAGACAATAATGTAGTGATACTGGTTTGTAACGTACTCGTGAATTCTTTGTGTCACGAGCTACAGCCTTGTTTTAAAAAATAACAAATTCGTCCAAACTATAAGTTGGAATTTGCCTGATATCTACTAAGTTTTCACAAATTTAGAGATTCAAATACTCAGTGAATTGAAAATTTGATTACAGTCTGTAGCTTCTTCAAGAATTCTATAAGAATTTGTAGTCGCCATAACGGGAAGTTGCTAATTTGTTAGAAGGAAGTTTTAACAAATTCTCTAACTTCGCGAAACCTAAGTGTAGCGATCCCAGAGTGACTGAGTGGGGAGCTCGTTTTATCGGTTTTTCCAAGCTGTAGAAAATTAAGTCGCTACAACTACCTCTTCTAGTTAGACATAGCTTTGCGTGTGTATTTTGTACCAACATAAGCATGACACTTATTTTTGTGGCAGCATAATCTAACAATGACCACGCTTTCCTGCTTGCAAGGGTTTTCAAGTGATGCAGATGAGCCAAGGTGACAGTAAATTACAGACACTATCAACGCTTGCCGCAACAATTAGGAAACCAGCGAAGAGAAACTTATTTGAAAGAAGCTGGGAGGCTGCAAATTCTTTGGATGGTTTGCTCACGTGGCATGTAATGACCGAGAAGGAATTCAATTGATTGCGTCTAAAAATATTTCGAATCACCTCACTTACTTGTAATCATAATATGCCGGTAAAGTACAGTGTCAAACGACCGAGTCAAAAAGAGAGAAAGTTCCTTAAATTTGAAAAACTTCGTTTCTCTTTTATAGAGAAACCCTGATTCTTAAAACGTGGGTCTAAATTTTTTGAGTGTGTGGATGAATGCTACTGAGCACAACATTCCTGTGGTGTCGTTCGTTTTTCGATTTCCCCAAGAGGAAATTTTATAGAATAACTCAAATTTTGCTTTCGAGCTACAAGTAGAGAAGGACGTAAAGCTGTGGAATACTCTCAAGCAAGACTAAATCTTGTTCGATTGATTTTCACATCGCCACATAGTAACAGACAATTCCAATACGAGATTATGATCACGCAGACGAAGATCATGAGCTCGATATTGGTCTAATTACAGCAAGCACTTCACTTAATGACGGGTTTTACTGACGCCCATTTCAAAACAAATAAATCCCTAGAACTTTCCCAGCGTGGGTGTCTGGTTAACCACCGGACAAACCTCTTCCTAGCGGGCACAAGTCAAAATCACATGAATCAAATACGACAGGACTTGTTTTACAAAAAGTTAACCTTGCTACTCCCAAGGGACACTCCTACGAGCGAACCGGGGTCAAATTATTATTAGCGTAAGCGGATTAACAAGTGTAAAACGATTAGCAAACGATAAACACACCATTCAAAACATCCTTTACACACGTGCTTGCCGAGCTCTTCACGTACTGCACGCAAAAAACAAACTTACAAACCCTAGTAATAAAAAAAAACTAGTTTTAAAAGGAACACAATACTTCTCTATAGCTGCGCGCTGATTACAAACATCCAGCTTTTATGAGCTAAGCTCGCCCTCTATAACATAATACACGCGAGTAGTGACAATTTACGAATCACAGTTGCCATTCAAAAACAGATATCACAATTTTGACAAGTGAATCCATCATTAAAAAGGAAATATTAGCTCGTGCGTATTGATAAAGCTTATTTATTTCATAAGCTTAGCTTACGATAACAATATCTATATCCTAGCATGACTTTAGCCACTTCACGTACGAACTATGCGAGAATAAGATCAAAACAAGAAATAACATTCAAACGACAAATGACGGCCATGAATTGTAGCTTTTGTAAGCTCTGCTTTTAATCCAAAGTATATACTTATTCACGCCGTCGGTCGTAATTTTAATGTAACAATTTAACGTGCAAAAGAGCAATCTGCTAAACAGCAAATACCGCTGAATTTACTGGAAGAGGAAATATTAAGCCTGTACGTAAATTGTAAAGCTGTTTGTTTTATAAGAAAAACTTACCACGAGCAAAAAATTGCCCTGGTATGATTCTTACCTCCACGTACAACTAGAAAAATAAAGTACGAAATATAGAATCATTTATGAGTTGAGCTTGGTGTATAGAAGTTGTAAACAGCTATGATGCTCTTTGATTAAAAAGCTTTTATTTCATGAGCTATGCTTGTTATGAAAACAAAAACACACCCTTTTTTTCGTCGTTTCATGTGCCGCAGCTGTACGTGCAAATAACTCGAACTTAAGAAAAAACAAACAAACAAGTAACTGAATTCAACGAGGAAAAGTTTAAGCTCTTGCACAATTATAAACCTTTTCTTTTTTCTAGGCTACTTGATCATGATTTTATTAGCTTTTATGAGCTATGCTTGTTATGTAAAATATATCTTTACACTCCCTTATCAATTCTATTTAAGTATCATAGTTGTACGTGCGACTAGGTCATATTGAAGTGAAAAAAAAATTCAAAGAGGAAAGATTAAAACTTTTGCGTAATTGAAAAGCCTCTTTTCCCTAAGCTAACCTGTTTGATTATCAGTATTGCCTCAGCTTTTATGAGACATGACTGCTATGTAAAATAGATCTTTATTTATGAGCCCTTTCAATGCACCACACTTGTACGCGCAAAAACCTCAAACTTGAGTTTTGAAAAAAAAACAAAAAAAAACAAACGCTAAACAATTTCAAAAAATTAAAAAAGGATTAAAACACTTGCGTAATCTCAAAGCTTCTTTTTCCAAAGTATGTAATTTGATTATAAAGTTTCAACTTTTATCAGCCATGCCTGGTATCCGAAATGCATCTCTATCTATAGGCCTCCCTTTTCATCAACTTTTGTGCCGTTCAACCTTTGCTAACGGACGTATCAAATAGCTGGATTCCTCTCCTAAGCTGACACTCAACTGTGGTCCTAACCACACGCAAAGACTGCTTTCATTTAACCTCCCATAAACGGACACCGTCCCTAGGTCAGATTCTTAAATGCGGTCTCAGGACTTTTCACTCACGGGGGGGATCGATTGTGACACATGTTTACGTGTAAATAGCTCAAACGCGACTTATCGAAAAGCTACTTTTTAATAAGTTAAGCTCCTTATAACTAACATACACTTCTTAAACTTAAAGCATGCATGATCGTGTCTTTGCATTTTAGTTTCGTCTTTTGCAAGCATTAAGCCCAAACGAAACAAACGTAAATTATTTGGAACAAAAATTAGCCTCATACCCTCTCATTCTAAGCCCTTAGAGTTTCAGTCCTAAAACACGAGTATGTCAAGTGATTTTGAAACTCCGACGCGCTAACCATAAGCCTCCTCGAGCTCAGCCAAAGGGCACCTATTAATAGCTTCAGCACACCAGAATAGAAACTTTTAACAAAAATAGGACTTTTTTTTTTTCAAAGTGTGACTAAAGACACCTGTCGGGCAGCGCGCAGGACTTCGCGAGCGCAACGGGGCGTTGAACGTAGCAGCACGAAACTCGCGCGTTTTCACGCGCTCGCGTTCTTGCAGGCTTCACTCGCGCGTTCAATGATATTGACTAGCTGTTTCTGCTTTAGTTGATAAAGGAACCCAACCAATCATCCTGGGCAACCGCAAGCCGACTAACAGTTAGTGCTTCAATCAAAATCCTGTTAAACCGTTGGACTCCAGATTATTATTATCATCGCTAAAAGCTTTTCAATCCCACTCCAAAGAGGAAGGAAATGGCAAAGGAAGGTATTACCCCGAGGTCGCAGGCCGTGCAGTACGTGAAAAATCTACCGTCGTTGGACGCTAAACAATCGCACGCACGAGGTCTCTTCGTGCAAGACATCAACAGCATTTCAAAGGACACCCGCAGTCATTAAGTTATATTGGCTTTTCTCATGTTGATGGTTGATCATTTCACGCAAGGTCTACCATGCATTGCTGATACACCTTATCTTAAGACGCTCGTGACCCATGAACATTTGCTATTGTGACAGGTATTATCTTGTAAGCTTTAATCTTGGTTCCTGCCGCTACTTAACGAGCCGGAAAGGGAACAACTGTGGTAAAAGAATACAACCTCTTGCTGGCGCTACAGTGTAAATTTAACAAATGTTGTTAAAACTCCGTTGGGGAGAATTGGGAAGCCAACGGCACCACAGGAAAGTGTTGCACAATAGTTTCCATTCGAATGTTCGTGCAGAAGTACCATGACAGAAAAGTTCGAACCACCTTGTACAGCATAATAAACAGCACCACAGGAAAATACTGATCAAAAGCTTTCATTTGAATGGTCACACTTTAGGGTGTTACAAAAGTTAGAGCCACCTTGTACAGCATAATAAACAGCATCACAGAAAAGAACTGCTCAGTAGCTTTCGCTTCAATGGTTATACTTCAGTATTTTGTCCATAAACGCAAAAAGTAGAACATATATTCTGACTCAAGGTTTGGTCCTGGGCTAAAAAGGATTTAACATGAACTCGAATTCCACACCTACCTGCGGTTTCTTCAAACTTGGGAATCTTGAAAGCTGCCAAAAAACAAAACAAGATGCCATTAATCCCAGAGTTATTCTAATTCATGAGACAAGTCGGTGGTTGCGTAAGCTTATAAGACATCCAAACTGGCCATTAAGTTATTAATAGTTCCACGGTTGTAATAGCACACAAAAGCTTTTGGGCTCGGCTTAATTATCCTCTGTGGGAACACAGACGTACTGCCAAGTACATGTTTATAAATTCAGCAGTTTTGTGCTCGGCTTAATTAACCTCTGTGGGAACACAGACGTACTGCCAAGGACATGTTTATAAATTCAGCAGTTTTGTGCTCGGCTTAATTAACCTCTGTGGGAACACAGACGTACTGCCAAGTACATGTTTATAAATTCAGCAGTTTTGTGCTCGGCTTAATTATCCTCTGTGGGAACAGACGTACTGCCAAGTACATGTTTATAAATTCAGCAGTTTTGTACTCGGCTTAATTAACCTCTGTGGGAACACAGACGTACTGCCAAGGACATGTTTATAAATTCAGCAGAAAGGATCAGAAGAGTGTTTTGTACGCTTCGCTTGGTCAAAACCTTCGTGATGGAAAATTACACGAGGGTTACAAATTGATAACGTTCAAGGGAACTGAAAAAAAAGAAAGAAAAGAAATGAAAAGAAAAAAGATTTTGTGTAAAGAGGCAGTGAGCCAGGGTGTGTTCAATGGATCTGCCACTCAAACTTCGCAAACCTCAAGCCAATTTTAGTTCTAACTTTTGAGTCTGTGCCCAAATTACTTAAGTGAGATCAGTCAAATAAAAGATGAATGTTACAACATGATACATTGTGAGACACAGTCTTGTTTCAGGCCACAGTAACGGTTTAACACATTGATGACAAGTAAACAAGATGTCAAGGGAAGGAAAGCCCAAAAAAGACCGGTACACTAATTAGCACGAATATTACAACGGAAATGTGTTTACCGTTTGTCGCCCGCAGTTATTACTATTCTTCGCGTCAATTAAATCTCCCCTGGATATCACAGCAGGGAGCGCATAATTTAAGCTTCCTTGGAAGACTTTCAGGCCCAAATAACATAGAATAGCGAATACTCTTCGCTGTGGTCACACAACAGGAAGCGCTAACCACAAAAGCAAACAGCTTCATTGTTCAGTTACTCTAACCCCTTAAACAAAAGAATCGTGCTGATTTGGACTTAACGAAGCGGACCCCTGGTGAAATTTGGGCGTTTGTAAACAGTTCTGTTACAGAAAAAAATAAGTAAACATAATTATATTGCAGCCATGATGACAATAACGCAACAGGGTGCAAGATACTGCTGCTGGACTCCTGCATAGTGAGACCCCAGCGAGGATCACAACGCAGCTGCTAATTTGATTTTCAGGTTTTGCCCGAAGGGAAACTAAGCAAAGTTGAACCTTGTTTTATCCATCACCTACTGCCAAATACAATTTTTTAGGGCTTTCTAGCCCTAGATAACGTAATAAACAGCTCCCTAGGACAGTGCTACTCGTAAACTTTCAACCGGTTGGTCACACTTGAAACCACCCTGCACAACATAACAATAACAAACTAAGAAATAACAAAGAAATGAACTACTCGATAGCTGTGCTAGATATGGACGCCGAATAAGTTTTCACAATCTTCCTGTACTTTTAACTGTTTGCCTATAATGACGACACCGAGAAGCTAAGAGAGGTGTCCATCGTAAAGGCGTCTGTCTTAGAGAGAAGCCCACCCTAGAGGTGTCTGTCTTAGAGGGCTGACCACCCCAGAGAGGTGCCCATCCTAGAGAGGTGTATAAGAGATACGTCTGTTTGTCTAAGAGAGGCACTTGTCTTAGAATGTGTCTCAGAAAGGAGGCTGTCCGTCCATCTTGGAGAGGTGCTTGATTTTTTGTTGTGTCAGTATACGGGGTGGGGGGAATGTGTACTGCATGCAAACCGGTTTGAACGCTAACGCATCACACTGTCTCCACAGGTGTTTCCGTCCCTTAGAGCTAATTTTATATTCCGAACACGAGCAGTAAACAACAGGCGATGCACACGTCCGTCGAAGACACGTGTGCGTTTTAGAGTTGGCCGTCTTAGAAGATGAAATAAAGGGCTGAATAGCAGAGGAGACTTACTCCAGGTACCTGCCCTAGATGCGAGCTAATCATAGACAAATCTAAAGTAAAGGAACTAAGTACGGCAGAAACCAACGCCACGTGCCCGTTTTGGAGGTGTGTGTCCGTTAATTAGGAAACTACTGTACTGCAAGTCATCGTGCACTCACAGCGGTTTGACCACTCACGTATCACTCCGTTTGCACAGCAGGAGATTCCGTACCTTCGAGCTTTATTATATATTCCACTCACGAGCAGTGAACAAAAACACTTTGAAAACGACAGGGAGCTGCGTGGGTTTTCTACCGCTTAGAGAGGCACGTAGCTTGAAGATGTATTAACCGGCGACCTCTGACGATGTACCTCCCAGATCGCTTTGATTTCATTCCACGACTGTAGAACTTGTTTTGTGTTTTTATAATGCTATTTTTAGTGTCTCTAGAGGATTTCTCGCTGTTGTTAAAGAGCCAGTGTCACCCAAAGTGCTTTGCGCGCCGAAGTACATTTTTCATATATGAAAAATACGCATTTTCTTGGTTGTCGTGAAGTCTGATTTGTATCTTCTTCCATCGCTGCCGTTAGCGATCCAAAAGCACTAGTGTGAATTGAATTGACATTTAAGTGTCGCCGTATCGATTTCGTTGTATATTTCCGAATGCTGAAGTTTTTTTGCGGTGGAGAAGGAGATCTTTCACTGATCTTTAAATTGGATGCCTCGTAGGGTTTAGGAAAGTTGAGGCGAAGGCCGAGTCTTCCGGGCTCTGCCAAAGATGTACGGCTGAAGGAGTCTGTGTATCAGTAGCGGAGGGAAAGAAAAACGTCTACGGGTTTCAGCAATAGTACTGACACTGTGTTTGCCGAAATAGTGCTACATTCGTTGCCGAATAAAAACAGAAGGAACGTTACCTTAACACAAAATAACAGTAGCTACGGGCTTGCTCCAAAATAATGCTTATGGTCATGAGCTTGTGCTGCTTTGCTTAATTATTCCTTGTGTTCACTGTCTGTTTATGTTTTATTTTTACAAAAAGTGTAAGTGGCTATTCTGGTTTTGCGTCCATCGACATCGGTCGATGCGATCGATCGCGCAATCAATCGATCGGACAGTAATAGATCCATGTCTACGCATTGAATGCAAAGTCAGATCTTAGAGTAGTTTTCTCCAGTGACATCTAGCGATGAAGACGACAATATTCTTACTACTCGTTTTTGTCTCATTATTTTTATATCGAGTGGAAGTGGCTACTCTGGTTTTACGTCCATCGAGATCGATCGATCGATCGATCAATTGATCAGTTGTTATAAAAGCTTCATACGCGTTAACTACAAAGTCAGATCTACAGTTGTTTTCTCCAGTAACATCTAGCGATGAAGATATTACTATTTTTCAGAGGCTACTACTGTATCAGCTTGCTGAAAGGCCAATGCAGCACGGTATAATTTGCGAAACGTCCGGCAAACGCGCCAGCCAAACTTCAAAAAAAAACACAAGCTTGCAAAGCACTTTGGGTGACACTGGCTCTTTAATCAGATATGGCCAATTACGACAAGCTTTTTTTTTTAATAACGCAATCAGCCATTCAGAAATTGAAACAGAAAAGGTAACACGTAACAAGTGCCAAGTTCGGGAAAAGTGGAAAACACTAACTTGTGCCAAGCGCGGGAAAATAATAACCTGTGTCAAGGGCAGGAGAACACTGGCCTGCGCCAAGCGCGGGAAAACACGCAGCCAGCTCCAAGGGCGACACACAAATTGTAGGACGCAAAGGAAACCAGGACGTTTTTACCAAGTGCGGGGAGACCCATCCCGTGTCAAGCACAGGAAATCAAGAAACTTTTGCCAAGCAGCGAAAAGGACGCAACCTGTGGCAAGCGAGGAAAATATGCAACCAATGCCAAGCACTAAGCGCGTACTGAGCCAAGTAAAGATTGGTTTCTTTGAAAGTCGATCAAGATTTTGACCTACAGTCAAGTGATCCCTTTGTACAAAGGCGGACACCTTTCAAGATTGACACGTAGAAAAGTTACACCCTATATACCCTTATAATATCCCTCTAAGACAGACACATCTCACAACCATGAAGAGACTCAGCTTCACAGCTACATGGCGTTATAAAAAGAGTTAATGCGCCATTTGCTGGCTCTAGGATCCCATTAAGCAGCAGACTTACTCTGTCGGGTCTCCAACCTTCACTCTGTATTCCTCTCCACCGATCTGTACCAAGGTTTCGGCTTTTTTCTTCAAACTTCTCTTTCTGAACCTTCGTTTCTTGTCCTTGTGGTCGCTTGAACCGGAACTCGTACGAGACCTGGGTCTGTCGTGACGATGCTTATGCTTGTCTTTATGATGGTGGTGATTATGGTGGTGTCCAGAGGGGCTAGAGGACGCGTGAATAATTCTGTAATTAGAATTCATCCACCTAAAAAGTTTAGAGTTCTAAAATCTGACAACTACAAATGAATGCCGCTTAACGGACACCCGCTCCATGGGGTCACCTCTTTATTTGGGGCATTTTTCTAGGTTCAGGCACTCATACCTACACAGCGTTAATGAGGACACTTTTTGACCCCAGCGGTTTTCGTAATAACAGGGTTTTCACGTCACAAACGTTTAGAGCAAAAACGTTTAGAACTCTTGATTTTGTTTTACCCTTAAATCTTTTAATGAACTGACCCATAGTGGAGGGAATGGCTCCGAGATATGGTTGCCAAATACAAAGGCTACAACGAGAGCGCCGCGACTTATGTTGAAATCGTACACAATCGTTTGTCCTTTGTTCACACACCATGGCTTCACAACTTAACAGATACGTGTCAACTGGTTGATTGAAAAATGTTTCTAACAAGCCCAGCCATCCTCTTTTTCATCTGTTACCAAAAGTTAAACCTTCCTCTACCCGCCTCAGAAACCCTAGTAGCCTCTTGCCTAGAATTAATACAGAACGTTTTAAATCAAGTTTCTTTAACAGGTTATATACTTCGAGTATAAATTAGTAGTTTCATCATAGTTTCAAGATTGTAAATTAGTCATTAGTATCATAGTTAGTTAATTTAAGGTTTTAACAATTTTGTTAACGTAATGTAGAATTGGCACGTATCTTTGCTAATTTCTAATAAAGACATTATTTATTAATCTAACACGGTTCAAATATTATATCAACCTACTGTGCATGGACAAGGCTAAGCTAAGCTAGAAAAGGTAACAAAAAAAATAAACAAAGTAAGCTGTCGGGCTTCATGACCGTTCCTTTCGTTAACTCAGATTGAACATAAAAATAAACAAACATACTTGAGTGGTTTGTCAGGTGAATCTTGATCGTCATTTTCATCGTCCAACACAACAGGCGGCAAGGGATTCTTCGGTTTTTTCAACGCAGACTTCAGAGGTTTCTTCGTCAAGCTACTCTCCACAGATGGAGCGGTGTCGGAGGTTGCCGCCGAGCCGGACACGCCCTTGTCCTGTATAATCTCGGGTACAGATTTGAATGAAGGGCGTTCCTTCTTGTTTATCACTGTCGGAATATCTTCGTCTCCGGTGTCGGAAGATTCCGATTCTGCTTCGGCTTCTCTTGGGGGCTCCTCCTCTGGAGTGGTTTCTGTGAAACAGGATCAACGAAGTCAGGCAGGATTTTTTAAAAGGACGTCTTAAAAAAAATCCAGAAGTATTCGTTTGACTACTGTTTAGCAGTTAATAAAAGGTATAGATTAGTTACACAGTTTGGCGCGAATAAAGTCCAATTGACAAACAGTTTAAAAATGTGCAAGAAGAAGTTTGTTTGTCTTTTGTATGACAAGTTATCTATTAGAGTAGTAGATTTATTAGAGAGAACTAAGAACTCATACCTGGATGTGCAGTATAACTCATCTGTGCCTTCAAATACTAATCAGAAGTCGACTATCTATGACTTTTCTATGTCTTTTTTTTTTTTTACAATTTTACATGCTACTTGAAGTTGGCGTCGTGAAGACACCGAAATGTCATTTTTTATCCTTAGTTTTTGTCTGTCCATACGTAAGTAACTTTATTAACTCCTTCAAACCTAATTATTTGAAGGACGGTGACTCCTTTTGTTACTGCACATACAGCAAGGGCTATCAGAATCCAAAACAAAAAAAAATTGGGAGTAACCGCGCATTTTATAGAGATAACTGAGCTTCAATTTGGAAAGAAAGTGCCATACATAACATTGTTCTGTATTTTAAAGCTTTTTTAGAATTTGGGTTGCTAAATTACCTCTGACAAATGCGTGGTTACCCATATTTTTCTTTTTGGATTCCAATAATCCTCGCTAAGAACTGCTTTTCCCCCATAGTCACAACCTTTGCAAAAATACCTCTGTATAAGGAAGGAGGCACCGTCCTTAAAGCGGTTTTTAATTCAGTCACAATACAAGCAAACAACATAATGAGCCAATCAGACCTCGAATCAAATATTTGTAAATTAGGTCACACGCGGGAAAACGCTTGCCAGCCAATCACGATAGGCTGGTCTTACTTCTATTACTTCTAGTTGGCTGCGAAAGTGACATTCTTAGCCCTTTCACTCCCAGGGACAGTTATGGAGACGTTTAAGGTGGTTCTAAATTTTGAGTCCGTGGATGAAATCCTGTGGTGTGACCATTCAAATGAAACCTCATCCGTAGTACTTTCACATGGTACTATTTCTGTTTAAGTATTTGTCAAAATGTAATTTGGGATTCGTCTTGAATTTCGATTTGAAGCACTCTTGGGAGTGAAAGGGTTAAGGTTGAGCCAAAGCAAACGCGAAATATTTTTGACATTCAATTGAAAATCGCTCTATGGTCGAATCACAAAGGAACACAGTGATCCGCCTCTCTTACCCATAGGTGTGCTGTGCATTGGGCCATCAGACGCGTAAAAAGGAGCTGTGAAGAAAAAGGAACAAGAGTTATATTGTACAATGAAATATAAATAGAGATAGAGGTGTAAAATAATCCAAACAAACGAGTTAACGGGTAATGGTAGAGCTGCAATGATACACCGATGCATCGGTGAACCACGATATTTTTTCCAACGATACGAATATCGATATTTAAATAAGATATCGCGATATTACGTACAATAAAATATGCTACATCAACAAATTTGGGAAATCACTGTCTTTAATATTCCTCACCCAAGCTCTACATTTTAGCCCTTGTAAGGCGATTTGATGTTGTGTTATTGCTGTTTTGAATTCATTATTATGGAAATAAATTATTTAGAAGTAGTGTACGTTGTTGGTAACTAGATTTGTCGCGCACGGTAATGTATCGTATCGTGTATCGTATCGTAGCCCTTGTATTGAGATACGTATCGTATCGTGGGAAAATGTAGCGTTGCAGCCCTAGGTAATGGGCAAACCTTTCCTGCGTTTCTTCTTCGGCGTTTTATCTTTTGGCCATCCGTTTTCAGTTGGAGCTAAGGATGAAAAATGCAAAACACTGTGAGAGGAAGACCCTTAACGGCAGACAAATCTAGCGAACGAAAATACTCTTCGAATAGCAAATCTAGCAAACGAATATTCTTTTGTATGTAACGCGAACGACGTGTACGCGAGCAAACAGCAGCCTCTTGTAGACGAGATTAAGTTGTCTTTGGGTAGCCAAACATGTTTATTGCCTATTCGCAGGCTCCGAGTCACATGAACGCCTTCTCTCCCTCCATGCCCGGAAGGTCCGCTGAACTACCGATATATGAGCATTATTTGAGACTGGTTCTCCGATGTCTTGAATTTCCTAAGACTTAAGGTATGTCCCCAGACTTTGTTTCGAGGAAAAGCGTACTGTGTGGCGTAGCAAATCTTCGCCTGTTTTGTCTGGGTATGAGTGAGGGACAGAAAGGTACCTTCTTCGTCATCTGAATCTGATGTATCGGACGCCACCCCACGTGAGGAAGGGCGTTCTTCTTCCTCCTCTGATGAAGATTCGGGCTGAGTGGTGCTCGCCTCTGCAACAACACAAATAAATAAATATATATATATAGTTATATATAGTTCGATTCATACATATATATATATATATATATATATATATATATATATATATATAAATGTAAGAATCGAACTACGCTTCGACGTGCTCATGACATCACTGTCAAGTTCAGAGTTTAAGATCAAAATGAAGTGAAAATATAAGCATATTATTGTCAACGCGAAATTTATAGATGTCTGATCATTTCACCATCACAATTTTATAGTTTAATTTTCACTGCATTTGCGATCTTAAATTCTGACCTTGACAACTAATGATGCCATGAGGGCGTCGGAACTATAAATAAATAAATAAATAAATAAATAAATAAAAATTAAGTGAATCTTGATCGATTCGTGTCAAAAGTTTCTCTCTTGTGAGTGTGAGGATCAACTGCTACAATGTGCCCACTCGAATGAAAGCCTGTCTTCTCTAAAGAGGTTTTGTTGCTGTTGTTGTTGTTGTTGTTGATATTGCACAACGAAGTTTCGATCATTACTGTAATGTTTGTTTCTGTTCTGATGTTAGCACTCTTGGTCGATAAAGGAGCAACAGCTCAAGCTCTCACACCAGCTACACTGATGGGCAAAGCAATTACACCGAAATAACACTGCCAACCTTTTATTTTGTTTACACGTTTGAAATCACTTCTGGATAAAGACAAAATACGATATCTCTCAGGCTCTATGCTCCTTCTCTGACTTAGTCCACTCGCAGACATTAAGTAATACAGTAAAACAGCTCTATGAGTTTTACCTGACTTTTCTGGTTGTTCCCAGATCTTTCTTGCCAGTTCTGAAGGCGAATAGAAAACCAGGTTTGGAGGTTAGATCTCACCATGGAGAAATCAAAATAATAAATAGAAAACTAAAGAACAAAAAGAAGTGAAAAAGAAGAAACCTCACCAAGTTCTGGATTATCCGGGTATTTGGCTTTCGGCAACTCACCATCTGAAAATTCAAACAATCGATTCGTCTTGAATTCTATTCGTATCTGATGTGATCAAGTCGCGCTGGGCCGACTTCAAGGGGCCATGTGGTATTACTTTAAGGTTATGACATTGAAATCAAAGGAAACCGAAAAACCTATTGGTCGAGCTTTGTTTAAAATCAATCCAGTGGGTTTTTGCAACTATATATAGGCGGAGTCTTTCAAGTTTTTCCTTTAGTCTTGGCAAAAACAGCAAGGGCCGATTATTATTTTAACGAGGTCTAACTTAGTCCGCGGTTTATGACAATGACTGGAGCTCCAAATCATTTTAAGTAAATCAAAGTCTTTCTTGTCTGTGCTATATGCCTTCTTGACAATGTTTACAGTAAAAAAGTTTAAATATTGTGGTTGGCCATATTGAAATTGGTTTAGACCACGGTATTGTAAAACATGGTCTAAACTTCGTTTAAATAACCGGCCCTAAAAAAGGAAAAGAGAAAATTTACTTGATAGCTTCATCTTGGTGATGAAGGAGCAGTTTGTGTACGGGAAAAATACTGAGCAATTACTTTTCCGTGGTTGCTGTACAATGTGGTTCTAACTTTTGAAAGCGAGTGAGAGGTACATTCTGTGGTAATGTTTACAATGCTGTACATGGTGCTTCTTACTTTTGAGTCTGTGGCTGAAATCCTACAGTGTGACCATTTAAATGAAAGCTACTGAGAAGTACTTTCCTATGGTGCTGTTTATTATGCTGTACAAGGTGATTCTAACTTTTGAGTCTGTGGATTAAATCCTAAAGTGTGACCATTCAAATGAAAGCTACTGAGAAGAAATTTTCGATAGTAATGTCCCTTACGCCGTACAACGTGCTTCCAACTTTTGAGTCAGTGGAAGATCAAGAAATCCTAAAGCGTGGCCATTCACATAAAAACTACTGAGCGTGCAATACGTTACTGTGGTTATGTTTGTTTTTCAGCAAAGTGCAAAATGAAATGTCGTCTCTTTTTCAGTTTCGTAACTTGGTTCAAACAATAAGAATGAACAATTCCAGCTCGTACGTACCAGGGACACTGGTTTCTTCCCCCATGGTGTCTGTCCCATAGTCAGTGGTAGTAAACCGACTCGTTACGCTGCTGCGGAAGCCGCTACTTGACGGTTCCGTGGTAGACGTGCTGGTAGCGTTTCCTTCGTCGTCAAAGTCGTACGGAGTGCGCAGGGGTGCCATTTCTCCAGGATGATAGGAGCGTTTCTGACGAGAAAAAGGAAAAATTGACAAAAATTTCAAAACTAATGTAGCTTTTACTCGCAAAGAAAATAACCCCTAATACAAACGGGAAAAAACCTGGATCTGCGAGATGTGATGGTTCCAACAAAATGTCAACGTGAAAAAAGTACGATGAGATCAAAACAGGCTGGGAGATTGTGTCCGACGTTTCGACCTTTTACTGATTTCAACTCTTCTTCAGGAAGGATTACAATAAGCAAAAGCGCTAAACGATCTGATCCTACTTAATAATAATGTATAGATGAAGAAGTATTGCCAAAAGGTCTTGCTTGCAGGAAAAAAGTTATTATTTTAAGATACAGCACAACACTTTTTAAGTTTTAAAGAATACCTGTTTCGGCATCCCTGAAGCCATCCTCAGGTTAAACATGTTAATTTAAAATTGTATGTCTGGATTTCACATAATCACGCCTTTTTTGTTACTCTTGCTTATGTTTTCATTTACAATTCTAATCACTATTACATATAAATAGCTTTGTTGTAGCATTTTCCTTGAACTGAGGATGGCATCAGGGATGCCGAAACATGTATATTCTTTAAAACTTACATGTGTTGTGCAGTGTCTTCAGTAAAATAATAAGATGAAGAAGTAGTAAAAAAAGGCAGTGTCATTGCCTAAAGCAAAATGCCATTCAGAACGATGCAACCTTTATATGCAACTGTCACATGAGACTTTTTTGTAGCTCGCGTTCCTCCCGTCATGGAAAAAAATCGTCAACAACTCACACTCAGTTATCTCTGTCTCGGCAACGACTGTCGTATAGGGTTTAAAACAGATTTCAAAATTCGACGATAATTTTTATTTAGTGCCCGACATTCGTGAGCAAGTTGTAGCTTTGATTTACAAGACACAACTAGCGTCGTAGGCTATTCGTCAGCACGTTGCACACAACAAAGTTGTACCGGACCTTAAGGGATATGCGCAGAAAATGAACTTACAAAGTGTTGGGCAGGTTTTTGTATCCCGTATGTCTTGTCCCCAGTCTTCCATCGCATGTAAACGTTTTTGAATTCTTTTCTGATCTATAAGATTGCCATAGAAACAACCAAAATACAATTACTAAATACATGAAATCACTAGATGTACTTTACCAATATAATGGCAAAAACCAACTTTGTTTCAGGAAAGTGACGAATTACTCACAGTCTTGTCCAAGAGAAGATAGAACACAAAAATAAACAGGCCCTGTGAAAGGAAGAAAAGTTGTAAGAGATTTGGAGGGATAGCAAGCAATCCAAGAGTATTTATACGGTACTAAACAGTAGGACGTGGAATGGCTTTTGAGCCTGTGAAGGAAATCCGCAAGCGAAACCGTTCAAATGAAGTGAACGCTTCATTTGAATGTGAGTGCTGTTGAGATGAACGCTTCAGGGGTACTGTGTACTTTACAAGGTGGTGTTAACTTTCGAGTCAGTGGATGAAATCCAACAGTCTACACTTCCTGTGGAGCTATTCATTGTCCAACATAAGGCGATTCTAACTTTTGAGCTTACTCATGAAACCCTAATGTGTGATAATTCACATAGAGCTACTAAACGGGACTTTCCAGTGGTGTTATTATGCTGCACGAGGTGGTTTTACCTATCTGTTGATCAGCAGATGAAATCCTCAAGTCTAAAGGGTGATCACATTCAAATGAAAGCTACTGATCATTAAGCTCCTGGGGTGCTGTTTATTATGCTGTATAAGGCTGGACCAAATTCAGATGATGTGGATAAAATCTTGGAATGTGGTCAAAGTTACAAACATTATTTTCCACGTGAAAGCTTTTCCATTCTTAGCTCGAAACAATTCAAGGTTTGTCAGATCACTGGAGGAAAATGAAACCTACCTGGGAGAAAGTAAAGCCAGCAAAAATATAATGGAACATGTCCAGGTCTTGATTTACCAACAGTAGGCCAAACGCAAACGAAACACCAATCAAAGGGAGAAGGCCACCTGTAGCGCGTAAACCAGCGCTGAAGAAAAAACGACAGATCAGTTCACAATCAGTTCTCAGGTGTATGCTTCAAAGTCCATAACAAATCAGTATTGAGATGGCCACTTTGATTTCATCATGCCAACTTCTCATCCACCGAAGTCCGAAAGGACTTTAAGTTTAGTACTGGTGGATAATCAATCAAAATCTTTTAAGCTCATTAATACTAATGCATGAATAGCCTTACCCTACGAACGCAGATCACTGAGCTATTCCCTGTGGCATAATTTGCTTTTTTGTTTATTCTGAACGCTATCTTCTGTTGAAATTTCTAACTGGCTTTAAATTTGACGTTGATACAGTTTATATCTTTCTTAACCGATAAAATTCTATTATCCAGGAATCCCAACGGAATTTTTAAAAAACAATTCCAGCCAAAATAGAGGACAGGCTACTTAACGTAAGGGGCAACAAAACACAGAGAAAAGAGAAGACATCTTTAGACCCTTTCCCGCAAATTACAAGCAATGGCACACTTGGGGGTGATGGCACTCTGAGTGAACTTGCATACTTAAACATCCCCCCCCCCCCCCTCCACCACAAACATCCGTGGGCCAACCCCTGTATTGAAGGCACAATATATTTACTACAATCGTGCCGTGGAGAAAAAAATAAAACAAAATGGCAAGAATTATGAAATCATGGGCACAAATGATGAAATTCTCTGTCATTTACAAATCAATAAAACCAGCTGAACACCCTAAAACTGCTCTTTTTATAATAAAAAAAAATGTGTGATGACTAAATAACGCAAATGTGCTGGAAAATGACGTGTGCAATCTTACTTAAGACTCGCATGTTCTTTGTCATGGTGATGATGGTGACGTCGGCGCCTCTTTCTGGAGTGTTTTTTGAGTGATATACACAGAGCCATGAGGAATACAAACGTATTGAGCTGAAATAACAAAATAAACCAACCAATGGATAAATAAATGATGAAAGGAATATTAAAAGCTTGAGTTGTCCTGGTTCAAATTTAGTTTGACGTTTGACAGTTTGACGTTCTAAGCAAAAATATGAAATGAAAAAAAACAGGATGAATAAACATACAAGATGCAAATACATTAAAAGCAACCTGTTCGTTAATGAATTAGAAAAACAAATGTCTCTAAAAGTGTCTCTCCGCGGATGAACACAATCTCGTCACGTGGTTAATTTACACCAGTATGAATTCTCAACTCAATTGCTCCATCAAAACCGATTGTGAGTTTTGAAATTTGTGCAAGCACTTCAGTTTTAAAATAAAGGTTGGAGAGCCTTGCTTATGATGTCAGAGATTTTGACGCCAACTTACTGCAACGACGATCACGATCGGAATTGTGAATGTCCATATAAGAGTTCCGTCGGTCGACATCCAGCAGCTGAAACAAACAAACAAACAAATAGTTAATTATTACATGTTAATAGAAAAGAGAGAGAGAATTTGAACTACTATTAATACTCCTTCTTGTTTGGCTCGGGTCTTGCAATTTACTCTCCTTTAGGAAAGGAACAGCCTTCTAATCAAACACGAAGATATAACGCTAGTTCGATAAGTCAGACAACCAACTCACAATTTCTCGTTGCCATAACCGTCGCTCGCCAGACCAGCCGAAATTCCAACCACAATTGCCGGACATCCTAGAAAATAAAGCATTAAAAAAGACGCGATCAAAAGGGTAAACATTTTGTGAATGAAAAGCATAATTAAAACTGAACCAGATTTTAAATTGTCTCTTATGAAAAATATTTCCAGAACTAATTACTCGGCTCCGTGGTTCGTGTTTTGTGGCTTTTGGGGTGTGACCGATCAAATCAACATTACTAAGCAGTACTTTCTCGTGGTGGTGTTTTTTATGCCGAAAATCGGTCTTCTAACTATGGTACTGTGAAGAAAATTCGTACTGAGCGGTGGTATCCTGTGATGTTCTTCTATCTTAAGTTTGTGGATGAAATTCTAAAAAGTGAGCATTCAAACGAAACTCCGAAGTGCTTTTTCTGGGGCGTATTTATTGTGTTAAACAATTTGGTCCTAGCATTTGCGAATCTCTGCTTGTGATCATTCCAACGCGCGGTTCAATGTACGACGCTCTTTGATTTCTGGTTGTTTGTAGTGCGTTTTGTAATTAATTTCTCTACGTATGTACAGGGCCCCACTGAAGAGCACCTATTCACCTATTGGTGAAGTGGGCTCCCTGCTAAAATAATAATAATAATAACAATAATAATAATAATAATCATAATAATAATAATAATAATAATAATAATATTATTATTATTATTATTATTATCATGATTATTATTATTATTTTAACATGCAAGATAAACTTTTTTCACTTACCCCAGCCCATGAAATAATAGAACGACATCTTGCCAGTGTCAATATTGCGCTTCTCTCTGAGCCTGCGATACATGTGCAGTCCTTCCACAAACATCCATGAAAACGAGGCACAGAAGAAATAGTGAAGACATATGGCCACCAGCCGGCAGATTCTCTGTCAAAATCACACAACAGCCAAAGAAGTCAACAAATATGAAAACTGTTAGTAGCAGGCGATGTTGCACTCGCCACTCTCCCTTACACAATTCTTGCATTTTGATTGACGTTAAAACAGTGGCCAGCCGACGTTAACAACATTAAAACTTTCCTAATGGAAAGAGTTCGGCAGGTGGGAACTGTTAATAGGGAGCTTAAGCAACCACGACGGCAACGCCAAGGAAAACGTCACTTAAAAAATGACTTCCAAATATTTCAAACTTCTTCGCGATAGTTTCAACTCGTTCAATCTGTCTAATATAGCCGAACAATCCGGGAGCTGACTCCGTAAGGACTGTGTTAACAGTTCAGGTAGAAAAAAGAAAATTTACTGACGTGTGTTCACGTTCTACGTAAAACTTTGAATGTCGTCTTTTCACGTTGTTGTTTTGCAGAGGACGGCAAAGAAATGTACCAAAATCTGTATCACACGTGCAGAGTCTTTGTTTTGCTAATTAAACCTTTTGTTTTGTGACGTTCTCGTCAGCCGTCGCCGTCGTGTTTGCTTAAGTTCCCTATTATTATGTGAACGACTCTGAACTGAACTGTACTGGAGCGAACTGTATAACACTAAAAGTGACACGTTCGGTGCAGTCAAAATCACCACTTTGCTATTTATCACACGACTGACTTGAGCAGTTACGCCTGTGTTAACGGGGTTTCGTAACACATTTTCTCAGTCCCTTGTCACTTCGTTATAACGAGAGACGTTCCAACGAAACTCTTTTTCAGCAACGTATGACGCATCGGATTTGTCAAAATTGAATGCTAACAGAATAACATCTGATCGGCTTTACCTGATCCCCAGTTCTGTTTATTCCTACAAGGAAAGTTAATTCGGCAATGAAAATCGCCACGATCAAGTTCTTATGGATTGAAATGGAGTTACTCTTCAGTTTCCTGGAAAGACAAAACAGAGATTCAGTTAAACCAGTGAATTATCCTCCAGTGTATATAAAGCACGGTTGGAAAGTATTGGTAAATAGGAAAGCGGTAAAACCTCCTCTGCCGCCTTTCTGCTTTCGCGAATTCAACGCAGTAGGACAAAACCGCAGCCGGAACACCGCCAAAAGCAACCGAAAGCGGCGCCCAATAAGACTCGGTAATACTTCGGTAACAAAAACAATAACGACTAACTGAGGTTTACAAAGCAACCGAACGAGGTTTTGCATAGGTCGAACCGCAGCGTAAAACCGCGAATGGACCGAGGCAAAACCGCGGCAAAAGCACAAACAGTCTCGAGCGGAACTGTATAATGTCGTTACTACAACCCACATGTATTTCTTCCAATACCAGCTGCAAGTCTTAAGTAACCCGAACACCAGTAACGAAGTATGCCGAAGAACACGCGAATGCCGAGTGCTTGCGAACGGTATCAAAGGAATACGAATGTATGCAAACACTGCTGTGACAAATTTCACTCACTTCAAATTGCACTGACGCGATGACCTTTTCAAAATTTAATTTTTTTTAAACCCCTCATTAGCTCTAAGTAGCTTACCTCAGTAATACGAAGAGAAGAAAAGCAGCGAGCAACAGGAACAGAGACACAGAAATCCCAACATAAGTCACCAGCCGCATGCTAAAAGCTGCTGCTTCGGGGTACTGCAACAAAATAAAGCTTTGCTTACTCTCAAGACGAATAAATAGTCTAACATCAAATCAGCGAAAGACGACCTTCTCTTATTTATCTGTCCACACTCCCCCATTTTCATGGAAAGTCAGACGAAAAACTGTCTTAGAAGGAAACCCCGATGTTTATTCTAGAGTTCAGCAATGGGGGATGACTGCAATGTAAAAAAAATATATTGGCGCATAACCACACAAATTGCCCGAATGAGTCAAACATGGCGCATAAGATTTCGCCAAGGAAACCTATGTTCCTATTATGCAGAGGACTGACACTTCATGCATTTCTTTAAACACGATTATTTAGCAATCGTTTTGAAGTTGTTTCAATGTGAACGTGAAGTAGTGGCACAACATCGAAATATTCGAAAATATTGATATTGTACACCACATACAATTTATTGTTTCATTTACAAAGTTGTGTATATCGAATTCAAATATCTCAGGCTGTCAGCCAAGAATCGCCGAAGTGCGGTTCTCATAATCCAACTCTTAGAAGAAATAGGGTAAATCAGGACGGATTTTATGCTTAATCTCATTTCACGGTTTTTAAAAGCACCCTGGATTAAATCTGGACAATTCTCTTCGAAACGGATATCCGTCTTGGTCGAGTTTCTCGCCTTAAATGAATTTGCACACCATAAACCGTCTAGATGCATAATTAGCTACTAGAACTTTTACCTGAAGGTTCAAGTCAGACAACACTGCAAAAGCCGTCATGTGTGTGCATGCGCACACAGTATGGGTAACGTTCACTGACTTCAGTTGACAGCCGTCACGTGACCATCCACCACCCCGTGTGTTCCTATGGCAACACAAAAGATGTCAAGACACGAAATATCACAGTAGACCTCAGTCACGCATAATAATAATAATAATAACAAGGCGCTTAAAAACGCATTTTACAACGTATGGAAGTCTCAATGCTTTTTAAGGTCTGGGTTTCACTTGCACAAGAGTGCACACATACTTTGTGAAGTGGGAACAAACAACACAAGGATCAAAATACTGTTACTCGTGTTTGCGCTTTTGTTTCAGCGAGTTTGTATGGACTTCTACCGCACTTGCGTAAAGATCCCCAAACATAGAGATATTTAATAACCGTTTCACATTATACTTACGGTACTGAGTAATTCCAGTGAACGCAAATGTACGATGAGCGATTGACCTGCAAACGAAAACATAGCCCTAAAGTGTGACCATTCAGATGAAAGCTACTGAGCAGTACGCTACTATGGTACTGTTTATTATGCCGTACAAGGTAGTTCTAAGTCTTGAGTCTGTGGATGAAATCCTAAACTGTGACCATTCGAACGAAAGCCGTTGAGCAGCGCTTTCCTGTGGTACTGCTTATTTGTTTGCTTGTTAATTAATTTGTCTTTCTATGGTGTTTGTTTGCTTGTTTGTTTGTTGTTTTTCTGTTTTACATAAGAAAATTGAATTTTTATTCAATGTTGTTTAGGATGCTCTTGCGGGTTAACGGTAGTCACAAGAAAGAAAAACAAACGTAAAATGAAGAGATTACACACCAGACGGTTGGCAAATGAGATATGGATTGGATTTTTTAGCGGCGTATTCTCCATTTCAGGCAACTTGACAGAAATTACATCAGAGCTGACCTCCACGTTGTACTTCGTATTACTGGGAAAAAGGAAGCAATACCACAATTACAATAAAAAGCTTTTCACACATTCAACCAAACTTGCAACCACTATTCCACCACGAACACCAATGAAATCTGCAGTAAGTTTACTTTATAACCACTGCTGGGTAGAAATTAGTAGAACAAAGCATTTTTATTTTAATTTAACAACAAAACACGGTCATTTTTGGAAAATCAGTATGGTGTTTCGTAACTTCTCGACAGAATGAAAACCGGATATCAAACTCGGCGGGGATTTCCCTTTAAATAACCGGGTCCGCGCGCTATACTGAAACCAGCTACAGGTAAGATACCTGGCTAAATGAAAAGAAGTTACATACCTGATTTTTGCGTCAAAAGACTTGGGAAGCAAGTCTCCAATGTTTTGTATAATCATAAAACCAACTCCTAAATTGTTGTCTATATCTGAAACGAAGAAAAACAAAAGTATACTTTATCTCACTGGGAATGCCTAAGATCAGTTGAAAAAGTGAATTTAAATTTGCCAATCCTAAAGAAGCTTTATCATTCTGAGAATAACTGAGTCCTTGGGCGAAGAGAGGCAATGGTAATGATTATTAGGAATAAATATTCCGTAGTGACACGTTCAAAAGCACTTTACAATTTTACTTGAAGAGGAGGTCCGACGTCGGCAAATTGAAAAATCTCTGGCAGCTGTCATCTGCAAATTTATGATCTGAAGTTACCCACTTAGACTGCGAGCAGTCGTTACTAGAGCGCGCGCGAAAAATTGGGGAAATCCGCCCTCATTCCTCTCGGCTCGAGGCTTCGCCGCTCGCCGCTCGCCGCTCGAATCTCCCCAGTTTTTTTTTGCGTGCGCTTTTGTATCCCTAAAGAAGAATAACGACTGCTCGCAGTGTACTACCCACTCAGGTCATCTTGTTGGCTGGTTTTAAAATCCTAATAGTTGATGAGGGTTTCTTGGCGTTCCTGTACAGTGACGTGGGTTCCTTCTAGTTTAGTATGTGTAGGCGTAGAAGACAAGACCCACGTCTCAGCGTCACCACCCATTTGAGGGACGGTGACGTTGATGTTTAAGCACAGTGTTTGATTTGCTCTGCAGTCCAGCACCCCACAAACTAATCACAAGTAACCAGGGGGTAGTTGAACAGTGTCTTGTCTACAACACAATACGACGAAAGTTGCTAGGAATTGAAACAATGATCAAAAATCTCTGTTTTGACATGATTTACCTCTTACCATAAAAGCTCTAATAAGCCCTCCCTCTCTGTTTAAACCCCTCTCTGTTTAAACCCCTCTCTATTAACCCCCCTCCAGGGCTAAATAGATCCCCCATTTTGGAAGCCAAATTTTGTATTCAACCCCCCCCCCCCCCCGGGAATAAGTCCCCTCGCCCTCCCCATAGACTTGGAAGGGTTAAGCAACTGCTCCAAATATCAGAAAAACAAAAAATGCAGGCAGCCAGGTGGTCAAAAACATATTGAACGTGATGTCCTTCGGATGTAAATCAAGATTCAGTTAATAGGTGAAGCTTCAGGTCTAAATCGCACCGTCGTTGTGACACACAACCGATCTGTGTTATGTTTCAGTACGTGAAGTGATAGATTTTTGGAAAATTAGTACGAATTCATGACTTACCGAGTAAGTCCCCTCTCTCTATTAAGCCTCCACCCCCCACCCCCATCTAACAGGTCCCTCCTTCACTCAGTGGAGCTTTTCTTGTACATGAAATGTTAGTCTCCCTGAAAACACCGTCTCAGCACTCAACAGACCTGGGGCCCGTTTCTCGAAACTCCCGATAACTTTCCGGGTCCGGTAAGTATTTTTTCGAGCTCATTTCAGTATTTATCAGCTAATGGTAATTATTGGCGCAAACTTAGCGATATGCTTTACGAAATTGTAAAGATTAAAATTTAGCTTTCAAAGTCAATAAAAATTGTATAGCTATTCGAGAATATTGTGCACCTAAAATAGTTTTCGGGCCCGGAAAGTTATCGGGAGTTTCGAGAAACGGGCCCCTGGCGTCATAACCTCAGTAAAGCATGCACTTTTCTTACCTTTCACGTCTTTAAAGAAATTCTCGGGAATGTCGATCCTATTGGATATATTGCGCCAGATTTTGTAAGGACCATCACTGTATAGATCAGTTTTTGCTGGGTAAGATAACCCTGCAAATCCTTTGACAAACACGGGATGCAACTCCATAACTACAAGACAAACAATGAAGGAGATTATAGTTGAAATGCAAGAGAACGTTGACGCCCCTTCCACATTAATGCGTTGTCAAAACTGCTTTGAAATGCCAAACAACAAGCATTTTTGTGTGGTTTTAGCTGTCCACACTTATGGGTATTCATTTGAGAACAAAGTTTGTTCTATGCATTTTTCCTACAGTCCACACTTAAACAACAAAAAGCCTTGAATACGTTTGGCCACCTTGTTCATAATCGTACGAAAAGGTGTATTCAACAGGTGTAACGCTACTGAATCATTTGGCGACGCATAAGTCAAAACAGATGACGAAGATCATTTTTGTTCACCTATATTAGGAGTGAGGATCGTGTACGGTGGTAAGATATTCTCTGGAGTGGCGCGCTTGTAGCGGTTTGAATGTCTTTTCAGGTACGGCAGACTGCTAGCAAGGTTGCCGCTGAAGTTCTCCATCTGTTGAAGCAAGGCAGCTGTACCCGCAGAGTACTGTGAAAAGAAAAACAAGACAAAAGAGATGAAGAATCAAAACGGCACCTAAACAAAAACTGTCATTAACAACCACGTCCTCAATGTCTCTCCTTTTCCATCCCCTGAAAGCAAGAGAGAATCTCTGTGTTCAAAAATACCCCCCCCCCCCGACTTCATCTAACCCCGAAAATTACAAACTGAGCTCAGAACTCCAAATAATAAGAGAATCCTTCCTTAACGAGCTCCTTCGTACCTGGTTTGTAAAATATCCAGATATGATCTTATTTATTAATTATCTACTTGTTTTTTAATCTATTTATTTTCCTGTTTTTTATTTCGTTGCTTTCACCTGTTGAACATGGTCCCACACATTTTTGTTGTCCGAGCTGAACAACATGCTGGCAGATTGCAGCAGGACCTGTGAACACAAATCAAAACCAGAGTCAACCTTAAATTTTTGTAGACGAAATCCTGGTGATCAGTGCATTCCTGTTTATCATGTTATACACGGTGGTTCTACGTTTTGAGTTTTGAGCTTCCCCCCCCCCCCCCAAAAATATCTCAAATGCACCAGATTGCATCTCAGCGGGGGCATGCTCCGGGGAGCGTACCCCCGGACCCCTCTAGGAATCTCGGGACTTCTCCCCAAAAGGATAAATCCTAGATAGCACCCTGGAAACTGACCATTCACTTGATCTAATAAGCTATCGAGTGGTACATTTCTGAAACTGTTTAATAATTATCATGTTATACAAAGTGGTTCTAACTTTTACGTCCGTGGATGACTGAAATACCTAAGTGTGACCACACAAATGAAAGCTATTGAGCAGTACTTTTCAGTAAAGCTGTTTACTATTCTGCGAAAGGTGGTTCCAACTTTTTAGATCGTACAACAGGTCCCAACGTGTGACCAGGACAATGAAAGCTACTGAGCTGTGTGACCATGATTGTACCTTCACGTAGCACTGTCAGTTGTTTTGTAAAAGGTGTTTCATACATTTGAGTCCGTGGATGAATGATCTTGGATTACAAATTTTCAAAACAATTGCACTTTGCTTGGGAGTTGAAGGGGTAAACGTTTTTATCTGGTTACCTTAGCAAACTCCTTTGTCCGAGCAGAAACAAGCGTACTCGAGTTCTGCTGACTTTCATAATCAAACAGTGTTGTGATAATCTTGAGAGCGATTTCAATGTCCTTTGCATAAAGACGCGGTGATAACGTAATGGCGAGGTCCAACTTCCTGGCTAAACCAATGGCAAAATCAGGCTCCCAGTTCACTACCCCAGAAGTAAGGTTTGTCAACTTAACAGGAGAGAAGAAAAAAACAATTCTAAGGTGCGCTGAAATCGATATTTGGCAACACATATTCCTGTTCCGGGCTCTCAGATAGTAAGGACGACAAAAACGAGAAAGGGACAGATAAGAACAAGGAAATTCTACAAATTTTGGTCATAATTTTTGCACTAAAGAAATATCACTAAAAACACGCATATATCCATAGCCTCATGACAAACAGGCCTTTGAGCGAGGGAGAACTTGAGGGTTTATGTGAATATGAGCCGCAGACAAACGCTTTACTTTTAAACAAATGCTCTTGAGTTCAAATCAACGCAAACTGCCAGTGGATAATAGTTGAGTGGAACCTGCTAATACTTCCACCAAAGGGCCATTAAAATGTGGTCGTTAGGAAATAACTGATTTTTCTCCGGGGGTGGGGTGGGGCAAGATAAGTGACCGTACTGACCAGGTGGAGGCCGTAAGGCGGTCTTGACTGTCAGTTCTGTGTGCTTTAGTGGCAGTTACATGACGTACCAAATCGGAAACCAGTGATAAGAGTGGACAAGTTTTGTTAATGTGTACACTATTTTTACGATGTTCGAGTAAGCAGGGCGATCTCGCTAATTTTAACTGGCAAAGGCAAAATTAAACTGCGTTGGGTCCAAGGTAACCAGTTAAGTATTTAACAGAACTTGTTCACCAACGAGGAACTGTCTTGGTATGAAAAGCAACGCACGCAACAACTACAATACAAACAGTCGTGTGTCCTTACCCTCTTCTGCAGCGCTAAGAATGAGTTGGAAACACACGCCAGTAAGCTTGGTTTCTGCCAGCCGTCATCCTTATCACAAAGCCGAGTAGCTTTACCTGAAAAGTAATAGATCGTGATATTCGTGACACTGCAAGGATTATTAGTAAGAGGTGAATACATTACTTCCCATTTTTATTACAAGTTGCACTGGTTATAAATTGAAGGGCGTAGTGCACGAAGGGAATAACTTTCTTTGTTTGTTTGTTTCAATTTCTTCGGGCCAAAAACAATTAATACACTCCTACTGTGCCAAGCCCTTCAATTGATACTACCTCAACTCTTTCATTCACAGAAGCGTTTAATTTTGGAAACAAGCGTTCTTGTTCAATTTCGAACCCAAGAACATTTTGTTTGAAGTCAAAAGGGCGAAATAATGGTATTGTTAAATACCAACCTGTGGAGCCAAATGGACAATCCTCTACAGCAACTTTACCAAAGCTTGCTCTGCTCCACCATATGTCCTCAGCAAAAGTTCTTGGACAGGATGTGTTTATCACTAAAACAACAACACACACTTCATCAGTTCCTCACTCGTTTATAATTTCGTTGGTATAGAGAAATCTACAACGAGATATAATAAATTTACGTTACACAGAACGGGCCTGGAGTCGTATGTGTAGTTCTAACTTTCGAGTCTCAACGAAGTCTGCAGTTACGACCATTCAAATGATAGCTATTGAGCAGTACTTTCCTGGTGGTCTTGACTATGCTATAAAATTTGGTTCTACATTTTGAGCCTTGATGAAATTCCACAGTGTGATCATTCAAATGAAAGCTACTGAGCAGTACTTTCCTGTGGTGCTGTTTATTATGCTGTACAGGGTGGTTTAACTTTTGAATCTGTGGATGAAATCCTAAAGTGTGATCATTCAAATGAAAGCTACTGAGCAGTACTTTCCTGTGGTACTGTTTATTATGCTGTACAAGGTGGTTCTTACTTTTGAGTCTGTGGATGAAATACTCAAGTGTGACCATTCTAGTGCAAGCTATTGAGCAGAAAGCTTCTGAAGAAATGTACGTTCATTTTTCCTTTCAGCACTTCCCAAGTGGCCATTAGGTCACGATGTTACATATCATTAAGTCTTACACACCAAAAATAACTGCCACAAAGGACACTAAACTTACCAACGCATCCTTTCCCACTGACAATCTCGCCTTGTTTGTCTTCACAACTATCACAGCGCCTACCAACCACATCTTTGGCTCCCCCCCTGCCTTGCTGGCAAGGACACTGTCCATTTTCAACATCACAGTATTCACCAGTACTGCCGATACTTTCACAGTCGCATTTGAAACAGCCGTCACTGAATACAGGTGTTTTCTTGTTACTCCCTGTGTATCTATAGCTGAGAATCTTGCGGTAATGCTTTGGCTAAAGAACAACACAGTTTTGATGTTGAGTACCTATGCATGAGCAGTTATAAGCTATAACAACTGGCTCTATAAGTGAAGTGTAGTTAGGGGCAGTATTAGGGTCTGTACAAGTCATCCTGAAACAACTGTTGAATAACTAGGTCTCCCCCCCACCCCCCTTCCTTCTCCTAAAGAGAAAAAGGACCTGATACAATTCTATGTCAGATCTCACGTGAAAAAGTCAGATTCTGTCCTGAGTAAAAATAGATACACGTTTGAGTCAGCAGTCTGCAGACTTATTGTACCTTGTATACATTCCTGCCAACTAGAAATAGCGACACCAGTGACGTCGCAGACAGACATGACTTCTAGTAAATTATCTTTGGTTCATACCATGGGGTGACACCGCTATTGATAGCCTGATTGGCAGATAAGCTTACATGGAATTTATTTTAATTGGGGGTGGTTAGGCTTGGCAGATTCTTTAATAAAAACAATCTATCAGGAGTTCTTTTCCTTCTCTCTCCCTCCATGAAAGAAAAATACACCTGTTTCAGGATTAGGTTCCTATATGGCCCTGAACACTCCCCTGACCTAGTGGCTAGCTTGGAACTTAAGGTGTCTGAACACAGTTTGCGCGCGCTCTACGATTTGTACTGCTGAAGTGAATAAGCGCGCGCACAAGACTTTGAGAAAAACAAACATGGTGCCTGTACAGCGATCATTTCATTTTGTTCATTGAAGATTGTGCAAGTGTTTTTTTCCATCTTAACTATCAAACAGTTTTTTATGTGTCAAAAACATTTGTTTTCCAATGCATTAAAGGTAATACTATTGGAAAATACCCTGCCTTTCTGGGAATGTTTGCATGGATCGAGGGAGATCGAGAATCCTTTCAAATGCAGCGCAAGCGTAGTTAACCAATTGTGACTGCACGATTTAGTGGAAATGCGCTGGTTTCCACGGAACCGCTCGTTAGAATTTCATGAAATTTGGTAGAATAATAGTTCAGAACATGCGTAACTCGCAGGCAAACAAAAAATTGAATTCGGACAGAGGACATGTTCAGAAAACGTTAAAATGTAAAACACAAGATAACAGGAGATCTCTCTGTCAAAATTTCACGAGACCAGTGTCAATAGGCAAGTATTTTTCTGAGTTTTCTAGAGACAAATGATGGAAAAAATGTAACGACTGAATTTTCTGAAAATAAATCAAACCCAATATTTAATGCTGGTTTACTGCCAGCTGTGTTGCCATGGTAATGGTACCTAGTCCAATAAAACAAATCAAAATACAATCTTTTTTAGTTGAACTTGCACCTTGCCAATTTTGGCTGCCCAACTGCCAGTGGTTTGAAAATAACGATAAATAATGCATAGGTGCAAGAAAACTGTGTTCAGCCACCTTAAATCAATGAAAAGCTTATTAGACACTGTGGTACTTACATTGCAATAGCATTCTCCTGTGCTTTTGTTACAAACAGGACTCAGATGCATCCCTACAGCACACATACAGGGACCACAGATACCAATGCTGGGGGTACCAAACAGCCCGTCTTGACAGGGTGTCTCCATACGGACCTCACAGAATTCACCTGAAGAAATTTTGAGCTGATTAGAACACTCCATCCACAGAGCAACCGAATACTAGAGCTTTTCCTTGTGCAATGTATAATAATATATGAGTGTCTATTTTGTGAATTCAAGTTTGAGTGCCAGTTAATCCTTTAGGCCCAACAGGGTGACCAGTATCTAAATTCCCCTCACAACATCACTACATGATCAAGCACATAGGCTCTGAGAATGAGATAAATGATCACCAAAAATGAAAGGTCCTGATATTGAGCAAAAATGACCCAGGCCAATGTGGAGAATATGCAATGGGGCAGGGTAGGGGGGGGGGGATGATTATAATGACACATGACAGAATCGAACTGTGTGATAGTCATAGATGTTTGGGATGAAGCACTGGTTTTAGTATTTAAGCCTAAGCACCAATTTTAGCATTTAGGTTAAGGCATTTTTTTAATGTTAGGATCAGAGACATGAAAAGTCATGATCCAGCCTTTTGCAGTGACTATAGCTTACCTGTGTACTGAGGGGGGCAAACACACTTGAATCCCTTCCCTGTTTCATTCCTTATGCACTGTCCATGTCGGCATGGCTTCAGAGAACACACATTCACACAGTGCTTTCCAACATACCCTGGTGGGCATAAGCACTTGTAAGAGTCAAATTCATCCTCGCACGTGCTGTAGACTGGACAGGGGCTTGACTGACAGTGGATCTGCTTTTGTTTCTCACAGCCACGTTCTATTCTGTGGTCATCACCTTTGTTCATGTTAATCTCGGCACTCCCTAGAGAAATCCCTGGGGAAAGGGATGAACAGAAGAAACTCTTAAGCACTGTTAACTGGAGACCATTAAGAGAACCTACGAAAAATGCACATTTACGTACAATGTAGGGATAACTGCAACAACTACCATCCAAGCCATGAGGGGAAATAAAGGGGTTAGTTTCTGAAGAAACTGTGGTGCTGCTTCAGTGAGGAATTAGTGAACATTTACCAACTAAGTTGATTTGAAATTTATTGATTATGACATTACTTTTTATAAGTTGGCATTTACCAACTAAGTTGATTACAATAGGTAAATTGGCCACTGCAAAGAAATTCAAAGCTGACATTTCAAGCATTAGCCCTTCATCAAAACAAAGAGATGATTTAAAGAAAACCAAGAAAAGGCCTAGGGGCATTAGACCTTGTCATCATCCCCACCCAACTGCCACCTCTAGGGTAAAAAAGGTGCTAGCAGCACTCAAGATATGACCCTAGTCCAGGCACTTAAAAGTGCATGTGCATTATGTAACACATGTACAGCTACCACAAAGTTAACAGTAGTTGGTTGATGACAAATTAATATGTTGTGACAAGAAAATTATAGTACAGTAACATGATTAGAGAAAAACGTCACGACTTTACTTTGGCACCTTATGTCACGCTGTATTCATGATGTCACAACTGCATAACGACCCACAGAGAAAAGTCAGAATAATCAAGTAACCTGGATAACTGAGGTTTGTTTGTGGAAGGATCATCTCTATGTGAGTAAAACATGCACATGCACTGTATGACTCACGGCGCTACACCATGATTCGTCCAACTTCACAAAAGTAAAACATGCATGTGTGACATGATGCTATACCACGTTCTTTCGAGACGGACAGATGTGGATTATTATTATTACCTTGCATGCAGCCTCTAAATCCATCATACACAGCAGATGTGGTGGAATTCTTTCTTGCCCCAAAGAAAAATTGCTTCACTTCTCCAAGATCATTACCATAAGATGAAGGCACTGAAACTTGATAGATGTAATCTACTGAGAGGCGGAGAGAAGTGTACGTCCAAAGGATTTCAACGTAGTGCCATCTGGAGTCATTCACAGCTATATGGGGAAGCTGAAGAACTAGGACTTTGTTGTAATCATATGACAGTTTTCCATTGATCACCTAGAGAGCAAAGAATAAAAAAGTAAAACAATAATAAAATAAATTAATTTGCAGTAGAAAATTCACAGAGTGGCTCTTCATCCACTGATTCCAGATCAAATTGGAATTAAGAAAATGTTGTTTTTTGCAGAGGATGGAAAACTTGAGTACCTAGAGATTTAAACCATCAGAGCAAGGACAAGCACCAACAACAAACTCATCCCACATAATAAGGCACTAAGACTGTCACTCAAACCTGGACTACCGTACATTGGCGGGATGTGAGGGTGTTCACCAATGAACCATCCCTAATCAAACAGTAACAAATAAATAAATATTTATTTAAAAAAACATAAAATGTTGTTTTAGATAGGATGGTCACATCTCAAACAGGTGTTTTTCAAGTGGAAGAAGTGTTTTGTGGCAAAAAAAAGGTTGAGCAGTAAGACTTCTTATTTTGAGTGAGTTAAGTCAAGGTCCGTGAAGGGTTTAGGGCCTAAAATATGCAGGGCTCCAGGGCTCCAAGGCAGAAATATTGGGGCTCTAAGACTCCATTGCATCACTTGAGGGTTCCATTCAGTAGGAAGCAGCATTTTGGTACCAGCTCCAAGCAGACTGAGTAAGCCTTGAAACTCCGGGCTCCATAGTGAAAATTCTAGGGCTCCAGGCATCCCCCCCCCCCCTTCACCCTTTTGGATGCTAGTTAATAGTGAATGTTTAATTGTGAATGTAATCTTAAAGACAAAATGCAAGTCAGAAATTTGGCCAGACAATGCCAATGTAAGCCCAGTATTCCCAGCAAAGCTGGTTACCCACCTCAAGTAAGGCTGAAATTGAGGATTTGAACGATGTTTCCACCAAGGTTCCAGAAGGCTTTGATGTTCTGAATCTCAATGAAAGACCCCACGGAAGGTTCACTTTTGATGTGAAAGCCAGTCGTTTATAGCTCTGACCTGAGAACCAGTGGGTGTACTTTACAGCTGCCAAACAAAAAGAGTAATTTATAATGAACATGTAAAATGTAACACAGTTAAGTAAAAAGGTGCAGTATGATACAATTCTAGTCAAAACTTTTCAGTCCCAATACCAAATTAAAACAATTCTCTATTCATATACACAGTATATAAAATTTTGTTTCAAGACAGACAAAAATTGATGAGAAACAGAACTTCATCGTATGAATAACTATCTTAAATTACGTCTATCTTTTATTGTGGGCTCTGCTTGTCCCACAAACAGTAACAACAGACATATTGAATGTTCAGCTGCTAGCTGAAGCATCAGAATTTGATGCTAGCAGCTCTGCCAAACTCAGTAATTCTTTTGTCTCACGATGGAATTGCTTTGAGTTGTTGATCGCGACGTTTCGACTGCAATACTGCTAGTCTTCATCACGCGATGAGGTCAATTGTTTAAGTGTCGCTATTTGTAGCATGATGGTTCACTGCTATTGGTGCATTTCGATCCTCATTATTATTCCCACTATTAGATGTTGTACCCTCACAGGTCCGTTTTGTGGTTGGTCGGCTGTTGTGCTTTCTGGTCGTAGGTATCCAAGCTTCTGGAATTTCGATTCCGCTATCTCTATTGATGTTATTAGGATGAAGTCTTATATGGATAGCCTCTTTGACCCTACGTGTGTACCAGTGAGGGTCACGATCAATAAACTTAACTTCTTTCCAAATAGGAAGATGCCCCGTTTCGTTAGCGTGTTCCGAAACTGCGGAGGTTTGCGTACGAGAAAGCCGTATATCTCTGTCGTGTTCTTTTATCCTGTCTTGCATCGCTCTCCCTGTTTCACCGATGTATACTTTGCCGCACTCACATGGAATTTTATAGACGACACCGTCTTGTTTAGTTGGTTCAAGGGTGTCTTTCGGTCGCACTAAGTGAGACCTAAGAGTTGTGTCTGATTTGAAGACGGTGCGTACGCCTTGTTGTTGTAGGCAGCGGCGAAGAACCTCTGATACACCTTTTATGTAGGGTAGAACCGCAGTAGATTTAAATTAAAATGCACCAATAGCAGCGAACCATCATGCTACAAATAGCGACACGTAAACAATTGCCCTCATCGCCTGATGAAGACTAGCAGTATTGCAGTTGAAACGTCGCGATCAACAACTCAAAGCGATTCCATCGTGAGACAAACGAATATACATTCATCTTACCTATCTTACACCACGATGAACAATAAACACATCTTTAATGACATCAGTAATTCTTATTTGCAAAAAAGGGAATTGCTTGGACACCCATGGTTTAATTACCAGTACATTAATTACTATTTTTTTTGTTTTTTTTTTTGGTAAAATTAATGTTAACATTATGATGGCTTTTAATGGAACAATTCTTTTTTTGTGAGGTGCTGGTTGTTCTCATAAAATTGCAAAACAGAACTACGGTACTGTACATGTAAAATACATTTTTTAGTTTTTCATCTTGGGTAGTCCTGAATAAACAGTTAAAGTATACAATACTACCTGATTCACAGGAACGTCCACCATAACCAGAGGGGCATTCACAACGATATGTTCCCAGAATGCTCGAGCATTTTCCCCGCTGACAAGGTTTACTAGAACAGAAATCTCTCATGTCAGGGCACTTTGCAGTTGTACCATTATCATACAGAGGATGGCTCAGGTCCAGGAACTTGTGATCAATGTAGACATTCCTAATACAACCTGTGAAGTGTTTGTAGGGGACAGGAAATTTTACCGGCAATGGAAGGGAACCGCCAAGCAACAGGGGACCAGTGAGATCCAGTGACCTTCAAAAAATACAACATTGCATGAGAAATGCTAATTGATATGTTTTTATGAGCACTTGCTTCTACAAAACGTTTTTAGAGCCCATGTCAATTCCACTTTGTAAATAAATATTTACTACTATCCATTTAAAACAGCAGAATTCCTGTAACTCAAACTCCCAAGGGAAATGAAAAACAGGTGCAGTTTGCAAGGGTTCAAGATAGCCAAATAAGTGTTGAATTTCACGGTTTTATTATTCATTCACAATCACTAGTCATTTCTGTACACTTTTAAGAGCTTACAAGACTTTGTACTGACTGTGAGTTAGGCTATGATTTTTGCACATTGCTGACAATTAGAGGTTTCTTGAGCGATGTTTTATAAATGGCATTACATGTAAGGTTAATGGGGTAAATTCAAGCCAAATTGGAGCCAAGAGAAATTTACATGAGTTAAGTCAGCAGGGAGTTCAAGGTAGCTGATAGCAAATGAATAAATATTTCGTCAAGTCGGGGGAAAGTTGTTTTTTGTTTTAGATGGTGGAGAGTTTGAGTTGACTGAGATGGGTCAGCAGAGTTTTACTGTAAATAAGTGTTATAAATTCTTATGTACCTGTAAGTATCTGACTCAACTTTTGGGTTCACTCTCTGGGCTGCAGCACATGAAAACGATCCTACTCGTGTCCCAAAATTCACTGCTACAGCAAGTTTGCAGTTATCAACAATAACGATTCCAGTCTAAATAAAAAAATTCCACATCTCAGTTAGGAAAAGAGGCTCAATTTTTAAAAAGTAATACATAATGTGTACAAGTCATGTAATTATATTGATGCATCAAAGACACAAGACATCTTTCTGAGTAATTCACACTAACTCTTCCTTGGCATAATTTTGTACAGCATGTTTTGACACCCTAAAGCAAACTTCATGTGTCACTATAGTAGTTAATCAGAGAAATCCTGTATCACTGCACTCGAGCACGATCCCTGTAAAATGCTTGCTCATGTATATTCAATACCCATACCATTTTTTTTACCTT
This sequence comes from Siderastrea siderea, assembly GCA_964030785.1. Classification (NCBI taxonomy): domain Eukaryota; kingdom Metazoa; phylum Cnidaria; class Anthozoa; order Scleractinia; family Rhizangiidae; genus Siderastrea; species Siderastrea siderea. The sequence continues at coordinate 9,152,323 of OZ034977.1, read as the reverse complement.
TCTCTTTACAACATATTGGTAGAAATTAAGCAGAGAAAAAAAAACATCTCTCCTAGAACCAAAGAACTTTAAACATACAAGTAGATAACTTTGTTTACCCTTGCCTTGATAAGACTGGCTAGGCCTCAAGCAATATAATATACGCACAGTATGAGGCTGATATTATTATACTGAGAACGGGTGAAATGAATATTTTACTACAGGTACAGTTAGTGAATTCAAGCCACCAGCAAAATAATTTCCGACTACTACATTTCAACAACTTTCAACAATTGCCATCCACCCCCGCACCCTTAAATACCCACCCCCAAGGAGGGGGGGACTGTGGACAAATCCATGAAACATTTGCATCACATTTAATATTGATATCTAATCAGAAAGGCATCCCAAGCTATTATTTTCATCACCACTTAAACCAACCACCCACTCATCTTTGTAACAACAACCAGCATCACCATTAACATGTTCTGTTTACTTAAACCAATATTTTGGTTTACATTAATGGCCTAATGCAGAAATCAGGTCAATACACTGAGAATACTGAGAGGAAAGAAAGTGTTTATCTTCAAAAGCAGTTATTAATTCATCCACCTGTAATGCCATGCAAAACAGTTTTACTTCAAGACAAAAATAACACTGAAAGGTTTGAATGAAAACAAAGACTGCCTTTTATGTGATAACCTCTGAACCAACCACATGTGGGAAGATGTCTTATCAGAATTAGTATCTACAAGGATAAAACATTTGTTGCCATTGCAAAATAATCTGAAAAACATTTCCGCTGTACTTAAGGTGCTTTGGCTTAAAAGCATTGCTGTACACCACAAAAATAATATTCATTCACCCATTGTAATAGCCAGCCACATTTTATGCAAACATGTTTGAAAAATACAATATTTTTTAGAAGACTATGCTCTTCTTCATGCATGTAAGAGCACGCCAGCATAACACAAAATGTATGCTTTGAAATTGGAATTTTATAAAGCACGAAAAGAAGAATAAAACCCTGCATGTAAACATCTTGGTCAAGAATAATCTTCTAAAACAAAACAACACCAAAAAGCATTCCAATCATTTTGTCTACAACATTATTTTATTTACTCAGGATAGCATAACAACATCCCATACTTTATGAAATTAATGGATTTGAAGATCAGTTTACAATAATATTATGACACTTTCTCAATCTTTTATTTTACCAAAAGAAGCAGACTTGTAGTATGTCCTGAAAATGCAATTTATGAGCTGCTGTACACAAATTCTGGAAACAAGGATTTGTTTTAACTACTTAGTGATCAATTAGCGACCTAAGCTTGAGTTAAAATCAAATTATATTTACCATAATTGTTTTTTCAAAAAGCAAAGGTCTAAGAATGCCAAATTACAGATGGCCAAGAATATAATGAAAGTCCTGAAGAAAATTTTCTTGATTGTTCTCGTTTATCTGAAGGGTTAACAGGTCTTAACAGGCCTTTACAACAAAGATAACAGCATTATGTTGCCAGTAAAATCCCACAACCCCCAAATGTGTGTGCACCAAGACAAAAGTTCAATGAAATAACATTTATGGCTGTAAAGGTAAACAGAAATTAAGAACCGAATAACATTTGGTTATTACTGCATTCAACTAGTTAAACATAATCCTCTCATCATAAAGTAAAACAGAAGCAACTTTTGAGCCTACAGATGCACAAATTTCCTCAAATATGACCAAGTGTTAAGCTGTACCTTCCCACATGAAGGGATTTGGTCTCATTTGCACACCAACACTTAAATTAGAACAAAAATGCTTGAAAATAATTTTGTCTTTAGTCTACATGTTACTTCAAAGGCCTTGCGCATTCCTGAGTGAAGATTCTGGCTCCCAAAGAATTTACCTTTCACCTCAGTTTTCAACTTTCTTTCCATATTTAGAAACAACAATAATTAAATAATTAGTTAATATACCATTTCCTGTCTAAGTGTATTCAAAGTACTGTGCCTGCCATAGCCAAAAATATATAGCGAGGGTTCAAAATACATGCAACTGTAGAAAGAGTGGTCTCAAATTATATCATTTAGAACTGGTGATTGGTGATTCTGGTGCTTACTAAGTCTATTCTGACTATAGGTTTCTGTAATGTACAGTGCTGGATTTAGATCTGTGTATGGGAATGCCACAGGGTCCTCTAAGTGATCACTTAAAATTTAGGACTTTCTAATAAATTTACAAAATTAAGTGTCACAATTGTGCATCACTGTGTCCCGTTTTCATTCAGTCAACATCCCTCCCATTCAAGAAGAGAGGAGGTAGCTTTGGCCAAAGAAAGACACACTTTGGTCGAGATAATGGGAGCTTGAAATAACTGAGTTTTAGATGGCCAATTGTAAATGACTGAAAAAAGCAAGGAAATCCAAGGAAAATGGGTATCAGTATGAGATACTTGTATTGGGGGATTCAAGATAGCCAAGTTTCAAGATAACTAAACTAAATACTAAAAAACAAGGACAACTTTGTCACAGTACCAATAGCAGGGTTTTCAAAAGCACCCGACGCGCGACGGAAGTCACCGGCTACTTTTAGCATTTGCGCCGGGTACTTTTTGTACTCAAAAGTATCCAATGATGTAGCTGATTATGGATGAAGAATGTAGCATGCATGTAGCTGATTATTTTTACCCAGATTTTAAATTATTCAAGTGTACAGTGCCTACCAAAAAACACTTCTTGTCACTGAAAATACACCAGAATGCATCTCTGGGGATACAAAGTTTAAAAATTTCCCCTGGGAGGCCCCCCGGACACCCCTGTAGCAGGTGGTTCCCCTCCACACCACAATAAAGCTCCGGCTACTCTGATAGATCCACCTGGTACTTTTTTTCAAATTGAAAACCCTGTAATAGCAAGCTTAAGGAAAACATGATCTTACCCTGTTCTGAAAAGACACCTCCACTGTATGCCACCTGCCATCAGATACACTGCCATTCACATTTGATGCAACTGTGAAGGTCTGGGAGAAGATTGAAAACATAAACTGCACTTGTCCTTTGACCACCAGTACAGAAATGAAGTCATGTTTACCATCATAACGGCCATTGAACAAGAGTAAGCCACTGTGCTCTGTGGTGGTAAACTCAAGCTTGATGTGTAGGCTCCATTTTTGCTTCAATGCTGAGGAGAAACGAAAAGGAAATTTGAACGTGTCCAGCATTATCCTAAAGCCTCCTTAAAGTACGACCATTCAAATGAAAGCTGCCGAGCAGTACTTGCCTTTGGTGCAGTTTAGGGTACATGTAGACCTGTGCAAGATGGTTCTAGCCTTTGAGTCTGTGGATGAAACCCTAAAGTGTAACCATTCAAATGAAAGCTATTGAGAAGAATTCGTGTTCAGTTGCGCTACCAATTAGGCGATAATTCACTTGAGGCAGTACTAGATTTTTGGAGACTGTGGGTCACGAGATCTCAAAGTTGTTGGTTTTCAGTATTATAACCCATTACTGGTAAATGAAAATTGGAATTATTTTGTCTTGCCACATTTTAATGTCAAGATTAAAAAGTTGAGTTAGAATACATGTAGTCTGTTAACCCTTTAACGCCCAATATTAACATCCATATTCTCCTCACTAAAATCCTTACCGGTATATTTCTTATGTTACTAGTTGGGAGAATTTGATTAAAAATTAAGACATTGATCATTGGTGATCGTTTTCTCTATTCTCATGACCTGTATGTTTGATCAAGTAGTAATACTGTATGGAGAAATTAGATGCTTGTCACTATTGGGGCTTAAAGGGTTAAAGAGCAAACTGAAATACAGACAAGTTTCTGTCCAAGGAGTTCAAGATAATGTATTACTACTACACAGTCATGTAACTCCCTTCTAGACAAAATGCTCTGTGGTGCCTCTGCAGGTTTACCCCCAGTTGCCCCAGGAATTCTCTGCAAGCCAATAAACAGAAGTAAAAAGTGTACTGCACCATGTAAACTGCTTACCTGGAAAAGCAATGTAAGTTCCCCTTTTGAAACTACGCGTAGATAGCTCACAAAATGTTCCATCAACTGCATAATCATCACGACACTCACAGGTGAAACCACCACCTGAAGAGTCCTTGCAAACTCCACCATTGCTGCATGGGTTCAACATTGGATGGTCTTCAGAGGTTTTGGAATCTGTGGGGCAATTACTTTTTGAAATCTCAATTTCGCAGTTCTTGCCAGTTCTTCCAGGATTACAAACACAAGAGTAACTTCCTTCGACACTCAAACACTTTCCATTGTCCATGCAAGGATTTGAATAACAAAGATTCAAAACATTATCACAATTTTGCCCACGATAGTACTTGGCACATCGACATCTGTAATTAGCTTGCACGCCAACTGTTCGGAAAACCACCTTTGAGGAGCTATAAGTGTTAGACTCACCAGTGTAGTCTATTTTTGTCAAACAACTCCTAGTTGTTGGCAGTGGCAAGTTGCAGACTTCTTTGACGCAGAAATCATCCTCAAAGGGAAGAAGGGTCAGTTTTGCTCTCTGTGAGATCTGCTTCATGTTTATATAAATCAAATTTCTAATATGCTCAGGATTGTAAAACCCAAACCGGTTACGATTGCTGTCAAGCTTGTAAACGGCGAACCAGATCTTAAGCTGTGAAATGTCATCTTCCAGGGGTGACTTAGCTTTGATAAGCTTGGATGTGATATCAAACAGCACGATTTGGTCAAGATTGCAATTTATGATGTCTGAAATGGCCCTTACCAGCCCCTCATATGAGGAATCAAAAAATCCCTGAATAGTCACACCATACATATCAAGAGTTAAACTATTGTTCAACATCTGTGGCGTAACAGATGTCACCAATATCTGACCACTAGCAGTGGCAGAGTTAAGACCATCAGATACTTGGACAGTCATGCTTACAGGTTTCCTGGTGTTCAGCAATGTGGGACTAACCTCAAGATCACCAGTTGTCCTATTTAGAGTCACCCAGTCACCTTGCGTCATCTTAAGAATACGATAAACAAGGCGGTCAGACACGTCTGGATCATAAGCTGGTATTCTGAACTTTGGTTGCTTTGGAAACTTGTCATCTCCAACATTGATAACCATGAAAAAGTTTTGAAGAACTGGGGGGTTGTCATTGACATCAACTAGTGTTATGTTCACTATTGCTTCAACAAAATATGGTGTTGAAGTAGCTCGGACTTTAAGGATGTATTCAGACTTTGTTTCATAGTCCAAGGCTCTTTTAGTCTGAATCGTTCCGTCCCTTTCAATAACAAAAGTCAATGGATCATTGCCAGAAATTATGCTGTACGTTATGGCACTACCCTGGACAAGATCTTGTGACACAGCTTTGACTTGCACCACATCAGAACGCTCCTTGATGTTTTCTTTGATAAACACAATATAAGGATCCTTTTCAAATTTTGGCTTGCTGTCACGCACATCTCCTAGGGTGATCTTAACTTTAACAGATGAGCTCAACGATGGCCGTCCTTTATCAGTAGCGACTACAGTTAGCTCATATTCTGGAACAGTTTCTCGATCAAGGCTCAACAATGTGCGGATAACGCCTTGTGTGCTGTCAATCTGAAAAGCTCCTCCACCATCACCTAAAAAGTGAAAAAAAAAGCAACAGCAGAGTTAGTTGGACAATGGTTTGGCTTTCACAGAATCTCCAACACCCATAGCACCAATTGAAAGTAAATATCTACTAATCTTGGTCATTGATGCCAAGTTTTCAGTTAGTCTCATCGTCTGGCAGCCAAACTCATACAGGAAGGTATTGATTTTAAGAGATGAAGCACAAGGCATGAAAGGCATGAGATTTGGTGTCTACGATTATCATACTGAAACACAACTTCCATTTCCAGATACTAGTGCTCCATTCCTCAACAAGAGAAAGACATCTCAAAAAAATGAATGCTCTTTCAACTGAACAATGGTAGTGTTTATTAATGAAAATAAATCCTGTAAAGGAAAAAAGACAGTAATGTTTCTCAAAAGGAAAGTTGTATCTTACAAATTACCACAAGAATCACATCAGAGATTCTCACAATACAAACTATTGATAGAGCATTTTTTGCAGTGCTACTGGATCTGCAGCTGTTGTCATCGTCCTCCTTTTTAATTCACACACTTGCAAATTAGAGTCAGATAATCCCTGCACTTACCACCATTCCCTGCAAATGAGTAGGTGATGGCTTTGTTAGAACCATCATCATCATCAACTGCAGAAACTTCCAACACTTTCGTGCCAGGCCGGACATTCTCTAGAATTGATTTACCATAGTTGGACTGTAGAAATCTTGGTTTGTTGTCATTCACATCTGTTACAGTAATGTGCACATTTGCAGTTCCTTTAAATGGCGGTTTTCCTTGATCTGTTGCACTAACATCAAATCTGTATTGAGGAGTTGTTTCTCTATCCAAGGGGTGTAAAACAGTTATTTCACCAGTGTCTGGATTGATTTTAAAATCTTGCTGTGACTGCTCAATAGCATAAGTGAGTTTTGCATTTGAGCCCTGATCTTCATCAGTTGCTTTTACAGAAAGAACCCTGCCTCCTACAGCAGTGGCTTCACTGATTCGCTCCTGGTAAATTCTTCGTTGGAAAATTGGCTTGTGTGTGTTTGAATCAGTAACATTGATACGCACAATAGCAGAGTTTTCTAAACGACTGTCCCTTGCCTTCACTGTCAACGAATAAAATCTGGTCTTACTGTAATCTAGACGACATGACAATGTTATCATTCCGTTGCCAGAGATTCGAAAACACCGTCTCTGGCTGGCATCAGCAGCTTCAAGACTGTAGAAGATATTGCTTTGGCCAAGATCAGGGTCAGTAGCTGTAACTTGGAGCACAGTTGTTCCAAATTTAGCATTCTCTTCCACTGCTCCATAATAAACAGGTTTTGAGAACCTGGGAGGGTTGTCATTAATGTCGCCCACGGTAACAGTCACTTTTGCACGACTACTCTCAGGAGGAACACCTTTATCCTCGGCCTGAACCTGAAATGTATAGCGCTCTACTTTCTCTCTGTCTAATTTCCTAGTGAGATACAAATCTCCAGTTTGGCTGTTTATACCAAATGGTAAATTAGACTCCACCAAGCTATAGACAATCTGTCTATTGCTACCATCATCATCATCAAATGCCTGTACACGAGTGAATGTGTGTCCAACATCCTCGCGTTCAGAGACTGTCTCCTGAAAATCTGAACTGGCAAACTGTGGGGCATTGTCATTAACATCAATTAAATATATCTCCACTGATGTTTCGTTATATTGTGGAGTTTCACCTTTATCTTGTGCCATTACAAAAAGTGTATGCACTGGTGTATACTCATAATCCAGTTCTTTGTGCACTTTGATTTGTCCATTGAGGCGATTGATAGAAAAAAGTCCTTGGTCATTACCACTGCTGAAGCTGTAAACAACCTCCCCATTACTAAGAAGGTCATCATCTGAGGCACTCACTGTCAGCACTAGTTTACCCGGCTTGACATCCTCTAGTATGGATGCAGTGTACTCTTTCCTGGAAAACTGAGGGGCGCAGTCATTCACATCAGTGACTGTTATTCGAACATTGGTTTGGTCTGTTTTGGGTGGTGATCCCTGGTCACTTGCCTGGACTGTTAGGACGTATTGCTGGACCTTTTCACGGTCTAGCGGACGGTCCACCAAGATTGCCCCACTGCTCTCTCCAATGCGAAATGCTTCATTAACCCCCACTCTATTAGTGATGCTATAACGGATGGCTGCATTTTGACCAGTATCTAAGTCCCGGGCCCGGACATCAAGGATAGTATCTCCCACATAGATGTCCTCAGGGATCACCTTACTATACGATGGCAACTCAAACTTCGGGGCATTATCATTTACATCATCAACAATAATAGTTAAATCCGCCTCAGCATCTAATGACCTATGCTGCTCATATTTGGCTGTCACACGAAAATAGTGAAAGGCCATTTTCTCGCGGTCCAAGGAATCCAGAGTTTTTATAAACCCAGTGTCGCTGTTCATGGAGAAAAAAGACTGGCTGAGGAGATTCTGAGAGGCAGCCATTCTATAAATAATTTTACCAGCGTTCCCATTGTTTGTATCTTGTGCCTGAATGGTGCTCACACTTGTACCGGGGGAAGCATCCTCGCGGACATGAGCCGTTAAATAAGAGCTGGAGAAGCGTGGAGGAAACATCTGTATTCTCCGGCGAAATCTACGCGCTCTCTTGACGACATTAGCTTTGCAAGCAATAATCAACTCGACTCGCGCCACAAGGGTTTGTTTGTTTCTGCTTCCATACTTGGTCTCCGGAAATACACTTACGATGTCCACTACTAAAATCTTTTCTTTAGTTCCGAGTAAAGATCTCCGAAGAACCAAATAATCGGATTTGGCGCCAATTCTAAAATACTTTCTCGATGGAGTATTTCGTATTTTCAGGGCTACAGGATCTCCGAGAAATCCTCGAAGACGCGCAAAAATGTGCCCAGTACCCAATATTCGCGTGCCTACCAGAGTCGTACATTTCAACTTTCTGCGAAACTTTAGAAAGCAGCTTTCGCCAAAAATATTCATTGTCAGAGGAATTAAAGACCTCTCGGATGAATTAAATATAGACGTTGTTTCTACAAACAGTGTGAACGGATTAAGATGTAGATTCTTGCAGTTTGGTCTATGAATCATACGCACCAAGCCGGTGCTTGAATCAATAGAGAGTATTTGAAGAGAGTTAGGTTCATCTCGTCGTGGCGATTGCAGACCGTAATTCGTCCATCCAGCTCTACTTAAATTGGCTAAAACAGTGTCTGGCCTTGTCGATGAATAAATATTAATGACTGTGCACTCCACTGGTAGGAATAGATATAGGCTTAGTTGATGAACAACCAACACAAAACCCAACCAAACGAGGTTGAAACTAGCCATTTGGCGGCGATTGTTGTCACGTTCAGCGTCTGTCATAAACCAGTTGATAATCGCGATACATGCCACCAACGGTGATTAAAGATACAACACTTCCCACTCAAAGTTTCCATAAACACAGCTCGAGGTAGGATTCAGCGCTCATCTTTGAAAAACACCACAAAATATATCTTTGATCTTCGGTTAGCTGCTTGGTCGAGTGTCGGCAAGGGGCCCCAATTCCTTTTGAGTGACAAGTTTCATTAATTTCACACTCTAATTGGCTTAGAGTGATCACGTGAGGTCTTTATCTCGCCGCGGTAGAAATCGAACCTGGTTTACATGACAAATAAAACTATTTCGGTTTTTCACAAGCATTCTTCCGTAATTTATTTACAAACAAAAGCAAGGCATTGTCAATGAAAGGGATGTAAATACTAGGGGATGTGAAGTATGAATTTAATGGGTCCTTGTTAGGATAAAAGGAAGCCTTCGGAGGCGTTTTTGCCCGGCCAGGAAACTCAGACCAGTTTCGCGCGGAATTCTACAAATTTGGGGGTGAGTCAAATTTATTATGAAAAGGCGTCCGGAAATAATAATGCCGCCTCTATTAATATAAATGCTTAGTTTCAGAATTTCAGCCCTCCCGCTTTGAAAACACAATTGTATCTTGCTGCTCCATGGGTTAGCAATTGGCTTTCATTTCTAAACCGGCATGTATCTCATTTGTTTCATAATGTTTGCGTTTCGGGCTATCAAGGATCCGTGGGGATGGGGTGTGTTGAAAGATTTATAAATAAGTCAATTAGCAAGCGAGAAAATCGTGCTCAAAAATGAAACTACATGCGGATAAATTGTTTAGCTTGAAGGAATAACACTTAAAGTAATGAGATTTCTTTTCTTTGCAACAAGAAACTAAAAGTACATTACATATGGCACTTATTGGCGATTTATAATACTCTTGGCTGGATGAAAAAGAAACTCGGGGTGGAGAAAAAACTCCGTGCGCAAATAATTCAAAGGGATTCTTAGAACTTCCAGATGTGGCGATGACTGAAAAAGACCGAGTCTGAGAAAATTGAATCATCGTTGCAATCTATCTTATTTTTATTCATACGTAATACGTGAAACAAGCGTTGATATATTTTGCACAGAGAGTTTCCATTTTCCCAACCAAACACGCTAAAATGCGTGTTTGGTTTTTGAAAAACAAAATTCTGATTATAATAAAATTAAAAACAAAGTGAAATAAAACAAAGAATCCATTTCTCATTCACCCACGCGAGGCAAACTACGGCGAAAAGTATGAACAGGCAAAAAAAGTACAAAAAAAAAGTGAATGAAACTCGAAGCGGGGTACAAAGAACCGAACTTTTAAAGAAAATGAACATTTTTCTTATCAATGAGAGCTAATGATTTACGGTCCTCCAGTGACTTCATTAAATTATTGTTCCCAAATGGATGAAGCGGATATTTTTGCGCTGAAACCGGAAATCTATTTTGTGAAGCCCAAGTCATGTATAATTTTCCATTTATAATATGATCACCAGCTCTTTTCAAAGTGTTTTCAAAACAGATACCAAGTCTGTTGTAGAATCTATAACGTTAAATATCCATTGTCTGGCATATTTCTGAAATTTTCTTTTTCTCTCATTGGCCAAAGTTAAAATAGCCTGCGTGCAGACGTCTTCTATTTCCTTCAGGAGACGTCTGCACGCAGGCTAAAGTTAAATGTTAAAACCATGTAGCAAAGAATGTACGCGCGTGTTAAAGCCGAAATTTAATTAAACAAGCCCACAAGGTGAGGAGAGGTCAACATGTTGTGACGTCAATGTTTACAAACAGACAGCAGGTACTCTGCCTGGTTTGAAAGGAAAACGGATAGAAAGTGAAACTATGTGTTTAAAAGAAACAATATTTACGGCAGTTGTTTTCCAGCAGTCGACATTTGTGTAGAGATTGCCGATGTTCGCCTAAGATGCCTCGTGACATTTTTCCTGTGAATAATCATTTCAACCTTTGTGCCTTAGGAAAATAAAGATGACCTATTGCGCCCAACTTCGTTTGCCCACTTTAATAACCAAAGGGCATCACGTCTGACTTATCAGCTGGGAAAGAAAAAAATTCCGAATTGAATATTGGCAGTTGTTGAACGATTGATAATGTTGGGGGCACCCAACGAGACAATCAGTAAGTAAATACTTAAAATGTTGTCTTTTGAAATGTATCCTTTAATGGATATTTCTTAGAGCTAACACAGGTTTATCTGTTGGGATTCTTTAGCTGAAAATTTGAATTGCAGTAAAATTTTAGGGAACGAAAGCTCCTTTGCCGAATTTCCTATCTGCTATCCGTTTCCTGAAAATGCTTGCACTCTTAATGAGACACTTGTCCTTACAAAAACAAAAGGAATTATTATTAATTTACCCACTGTTTACAAAAGTATGGGATGACATTTCCCCAAAGAAAACTCTAATTTTTCATAACATTTAATTAAGGTTGGATGCCCCTATTATAGGTGCCTTGCGAACCAATCGGTGCCTTAGTAACACAGGTAGCGCTACGTCATCCGTAAGGAATCATGTTTATATCACTGAATTCCTCAAGGCTGCCTACACAGGGTGGACCCAGGAATTTTTGATAACAGAGGTCCAAAATGGCAACCGTGTGCTTGACTCTTCAAAAGCCAATTAAGCAAAGACTGATCTCCCACCTTTAGCTATCTTGAAACATTTGATAAGATTTCCTGATAAAATTGGTCAACTGGTCTACGCTGTTTTCATTCTTTTTATTTCCTATCAGTTTAGTTGAATAGTTGCTTAATTTAACACCTTTCACTGATATAAGGATTAAAATTGCATCTGTACAAAACTTCTACTGGGTGCAAATTGGAGAACGTAACACAATTTTCCACAATTGTATCTGTTTATTTGAATATTTATTTTCGAATTTAAAAGGCCAACATCCATGAAAACAGCAACAAGGTCGAAAATCAATTGTGTGATCTTAGCTTTATTGGGAAGTTGAAACTGAATTTTCCAATGTACTATTGTTTAAGGACGTTTGGGCAAAATTCTTCTACAATACAGATTTTTTCCATACTATAAAATGAGTCACTTTTGTCAAAAATGTAAAACTGGAGAGGGGGACGGGGTCGTCACCGACTTCGTTTCAAAGATAAAGCGTGTGGAAAAATCTCCCGATTTTAAAAAAATCAGCCGTTGCCGCCGACTCGACATGGCCGGAGACCTACTTTCAAATTTTTATTTAAGTGGGTCTGTTGAGTAAATAATTTTAGCTAGTGTCATTCTTTCAATTATGGTCTACTAAAAGAGGGTCTGGATAGGGTTTGGTGTTAAGTTGTATTTGTTCTTTTTTTTTAATGTTAAGTGTTAAAACATGTTAAATTTAAGTGTTAAGTGTTGTAAAAAAAATACACTGTTAAGTGTCAGAACAGTAAGTTTAGTCAATAAAAACTTAACGGAAAAAGCAATTATGATAGAAAAAAGTACTTAAAACTAAGCTTAGATGTTCAAAGGATTGCAAAAATAAAATAGATTTAAAATAAAATTTAAGAGCCTGCGTGAGCATAAAATCGTCTTCCGCTGATAAATAATTTCCCGTGATAAAAAAATAAAACCCAAAGCACAAAAATGTAACCAAAAGTGTAACAATCGGAAAATAACATTCTGGCCCTTTTGGAGCCACTTTTTCTTATGTGTATCAAATTTAGTGTCACAGTGAATTTTTACTGTGAGATGTTAACAGGCTGGTTAAACAGCCTAAAATTTAACTGTTGATGTTATAGAGGCAAAAATTTAACTGTTTATTGTTATCGAAGTACCCCCATCCAGACCCTCCGAAAACAATTTGGCAATTAGACTACTCGACAGCGTTTTCTGCGAGGGCAGGCACTATTTAGAGGTAATCAACTTAGCTCTGCTTCCTTGACCTTAGAAAACCCGCGTTTTCCAAATACGCCGGTTTCATTCAACCGGACTCCACTCTACTCAGGCCTTTTTTCTACGGTGTATTATACCAGAATGTCCGGACAATGAAGTGCCCGTCATTATCAAACAGGCCACTGGTTGCTTAGTTCTTTTGGGAGACTTGCGTGAAGCGTTTATTCGAGGGAGACGTTTTTTCCCGTAAACCCAAAATCATACCGATGGTGTTTGTCCGTTTCAAGATTGTCCACTGACAACACTTCGTTAGGGTCCTGGCGGTTAGCTGGTTCCCAATTATACACTTCCGTGGAGAGAAAGGAAGTGCGTGAGTCTCGAGCTAAGCTTACCTTGATATCTGTAAATTCTCTGTCAAAAGCGCATATGATATCAATATTAAAGGGAGAGTTTCTTGGAGCTAGAAAGGATCCCGAAAGACTTGACTCTCAAAACAAATTTCTTTTAATCCATTTTAATTGTTTATTTTATTTTTGCAAATCGGTGCCAGCAATTTACGTACGGGTGTTATACTGAGATAAGATTAGATAAGATAAAGATATAGTTAAATTTAAGAACTACAGTACTACAGTGTACTACACTTAAAAATGTCGGGAAAACTCTCCCATGAGTTTGCAGTCGCACTAGAAGTAAGGTTATGTGCTTGCCTCTCGTACTAGCGAGAAGTAGAAGCAAAACAACGGTCGCAAACGATAGCCTATTTTTCATTTCTGGCGCACTTATGTGAAGGGGAAACCGTCTGATTAAAAAACAGATGCAATCTTGAACTACACAAAGGAATATAGTTTGCGGTAAAATAAACTAGAATTAAGCAGTTTCCTGCTGCATAAGTTAATCCGTTATCAAAATATTTTCACATAAGAACATGATCGCCTTAATTTTTAATCTATAAGCTTTTGTAAAATTGATGAACTCGCAAGATGACTTTGATAAGCACACCGGCGCCTTCGCAGGCTGAACAAGACACTTCAACTTTGCTCGCACGTACATAGAATGGTATCGCTCTTTGAGTTAGTTCATTGCGAGTAGAGCGAAATAGTTTTTTAAGGCTCATAGATGAAATATTTAAGTGAAAATAAAATATTTTGACAATGGATCTATTGAACAGTTGCCTGGACCAGCGCGGAAAAAGTGATTTCTTAGTGTTTTTATTCTGGTTTACCAGAAAATGCAAAGCAGAAGGTTCAGAAATAGAAATATGTAATATGTTTTAGTGACGGCTAGTGATAAACAAGGAAAAGGTGAAACTTATTTCCAATCCCCTGGCTCATCAAGGCTGTCGTTGTATAGTAAATCCAGTTTCCGCACGTAGTCTGATGCGACTAGCCGAATATTACTTGGCTACTCGGCCCCTGGATGGTACGGTTGTCTCACGGCGCAGGGTCATACCTTAGCATTTTGTTTGGGTTCCCTCAAGGTTCGTTGGTAAGGTTAGCCGGAAAAGGCGCACACGAGCCAAGGAGGCCTACATGGCCGGAGCTTATCCCGGTTTCTGTAGCATGAAGCAACTGAGAGTATTGCTACTCCCCTCTGGATGGGATGCTAGTCCATCACAGGGTTACCCCCAGCAGTATGTCGCCGGTACCCATTTATACACCTGGGTGGAGAGAGACAATGTAGGGCAAAGTTTCTTGTTTCTTATCTAAAGAAACAACAGGATGGCAGGGATTGGGCCTCGAACCACCGACCTTCAGATCTGAAGTCCAGCGCACTAACCACCATACCATCGCCCCCCCCCCCCCCCCCCTGGGAACAGAGGTTTGCTGGTACCCACTAATAATAAAGAGAGAGACAATTTGAGGACATTTTTTTCTATGAAGGAAATAACACCACACAGGATCACAGGATACAGAGACCAAGTCTCGAACCACCATGACCACCGAACCTTCGATCTTCCGATGGCAAGTCCAACGTGCTGTCTACTGCCCTTCCGCTCCTACGCAAACAAGAGTGTCGTTTATTACTGGTTCGGCTTCAAAACGTGACGTTACACAACTGAACCGTTGCAAGCAGATGTGAGGGGAGCGAGCAAGCTTGTGTTACCACAGGTGGCCCAAGCTCACGATCTGATCAGTACTAGCGACATGTTAATTGTAGGCGGTATTCTCGATTTATAGACTTTTGTATTGTCCATGTTAAAGTAAGTGAAGTTTATTTTCAAATTCATAGCTACATTTTTAGCATTTAGGAACCTAAGTGAATTTTCCATACAAAGTCTAGAAATCGAGAATACCGCTTACAAGCAAGAGTTACGTTCACATCGCGAGCTTAGGCCGTGTGCCTTATTATGGGGCATGCGGGGAGCCGCCAAGCCGCGAAGTGCGATGCCGAAAATGGATTCGTCGCTTCCTGCGCGCGCAAATTCAAAAATTGCTGCTTTAGCATTTGGGATATAAATTCAATTTATGTTCTTCCCTCGTAGCGGCCAATGATTTGAACACACTTGGTGGCCAGGGCCTGCCGGCTTAGGAACAAAGAACCGAGTCGAGAAGGCGGCAGCTTATACGAACCTATAGTTGCGCCGGTTTCAGCAGAAGGTGTGAAATAAAGGACCTTCACTTCGGCCAAAGTAATTACTTGATAACATCCAAGGTAACAATTAATTACGCGTGAGTATATCGCTCATCAATGCGCTCGAGAGCTAAATTTGCATTAACCTGCGATCAGGCCGAATTTTAGCATCGCTCTCATATTCTCTTACGTTGGTCGCGCCCTTCCCGCCTGAATGTTTGACCGATCGAAACGAAAATAGAGCCTGATCGCAGGTTAAATTTGCATGGGCACATTGATCTACTACATGCTGACCTAGCAGAGCGCTTAATTCATGTGCTTATATTCTTCATAGATTCCCCGCGAGTGATAAATAATTAGCAACTGATAAAAATGTGATGCTCGTTCAGTGAAGAAAGCAACTGTATTCAGTTTGAAATTATATGAAGATCATCGCAGTGAAGGCGTTTCAACTTAAGCAGTTTAAAAGAAGAAACCTGAAAAAATTCAGGCTTGAACGGGAATCGAACCCATGACCTCTGCGATACCGGTGCAGCGCTCTAACCAACTGAGCTATCAGGCCAACTGGGAGCTGGTTAATTGAGAGTTCGTAATTATCCCGTAGATGGAGTAATGAGAATTAATATATGAAATAATCATATATTTGAACTTTGGATAAAGATAGAATTATATGAAGATAACCGCAGTGAAGGCGTTTCAACTTAAGCAGTTGAAAAGAAGAAACCTGAAAAAATTCAGGCTTGAACGGGAATCGAACCCATGATCTCTGCGATACCGGTGGACCAGTTTGTTGGAGACTCAGATGCTTTTCTTGGCCGCACACTCGTGTATCCTGTGGTGCCGCGGTTGATTTCGCCTGCAATGCACACCTGAATTCTCCATGACAAACTAAATAAAGTTTAAATTAGCAACCATGTGCACTGTGCGAATTATTACAAGAAAAAAATTTTAGGGATGGCCTCGGCGCGAGCGCTGTAATGCTGCAATGCTGCAGTGAGTCTTGGTCTTTACGCATGCGCCCATAAACTGAGGCGATCAACTTCCACGCTGCATCCATGAAATGGCGTTTTCTCAAGCTGGGATATTTTTAGATTACACAAAGTCAAAGATAAATTAAAGTCTTCCAAACCGGTTAACCCGGCTGACGGACTCAGAAAGTTTCCTAAGATGACCCTATGATTTACGAGCATTTCCGAAGGTGACCCGAAGACTTAAGATCATATAAAAATAATCGAACTTGAGAAAACGGTGTTGCGCGGATAGTGAGGAGGTGGATGCTCCGTGTAATGGGCTCTTGCTTTATGACGTTGTTTTAGATTTTGGTAGCGATCGATAGTGATTAACACCAATGAATAACGTGCCAAAAAGACAGGTAGCTAGCAATTGATAAAGAAAATATTCCTTTTCACTGTCAAAAGCGCCATGATGAAAACAATAGTATAGTAGTAGTAATAGTAATCTATATTTCACTGATACAAGCACATATCAAGTGTTACATGAATATAAAAAGAAAAAAAAAGAAAGTTATCAAGCGTGCGCAGGGAAATAGTACATATAAATTAATTATTATTGGTTATTCCTATCCGGTAAAGAAAGAGTATTTACAAACAATTCCCAGGAGAGCAGCCATACTCCGAGACCACGTCTAACAAGAAGGGTGGAGACAAAGGAGCAAGCGGTGACTTTCCACAAGAGTACATAATCCTTTCTATTGCAGGTGTCTCGAGTGGGACCGAGCTCATGGGTTTCTCGATGCTATCTATACAGTTCTGAATGCCCCTATATAGTTTGCGCTCGTTTGCTGATTGTCATGTCCAAAAAAATATGGACATACTTCAGGCCAGGGCCAAACGCCGAACTTTACATGGGGCGAACCTAATGCAAATAAAAAACTATTGTATTTGCTTATTAGCATTAGGTTCGTCCCATGTAAAGTTCGACGTTTGGCCTTGCATGGCCAACACACAAAAACACGTACATGACAGAAGAAATGATAAAACAGTACAATTTATTGTCAAACAACCGAAAAGAAAAGGTAAATGTATCGCATTAAACACGCTTTGTACTTTGCAGTATTTTGTAGGTGCGGCTATTTTTGACAGCATTGGTTAATACGGTACAAGACTACTTTGCTTCTAGATATACCGAAATGGCCCTTTGCTTAGTTTTGAAATTTACATAGGCAATCGGCTACACAAAAGTCAACCCGGCATTTATTGGAACGGTCATAAAAGCGACTCGCAAAAGTTCATTGATGACTTTAAAATTTACTTGTCGCCGGCAACGGTGGCTGACAAACAACTTGTTTGTCGGACGCCGCTTTTGTTATTCGGTGGTTGGTAGCTGTCAAGGTATAAATAAGGTCTGAGTTCAAATGGGTTCTTCAAACAGTTTGTGTGACGTGATTATAGTAACAAGTTCACCAGATCAGTTGAAATGGGGTGTAATCAGTTTAAATCAGTTGTTTCACTTATAGACTATCTTGTGCGTTCTGCGCATGCTAGAAGCCTGCCACCAGTCTCCAGCAGGTCGATCGCTGACCGACTTCTCCATCTGTAGTATCTTGAAAAGGACGTCACTCAGTCTTCAACAAGCGCCGGTAAGTTAAACCTAACGTTAGCAAGTTGCTAGGAAGTCCACACCTGAAGTTATGTACTACTCTGAGCAAGGCTGACCGGTAATACAATCTAATTTAACAGAAATAAACCTGTTTTACCAGAGCTAAACTGTGTGAGCTCAATCTTACCTTTAAATTGTTTTTAATGAGAGTTCAATTTGCTGATAAAATCTTGAAACTCTGATTAAGAGATTTTGAACTGTTTTTTTTTTTTTGTTGTTGAACCCAGTTCAAATCTACTCCTCTAATTTACATCAATTGTTTAGTCTTTTCTGCACTTTATGGCGAGTCTAACTCTATGATAAGCAAGACCAGATGGAGAAACTGTTGAGGAGTGCCGGTGGATCTGTTGAAGATCTGGATCAGTAAAATACTCTATATGATAATTGATGTTCTCAATTTTAACACGACTCTCATCTCTTTATAGTGCGAATAGAAAAATCCTATTCTTATAGAGTTTACGAGGGTTCTTTTCCCTGCACGGTAATTTCCCTTAAAAGGGTCGCAGCTAGCCTCTCAAAAATTGTCTAACAAATGTTTATGTTTATTATCAGATTGCCACAGTGCTACCAGCCCACCATTATCGCCTTACTTTGACTGCTCAAGTTCTCTTCCCAGCCACAGGAAAACCAGCCCACCATTAACTCCGTATTCCGACATTACAAGCTCCAGCACTGACTGTGACAGCGAGCCCGATCAAGTACCGACTTCCGTCCGTGCAGCTGCCAAGAAAGAAGCGACAACGCACGACCTTCTCACTGAATGAAGTATTGGAGCTGGAACGAGCATTCAGCCGGCAGCCATATTTGACAAGTGAAGATGAGGAGGAACTGGTACAGAAACTCGAAATCACGGCCAAAAGTGTGAAGGTGAGTTGGAATGGAATCATGTTGATTTTTAACGTCTTAGTTAACTTGTACGAATTACTGGAACATATAAACCAAGGGATAAGGGGGGGGGGGGAATATCTTTGCACTCGGAAATGCTGTCTAAAACATGCTGACGTACAAAATAGTCAATATTTGGGAAATTTGGTAGACCACAAGACTTAGTATAGCCAAGGTTATTGATGATTTTGTTGATATCCATTACTTGTTTGCTTGAGAGTGGTTGATATCAGAAGAAGAAATTATATATAAATCATGATCATCCCTCCTGCTTACTAGAATAGGCTTGGTTTAAACTAAACCGGTCTAAGCGAGGTTGGATGTTACTTGTGAAAATATCTTGCTTTATTTTGTTTCTTATTACGTCTGAACTAACTGTGTTCCATTTCAAGACTGCAGGTGATTCTTTGCGCTACTGAGAGTACTGGGTTCAAATAACATACTTATTGTGATTTCGTATTTTAATTTGGATAAAAAAACTTAATTTTTACAGTCAGATTCCATCATTTAACCTATTCGAATACTCAGATACACATTTTCTCTTTTTGCCGTAGTATTGGTTTCAGAATCGAACAGACGAGCCATGTCGAGAAAATTGAAAAGAAAAATGGCGTCCGTCTATCAGACCAACCCGTTAAACCAGTTTGGGCTTCCAGTCAGCAGAGCTATGCCGCCGTCCAGAAGACTTGAGTTTGTGGGCCGGTCCCCGTCAGACCTGGAAACTGAATGCATCTCAGTCTGTCCAGTGGTCGAAAGTCAGCCATACAGCAAACCAATCACCCCAGTCAGCCGTCATTCGTCAGTCAAGTCAAACCAGTTTAGAGGGGATCATTCTTTCCCGTTACCCATGTTCCACCAGGATCAGTTCAAGATCAGGCCCGCTGAACCCTCAAGACTACAGCACAGCCGTGTCTCACACAGATTCCAACCGTACTGAATGCAACTTGCACGCCTTTCAAAATTACTAGAAAATGAAATTTAGTTTTATGGAAAAGCTTGAACGTAGTATAAAGATAGGTCGAATGTATATAAAAGAATTGGAATTGGAATTTAAAGTTTAGAATCTTATGAGAGTCTTCAAGTAATCATTGTGAAAACTGTTATTGTTATATAGATGGCAGCATGTTAAAAATAAAATCAGTTTCTTGTAAAAAATCTAGTTGTATTCTGTTCGTTCCTTAAGTTACAAAGTGCCTGTCAAATTCAAAACTTCTCAGCCTTCTTCAATCTCCTCCTTTCCAACTGAATTTCCTCTTAGTACTTATCCACGAAATCTACCCTTCCTTGACTCCAACATTTTCTAGCAATGTTCTTCTTACAGTATCGAAAGTAAGTAACACAAGAAAATGGCTATATTTTAGGATGAAGGTAGCGTTTTCGGTCATCGTGGCATATGAAATAGATTATCCGCTCATGGACTTGCAGCCGCTCCCCTTAGGAAAATTTAGTAATTGCTTCTTTCCCAAGAGGTTGGACGTGTCCTACCGTGTTAGTGGCCTGGCCTAAAACACTGCTCCCATCTCCTCTTAGGGCGACAAGCATCAGACTCGACAAACTGGTAGAATACGGGAATACAATGTGAGAAAATAAAACAGGTGAAATAATGAATATATGAATGTCATATATTAGAACTGCGGGATAAAGAACTAAATGTAAAAAAGATCATCGCAGTTATGACGCATCTTATGCAGTTGCGAAAAGAAAGCCTGAAAAAATTCGGGCTTATACGAGATTCGGACCCTTGAACTCTGCGATACGGGTGCAGCGCTCTAACCAATTGAGCTGACAAGCCGACTGGGGGCTTGTCATTTTGTCGGTTGGTTTTAAACCCGTGGAGGATGAAGATGAAATAATGAATATATGAATGCCTTACATTAGAACTGCGGCGTGAAGAATTAAACTGATGTAAAAAAAGATCATCGCAGTTATGACGCAACTTATGCAGTTGCGAAATAACTGCGATGATTTTCTTTAGATTTAAAATAGAACAGGTTGTGAATTGAAAAAACAACATTTAAAAAAAGACGGACCGGTAACTACTGTAACTTTGTGGAGAATATAATGGAATATCTTACATATCTTTCGATGTAATACGTATTATTATTATCATTATTTTCCTATACTTTTGCAATACCATTTGTAATTGGGAATGCAAATAAAGTGTGTTGTTGTTGTTGTTGTTAAAGTGTGTTGTTGAATAATTACACTGAACCAAGGGAGCAATTGTGCACGGTTATTTTGCAAATCTTCGATCATTGAAGGTCTACCTGAATGCCGGTAACGTAACCTTGGAAACTACTTGTACTGCGAGCAATTCTGGAACGGTTTCAGAGGTGCCGACATGCGCTGCAATGTAACCGCATTGCGTGCACTGTAATTGATTGCGTCTTCGCTTTCAAGAGGACAGGTACGGAGCAAACTGTCAAAGGCACAAAATTCGAAACCGGAGAAAAGATATCAAACTTTTTCTATTGAAATATTGCAAAAAAAAAAACAGCGTAACTCACATCATTCGTATTAGCAAAGTAAGAAGTTCAGTACCATTAGCAATAGGTGGTGGGGACAAATGCAGTAAAAGCATTTCTTTTGCTGGTACCTCAACCTTAGCCTGTTTGCGTTCATTTTCAAAAATACGTTTTATAGTGTGAGTGATTTAACGAACAAAACAAGAAACTGTTATGTTCCTGTCAAAATTGACTGGGAGGGAAGTGGATCGTAATAAAATGGCACTTTCTTTCGTTATATTTAGATCGGCGGTATTTTGGAAGTGTCTTCAAATTATCAATTATTTAGTAACACACTCCTTCACTTCTATATCCGTCAAAGAACTGTAATTCTTATTCGGGAAAACCCTAACTTCGGGGTAAACTACGATTAAAATTATACACCGCCAGTCGGTATCGAAAAAGTAAGCCGTTTATTCAAATCGCGCGTCATATTAAAAGCGGCGCACAAAAAATTGGAACTCAGAAGATAAACCATACAACAGACCCACAGCACCAGCCAGCGATCACTCGTCAGTCAAGTTAAAACAAGTTTAGAGGCCATCATTCCTTCCCGCTT
Organism: Siderastrea siderea; assembly: GCA_964030785.1. Taxonomy (NCBI): domain Eukaryota; kingdom Metazoa; phylum Cnidaria; class Anthozoa; order Scleractinia; family Rhizangiidae; genus Siderastrea; species Siderastrea siderea. The sequence goes on along the minus strand of OZ034977.1, from coordinate 9,130,396 downwards.
CTCATGTTCCACCCGGAGCAGTTTAAGATCAGAAGCGCTGAACCCGCAAGACTACAGCACAGCCGTGTCTCGAGCAGATTCCAACCGTACTGAATGCAGCTTGCATGTGAGTCAAAATTACTAGAGAAGACCAGAGAATGAAAATTAATTTTCGGGATAAGTCGATTGTATATAAAAGAATTGTTATTAGAATTTAAAGTTTAGAAGCTTGTGACGAATTACAGTAGAATTTCAAGTATTCATCGTGAAACCTGTTATAGTTAGGTGGCAGCATGTTGTAAATATAATCAGTTTCTTTTAAAAATATAGTGGTATTCTGTTCGTTCCCTAAAATAACAACAGCTTGTAAAATGTAAACTACTCAACCTTCCTTTTTCCGCCGCTCCAGGTGAGTTTCCGTTTAGTAACTCGTACACCAAATCTATCCTTGAGCCTCCTTGATCCCAACATTGTAGCAATATTCTTCTTACAGTATCAAAAACACTCAGCACAAGAACATGGCTATATTTTAGGATGAAGGTAGCGTTTTCGGATATCGTGACATATGAAATAGGTTATTCGTTCCTTTAATACTGAAATCAGCATCCAGAGAGTTTTTTGAGATCGTATCTCATGGACTTGCAGCTCTCCGCTTTGGAATGCTCCCTTATTCACTAAGCGGGAGGGTCGGACGGGAAAATATTTGGTTCGAGGTCATGGCGTACGGACCGAGCGGTGCCAGTTCCTTGCGCTCAGTATCAAAAAGAGCCAAAAATTTTCTCGTCTGGTCCGACCTTAGTTAGTCCATAAGTTTTTTTTTTGTCATACCACCATTTTGTAAGTTTAATATAATTTGAAAATGTTTAAGAGAAGCATGTGAATACCACAGGCTTACCATCCTCTGTTTGTGTGGTGGGCTGTGCGTTTGTAATGGCTGTGTTGGTTTATCAAATTAGCAGAACTAAAACCGAAATTTAGGAGTTTGAAAACTGAGGAAAATGAAATAAAAACTCATAAAATTGCTGCCATGGTGTTTTGATTTGTGTTTCTGTGTTTATTTTGGTGAATTAAGGCTCGTGAAAGCGATGTTTTCAAAATAACGGTCGGACTCGCTCAAAAGTAGAGAAAGAGAACAAGGCATGCAACTAGGCGACCCGCAAATTACACTACCCAGTCGAACATTTCGCCAAAAAAATCATATTTGCCGTATTCACTCAAACACAAAAATCTTGGCCCTCAAAAGAATAGTCTTCGAAGAAAAATTAGGCCAAATTTGAGTTAGATTCGATCGCAGATAGACCTTTAAATTCGAGCCCAAACTTCTGAATGCGACCGTCAATTTGCTTTCTCCCTATGATCTGCAAGAAATCCGAACTCAAAGGAATTCGAAGAATGCATTTTTCCGTTAAAATTTGAATTCGCGTACGACAAACTGCCGCGCCTGGCCTCCCTGCGCGAAACTTTTGGTCCATGACAAAATCTCCTCTGTAGTCACCCGAGTGGGGAGATTGACCGACAAAGCGGGAACCCAGTTGAAAGACACGCGATTTTTTAAATTTCCCCTGCGCGTAGACTAAGGGTCGCTGGACGCAAAAATTCAAAACAAAACAAAATGGAAGACGCGGACTCGGGCCAGCCTAAGGCCAAGAAGAAAAAGACAGAAAAGGGAAATGAAAAACGGTGGTGGTATGTTGAATTGTTTTTTTCTTTTTTATCTTGTGTGTGTGTGTGTGCCATTTACCATTGCCAAACAACAGCAGCTATTAAGATCATGCGAATCGTTTCGTTACGTTTAACTGGTTTGCATTTTTCCGTTTTCATGACAGGTTAACACAGAATTATAAGTTAAAATCCGGATAAAAAATTTCCTTGGGTGAAAGCGAAGGATTTTCGTTTCACTTTGAAAGGAAAAGAAGTTTGCACTATAGTAACAGAAGTGTTTGGTTAATTGCTGATAAAGTAGGGGATCCATAACTCAACTTTTTGGCTTTTGTCTGTGGCTAGGTTTAGGAAATAATACTGAAAGTAATCGATGGCATGGTAATGAACTGCTGAGTAGTTTATTCCGTTCAATATAGTAGAAGCTCGAAAATGTATTTTCATCTCACAGAATTCTTTACCCTGCAAAATAAGTCTTCTTCCCCCAGAAATGTAAGAATTTTAAGTACTTGAATATTTCTGGTACCACCACCGTTTTTCATTTCCCTTTTCGGTCTTTTTCTTCTTGGCCTTAGGCTGGCCTGAGTCCGCGTCTTCCATTTTGTTTTGTTTTGAATTTTTGCGTCCAGCGACCCTCAGTCTACGCGCAGGGGAAATTTAAAAAATCGCGTCTTTCAACTGGGTTCCCGCTTTGTCGGTAAACTCGCCACTCGGGTGACCGCAGAGAAGATTTTGTCACTGACCAAACGTTTCGCGTAGGAGGCCAGGGTGGCAGTTTGTCGCACCCGAATTCAAATTTTAACGGAAAAATGCATTCTTCGAATTCCTTTGAGTTCGGAATTCTTGAAGATCATAGGGAGAAAGCAAATTGACGGTCGTATTCAAAAGTTTGGGCTCAAATTTAAAGGTCTATCCGCGATCGAATACAACTCAAATTTGGCCTAATTTTTCTTCGAAGACTATTCTTTTGAGGGCCATGATTTTTTTGTGTGAGTGAATACGGCAAATATGATTTTTTTGGCGAAATGTTCGACTTGGTAGTGTAATTTGCGGGTCGCCTAGTTGCATGCCTTGTTCTCTTTCTCTACTTTTGAGCGAGTCCGACCGTTATTTTGAAAACATCGCTTTCGCGAGCCTTAAATCACCAAAATAAACACAGAAACACAAATCAAAACACCATGACAGCAATTTTATGAATTTTTATTTCATTTTCCTCAGTTTTCAAACTCCTAAATTTCGGTTTTAGTTTTGCTAATTTGATAAACCGACACAGCAATTACAAACGCACAGCCCACCACACAAACAGAGGATGGTAAGCCTGTGTGAATACTGAGAGAATGTTAACTGCGCTCGCACGCCAAATGAACGGACGACTCTGCAGGACCGGACGGCTTGCTTGACCCCGTCCGGATCTCCACAGCGGTCAACGCAAAAAACAACGTCATTTCCGGTTTTTTAGAGCCTTGAAGTTTGAATCAAGTCAGGCCTTTACGAGCGCGAAGTTAGTACGAAAACGATGCATAAAATGTCCCGATAAACGAAGTTTCGCGCCGATAAATCTTGTGGTTGCCAGTTACTTCATTCTGAACACATGCTCAAAGTAAAAAGTTTAAGTTTTCAGAATTGGCGTTAAGTTTTCCAGCTAAAGTGGAACTTTCCACATTTGTCTGTATTTTCTTTTGTAAAAGTATGGGGGGGGACTGTGCACACGTCGTGTTTATTGTTATCGAGGTACCCCCATCCAGACCGGCCCTCCTAAAACAATTCAGCAATTAGACTAGTCGACCGCGTTTTCTGTGAGGGCAGGCACTATTTAAGGTAATCAACTTAGCTCTGCTTCCTTGACCATAGAAAACCCGCGTTTTCCAATTGTTAGATAGAAATACGCCGGTTTCATTCAACCAGATTTCACTCTACTTAGGATTATTTTCTACGGTGTATTATACCAGAATGTTCCGATGAAGTGCCCGTCATTATCAAACCGGCCACTGGTCGCATAGTCCTTTTGGGAGACTTGCGTGAGGCGTTTATTTGAGGGAGGAGTTTTCCGCGTAAACCCGAAAATCATACATACATACGCTGATGTTTGCCCGTTACAAGATTGCCCACAGCATTTCGTTAAGGCCCTGGCGGTTAGCTGGTTCCCAATTATACACTTACGTGAAGATAGAAAGGAAGTGCGTGGATCTCGAGCTAAGCTTACCTTGAGCTATAAATGCTCCGGGCCTGTCAAGAGCGCATATGACATCAGTATTAAAGGGAGAGTTCTTGAAACCAGAAAGGAGCCCAAAGAATTTGACTCTCAAAATAAATTTCTTTTAATCTAACCACCCATTTTAATTGTTTATTTTATTTTTGCAAATCGGTGCCAGCAATTTACATACGTGTGCTATACTGAGACAAGATTAAACAAGATTAAGATATATTAAATTTAAGAACTACTGCACTTAAAAATGTCGGGAAAACTCTCCCATGAGTTTGCAGTTGCAGAAGTAAGGTTATGTGCTTGCCTCTCGTACTAGCGAGAAGTGGAAGCAAAAAAAACGGTCGCAAACGATAGCCTATTTTTCATTTCTGGGGCACTTATTTGAAGGGGAAACTTCTGATTAAAAGACAGATGCAAGAACTATATAGTGTGAGGTAAAATAAACTAGAATTAAGCAGTTTCCGGCTGCATAAGTTAATCCTTTATCAAAATATTTTCACATAAGAACATGATAGCCTTAATTTTTAATCTATAAGCTTTTGTAAAATTGATGAACTCGCAGGATGACTTTAATAAGCATACTGGCACCTTCGTACGTACATAGACTGGCATTGCTCTTTGAGTTAGTTCATTGCGAGTAGAGCGAAATAATAATGACTTTATTAACGTGTCAAGCAAAAATTTAGCAGAGGGGATTCCCCACTGCTACTAGAGGACACCTAATAATTTTTAAAGCTCATAGATGAAATATTTAAGTGAAAATAAAATATTTTGACAATAGATCTATTGAACAGTTGCCTGGACCAGCGCGGAAAAACTGATTTCTTAGCGTTTTTATTCTGGTTTACCAGAAAATGCAAAGCAGAAGGTTCAGAAATAGAAATATGTAATGCTTTAGTGACGCTAGTGATAAACAAGGAAAAGGTGAAACTTATGTCCAATCCCATGGCTTATCAAGGCTGTTGTTGTATAGTAAATCCGGTTTCTGTACGTAGCTTGATGTGACTAGCGGAAGATTACCAAGCTACTCGGCCCCTGGATGCTACGCTTGTCTATCACAGGGTCACACCTTAGCATTTCGTATGGGTTCCCTAAAGGATCGCTGGTAAGGTAAACCGGTAAAGTCGCACACGAGCCAAGGAGGCCCACATGGCCGGAGCTCATCCCAGTTTCTGTAGTATGAAGCAACTGAGAGTATTGCTACTCCCTCCTGGATGGGATGCTAGTCCATCGCAGGGTTACCCCCAGCTTTCTCTCGCCGGTACCCATTTACACACCTGGGTGGAGAGAGTCAGTATAGAGCAAAGTTTCTTGTAAAAGGAAACAACAGGATGGCAGGGATTGGGCCTCGAACTACCGACCTTCAAATCTGAAGTCCAGCGCACTAACCACCATACCCCCCCCCCCCGGGAACATAGAGTTCGCTGGTACCCTCTGATAATAAAGAGAGAGACAATTTGAGGACACTTTTTTCTATAAAGGGAAACAACACGACACAGGATCACAGGATGTAAAGAGCAAGCTTCGAACCATCGACCTTTCGATCTTCCGATCTGAAGTCCAACGTGCTGTGTCATGAGAGCACTACTGCTCCTACGCAAACAAGAGTGTCGTTTATTACTGGTTCGCCTTCAAAACATGACGTTACAGAACTGAACCGCTGCAAGCAGATGTGAGCGGAGCGAGAAGGCTTGCATTACCACAGGTGGCCGAAGCTCACGATCTGATCAGTACTAACGACACGTTAATTGTAGGCAGTATTTTCGATTTATAGATTTTGTATTGTCCATGTTAAAGTAAGTGAAGTTTATTTTCAAATTCATAGCTACATTTTAGCATTTGGGAACCTAAGTGAATTTTCCATACAAAGTCTAGAAATCGAGAATACCGCTTACAAGTAAGAGTTACTTTCACATCGCGACCTTGGGCCGTGTGCGGTATTATGGGCATGCTGGGAGCCGCCAAGCTGCGAAATTCTCCGATTCCTGCGCATGCAAATTCAAAAATCGCTGCTTTAGCATTTGGGATATAAATTCAATTTATGCTCTTCCCTCGTAGCGGCCAATAATTTGAAAACACTTGGTAACAATTACTGAATTGCGCATGAGTGTATCGCAAACTGAATTTTGGTAAAAACACTCGAGAGCTAACTTTGCATCAGCATGGGCACATTGATCTAGCTAGCACATGCTGATCTAGCACAGCACTTCATGTGCATTACATTCTTCATAGATTCGCCGCGAGTGACTTAAAATTAGCAACTGATAAACATGTGATGCTTGTTCAGTGAAGAAAGCAAACTATATTCAGTTTGTCGGAAACTGAGATACTTTTCTTGGCCGCACGCTCGTGTATCCTGTGGTGCCGACGGTTGATTTCGCCAGCAATGCATGCTAATTCTCCATGACAAACGAAATCAAGTTTAAATTAGCAACTATGTGCACCGCGCGTATTATTACAAGAAACAATTTTCAGGGATGTCCTCGGCGCAAGCGCTGCAATGCTGCAGTAAGTCTTGGTCTTTACGCAGGCGCCCATAACCTGAGGCGATAAACTTCCACACTGCATCCGTGAAATGACGTTTTCTCAAGTTGGGTATTTTTGATTACGCAAAGTCAAAAATGAATTTAAGTCGTCCAAACCGGTTAACCCGGTTAAAGGGCTTAGAAAGTTTCCTTGGATTACCCTATGATTTACGAAGATTTCCGAAGGTGACCCGAAGACTTAAAATTATCTAAAAATAATCTAACTTGAGTAAGCGCTGATGCGCCGGATACTGGGGAGGCGGATACTCCGTGTAATGGGCTCTTGCTTTAGGCCGTTGTTTCAGATTTTAGTAGCGATCGATAGTAATTAACATGAATGAATAACGCGCCAAAAAGACAGGTAACTAGCAATTGATAAACAAATTTTTTTTTCACTGTCAAAAGCGCCATGTTCGAAACAGGAGAGAAATTCTTAAATTTTGTTGTTAAAAAAGTGTAAAACAAACAGCGCCATCGAGATAAAGCACTGTAGAAAGGCTGAGCTTTCGTTTGAATGGTTATTCCGATCCAATCTGAAAGAAAGAGAAATTACAAACAATTTCCAAGAGAGCAACCATTCTCCGAGACTAGGTCTAACCACAGGGAGTCCACAAAAAAAATAAATAATATTAAAATTATCAGCATGCGTGCGTTGTTTGTTTCCTGTGGCTTATAAGCCTAAAAATTTTAGCATAACTCAGATCCGCTCGCGCGCGAAACAGCTCAGCTCACGACTACACTGTACTATCGCTAGCATCAATCAGCTTGATGCTGCACACAAAAGAAAACCACAGGAAACGAACAACGTACACAAGTCGATAATTTTAATTTATTTATTTTTTCTTTTCTCAACTACTGTGGTCTAACAAGGAGAGTGCAGTCAAAGGAGTAAGTGCCTTTCTACGAGAGTACATAATCCTTTCTATTGCAGGTGTCTCGAGCGGACCGAGCTCATGGACTTCTCGATGCTCTCTATACAGTTCTGAAATGCTGCTATGTAGTTTGCTCTCGTTTGCTGATTGTCATGCCCAAAAGAATATAGACATATATAAGGCCAAAGCCAAACGCTGAACTTTACATGGGACGAGCCTAATGCAATTGCAAATAAGCAAAAACTATTGTTTTCCCTTATTTGCATTAGGTTCGTCCAAGCGAGGACCCTCTCTTGGTTCGTCTCATGTAAAGTTCGACGTTTGGACTCGGCCTAACACACACAAAAAACGTAGATGACAAAAAGTGATAAACAATACAATTTATTGTCAAACAGCCGAAAAGAAAAGGTAAATGTATCGAATTAAACACGCTTTGTATTTGCAGTATTTTCCGCATTTGTAAGTGCGGCTATTTTTAACGGAAATTGGTAAATTCGTAACAAGACTACTTTGCCTCTAGATATGCCGAAATGGCCCTTAGTTCTGAATCGATTCTGAAATTTACATCGCCAATCGGCTTCACAAAAGTGAACCCGGCATTTACTGGAACCGCCCTAAAAGCGGCTCGTAAAAGTTTGTTGACTGTAAAATTTATTTTTTGCCGGCAACGGTGGCTGACAAACAATTTGTTTGTCGGACGCCGCTTTTGTTGTTCGGTGTTTGGTAGGTGTCTGAGTATAAATAAGGTCTGAGTTTGTAAATGCGTTCTTCAATCAGTTTGTGTGACGTGATTACAGTAACAAGTTCAACAACAAGTTCAGTTTAAATGGAGTGTAATCAGTTTAAATCAGTTGTTTTACTTATAGACTCTCTTGTGCGTTCTGCGCATGCTAGAACCCCGCCACCAGTCTCCAGCAGGTCGCTGACCGACTTCTCCATCTGCAGTATCCTTGGCCTAGAAAAGGACGTCACGCAGTCTTCAAGAAGTGCCGGTAAGTTAAACCTAACGCTAACACGTTACTAGGAAGTCCACATGAAAGTTATGTACAAGGGCGGCTGACCGGCAATACAATCTCATTTAACAGAAACTTTGTAAGCTCAATCTTACTTTTAAATTGTTTTTAATGGGAGTTCAATTTGCTTATGAAATCTTGAAACTCTGATCATGCGATTTTGAACCGTTTTTGTTGTTGTTGTTGTTGTTGAACCCTCTCCAAATGTACTCCTTTAACTTAGATCAAGTATGTAGCTTTTTCGGCACTTTATGGCGAGTTTAAACTCTATAGCTATGACAAGCAAGGTCAGATGGAGAAACTGTTTCGGAGTGCCGGAACTGTTGAAGATCTGGATCAGTAAAATACTTCATAAGATAATTGAGGTTCTCAATTTTCACACGACTTACATCTTTTTATAGTGACCAGAACAGAAAAATCCTAATCTTACAGAGTTTATGCAGGATTTTTTTCCCTGCGTGCTAATTTCTCTTAAAAGAGCCGTAATCTCTCAAATAATGTGTCTGACAAATATTTATGTTTCATTATCAGATTGCCACAGTGCTACCAGCCCACCATTATCTCCTTACTCTGACTGCTCAAGTCCTCCTCCCAGCCACAGGGGAACCAGCCCACCATTAACTCCTTATTCCAACATTACAAGTTGTCGCAGTGACTGTGTCAGCGAGCCCGATCAAATACCGACTTCTTCCGTGCAGCTGCCAAGGAAGAAGCGACAACGTACGACCTTCTCACCGAATGAAGTATTGGAGCTGGAACGAGCGTTCAGCCGGCAGCCATATTTGACAAGTGAAGATGAGGAGGAACTGGTACAGAAACTCGGAATCACGGCCAAAAGTGTGAAGGTGAGTTGAACTGGAATCCTGTTGATTTTTAACGTCTCAGTTAACTTGTACGAATTACTGGAACATATAAACTGGAAATGCTGTCTAAAATATGCTGACGTACATTAAAGTAGTCAATATTTGAGTCATGCAAAATAGTTGAGAAAGAAACGCTCTTAGAACTTGGCACAGCGTTGGGCTTAAACCCAGAGAGATCAAAATACAAACTTCAAATTAATTTCTGCTGCTTACTTGCTAAACATTATATTTGGCTATGTAAGCACAAAGAATTTCCACCAAAACTTAACGACTTTTTACGATATATGACTGAAACACATCAATGAAATTGAAAACAAGGCCAACACTTTTAACCAGAAGAAATGGGACCCTATTAAGTCTTTCTCGTAACCTCTTGTGAACTTGGTCCTAGTCCCCTGAGAAATGAAACAAGGTGTAAGTTCTTTTTTCTCTCTCTTTCCATTTTTCTCTTTTTTGCTTTTTTTTCTCGTCTAAATTTAGTTATTAAATGTTTTGTTTGTTAGGTTAATGTTGTATAAAATTAACAAAAACAAAAACGTTGTAAAAGATAGAAGTAAGCTTAGTAACGTAATGCATGTCGTGTACTGTTATGTATTTGTAATGTAATTATCCTGTCTTTGTCTTGATAAAAAACTGAAATACTTAAAAAAAAATATTTGGGAAGTTTGGTAGACCACAAGACTTAGTATGGCCAAGGTTATTGATGATTTTGTTGATAGTCATTACTCGTTTGCTTGAGAGTGGTTGATATTATAAGAAGAATTAATTATGTATAAATCATGACCATCCCTCCTGCCTACGAAGAATAGGCTTGGTTTAAAAAAGACCGGTGGAAGCGAGGCTGGATATTACTTGTGAAAATATCTTGCGTTACTTTGTTTCATATTACGTCTGAATTGACTGTCAGTGTTCCATTTCGAGACTGATTCTTTGCGTTACTGAGAGTACTGGGTTCAAATAACGTACTTAACTTATTGTGACTTCGTATTTTAATTTGAATAAAAAAACTTAATTTTTACAGTCAGGTTCCATCATCTAACCTGTTAACCTATTCGAATACTCAGATACATATTTTCTCTTTTCGCAGTATTGGTTTCAGAACAGACGAGCCAAGTCGAGAAAACTGGAAAGAAAAATGGCGTCCGTCTATCAGACCAACTCGTCAAAGCAGTTTGGGCTTCCGGTCAGCAGAGCTACGCCGCCATCAAGAAGACTTGAGTTTGTGAGTCGTTCTCCTTCAGACCTGCACGCTGAATGCATTTCAGTCTGTCCAGTGGTCGAAGATCAACCATACAGCAGACCAATCACACCAGCCAGCCGTTACTCGTCAGTCAAGTTAAACAAGTTTAGAGGCCATCATTCATTCCTGTTACCCATGTTCCACCCGGACCAGTTTAAGATTAGACCCGCTGAACCCGCAAGACTACCGCACAGCCGTGTCTCACACAGATTCCAGCCGTACTGAATGCATCTTGCATGTCTTTCAAAATTACTAGAGAATGAAATTTAGTTTATGGAAAAGCTTAAACGTAGTATAAAGATAGGTCGAATGTATATAAAAAAAATTGTAATTAGAATTTAAAGTTTAGAAGCTTGTGACGAATTAAAGTAGAATTTCAAGTATTCATTGTGAAAACTGTTATTGTTAGGTGGCAGCATGTTGTAAATAAAATCAGTTTCTTGTAAAAAGCTAGTTGTATTCTGTTCTTTCCCTAAAATTACAAAGTGCTTGTTAAATTTAAAACTACTCAACCTTCCTTTTTTCCGCCTGCCGTTCCAACTGAGTATCCTTTTAGTAACTCGTCCACCAAATCTACCCTTCCTTGATCCTAATATTCTAGCAATGTTCTTCTTACAGTATCAAAAATACTCAACACAAGAATATGGCTATATTATAGGATGTAGGTAGCATTTGTGGCCATCATGACATATTACACAGGATATCCTTTCCTTTCTCAAACCAGCACCAAGATAGTGTTTTGAGATCGTAGCTCAGGGACTTGCAGCTCTCCCCTTAGGAAATTCAGTAATCGCTTCGTTCCCAAGAGGTTCCTCGTGTCCTACCGTGCTATGGCCTAAACACTGTTCCCCGTTTCCTCTTAGGGCGACAAGTATCAGACTCGACAAACTGGCAGAATACGGGAATACAATGTGAGAAAAATAGAACGGGTTGTGAACTGAAAAAACAACATTAAAAAAAGACGAACGGGTAACTACGGTAACTTTGTGAAGAATATAACGGAATAATTTCAATCAAGGGAGCAATTGCGCACGGTCATTTTGCAAATCTTCATTGAAGGTCTATCCGAATACAGGTAAATTGACCTTGGAAAGTACTTGTACTGCACGCAATCCTGAATCAGTTTCAGAGATGCCGACATGCGCTGCAATGTGGCCGCAAAGAGCGCGCAAATAACTAAATGCGTGCAATGTGACCGATTGCGTCTTCGTCTTCAAGAGGACAGGTACGGAGTAAACTGTCAAAGACGCAAAATTCGAAACACGAGAAAAATTATCAAGCTTTTGCTATTGAAATATTGTAAAACAAGCAACGTCACCATAAAGTGCTGCTGAAAGGCTTAGCTTTCGTTTAAATGGTTACTCCGGTAGTGAATGAGTTAACAAAGTAAAACACATCATTTGTATGAGCAAAGTAAGAAAACAAAACCATGATCATTACGTTCAACAAGAAGTGGTGGGGACAAATGGAGTAAAGGCATTTTTGTTGTTGGTACGTCAACCTTAGCTTGTTCGTGCTCATTAATTTTTCGAAAATGCGTTTCATAATGAGTCACCTTGTGGCACAGTAAATTAACGAACAAAACATGAATTGTGGAACTGTTATGTCGCAGACTACGAGCAGTTTCTCTTTCCGTTCAGGTATAGTCAAAGGAAACGAACAACCGCGCGGGCGCGAAAATCGCCCGGAAGTTGAAACTTGACGCGCGTGTACACTACCATAGCAGCTCAACACGCACGTCACGTTTCAACGCGGCAGGCAATTTCGCTCTCGCTCGCTTGTTCGTTTTCCTCGACTATCCCTGAGCGGGAGGAGAGACTACTCGTTGTACAGTTATGTCGCTGTCATAATTGACTGAAGAAACCAGAACTAAAAGGGTAGTGAATCGTAATAAAATGGTACTTTCTTTCGTTATATTGACATCGACATTAATGTAAGCACTTTCTTACAGGCAGGATTTTGAAAGCGCCCTCAAATAATCAATTATTTTAGTACCAAACTTCTTTGCCTCGATATCGGTCAAAAAATTGTAATTCTTATTCTGGAAAGTCCTAACTGCTGGGAACATCACTGTTGAAATTATACACCGTCAGTCACCGTCATTTAAAAAGTAAGCCGTTTATTTAAATCATCACGCGTCATAAAAGCGGCGCTCAATCGTTTTATGACTCTGAAAGACTGTAAGTCTGCTTGTTATGGTCAATGAGTGCAATAAAATGTTAGATCGAGAGTAATTTTCTAAAATTGTTGAGAGAAATGCTGCCGGTGGAAGAATATATTGCATGCAATCTTGTGTACGGTAGTTTCCAGGATGAAAAAAAGGGGCAATTTAGGGCATAGCAATTTAGGGAAAGCGGCAATTCTCGAGATATTGGATGTACAAATTTTTAAGGGACGAAGGACACACGATGCACCTTAACCTTCACTTGCAATATTGCATGCAATTTTCAGCAATACAGTGGATCCCCGATGTAAGGAAGTGCCAAGGGAATGAAAAAATGTGTACGTTATAACAGGGGTTTGTTATGTCGGGATTCTTCTCCATACATTTTACTATTACTGGGTTGAAGAATATCGTATGTTATAATAAAGTTTCGATATAACGCGCGCTCTGATTGGTTGGAACAGCGTGCTTTATCAGAGTACAGATGCACGGAGAAGCCCGTGACGCCATTCTGCGCGCGCTGGCAAACTGAAAACCTTTCTTGCGCGCGCTTGCAAGCTATGAAAAAAAACTTGATTTCTTGCAATTAAATGCCAGTTTCTTTACAAATATGAGCAAAGCTATATTATAAAACAAATAAAAAAGCCAAAACCGTGCTTTGTTCTGTGATAAAGCACTCAAGGAAGTGACGAGAGCACTCAAGAAGTAGGGAGAAGCACTCGCCTGCGGCTCGTGTTCACCCTACACTTCTTTCGTGCTCTCGTCACTTCCTTGCGTGCTTTATCACAGAACAAAGCACGGTTTTGGCTTTTTTATTTGTTAATTATACCGTGGTCTTCGTTATATAGGGGTTCGTTATGTAGGGGTTCGTTATATAGGGGTTCGTTATATAGAAGTTTGTTATATAGGGGTTCGTTATATAGGGGTTCGTTATATAGGGATTCGTTATATAGGGGTTCGTTATACAGGGGTTCGTTATATAGAGATTACTTCATGGAAAATGTGCGCGTACGATTTTTATTCACGAATTAAGTAGTGTCAGAAAACGAACGAGTGAGCGTAGCGAACGAGTGAGTTTTCTGATACGTATCAAAGAGTGAAAAAAATCGTACAAAGCATTTTCCATGCTGTAATGTGTTTATTTCATAGGTACTGAGATTTTCTTTTTCGTGTAGTACTAAGTAGACAAATTTATTTGCACAAATGAATTACACTGTAAAACCATTCAAGTGCTCAACAACTGAGTAAATCAAACATCTGCAGCACTCAAAATTTTTCAGTAAAGTCAAATGTCTATTAATAAAGGAAGCCATGCCAATAACAAAGTTAAGTCAAGAAGATAAGTCACAATTTATTCATCATCAGAGTCACTTTCCAGTTCCAAAGGCCTTAGACGTTTCCATCGCACCGCTTCGGGGCTTGACGGATTTGTAGAAGGCGTCGGAGACTGATTTAAAGTGTTATGTTGATGGAGAAATTGCCACCTTGAATAACTGCGCCACTGAATAGTGCCAAGGACTGCTGCTTACCACCATTCTGAGAGTCGGAGGACGGCGTACAAGCTGTTCCAGAAGAGGACGAAGCTGTGGTACCAGCCATCACACTGCTCAGCACTTTTGACATGTTCATCTGTTGCTTCGTTGAAACAGTGCTGTAATTTTCTATGCTCTTCAAATTCTTATGGCCAGATAGTTGTGCAATTTGCGTAGGTGGAATGTCGTGTTCACTTAGCGTCTGGATCATTGTCTTTCTGCCGCTGTGATTTCGAAGCCTGTCGTTTTTAATTCCTGCTTTCTGAACCATGGTCTTCATTAAACCATTGAGCTTGTTTTTGCCAACAGCACCGGACTTGAACCAGCTTTTTGTTGCGAGCGAGTCCGTCTTCAAACCGTTGTTTATAGCCAAATAAAAAGGAGCATCATCTTGATTCATTTCCTCAGGTCTCTTCCTGGCAAAACATTTGTAGACCGCGACAGGATCTCTTTCAGTTCCGTCGGTCGCAAATTAACATTTTCGGCGGTACGGTTCTGACATCGCTGCAGTCTGATCCCGTTCTAGTTTTTGTTTGTCTTTCATTGAACTCCAAGTACTCGACTCCGCTTGCCGTTTTCTGTAGCTTTACATCTCCCCAGCACATATCACGATGTTCTTGGCACCCACGGAGTCCGAAGTGAAGAGTGTTGTTTAGCCAGAGCGTATTTAAAAGTGCCTCGGGACTACACATACCGAGCAAACCCTTCTCGTACAATATTTTCAACTCTTCGCTTGTCAAAGCTACCGACGCTTTGGGTTTATTTCCTTTACCTTGCTTCTTTAGCTGTTTTTGTTTGGACTGAAGAACTTTCCTGGTTTTCTCAAACACCAAGTCGTTGATTATGCTTACAGAATAGCTCTTTTTCTTCAGGTGTCTTTCGAAGCTAGCCACTAAACTTCGAAGAGAAGTCGGTTCGTATTCATTGCCATCTTTTGTGCGGACGGAGATGATGAATTGGCTGATGTATTCATTCAGCTCAACAGCCGGAATATCTTCTAATTTCTGTCTTCGTTCTTCGTTTTCAAAAATCTTTCAAGCAATCTTACATCTCGTTCAGTTTTTTGAGCGGTGTTTTTGTTTTCTTGTTCTAAAATGATTTCTTCAGCTGAGCAAACAGAAGCAATCCTTCCCTCGGCCATTTTTCAAAGCGCGCGTTTTTTTGTGTGCAACGGCTGTCGGATGACGTTTCCTTCAGTACGTTCATTCATCACCAGTGAAATTTCGTCGTTCGCGTTGCTGATTGGACGAACGATATTTTTTCATACGGGAATACAATGTGAGAAAATAGAACAGGTTGCGAATTGCGAAAAAAACAATGTTAAAAGAAAACGGACCGGTAACTCTAACTTTGTGGAAAATGTAATGGATAATTATAGCCATGGGAGCAATTGCCAAAAAAAATTGACCAATCTTCATTGAAGGTCTACCGGAATACAGGTAACTTGACCTTGGAAACTACTTGTACTGCACACAATTCTGAAACAGTATCAGAGGTGCCGACATGCGCTGCAATGTAGCTAGATGGAAAGAGCACGCAAATACCTTCACTTGTAATATTAAACGATAGATTGGTTTTAACAGCTCCTTTCTTCTGAGTTTTTTTAGCGCCTTGCTACTGCGTCGCACTCAACACCCTCTTGGTGTATCTCTCGCGCTTTTTCCATCTCGCTCCTTTGTCACAAACTTGACAAAACATTAGAGCACTTTAAAAAGACAAACATTTTTTAGTTTGCCAAAAGTGAAATGAGTTGCACCTGATAACATCACACCTTTGATCAAGACAAAAGATGAGTAAAAGTACCGTGCATCTAATTCGTCACAAGCCTAATGAGTTATTGTTTACGTTAAAGGTGAGAAAATGTCGTATGAAAAAAGTTCACTGAATCTCTGATTGAATTTGAGATCAAGGCAATCTGTGATAAATATATTCAACAACTTAATTTCCGCTGAGTGGGTAAATTTAGAATCTTTTAAAAATCTTTCTCCAAATCTTGCTACTCACATATGTCTGAGTTGACACGCACCTTGTTGCTTTTGTGTTAAGAAATCCTTTAAAAGGCGTTTAACGGGTAAACAAACAAACGTTGTCGTTTACTATTCTATTCTTAGAAGGTGTAGCATATTCCAGCTAAATGTTAATATGTGAATTTAAACGCTTTACAGTAAACAGCCTTATTAATTTTGGAGTTAAAACAATTTCACGGCCAGAGTCATACCCTAAGGTTTTTTTAATGACGATTTGGAATCTTTGAGACAGGATAAAACCCTATCGTGTCACCACTGAAATGGAATGTATTGAGCAGAACTCTTTGGTTTTCAATAGTTTACAAATTAAAACACAGTTTATTGATAATTTTGAAATAGTGAGAGTGTTGAGCGGCGCGCTTTATGAAATCACGAAAGCGGAAGCTGAACAAAAACGTTAACTCCGTAAATTGATACTTTTTAGACTTGTTGTACTACAAATAGCATTTCGAAAGAGGTTGACTATTTTAAAACTAAAACAAAAAGAAACAAGGGAGAGTTTTTACTATCTGGTCAGCATTACTGTCCAGCCTCTTTCATTTTCTAACAGCAGCACTTGATTACAGACTCGATTCAACAGTACTTCATTAATAACAAGAGGCTCTTACGACAATTAAATTCATGATGTGTATGTTTATATTACGACTTTCACGTGTGACTTTTCCCTGGTGTGTTGATTGACAGTTGTATTGTTCCTAATGCCCACCCACTCGCGTAGGGACAGCAATAAAAGGTGAAAGCACGCGCGTGCGTTAACAAATCGTGTTGTTTGCTCGACGTCGACATACCATCCACTTAAGTGCTAACCGGAGGCCAAAGATTCAAGCTGTAAATATGGTTTCTGGAGGAATCAAAAGAAAAGTTAAAGATGAGGAAGTTGGTGAGTAAATTAGCTTTAAAAGTTCTTTAAGTGGGATTCTTAATTATTTCAATAAAAAGAGGGTTATGTTGCGGATTAGTCAAGGATTAAGAATTAAGAATTATTTGCCACAACAAAAATTTGAGTTCATAAGCTGTCATGAAAGTGCAAGAATTCTAATATTGTGTAAAGGTTCCGACCATATGAGATGAAATCACAAGTGAACGTATGTTAAAGTGCAAGTATTTTGTTTCGCCCCTTGTTGGATCGCGCCCACGCTGGAACTGTTTTGTTTCCTGTCGGCTGTTTTCGGAGTAAAACACTCTGACGTTTTGTTACAAAGGGAATATTCATTACTAAACAAAAGGCTGCTATGAAATTTTAGAGGCTGTACTGAAGCACAAGTATGTTAACACATGTTCAGTTTTTGACCGATGCCGCGTGCTTACAGTTCAATATGGTGTATGCTATTTTTGCTACGCTTGCGTAATTCTGGTTTGCTTGTGCGAGACAGCGAAGCAAACAAACACGTAAGCAAAGTGAAAAGTTAAGCCTGATTCTAGCAACACAAACTCTCTGAAACGGAAACACAAGGACAAGAGTCAATTTTTTTTATCTTTGTGCTTACGTTCACGTTTCTCGGTGTCTGATAAACTCTTGTCCTTGTGTTGATAATGCCTGAATAAACCTTAAACTGAGTCTGTGTTTGTCGTCACAATTACTAGCTCGTACGCGTCTTTTGCTTACGCACTCCCCGGCAGTAACTTTTTCCGGTTTATCTTAACTAAAAACACATTTCTTCTTTACGCTAAAAACAAAAAGTTGTTACATCTTGATCTGTTTATTTGAGAATTATTTCATTTCAACTCAAAGAAAGATGCTTATTAGTTTTCAGAACAGTCGCCCCGGTTTACGCTATTAATAGGGGATGTTATTCACCGCAAACTAGAAATTATTACATAATGATAAATGTATTCCTTTGGATCATATCTTTTATTGGGACTAGTTATTTGTTCATTGGTCATGACTTACCGGATACTTGAGTAAGAGAGAGTTGAATTTCTGGCCTGATAGGGTTCATTTGTTTCCAAGGTGACAGAATGAGTTATAGGCGTCGCCGAACAGCTTTCACTGAAGAACAACTTGCTCGCTTGGAGGAAAGCTTTATAGAAGAGATGTTTCCCGGAATCACCATAAGAGAACATCTTGCCGAGGAATTGAACCTCAAAGAGGATAGAATACAGGTAATTCAAGTCGACTATCGATTAAATTTTCTTATGGCGCAAGAGCACATGACGAACAATAGGATGTGGTTGAGTCTGGAATGACCTTTTTTTGTCTTTCTTGGAGAGTGAAACCAAGCGGACGTGAACAAAATAATCCTTAAGGCATCTGAACTAGCATTGAATAGGTTAACTATCATTTTCGTCTATTTGCAGGTTTGGTTCCAAAACCGCCGCTCAAGATGGCGCAGGCGCGAGTTGAAAAACAAACATCAACAAACTCAAGATGCTGCATCCGCCATTCCACCCGCTCCTGTTTTCCCGCCATTTCCTCGCCTGCCGGATAATACAGTGACGCCATGGAGTTTTCCCGCGCATTTCAGTCCCAGCGTCGCGACTGCCTTGGCGCTGAAATGCAAAGCCAGTGACAATTCAAGCTGTTCTGTGACTTTTCAGTCAACCCAACCGTATGGTTCTGTCATGGAAACGGGTTTCGCGAGTATGCCGTCTCTGTGTTGCAGTCAGCTGCCGTGGATGACAAAAATCCCGCCACCAAACAGGACAAGCCATCATTCCTTGGATGAATATGTAGCAGCCGTTACTTTAGCGAATGGATTTTTAAGGCATGATTGAAACTGTTTTCTGTTTTTAAGATTTGATGTCATTTGGTTGTCAATGTTACGTAGATCTTGTCAAATTTAACAATGAAGGTGGAGTGTATAAATTGTGCACAGTTTAATTTATTCATGTATAATAAACTATTTGATTTTTCATATACTTGTTGCTTCGGTCTCTAATTAACAATTATTCACTGAAGTGGAAGTGAATAGTGGTGGATATTTGATGAGCTGCAAAGCGACGAGGTAAATATCTACAACTCTTCACTAACACTGAGGTGAATAACAGAATAATCTAGAACAATGCCTGGAGGTGATCTTGAATAGCAGATCCTCTATATCCTAAGTTTGAGTAGACAATCACTATCCACTTTTTGGGTATATACCAATGTTGTTTATTGTTTGGAAACCAAATAATTTGTGATTAATACTTAACTCACGAAACCGTAGTCTAAAGTGTCAGCAGTCTTTTTGTTCTAATCCCCCAACCCTTTTCCCGTTGGCGCAGGCAAGATAATTGCTAAACATTTCAAAGTAAATCATTTGTTTTCTTGACTATCTTGATCTAGACTTCAAATCAGATTAGTACGTGGAAACAATGCGGAATTAAAATCAAAAGAAATCTTTAGGTCTCGTGATTGCTAAGGATTGCTCTCGACCGTTTCAACTAGTGTCCTCTAAGGGGAGAGCCAAAATCTTAACAGCAGCTATGTTGATGATGGTCACTAAAAAAGAGTGATTGCATAAAAGCGCACTCGTGGAATATTTCCTCCCCGCGCGAAACCCAGAACAATGCCGGGAGATGAATAGCAAATACTATCCCGAGTTTGAGTAGCCAATCAGAGCGCGCGTAAAACACTATCCACTTGTTTGGGATACAATAACTGCTATTCGCCTCCCGTCAATTTTTTGGATTTTGCGCGATTCTTTCCTAATTTCTCCAAAAAAAAAAAGAGAAACGATATGATGCAGGATATTCACTGGCTTGGTATATACTTAAACAATGATTCACCTCAGCTTCGCGCGTCGGGAAATATCCACCACTATTTCCTCCATTTCGGTGAATAGTTGTGAACGGTGATAAAAATTGTTTGTTGAAAAACAATTAAAAGCCTTTCCCCCCGCTATCTCAAATATCAAACAAACCGACGTTTCACGAATTTCGTCTGCGTGGTAAGTTAGTAATAACTCGTTAACTTTTGATGAAAAATGCCGAAAGCGGTATATTTCTTTTGCCACTGATAACTAACTTGCGCAAATTAAGCGGCACGCGAATTCTGTTTCTCTCTTCCATTTTTTTTCTTGTTATTGGCAAAATAACGCCGCAATCTCTTTGTCGGTACAAATAAATTGCTACGAGTTATAATTTCTATGTGTAAGCGAATGTTTTTAGTAAAGAGCAAGTCGTTATCTGCGTAAGAAGTGTTTCCATGGGTATTTCTGCATGCAGGAGTTTTTTTGCTTTTTCGTCGAACGAAAAGTTGGGGTGCAGGGAATCCGCTGAAATACTTGCAATATAGGCTAAAATGAACTGTGATATTTGGCGCCTTGTTATTTAGACTGCGAGTAGTCTCTAATTTTGGTGATGGCGATTGTGGGGCGGGCGAAATACACACGAACGCGCGTCGCGTCGCGTCTCCTCGAAATTTCGCGCGTGCGTTTGTATTTTCGCCCGCCCAACGATCGCCATCGCCAAAGTTGTTATTGTCTACTTGTTATTTTAAAAACTTAACTGAGAATTTCCTTTGATTTGATCGATTTCGCAACACGTGGATTAACAGAATACAAATGAAGTTGTAAAGCTATAGATCAAAAAAGAAGAGAGGACCGACCCTTGATCCTATCTTAGTTGACAGAAACTTGCTTGAGTGTTTGACAGACTGAAATTCAGTAACATATGAGCAATGTTTACCATCGCTTTTCGCCTCGTTCGTTAAGACTTCCTTGTCCAAAAGTTGCAATCTGGAATAATTTTGGAATTAAAAAGAAAAAATATCCACGCTCTACTTTTGCTTACACGGCAAAGATTTTAAGCTTTTAGATTGTGGGTAGTTAGTGACGCGGGAAGGTAACGGTGAGAAACCAATTTCGGTACTTCACAGTTAATCCTTATAACGTAGCTGGAATTCCTTTCGGAATTTTTATTTTACTGAATACTGTCTTCCTTGGTCGGCATTGTATGAGTTTGCAATCGTCTCTTTAATAGTTTGGAACTGACCGCCAAGAGGGCGGTGCGCTCTTGCGTTCTCCAGTTATCGGCAACGACGATTGACATACAGATTGATTGTCGGACCGCCGGCTTTGTTGTTCGGTGATTGATCAGCTGTTTAAGTATAAATAAGGGTTGGGTTCGAATGGGTCCTTCAATCAGTTTGTTACGTGGCTCCAGTGACAAGTTTATCAGATTATTTGAAATGGAGTGTAATCAGTTTAAATCAGTTGTTTTATTTGTGGACTCTCTTGTGCGTTCTGCGCATGCTAGAAGGTTGGCACCAGTCTACATCAAGTCGATGACCGACTTCTCCATTTGCAGTATCTTGGGTCTAGAAAATAACGTCACACCGACTTCAACAAGCTCTGGTAAGTTAAACTTTTTCAACAGTTCAAAACTATTTTCACGTAAAAATATGACAGTAACAGACCTTGTAACCTAAGTTATAGGAAAACCTTATGTAAACTCTATTTGGTGATGAAATCCCGAAATAAAGTAGTACGAGATTTAAATCAGTTCTACCCCTTCTTTCATTAATTCTGGCCTACTGTGCTCCTCTTGAAACTTTTTTGTTGTCGTTTTTCTTTTCTACAGTTTTAGACCAGAATCAGTTACAATTTGTTTGATTGAAGGCAACATTAACTCCTCTTATGTCTTAAAATTGATTTTACTTGGACCAGTGAAAATCCAACAACAGGTTAACACCGTGATTTATTTATCTTCATGCTTTCAGACATTGAGAGTAGAGATAGGGTACAATAAGCAAGTTTTAATATTCTTTTCTTTCTCGTAGAATGCCACAGTGATACCATCCCACCATTGTCACCTTACTCCGACTGTTCAAGTCCAAGACCCAGGCACAGAGATACCAGTCCACCATTAACTCCTTACTCTGACATCTCCAGTTCCAGCAGTGATTGCGACAGCGAGCCCGATCAAGTGCCGATTCCTTCCGAGCAGTCAACAAGGAAGAAGCGACAGCGCACGACCTTCTCGCCGAATGAAATTTGGGAGCTGGAACGAGCGTTTAGTAGGCGGCCATATTTGATGAGCGACGATGAAGAGGAACTGGTACAGAAACTCGGAATCACAGCCAAAAGTGTGAAGGTGAGTCAAACTGAATCATGTGTAAACGTCTAAACTTGCAGTTTTACTGGAAGTCGTAAAAGAACAATTTGAAAAAATTCTCGCCGTTTTTAAATTTAACTCAGCCGAAAAAGTCGAAAGATACAC
Organism: Siderastrea siderea; assembly: GCA_964030785.1. Taxonomy (NCBI): domain Eukaryota; kingdom Metazoa; phylum Cnidaria; class Anthozoa; order Scleractinia; family Rhizangiidae; genus Siderastrea; species Siderastrea siderea. The sequence continues at coordinate 9,108,172 of OZ034977.1, read as the reverse complement.
ACGTCAAGTCAGTATCACTTCACCATATGCTGATAATTTTTACTCGTCTGCTTGAAAGGTTTTGATAAAATAAGGAACAATTTTATGTTGACCATGCATTATGGTTGTTCCTACCGGGACCAATGCAGGTTCTGGGTTTTCTGACCGATCTGACCAGTATTTATTATATCTTGTGAAACTGACTAACGCATTCCAGTTTGTTACATATTGCATTGTAGAATCATTTTTTTAATTCTGTTCTTTTTTAAACTGATTGTTAACGGACTGTTGACGCTCCTGCCGGTTTCGAAACTGCTACTTATATATGAAATCATCCTTGGACTCGGCTCAATTAATACTCTGAAGTTTTTAAGCCCAATTTTTCAATGTTTTAAGGTATTCATTTTCACAGTTTTATTTACAACGTGTTTCTTTTTCTTTTCAGTATTGGTTTCAGAATCGAAGAGCCAAGTCGAAAAAATTAGAAAGAAAAATGGCGTCGGTTTATCAGACCAACCCGTCAAACCAGTTTGGGCTTCCTGTCAGCAGAGTCACGCATTCAAGAGGACTGCAGTTTGTGAGCCAATCCCCTTCAGACCACTGGAAACAAGCTGAATGCATCTCCCTTCCACTGGTGAAAGATCAACCATACAGCAGACCAATCACACCAGCCAGCCGTCACACGTCAGTCAACTCAAACCTGCTTAGAGCCCATCATTCCTTCTCGTTACCCATGTTCCACCCGGATCAGTTCAAGGTCAGACCCACTGAGCCCGCAAGATTACCGCACAATCGTGTCTCACACAGATTCATGCCGTACTGAAAATGCAAGGAGCATGCCAAAACCATTAGAAAATAAGACTTAGAGTTTATAGATAGAATGTTTAAGGTCTTGAAGTGTATGATTATAGAAGACTTTTCGCGATGTATAAGTAAAGCAAAGCTTTAAACAAAAATCATTTAGAGAGTTGTAAATAAAAGCATTTTGCCTAGCTAAGAATGGTTATGTTTTATGTTTATTTCCTTCCGATTGTGTGCACCACGGAAAAAAATTAAGCTTGAGAGCGAACAGAAAGGTCGTAGAACTTTTGCTTCCAAAGCCCTGTTTGTTTACACGCGTTAAGTTCGGCTAGTCTACTGTAAACTTTATTGCACTTTGCTGTCATTTAGAGAGTTGTAAATAAAAGCATTTTGCATAGTTCAGAGTGGTTATGTTTTATATTCGTTTCCTCCCGATTGTGTGCACCACGTATAAAAAAAATTCAAGTTTAAAGTGTATATGACACGAAATTTTTTTCTTCGGTTTTTGGGAGTCTGATTTGTATAATAAACGATACTTAACTTAAAACCTGTCTAAAATTTTTAAAAACCTCTTTTTTCGCGGGCAAAAGACCCTATTTTTCACTTCAAAATTGTCCCGGGGACTGGAACTGAATTTACGCATAATGACGTCAGTCGACTTGATTGCGTTCCCGCGAACGCAGTGTTTTTGTTACAAATCGCCTCAAAATGTTGACATTGTTCAGCAGTATCGGGGATCTTTTCGAAACTTCCAAGACCTACAGTGAGAAAGAGCAAGTAGGAGAAAAAATAGGGCTGTTTTAGGTCTTATCGAACCAGACAGCGACGAACATTTGCGATGTCTTCTCTTCTTTCGTACTATGGTGAGGATGTTGATCTCAAAGCCGAAGACTTATCCTGACTGTACATCAGTGGAAGTACCTCAGTTGTGAGATTTCTTTCTTGAGTTCTTTTAGGGTTTACCGAGAACATCAAAGCCCTTGTGTTCACATAAACAGCTTACTATTTCCATCAATCTAAGGAGAACCGAAAGTGCCGATTGTTTTGATGTTTTAATACCGCAAAAATGTCGTCGTTCTTATAGAGAGTGCGCTGGATTTTCGATTCATTTCGATTTAAGAACGAGTTCCCAGAGTTTATTCCCAGCCTGGCTTAGTTTCAGTGGTTTCTGCAGCAAGCAAAAGTGTTTTTACAGAGTGTAGAGAAAAGCCAATGACGAAATCGTTTTGTTGATAATATGTCCGTAAGCGAAACTTCCAGGCCAGAAAAGACATTTATTTCCACTGTCGTGTTATCCTGCAATTAGAATCTATATACGCTTTACTTTAAAAACGGCACTGCTATTGCATGCTATCGCATGCTACTTGCCAAATCACTGGCTGATTCAGCAAATATAGCAGCTTAAGACTGTTGCTATCTAGAGTATCAATGTTAGGGTATTAACACTAATCATGGCTCAGTAATTTTTTAAACAACTCAGTACCATGAAGGCAATGTCACATTTCGCATTAAAATACAGTTCCTTTTGTCTTGTTTTGCTGTGGGTATGGTTTTCCAATGTTGTAGAACTGTTATTGAATCATAACCATGTTCATAGGCTTTTAAAATAACTGGTGTCCTTGAGCTTCTTAAATAGCTTTTGGTGTTTCTAATACCACAGGAGGGGAGCGCAGCACCTCAAACTCTTCTAAAACTAACAGTTAATCATAAATGAACCAACAGGAATTGACAATTGACAAGTAAATTTGCAAATCAACAGTGGGTCTCCATATTGACTCCTTTTCAAACAATTTTCCTATCAACAGTGGAAATCAAAATCAACCTTCATCGATAATAATCATTATCTTTATCAATAATAACTGGTCGATTACCAAAGCATATGTATCACTCAGACACAGTGATGAGGATCCATACATCCCTTGTAGATATTATTTACAGCAGCTCACTGCCCCCCCCCCCCCCTCGCCACACACACACACACACACAATACAGGTTCCTGACACAGGGCTGGCCCCACAAGCTTAATCTGCTCAAGCCTGATTCTGATGGAGAGAGGGGGAAGCCCTGTATGGAGCACCTAAATTATAATACCATAGGTCCTAATAACTGGAGACAGAGTTAAAGCTTGGGGCATTTGTGGCATCCTTAACAACATTGTAAATCACCAGTCAATTTTTACTTAGGAATAACTATTGTTTGTAACATCATGTCATAGCGTACCTGTTTTGTCACAGCCAGCAAAGAGTGGCAGTACAACAACAACAACAACAACAACAACAATTTATCTAAGTATTCCTATATGGGAAGTTTCTAAAATAGTAAATTAAAAACAATGTAATGTATCATTCTTGTTGACAAATATAGGTCACAATCATTGCAACAGAAGGAGTGTCCTTCTGTCATCATCACTTGATCTTCAATTTTGATAGATGATATTTATTGATTTATCAGAACCACCAACAAACATAAAGCAACAAGAGATAATGATTCCATGTTTACTTCATCTGATCAAAAATCAAGGGGGGGGGGGGGGGGGTCTGAATGCCCTGTGTCAGAATCAATAACCACCCAATCTAGATCTCGTGAGGCCTGGATGGATCTAGCTTAGTAACAGCTGTTGGTATTAACAGGGATTTTTGTTGTTGGCAAGCTGATGTAAATCAGGTCAGGTCAGGTCATGGTCATCAGTGAAAAGGCAGGGAATTTATTTCAGCCTGATTGCTAAAAACCTTGATATGTTGACATAGGATTAAACAAACTCCTAGAAAATGTTTGTCTTCATAAACAAATATAACCGAGTGAGACATTTTCCTGGAATTCTTTCAGTGACCTCTTGATTTTCTTTCTATTTTCACTCTCTAACAACGAGAGTGAAAATCAACAGGCATTTACAGACTCCTCACAGGAAGAGTCAAACAAAATCCTGAACTCTTGTCTTGCTAAAAAGGTGATTTATTTAAGTTAAAATCCTTCAACCAGTGCAGTCAGGTTAAGACAGTGTATGCACAGTCCGGTGTAAAAATGTTATGAGTAGGCGATCGTCGTTAAAATTATATTGATATCATAATGTCTTACTAAAGTCCAGAGAAGAATAAAAACAAATTTCATTTAAGACCACACTAGTAGCTTGTACAATCGAAAGTCAGACCACGCTATCGTACCTGTCCGGCTTTGCGAATGAAAAGCATCCCTGGGCTTTGCAGTGAAACGTCTTTGCTTATCGAGACAGATCCTTATAAAACAATGCTCGTTCGTAACCATATCTTCAAGTTAAAAACATGGCAAACATCAAAATCTCGAGTAGCCTGAGTGCTTCGATCTTGCATCTCCTTCAACACAATTATTTCGATTCCCTTGTCCCAAAATGCTGGATCTGAGGAATACTGAGTACTTTCCCTCCATATCGCCAAAAGGAATACGCAAACCACTGCTTATTAGGCGCTTCAGCTACGAGAAACCTTTCCCAACTCTGCCAAGTTCCTTCCACTTTGACGCCATGTTGGTTTTGTTATCAAGTCGATTGACGTCACATTAGCTAATCACGTGATATTTTGGCCGCGCGAGACGGCGACACTTTTGAAGTCAAATTTGCGCTATTTTCATCGCGAATAAAGTACGTTTGAAAAGTTTGATGCCGGTTTAAAGTTTAGAATCGTTTTTTATACACATAAAACAATCAAAAACCGAAAAAAAAATTTTCGTGTCATATACACTTTAAGACAAAACCCAGATATAGAAAACAGACACAAAATAGAAAGCCCTCACCAAAGGTCGCTTGCGAGCTGTGCAATAAATGGCTGTAACTCATTTGAAGAGCTAGTATTTCGTGGGTTTGACTGTTAAAAAATGTAGGATCATTTAAAGAGTTGTAAATAAAAGCATTTTGTATAGCTGAGAATGGCTATGTGTTATGTTCGTTTCCTTTCGACTGTGCGCATCGAGGGCAAATTTAAGCCGGCGTGAGCGCCATCAGAAAGATTGTAAAATTTTCGCTCCCGAAACCCTCCTTATTTTCGCGGATCAAGCTTCTTGTAGGGTTTAGTAAGTTCTAAGTAGGTTTGCTTTTGAAATTCAACATTTTGAATTCGTTTGTCCACCTTGCTGAATGGTGTTTAAATGGTTCTATTGCGCGTGAGTTAGTTCAACATCTTGGACGATCGCGCCAACCGGCCACACAAATCCAACATTGTCGGTCACACCTGATAACAAAGAGATTGTTTTAACAATCTCAGTCTCAATCATTGAAAAATGATGTTGAACAAAATGTTTGATCGACATTTTTCTTAACACTTTTCACTATAATTCAACAACAGTAACAAGACGGTCAAATGTTAAGTTTAACAATGCTGAACGGTGGTGAACCCGAAATGTCGGGTGGCGCGTAACTATAAAATGATGGACCGATGTTTGCCTTCTGATTTTGTCGTGCTACCGCTGTTCAAAGCAAAGCAAATGCTTTATATTTGGTAACAGATGTCAGCATTTGCGCTGCTGACATTGATTGGTTTTAAGAGCTCTCTTTCTGAGTTTTTTAAATAAGCGCCCAGCTACTGCGTCGCACTAAACACCCTCTTGGTATATCTCACGCGCTTTTTCCATCTCGTTCCTTTGTCACAAACTTGTCAAAATGCTAGAACGCTTTAAAAAAACAAACACTTTTTTTAGTTTGCGATAAGTGAAGTGAGTTGCACTTGATAACATCACACCTCTGATCAAGACAAAAGATGAGTAAAAAGTACCGTGCATCTAATTCGCCATAAGCCTAATGAGCTATTGTTTACGTTAAAGGTGAGAAAATGTCACGTGAAAAAATGTTTACTGAATCTCTGATTGAATTTGAGATCAAGGCAATCTGTGATAAATATATTCAACAATTTAATTTCGGCTTATTAGGTAAATTTGGAATCTTTTAAAAACCTTTCTCCAAATGTTGTTACTAAAGACTCACGTATGTCTGAGTTGACACGCAGTTTGTTGCTTTTGTAATAAGAAATCCTTTAAAAGGCGTTTAACGGATAAACAAACAAACGTCGTTTACTATTCTGTTCTTAGAAGGTGTAGCATATTCCATCTAAATGTTAATATGTTAATTTAATCGCTTTATAGTGAAGAACTTTATTAATTTTGGAGTTTAAAACTATTTCACGGCCAGATTCATACCCTAAGAAACGGGAGAGTTTTTACTATCGGGTCAGCATTACCGTCCAGCCTCTTTCATTTTCTATCAAGAACAGACGCAGCAGCTGATTACAGACTCGATTCAACAGTGCTTCATTAATAACAACAGATTCTTGTCATTAAAGATGTGTTTATTGTTCATCGTGGTGTAAGATATGTAAGATGAACGTTTATTCGTTTGTCTCACGATGGAATCGCTTTGAGTTGTTGATCGCGACGTTTCGACTGAATACTGCTAGTCTTCATCAGGCGATGAGGTCAATTGTTTACGTGTCGCTATTTGTAGCATGATGGTTCGCTGCTATTGGTGCATTTCAATCCTCATTATTATTCCGACTATTAGAGGTTGTTCCCTCACAGGTCCGCTTTGTGGTTGGTCGGCTGTTGTGCTTTCTGATCGTAGGTAGACGACACCGTCTTGTTTAGTTGGTTCAAGGGCGTCTTTCGGTTGCACAGAGACCTAAGAGTTGTGTCTTATTTGAAGACGGTGCGTACGCCTTGTTGTTGTAGGCAGCGGCGAAGAACCTCTGATACACCTTTTATGTAGGGTAGAACCGCAGTGGATTTAAATTCCTGCGTAGGTTCTTTGTTGGCTGTTGGTTTTGTTGTCTTTGTGAGCTTTCGTACAAATGAGGAAGGATATCCGTTCGAAACAAGTACCGATGATAAATGCTTGATGTGAGGTTTTGATGTGAGGTGTTTCGCTCGGTCGTATAGACACTTAACAATACCACGTTTCACTGACTGAGGATGGTGTGAATCATAGGCTAGGTATTGGTCAGTGTGGGTGGGCTTTCTGTAAACAGAGGTGGAATCATTTGCAGTATACGCGTGTAGCCGTTGGATTTGTCTGTTGGAATTTTTTATTGTTTTCAAGCTTAAAAACAATAAAAAATTCCAACGGGCAAATTCGACAGTTATATGCGTATGTTTCAAATGATTCCACCCTACATTGTAGATTGATTTTGTTTAATTTTGTTCTTTTTTAAACTGATTGTTAACGGACTGTTGACGCTCCTGCCGGTTTCGAAACAGTTACTTGTATATGAAATCATCCTTGGGCTTGGCTGAATTCTGAAGCTTTTAGGCCAAATCTGAATTTTTATGGTATTCATTTTCACAGTTGTATTTACAACATGTTTCTTTTTTCTTTCAGTATTGGTTTCAGAATCGACGAGCCAAGTCGAAAAAATTAGAAAGAAAAGTGGCGTCGGTCTATCAGAGCATCCCGTCAAACAAGTTTGGGCTTCCTGCCAGCAGAGTCAAGCATTCAAGAAGACTGCAGTTTGTGAGCCAATCCCCTTCAGACCACTGGAAGCAAGCCGAATGCATCTCCTGTCCACTGGTGAAAGATCAACCATACGGCAGACCAATCACACCAGCCAGCCGGCACACGTCAGTCAACTCAAACCTGCTTAGAGCCCATCAATCCTTCTCGTTACCCGTGTTCCACCCGGATCAGTTCAAGATCAGACCCACTGGGCGCGTGAGACTACCGCACAATCGTGTCTCACACAGATTCACGCCGTACTAAAAATGTAAGGAGCATGCCAAACAATTAGAAAATAAGACTTAGAGTTTATAGATGGAATGTTTAAGGGCTTGAAGTATATGATTATAGAAGACTTTTCATGCATAAATAAAGCCAAGTTTTAAACAAGACTGATGTATAAGGCAGTTACAAAATAGAAAGCACTCACCAAAGGTCGCATGCACGCTGTGTAATTTAATGGCAGTAACTCATTCGAAGAACCGTATATATAAAAACTGTCATAAAAGCCAAACTAGTATCTCGTGCGTTGACTGTTAGAAATTAATTGACATTTAGAGAGTTGTAAATAAAAGCATTTTGCATAGTCGGGAATGGTTATGTTTTGTGTTTATTTCCTCCCGATTGTGTGCACCACGGAAAAAGTTAAGCGTGAAAGCGAACAGAAAGGTCGTAGAGCTTTCGCTTCCAAAGCCCTGTTTGTTCACACGCCTTAAGTTATTTGCAGGTTTTATTTCGTTCGCTCGACGACATTCAGATGTGTGCAGGTAGATACTTAAGGCCGGCGGCCAAACAAATTGCACAAACTTCAACGCTGTTCGGCAAGTCTACTCTAAACTTTATTGCACTTTGCTGAGCGAGAAAGTCAAGGAATTCGACGTTGCCATTAATATTGTTAATTCAACATGCTGAATTCTTTTAGCATGGCTGTCCAACACTGTTCAATTGCAATATAATTCAACATCGATTTACGCAATGGCCAAAAGAATCCAATATCAGTTTAATCAAACGTTTTAAGCGAACAGGGTAAAATTGGGAATACAAGACCTAAGCGTATCTTCCTTCAAAGAAATTTTTTGAGGGCGTGTATTTTTGTGTGGTGGTGGTGGTGGTTGGGGGGTTGAGGTATTCTTGTCTTCGGCTGGCCTATTATTGGCGACGACTTCAAAAAGGGATGGTATTGACAAAACAGTATGGAGCAATGGCAAACTAGGATCTTAACACAGCTTAAAACTGCAAACTCTAATGGACTATTGGCTTTTAGATCAGCTGCATTTGACACTGGGGACTCATTTTTAGGGTCTCAAATTCCGACTTTTACGACATTTTAACAAACCTGACAAGAATTTCTCTTGGCTGTAGAAATAAAATTGAAAGAAATAATTTTTGACGTCTCCAGTCACTTATTTCTTCATTGTCAGGGAAGTGTGCTAGTAAACTTTCTGATAACAGGAAATGATAAACACCTGTTTCACAAAACAGGGTGAGAAAGTATAAAACAGAAGCGACGCTACCCAATCAACACTGTAGTAACGAGACACAAAGGCAAACTTGTCATTAAAACTCCATTTACTGATATTCAAGCTTTTTCCTCCAATGCAAGAAGACAACGAATGTTTATTTCGCGCCGTAATATTATAACGTGTTCCCTATCTGACAACAAAGTAAGGTCTCTAGCTTCCAAGTAACTGAATCCCTGAACTACATTGTTTACATCAGTCTGTTCGTAATATCTACACTTCACTGGATCCATTTGCACTTTATTATGAAATCAAGTTACCCTAGGGCAAAATAATCATTTTAAAACGTTTCAAAAATGATTTCAACATTTTAATTCGAACATTTATTTTCAAGCATTTCAGTTTTTTTTCATGAGGGAATTATGTTTGTTAATTTTGCGATCCACCCTAGATTCGTGTAAATCAAAGGCAAGAAATTTCTTTGAGAAAGAGGAAATGGAAACATTAATTAGAGTAACTATAAATATTCTGTTTTCACTAACACACACACAAAATGAACACATGGTACCAAGGTTTCTGTGAGCTGTACCCAACAAAAACAAGCAAAAGCGAACCCAATGAAATAACCATATTATTATATCACATCTTCACATAACCTGGAACTTAAATCAATCTTGATTTGAAAGTATCTTTCACTTAATTTCCCAGATACACCTCATTGAAAAAACATTTCCGGGCAGCTTTAGTATAATTAATTAAAAAAGATATAAAGCATGTTGGGCATTGGTTGACAAGGAAACGAGAAAATTTGCTATGTCATAGACAAAAAGCACTAATTTGGGCTTTCCAGGGAAGCAAATTAATTCCGTTTGTAATTGCGTCCATTTGCGCTTTCATCGTGGCTAAAAAGGAGCACATGCATAAAAATTTTTCAACTTTCCCTAAGGCTTAAATGTTTCAAAATGATTTTACTAAAATTCGTTCTTAAGAGGCCGAGTCCTCTTGAATTTTTATGAAATGGGATAGGAATAAAACAGGAAAATTTTTTTTGACACACCACTATCGTATTATGATCTAAATGAGACATTTTTGGATCGGTGGAAATGTTTCGTAAAACTGTTTTAAAAGAGACGAAAGGTTGACTAGACCGCCCCCTGGCTTAAGAAAGAATATTTTCATTTCCATTTTTACATCATCAGTTAAAGTTTAATGTTTGTAAACTGTTTTTTTCACGATCCACTTAACATTTGTGTAAATCAAAGGCAAAACATTTCACTGACACAAATAAAGTGGGAAACTGAATTAATGATGATCATGTTGACGTTCTGTTTTCACTCCAACATTCAAACCTCTACGGTTTGTGAAAATTGTCCAGTTTATTTTAGATGTGGTAGAACTTGTGTTGTGAAAATCTAACATGCTAATATCTGAAGTCTTGCAGGATTTTAAATTTCGTGAAAACTAGCCGATTTGCCTTCTGATGTCAACGCAATATAATTATCACATATATTGCACTCGTTTTAAGATAACCGCAAATAGGTGTTACACAGATGTACAGCTGGGTAAAATCTCACACCTCGAAAAAGCAAACTAAACACCCATTAACTTCTACCAGAGCCAACACGACTGTCGCTGAGTTTCAAAGACTAAGATTATTTTCAAGACCAAACTATCAAAACTGTCACTTTAAAAGGAGATCACGTAAAAAACGATCCTCTACATATAAATCAAGTCTGAGTTATAAGGACTGACACTTTAAAGAGGAAGACCATATTCATCACGAAAGATCATATTCATCAAAACATTGCGAGGAGTCATAGACCATTCGCGTCATAAAAGATGGCGGACAACTTCACTGTTATTCTTCTACAAGGACATTTCCTCGACCCGGAAATCCCGCAGGCCTTGTACGTTGTCGATGTTTCTGTAAATGCTGTTTCTTCGATTGCAGCGATAATTGGAAACTCGCTTATCATCGCGGCCCTACGGAAGATCCCCTTAATTCAACTGCACTCGGTTTTCAAAGCATTTCTTTTCAACCTTGCTTTAGCAGATCTCTGTGTGGGATTGATTGTACAACCTCTGTATATATCAGCCGTTTTGATGGCCATGTACGGGTACCACAAAGCATCGCGTATTCTAGGAGCGCTGTTTTATCTTGCGAACTGGTATTTTCCCAACATTTCTGTTTTCTTCCTTACCGCTATCGCCCTAGATCGTCTACTAGCTTTACATTTTGAAAGACGTTATCGTCATCTGGTGACGTTTAGGAGAGTTGCTATCGCCTTGGTATTCCTGTGGGTCCTGAAGCTGGCTGAAACATTGATCATCATTTTCGATTACCGCATTTTCAACGTTCAAGCTAACGTCGGATTAGGAATCTGTTTGCCTTTGATAACCTTTTGCTACCTAAAAATTTATTTCACCCTAAGACGCCATGATATCTCAGTGAGAAATACGTTTCCTCTTCAAAACCTACGCGGGACTTGCCCAACGGAATATGCAAGTGCTCGAAAGAGCAACTTTAACTTAATGCGGTACAAACGCACAGTCTATAACATGCTTTATGTTTATGCCGCATTTGTTTTGTGCTTTTTGCCACTGTTTTGTGTTATGATTGTAAGTCAAACGCGTGGGGTGGACAGAGCTACCAGATTAGTACAGTTCTCAGGGGTGACTTTGATTTATATAAACTCTTCGTTGAATCCGTTACTTTACTTTTGGAAAATACGTGAAATCAGGCGAGTGGTGCGGAGAACGCTATCGGGAGTTTTTTGCAAATGAAACACTCCTTCTTTCTCAGTTCAAGCTAACTGTTGTCTTTCTTTTTCCGATTTTTGTTTTACTACGTTTAAATAAAGCAGGGTATTTGACATTAAATCTTCGTTTTATTGGTGACGGTTTGCTCCTATCGTAGTTCAAAATGATTACGTACAAAGAGGCGAAACGGAGAACGAGCACTTCCTGCCTTCGCACAAGCAATAGAAATACTGACAGTGGTGGATTGATTTTCTCGCGAATCTTCTGGGGGGGGGGGGGTGGGGGCCTACCTACCCTGCTTCCTGCTCCCGAAAAATCCATAATCCAGAGAAAAAAAACGACGAAAACAAGAGAAACGAACAATTCTAAGGTGAACGCAAATACATGCATCAGGAGCCCATAACCCGGAGCGCGCAACTGCCCTATAATCGTGTCACGGCCTTTTTACAGACCAGTTTATTTTACACTGCATTTCCTGCGAATTCAGACTCTCGAAGTAGCCTTGCTGACCGATCACAAGCTTTGTTGCCAATAATTTGTCAGCCTTGCCTTATGCTTTGAAGTTACAAATTGGGCATTTTAGAAGGAGAAAGAGCGATCTATGACAGCTATTTTTTGACGAATGCGGACTCGTGGGCACCGAAACATAAATTATCGCGGGAAATAGTAATTGCCGGTAAACCCGTCTAAAAATAACTTGGTCTGTAAGAACGCTGTGACACAGGATGAATATGGGAGTTGCACGCTCCGAGTTATGGACTCCTGATGCATCAGGGATAATTTGCGCATTCCCTTTATTTCAATTCCTTTAGAAATCCATCCAGTCGCCCTTGAAATCACCCATTTCTGCGAAAAACACCAGAGACACGGACGTTTGTGATCTTTTTACTACACAATGGACTGAAAGAGAGGTGTCTCCTTAAGGCAGATGTTCGTTAGTGGGAATAGGCCTTTTCTGGTTAGTGACATCATTCGTTGGTGCACCCTTCTCCTCTCCCCTGGTCCAGTGTTGGCTCACACATGTGGGGGAGGGAGGTAGACACTGTGAGCAGATGGTGTTCCAACCTATTGTCCCTGATCTGCTGATAGAAGCTTTTGTAGAGTTCATTTTAATTGCCTTTTTAGACTGAATAAAACGAAATAAATCCGTAAAAAATGCTAACACGATGTTGTCCTTTGCCATCTTATGTTTGTTCTGCTGATTTGCTGGACTTGGGAGGGGGGTTTCTGAAACTAAAGAATTGATTCACTCGGAGCTATTTGAGCTTCAAATTTGGCCTCACTTTGAAGATACGGGTATGGGGGACTCCGAAATAGACTGTTAAAAGGCGAAGTAAAACTGGCCAGGTGCCAGTCCTAGTTCCACTCAGTCAAAACACCTTCCTTTTCACCATCGTCCGAGTCTTCGTCATCACCCGAAACAGCGATTTCTATTTCGTCATCATTGCTATCATTTCCGTTCTCGTCATCATCCCTACCATCATCGTCTTCGTCAGCGCCTTCGTCTGATTCAGTTCCTGTGAAAAACACTTATTACAACAAATAAATAAACAGAAAGACGAAAGAATGAACATGGGAACGATTGCATGGCAACGAACTGGGAACGAACGAACGAATGAGTAAGTGAGTGATTGAATGAATGGATAAAGTCGGAGTGAGAAAGGGTTGTTCGGTTTGTTTTTAGAAACAAAAGCACTCTGTATGAAGAACTTCTTGGTGCTTTAGGTAGAAGAACCTTATTGGAACAAAGATTATACATAAAATCCTTCATATGTTTTACAAACTCGTAAATCACGACAAAAACCCGTAGAGTCTGAGTGAGTTAATATCACCAAGAGAAACGACAAATGCGTTGAGAGGAAAGGGAGGCAGCGTAGCCGAGTGGTTAGGGCGCCGGACTTGAAATCCGGAGGTCCCGGGTTCAAGTCCCGCTCTAAGCGCTAGCTGGTGTGTTCTCGGTAGCCCCGAGTTCAACTCCTCGGCCACGCTTGTAAATAGCCAACTGGTCTACCCCCCCGCAGTTGGGCTTCTTAAAGCTATTATGTTCATTTAGATTATTTATTTCATTGTCCCTGAAAAGCCCCTCACGGGGAGTGGTCTATTAAGCAATCATGATTACAATTATTAAAGGTTAACACCACTAGGCTCGGACTTGAGTCCTGGCGTAATCAGGCGCCCAAGCTTTGGAATAGCTTACCTGATGTCCGACTTTAAAACTTTTAGATAACTTTTAGAAAACGAATCAATACTTTAGACAGCGTAGTAACCATGATTTGTTCTCTCATCTGGTAGCTAGTTTTTATTCAGCATGATGGTTTTATTTTTAATTGTTAATAGTTTAAGATGTTATATCTTTAAACTGACTCTTATTGTCTGATCAATATTTTATTTCTCATTATATTTATTTATTTTTATCATGGCATACCTGTAAAGTAGCTGCTGCAGTTTTCCTATACACTAAACCATATAGCTAAGCGTATGTTTCCACGTAGAACTCTAAATAGCATACACAGGCCCATTTTTTTCTTCAGGGCGTTTTATTCTGTGCTTTGGCGAACTTTAGTTTTAAGGAGCCTGATTTTTGCGATTTAGAAAGTTTGCAATATGGAGAGGTGTTATACAAGATAACGAGTAATTATGTGCGTTCAAGTGGCTAAACAAATATTTTCGTGTAGATAGAGCAGAACTGGGTGTTGAGGCTTGGTTTTTCCCCTTGGTTCCACAGAATTTCGAAGATTAAACAGTCAAGTTTTCCTTGACGCTTCTTTAAGATGGAAAAGTTTCTAGTTAGGTTGCCGATGGCGTCAACATGGTGATCGTTCTTTAGATTTTGTGGACTTTTGTATTTGTCTTTGAACCTTGCGGTTGTGTTTGCGTCGCCAGTAGTTAAAACCTGAGCCCGGTTGTTCAGAAGCTGATTCACGTTATCTCTGGGTTAAAAGGTGACGAAGGTTCCGTTTCTCTGGTGGCGGGCGTCTCCACCGCTAATCTATTTTTAAGTGACAGTTTGAGTGTAGCCAAAGCCAAACTGCAGGGCAAAAATAATTAACAGCAAACCATATTAGTATAAACTAATTGCAATTTTGAGACAGCAATTCTGCATTATATTGACGGCTAGTTGGAAGAAAATATATACCGTATTAGGAGCCTTCAATATAATGCAGACTGAAGCCTCGAAAACTGATTTCGTGTGATTTTTTTAAAATGACGTTTTGAATTGTAGAATAAAAAAACTCTAATTTATGATGTGAGCATAATGGAACATAATAGGCCTGCCTTTCGAGCATAATATTGGGATATTTTTAGCACTGAATATAAAAATAATAGCAAAAAATTCGAGCATAATGTGTAAACCCAAGCGTATAGCGCGTGCATTGTATTCACGTGGTTGTCCCAAGATATTTCATGAAGAGGTTCTGCCTGATTTGCAATCGATCAGTAAACTCGCGGAAAAACAGTTAAGACCGCTCCAGCTCAAACACAGTTATTATAGAAGATTGGTATATTCAAGTGAATTCTTGCTTAGTGCAGCCTAATAACTTAATAAATGATCTTAATTGAGGATACCAAATCAACCTAGAGTGGTATACATATGGGTCCTCATTAGAACTAAAAATACGAGAACAATGAAAATGAACAATACGGAAATCACTGCGAGTATATTAAAAAGAATGGTAATGAATGGTAAACTGCAAAAAGGAAGCAAGACGCTGTGATATTTCGACTTTGTTGAGGTCTGGGGGTTTTCCCGATAATGGGAAAACTGTCTTTTAAGTATGTTAAAATGTCACAAAAATACGCAATAAGTGAAAAGAGTATAAAGTTAACCTAATTATCGAAAAGGTTCGAAAATTTCATTGCATTCTTTGGCAGTGATAGATTACTCACCACTGTGAAAATATACGAATCAAAGCTTGGGACCTTCGAGCTACTGAAATCCATGAAAAAAAGCGAGCTTAGTTAAAATGCTTGGAATAATCTCTCGTTTTTGGTTCATCTTCGAGGTATAAGAAAGGGTTCAATAGGCAGTTTGAAAATGGGACGGAACCCCTATGACACTTTATTGAGTACCGCAATCCTTACTCTCTCTCTCTCTCTCTCTAGACTGAAGTTACATTTTTATCATTTTGCCGAAAATGAGACTTTCACTAGTTATTAGGACTTTCACTAGACTTTCACTAGTTATTTTCACTGGTTCGCGTAAACTGAAGTGTTTCTGTCAGTAGCTTCTGTGCTTTAACCCTATTTTGCCTCGGCTATTTTTGAGTTTCTGAGAAATCACGAGATTTGGTGATTATTCGCCCAGCCGTTTAAAAGTTATAGTTCGTTAAGGTCACTGAGTGCGGGCACAATGTGCCTCCCCCCCCTCCCCCCCCAGGCTAAAAGGGTTAAGATCTCCATGGTCGTAATCAATGGTAAAACATATTTATTATTATTATTATTACTATTAATCCTTGTGATTTCAAATAAAATTGGAAAAAACGAGGTTGATAAACTTTTGGAAGCGATTATAAAACATTTAAATAGGATGCGTCCAATTAGAGTAACATTTTCTTTTTCCAAGGAGCAAGTATTTTGCGACATTATTTGAAATCTGAGAACCAATTGTTGAAAAAAAATAATAACAGAAAGAAAAAAAGAAAGAAGCAGAGACACAAAATTAGGAAAGTGTCATTTGTCACTCAGCAATTAATGTTCAGAGATCTAACACCATCCTTCTTTATTTCAGTGTTAAACTTTAGTTAATAGTACAGCCATGCATTTAGCAAGTCATCTTCTGAGACAATTTTGAAAGCAAATTCTTTCCAACAAAACAGCGTGATCTCCTTAGCCATGCAACTTTAAGCCTTATAGTCTCTTTCGTCAGGCAACGATTTATGCTCAAATCAGGTAGGCGCCAAAGAAAGTGTGTACGGAGTACATGTAAATTTTGACGGTGGAAACTGGGTAAGAGCTCGCGGCCAAACTGATGACGTCACCAGCATCAGGTTGAACACCCCGCCTGTGTACACGCACCGCTGTCATTCACTGCTCCCTTTACTGGCGGTTGAGGCAAGGTAACGACATTGTTGTTCACAAGAATATGAGCTCTTCCATTGTTTTTGTAGTAAATTTGTGCGTAGATGTAGTACCGTCCTGACGGTACTACATCTACGTACAAATATCTGTCAGTGCCCCATACAGCCACCTTGCAGGCGGTATGACGTACCAAGACGGAAAACTGACCGTGCCCCTCTCTGGATCCAGAGAGGGGCACGGTCAGTTTTCCGTCTTGGTACGTCATACCGCCTGCAAGGTGGCTGTATGGGGCACTGACAGACCAGCTAGTCTTTAATCACTGGAAGGCAAGGTAGAGACATTTACGAGATCGTTTTGACTTTTGACATTTTTCTTTAGGCAAAACTATGGATTACTCATGATAAGAATAAGATATTTCTTAATTGACTTTCAAAGAAGCTGTTCAGTTTATTTTACACAGATATTTGGAAATCAGACTAAAGAAGATCTTCGCAGATCATCGCAGTTCATTATTTTATTTGGAAATCATTCAAGACGAAAAGTTTTTATTTTTTTTTAAAGTTACTCCATATGCAGTCTGTGATTGTATTTAAAATCATTGGACACGGGATGGATCGTAGCTTCTTCGTATTTAATGTAAATTTATGTCATGAGGGGACGATTATGCGGGAAGAATTTATCGACCCAGTGCTAAACCATGAAAAAAACGTAAAGAAAATACCTTGATCGGTATGATAGGTGACAGCCTGTTTATTGGCAGCTTCAAGATGAGCTGATGGTTTGACCATGCCAAAGATCATCTATTTTAAAATAAATGACAGCATTTGTACTTCGTGTGAGTATTCTAACTAAAGGGATTTCGCTTGTCTTAGAAGTTCCGAATTTGGTTAAAGAACGCGAACTTTTCGATGATTTACGCTCAAACCTATTTTATTATTATCATAACCCCGATTTTATCATTATAATTTAATATTTGTGGGATTAGAACTCGCGAAAAGTATCAACAGTTCACGAACAAAGTGTTTGCGATCAGTTCCCACCGGATGAGTCATATACACTGCTTAGATAATTAAAGCAAATAAAGCGTTCATCTTTTAGTTTTCTTTTATTCTACCTGTAGTTCATTTGTCATCTTATTGATTAAGTAAGGTTCTTTAAAGTGCATATGAAGCGAAATTTGTTTTCGTTGATTTTCTTTGTTTTTCTTGTTAGAAAAGAGGTTATAAAGTTTGCAGCTCGTAAAAGTATCTAGAAACTCACTTTTTTTGCGTTCAAAATACGCGCTTTTTGGCTTCAAAATTGTCCAAGCGATCGCGCGGCCAAATGATCACGTGATTAACCTCTGTGACGTCAGTTGGTTTGCAACACACAACAATATGGCGGAAGGTGAAGGAAAAGCTGAGAAGCGTGGCGGTCGATATTGTGCCGCCGGTGCGCCGAATAAGCAAAGTTGCAAGAACACCAGCTACACACCGCAAATATCCATGCATACATTTCCCAAAGAACCGACAGTGAGGGCTCAGTGGATAAAATTTGTGCAAAGACACCGCGTGGATTTTGGCGAGCCAGTCAACAAGCATGCCGCTTTGTGTTCCGCGCATTTCGAGGAAACGTGCTTTGAAAATGATCTGGCGTGGAAAATGGGGCTGAAGAAAAAGCATGATCTGATCGGAGGCTCAGTCCCAACAAGAGACAGCGTTCGTCCGCCAAGTCCAGCAGTTTTATCCGCCCGGGAAAAGCGACAGGTAAGTGAACATTTCACTCAGATCACAAGCTTAGAAAGGTTATGCAAATGACATATGTCACGTTATATCTCTTTAATTCTAGCTCAAGCGTGATGCTCTGTCTGAACTGGCGCCCAAAAGAAAGAAGCGAAGGAGATCTAAAGCAGCGGCCAACGCAGCGGCCAACATACAAAATCGCTCACGGGGGTGACATACTAGTTAGCAACAACATTCAAGAACGACTTGTAAGCGAGTGCCGCGATTGAGATAGCTAGGAAAACGTGTATCAATGCATTATACGAACCATGAGTTAACTGTAATTTCTCTTTCGTATCTGGCCTCCAACACTGCCGGTGTAAGTCCATCCTCGTCAGCTTCTTGGTTCTCCTCTACGGTTTCGCGGTCGTCGTCGACTTCAGCGAGCGGTTCATCTTCATAAGGAGTTATCTGGCTGACTACTACTTCAACATCGCTACCCTCGTCGGTACTGTTCGATGCTTCTGAGATCCTGCTCACTTCTGAGTCGCTAGCCTCGCCACTGTTCGATGCTTCGGAGATACTGCTCATTTCTGAGTCGCTAGACATCGCGTTTCCTTTTTGCAAACCCTCACTGACGCTTTCTCTGATTAAACTTCTTCGTGTCAACAAACTGACGTCACAGCTTCATTATTTCGCAAGAAACTCGACCCAGGCCTCTGACCATATTTTAAGGCAAAATAGGCCAACTTTCAACGCTTGTAAAATCGTCAATTTATACTCTTAGCCGCTCAAACTTTGGAATCTTATATTTGAAAAGGTAAATATTATGATGACGTAAAAACAAATTTCGCTTCATATGCACTTTAATGCAGCACTGATTTTAAAAATACAATGCTTAGAAAATTAGTAAGCCTCTAACTACCAGAAAAGGGATTTAAATTGTTATAGGTGACAAGAGAAAAAGGTGAAAAATGAACGGAGATCATATTCATTGTCCGGTTTGCATTTTCTTTTGAAATTTTAAAGTTTCGAGTTGTATTCAACTATTAAGAAAATTGAGTTGAGAGCCAAAAACGAGAACGAATGAACGATCGAAAGTAGGCAAGGTACATGGGAATCACGATAAATTTATTCTATGGGAAGGGTTTCCTTTCGCCGAGTTTCGGATTAAATCCGCTAGAAAATTAAAGGCGTTAAGGTAATTGTGGCCAAAAAACAGGTTCGAGATAAAATAGCATCTGATGCTCTGGTTGTCACAATGAAATGAATCAAGCATTTTTCTCATAGGTTTTATTTTTCTGGTAAACAATTCACGAGAAATTGTGGAGGAAGCGACTAAGAGTCCATAAACTAACTAATAACTGAGACTGGGTAGGCCAAACGCCTTCACGGAAGTAAAATTCTAAAGGAAGATTGAATTTAAAAGACTAATGAAATAAAGGGAACTCGGTATCGACAATCTTACCTGGTTTTGCGCTCCGTAGAAGTGCAAGTTGGCACAAAGCAGGGCAACAAAGACAAAAACGAATTTCATGTTGAAAGCACTCGAATTGACTCTGTGAAGTAAAGAAAAAGAACATAGCACACATGAAATTGTTACCGTATTTACTCGAATAACCGCCACGGCGCTTATAAAATTTTTCGCGTCTCAAATGCGACGCTTATTCGAGGGCGGGGCTTATTTAATAATAATAATAATAATAATAATAATAATAATAATAATAATAATAATAATAATAATAATAATAATACAATTCTTTATACAGATGGCCTATATCACACAAGGTGGTTTTCAATAGGGCACTGTGAAAATATAACAAGATAAAATTAACTAAAATACTAAAATGCTAATTTAAATATTAAAAAATTAAGAGGGATTAAACACCTAAGTTCTACTTAAAAGTAGAAGAAAATGGAAAGCTATTTTAAAATTTAAACCTATTATGTAACGATATTCTAAAAGCATTATAAGATAGGTTTCTCATCTCCATAGGCTGGGGCATTCCAGTCAAGTAACGCGCTATTTAGGGATCTAAGCAGTCCCCAGTTAGTATCTGATTTTATGATTCGAACAGTGTCCTTTGACCGAGTGTTGTGACTGTGATGGTCCGAACCTCGGATGATCATGTTGTTTCTATTGTCCGAGTTTATTAAATTGTGCATATAAAGGCAGCGTTTCATTTGTCTTCTGGTTGTAAGATTCACCCAATTCAGATCTACAAGTGCTTCAGTTGAAGACGAATGTGGCGCCCTATCCAGGACCATCTTGGCTGCTCTATTTTGGAGAACTTGGTTAGAATCCATTAAAACTTTGTTGTTTTTGTCGCCCCATACGATACTTGCATATTCAAGTATTGGGATGACCATTGTTGTGACATAGATCTTTCTTGCATAAACAGGGAGCAGATGCTTAATTCTCTTTAAAACGCCTAACCTCTTCGCAACTTTGCTTTGTATTTGGTCAATATGATCGTGCCAGGTTAGGTACTGATTTATGGTCACGCCAAGGTATTTGAATTCCGTAACGTTCTGCAGCCGATCGTTATTAGCGTCAAGAGCTATATCATTAAATTGACTCAGTTTCGCACGGCTACCGATGATCATAAACTTCGACTTTGCAACATTTAATGTCAACTTATTGTCGTGTAGCCAGGATGTAATCGCTGCCAGGTCCACATTTAGCTTTAATTGCAAATCAGTTGGCGAATTCTCATGACAGTAAAATGCCATGTCATCAGCAAACATAGTCATCCTTGAGTGTTTTAGTACAGATTGAATGCCATTTATGTACACTAAGAATAACAACGGACCGAGAATACTACCCTGCGGTACCCCCACGGTGATTTTAGCTGGGGGAGACAGTTCATTTTCACACATCGTTTGCTGAGTTCGACCAGAGAGATATGAGCGGAACCATGCCAGACTTTTTCCTGCCACTCCTAGACCCTTAAGCTTGTTAATAAGGAGCAAGTGGTCAACAGTGTCAAAAGCCTTGCATAAATCCAGGAACACTGCTCCCGTCACGTATCCTTTGTCCATACTCTCCAGGATTTGATCTGTGAAGGTGATTAAGGCGGTAGATGTTGAGCGCTTTTGGCGGAAACCAAACTGTGATTGTGATAACAGCTTGTTCTCTTCTAAGTAGGAACATAACTGAACATGCGCTGATCTCTCTATAATCTTACTGATGGTTGGTAAGATTGATATCGGTCGGTAATTATCCTTCAGTGTGTTATCTCCGCCTTTGAATAATGCAGCGACTTTTGCTGACTTCCATACCTCAGGAAATACTCCATCGGCGAAAGATTTGTTAATCAAACTAGCTAGGAGTGGAGCGATGACATCAGAGGCATCCTTTAACAAGCGGGCACTTAGTTTATCAAGTCCTACAGCTTTGTTCGCTTTCAAAGATCCTAGGGCATTGTGGACAAAGTTCACACTCACGTTATTTAGGTGAAATTCAAAAGGTAGGGTAATGGAAGAAGGAATAGTAGAAATATTTCGAAATGGTTTTGCCAACGTTTTACCAATTATAGATACAAAGTATTGGTTCATGATCTTGGCGACAGATAGGCTTTCATTGTGCCACTTTCCTTTCTCAAAGATGGAGAACACCGTCGACTTTTTTGCATCAGGAAGCACTTGTTTTATTGCCCGCCACATTTCGCTACAATCACCCTTTGCGTCTTTGATCATCCGACAAAAATATTTCGATTTCAGATTCTTTTCCTCATGATTGGTGTAATTCCGCAGTTTTCTGTACATTCTCCAATGGTAAGTACTATTGGTGGTGCGTGCCTTTCTGAAGTGGTAATTCTTATCCCGTTTCATTTCAGCAAGTTTTGGTGTTACCCATGGGGTTTTGCTTCCTTTAACACGCTTAATCTTCAAAGGAGCGTGCTCGTTAGCTATTTCAGAGAACAAATGTTCCCATAGGAAAAGAGCATCATCAATACTTTCCATTCCGTTGATGACTGACCATGGGACTTGATTAAGATCATTTACGAACGCCTTCTTATTATAATTCTTGAATGAGCGATATTCAAAATTTCCTTGATGGAAGTTTCGGGACGCCACCTTTCAACACACAGAAAACTAAGCTATGGTCGCTTAACGTCGTGTGAAGGACACCAGATTGAACAATTTTGTGTTCTCTGTTGGTTCTCTGTCAATAAGAGTCTTCGAGTACTCAGTAATTCTTGTTGGCTCATTTATGATCTGCTTGAAGTCATTGTTAATTGCAAACGATTTTAGCAATGTGCTTGCGGGACTTTTACCGAGTTGGTCGATGTTGAAGTCGCCCAGCAGTACTATACCATTCTTTTCAAGGTCAATTTTCGCAAAGGAGTTGCTCAAGGAGTCAATAAAGTTTGTTTCTTTCAGGTTTGGAGGCTTATACGCAGCGGCAATCAAAAGCGGTTTGCACTTCGGCCTGTTAATTTCGATCCATAACAGTTCTTCATTTTTTGCTGCCAAGTCATTTTTCACAGTGAAAGGAATGTTCTCTCGCACATAAAGCAAAACTCCACCCCCGTTCAACTTAGCCGATCCAGTGCGGTCTTTTCGAGCTACCGTGTATCCAGGTATATCGACTTCGTTGTGAGTTATGTTCGGAGAAAGCCAAGTTTCACTTAGTGCGAGCACGTCAAAAACATGAGTTGACATTAATTCGCGAACGCCATCCATTTTGTTTATAAGTTTGTTGATGTTCAGGTGGGCGATCTTAAATCCTCTTACCAGGCGAACTTCAGGATCAGGATCATTCGAATCGTTTGAAGCCGTGGTTTTCATGTTGCAGTCAGAATTTAATTGTAGGTGAAAATGGTCCGGGAAACAAACAGTCCGTACAACACCAGTTGGTCGTCGAATCGCTGACATCAAGATACTCACGATGATTCATGTTCATGCATTTTGCATGAAACCAGCGATCGCAATCGTCGCATTGTACGGCCTTTTGATTCGCTCGACAACCTTTGGCACACAGAACACATGGATCCTTTATCGGGCCAGGATTTAAGCTTACATCACCCGCAAGAACAACCAACGAAGCGGCGAGTGACATGTTTAGCAGCTTCAAGCCAGTTTGAAGTTTACACACTGGCGGCAAATCCGAAGCATGTTGGCGGCGATGTAATCCTGAATTTCGACCAGGAAAATGCTTAATATCGAATTTAGCAGCAACAGCAAGCGAAGAGGAGAAACTTACAATCTTAATACTCTGGACATGCGTTTGCAGCAGCAGTACTACAACCATAAACACTACAAAAGTCGCAGAGTAACGCCAGAACCGACTGACCGCCATTATGCTAATCACGATTTGCATGAGGGCGGCGCTTATTTAAGAATCGGAATGTTCCGATAGAACTGTCGCGCTCGTTAAAGAACTTTCCCGAAGCAAACGCTGAAAACAGACTACTTGCAGAAGTAACTGGAAAAAGGAAAAGAGAAGTTAGGCTTGTTGTGCCGGCAAAGTTCACGGCCTTCACAACAGAACTACGTATTGCAGGAATTCTGGATAGAGAACCCAATGGGCGAGCGGTGAAATATAATCACTATGAACTGAAGAACATCGCTTTTGATGAAAAGAATTTCCAATGCTGTTTTAGAGTTGCGTTATAGTGGTTTTTTCATTATACGGAATTCCTCAAATAAATGCCGCATCGGGACTGCGGCGCTTATTCGGGGGCGGCGCTTAGGGACCGGTCATAAAGTACAGGGGGGGTGGGCTATGAAAAATTGGAGGTGGGTCACTATTTTTCAACATGTCAAAAAGGGTGGGTCAGGAAAATAATGCACTCCATTAGGGGTGGGTCAAGTTAAATTATTCACCAACAACAAACGTTAGTTAATTTTTTTAATAATATATCTATTTTCCACATTATTAATCCAACTTTATGTGACAACAGGAATTCACATATTATATATTCTGTTTAATCCTTAAATCTGAAAAGGAGTCAGAGGAAGCTTTTTATAGTAAAAAATATAGAACAAAAATTTACTGTGTGTTCATAATCCTAAACTTTAACATATTAACATTTTTTATAATATCTTCTTCTAATCATCTTTAGTCATCTTTACCATTATCATCTCCCCGAGAAGCATTACCATTCTCCTCTTCCTCCTCCTCCTCCTCCTCCTCCTCCTCCTCATAATCATCATCATCAACACTATCATCTATAGCACCTTTTACCACCGGTGACACATTTCCTTTAATTGTTTTGATTGCGTCCACTGTAAATTTGCCTTGACTTAACAACATTTTTAACCAGCGAGCATTTCTTTTTGCTAAGCTTTTAAGGCCCATCATACTACAATCATTGGAGTTTATAAGATCACTATGGGATGATGAGTGAGTTATAGCAGTTAACACCCTCTCGCAGTTTCTCTGTGACCTGTCATGGCGGCGCTTCTTAGCTTTTGCCTTGTTCTCTTTTGCTCTTCTCTTTTTCGATACAAATGTATCTTTTGCAAAAGGATCCATTCGTTTGTTTTTTTCTTTTTGGGCATCTGCCCTCATCAAAGTCTGGTCAATGTTACTTTGCAATTCTGCAATCAAACCCAAACACTTTTCATTGAAGCGTTGACCAAGAAATGAATCACCCTGAGCTGCCAAAGGGCATCTGGGGAAGTGGCTGTTTTGCTCGAAGAAACCACCAAAAACAGAACAAGAATCAAATGAATGCACCCACCATCAAAGAAAACACGTGAAGAATGCCAAACTTAGCATATTTGAGAAAGAAGGAGAAAAAGAAGGCCTTGTCATTTCCATGGACGACAAAGCCTATCTTCGTCCTGGAACGGATGTTGGAATGAGAGATGTCAAAACTGGGAGAATTTACGACGTTGCCGATGAAGAAAAATAAAGAAAGCTGCCTCAGCACGATTTTAGCATTCCACAAGTCCATATTACTCCATCCTCATTTCGATTCATGGTTGGACACAAGGAAATTATTGATGACAATACACATGTCGTGAATCATCTTGACCAGACTGTTGTTACAAACCGACCAAAGCACTACATAGGAAGTTCTGGGAGCGTTTGGGCGTCAGATACTATGTTTATACGAAGTGAACTTCCACAACTTTTCGAAGTTCAAGAGGACAAGTACAGAACGTGTAGCATTCAGCTTCGAAGATTTTGCACCCAAATCCACGACTGTGCATTCTACTACCACCATGTACGAAGATGTCATGGCATGCACAGACAATTTAAATTGCAAGTTTCGTGTGTATGAGTTATCCCGTCTGTCGTGGTTGGAACGATAGTTAAACAATGCACAACTTAGATGGGAGGAAGAAAAGATTGGAATTGAAGGAGAAGATGTCGCACTTGGAAATGAGGTAAAAGACACTGTGAAAGTTGTTCTTGACACTTTAGAAGAAAGGGAACAAGACATCAGGGCTTCCACCAAGGGAAAAATTTGTGGGAGATTTATGTTGACTTGCTAGACAAAGTAAGAAAGATTCAGCAGCGCATTGCAGCACTTCATTTACCTACAGCAAAGAGAGATGTACTGTTTGCAACTGATGCTGGACGTGGTGTTGGCTGCAGCAATATTGAAGTCAGATTCAGAGATACAGAAGTTGCACGAATCCTAAATTTTGATCGCTTAAACCGCATTCACAGAGCTCGTGACGACAGTGGACAGAATGAAGCAGAGCGATCGAATGCCTGCATTGGAGAGGCTATTGTTGATGGAGGGGCTTTAAAGTGGAAGTACCATGAAGCTCTGGATAGCCTGGAAAATGATGACGTCAAAAACCTTTCCATTGATGAATTAAGCAAACTCGAAGAAAATGCAATGGAGCGAAATGCATGGTGTGTTGCAAAAGATGTGACTGAACGAATACAAGGGGAGCCAGATCCAGCTGGAGACTTTATGCAATCCTTTGTCACACCTCAAAAAGAAGACCAATTTTTTTCAATACTGAACAGCTCAAGCAGTTTGTATCAACAGCAGAATCTAAACAAAACGACGTACCAGGCCATGCGTACTTTAAGAAAATCAATGTCTTCACTGAACAGCACGTTCACGTCGGAGAACTATACTTAGAATATATCAAAGGTGATTGCCAAGAAAACAGTGGAGTCCTGTGTGAGTTCTGCACGAAATTTCCTCCTTCCAGGGATTCATTGCACCGGGTACCACGTCCAAATCCTGATGAAACAGCTCTACCAGATCTGAAATATTTATCAGTTGACAAAACTCCTATCACTTCACCGGAAGGACACCCCAGAGAGATCGATGATTATCAACCAATAAGGGCTCAGATTAAAAGGCGTGTCAAACAAGGAAACCTAACCCTGGAAGACAGTGAATCGATTGTTGAGTTTTCCAAAACCTTTGCTGTTCAAGAATTGCATGTGCGAAAGTATCTCGAGCACCTCCAATATCTTGAACTGAAGAAATCAAAACGAAAAGATGACAGAAAACGTCAGAGAGAAACTGACTCCCAAAAGAAATACGCTGATTACAACTGGGAGCAGATGTTCACCGCAGGGACACTGAAAAAGCTAAAAGTATCAGCTTTAAATCTCTTTCTGGAAAAGCGCCGATTGGGAAATAAGAAAATGAAGAAAAACGAGAAGCTGGTATTAATTTCAGCTTGTTTAGCCAAAGCCCAGCTTGACAAGGTAACCAGTGAGCAACCTGCGAAACGGTTAATGTGGAAGAAAATGTTGATTTTCGTGATGGCGAACACGAGGAGGAGACAGGGGACGAGGAGGATGACTATGACAGTGTTCAGGCAGATGATACTGATAGTGATGACAACAATGAATGTGACGACAAAGAGTATGATGGCAGCTGCAAAGACTACGATGTAGTTCTCCAAGAAATTGGAAGTTCCAGCGAAGAAGAGGAAGATGATGATGACGATGAACAAGAAGTGAATGATGGCATAGAAGATGAATTCTGTTCAACAGTGGGACGACGTGTTACAACATTTCGATCTCGAAGATTTTTGGGGGATTCCGACTAAAGTGGTAAGCCAATGTTCCCTATGTACATGTACCTATTACCTATTACCACATTACTGATTTTGGTTGGGGGGGTGGGCCCCTAGTTTTTTCTGTGCCACTCCAGGGTTGGGCCGCCCCAATTTTGTCAAATAAATCGGGGGGGGGGGTGGACCACTGAAAACCAGCACTTAAACAAAAATCATAGCCCACCCCCGCCTGTACTTTATGACCGGTCCCTTATCAACTTTTCATGTCTCAAATCCGGCGCTTATTTGAGGGCGGCGCTTTTTCGGGGGCGGCGCTTATTCGAGTAAATACGGTACCTCGATCAGTTAGCAGTTAATCCTAAAGGTCGGTGACAGAACCCCTATTTTCCTAACATGGATACTTATCAAATCAGCTCCTTACGTTTTGGGAATAGGAAACTAGAATCAATTTGAATTACAGAAAATCAATAGCTCCCGTGAAGCAAACTAGATTACTCAGAGGTAACCGTGAATTTAAGGCGAACGATCGTGACCTAGTAGTCAAAAGTAGAAGGGCCAAACCTTTGAAACGCAATAAAAATTAAATTATTAACATACCGATTACTGAAGAAAAACTGGCTTGGATTCACAAGGAACCTTACAGTTACTTCTCTGAGCAGTAAACAGTGTCAGTGCGTGCAACTGAATTAAGCTAGCATTTCACTGCTACTTCTTATATATTTTCACTCTGGGCATGATATATTGCGTTCAAGATCTAAACTATTCACCATTTGACCACAGTTAACAACTCTTTGTCCACAGTTCACTTCTCTGACCACAGTTTGAGCAATTAAACAGTGATAGTACAACTGAATAAGCCAGTATTTTACTACTACTGTTTTTCTCCAGGTCATAATCTGCGTTTCAAGATCTAAGCTATTCACCATTTGACCACAGTAAAACAATTTTGGATTTCCGAATATTCCAAAGGAGCTGAAGCAAGTTCACTGTTACTCATTGAATTTTATGCAAAGTTTCTGTTTACTTCAGAAGAAAAAGTGGGTGAGATGTTCTGAAACACTCGACCTTTTAGTTTGCGGCTGGCCTAAAACATTATTTTTCATACAACTTCCTTTCTTTCCAAGAAGATAGCTGTATTAGTATTTTTGTGAGCCTTATTATTAGCGTATCGCCGCGTAAAAACGCCGCTATAAACAAAATACTTAAGGCAACTCACTGCGTGTGGGTAGAGTAAAACTGTGAATCTATCAGAGTGATTTAGCAGTGAAACAATTCCATTAACAACCATAGTCTCAGTTGCTGTAAATATTCGGATTTCATGCATTGTAATGACACCCTGTAAGAGTCTAACTCTTTAGCGAAACCACTCATCTCGAACATTTGCAGACTCTGCAAGATTTGAGGATACTATCCTCTGCTTTGGAAAGAATATATAAAAAATATTGTTTCGGTAGCAGAAAACGACCAGCTAGAGTTTCAAAAAAGCCAATGGAAGCTCAGAAATTCGTGAAATGATGGTTCAGAAAATAAAACTGAATTTCTTGACTCCAAGTTTTCATCGTATTACTGAAATCACTTAATTTCTATTTGCTTTTTTAAAAATTTGTCCAGCATTTGTCCAGTGCTGACAGCAAGAAAAAACTTTTTATTGCTGTCGAGTTTCAGCACATTAGTAGCACGGCTTAAAAGTTAGCACACACGACTGTTTACTCGAGGGGAATGGTTGCGGCTACCTGTTACAATCTTGTGTCGCGGGAACAATTCCCTTTAAAAGTGTACATACGGGGACTCTTGGTGCAGGGACAGTCTCATTTAGTCTTTGATTGGTTTATTTTTTATTTGGTCTCAGGGACTTGTCGCGCGAACAAAACACATTAGGAGACAAGCAATAACTGAACAACAACAACGACAGGCAACTTTATCTACATGACTTTGCGTGGACAAGAACCTACGACTTTTCCAAAAAATTCAAACCATTTGTGCGACAAAACGCGCAGGTACAAAATTTTGGTCTCCGCAACTGGACGTTTTAACAAAAATGGGTAGCTCACACTTAAGGATTTGGTCACCCGGTGGGGTACTCCTGGAAAATTGGGGTGGGGTTGCACGGCGCTCTCCTTCAAACCTTACCCGATTTCGGACCAAAATATGTGATTTTCCCTACCCTATTTCAGACCTGACCCAAAATTCGATACGCTAGCTATTTCGGACTTGCCCAAGAGATGCTTGCACTTCTCAAGAGATGGGAAGATAAAAAGTAGCTTTTTCTAAACACCATACCCAATTCGAGACCAGATCGCTCAAACCTAACCCTATTTCAGACAAAAATGGTCAAAATCCATACCTTTCTAGCTTATATCAGGGAGTCCCCCCCGGGGGGGCGCTTGGTCCCCGAGACTAGTCGCATGCACGAGTCGTGCGCGTGTACAGGAACTGGTCCCCTTTTCTGTGCAGACCATGCACGTACCGGGTTAAACAAGGAATCAATTTTATCCCACTAAAATTGTGTCGCAAAATTTTTACCGTTTGGACATGCGCGCGTGCAAGATTTGTTGTAGAAGCGGCAAAAAGTTTCTAAGAGATTCAGGAACTCCTTGCTTCTCGCGGAAGCACATTTTATTTGCTTTCGTAAAAATCTTAAATGTGCGCATAAACATAACCTTTGTCGAGGAGGTAAATTTTTAAAAAAATTCAAGGGCCTCTTTAGCTTCACGAAAAGAAGCCTTGTTTAAACGCACGCGCGATATGCGCATAAATGAAAATATTTTTCCTGATTTAACTCGAAAGAAACATTCGAAAATGTTGATCTTAACTTTTTTTGCACATGCCTTAAAACTGCTGCCGTGTATAGAGTGCTCTATGCAGCTAACACAAAAACAATATCCCATTGCAATACAGGAATTTTTTAAAGATCATAAGAAATAAACACAAATAAGTGAACGAATAGAAAGACAGTGGCAGGGGGACTATACATGATTATTGTATCGTAGAGCATGAACACCTAAGAGCGACTTTCAGTAAAAATCAAGCAAAATCTCAATTTAGCGGCAGTAGCTGAAAAATCGAATTCTTTCGTATTTTGCATATAATTAGGTATTAGTAAAGCTAGAAACCTGATGTGGTTCGTTTTAGCCAGAAGCGCCTTATTTTCGAAAAAACGAGGAAATCGATTCTCGGGTTCAGGAGGTCAAAATCACAGGAAATTAATCCTGAAGATCAGTACTATAAACTTGCATCGCGCTGGTAAACCAAAGCGTAGAGAAAAAGATAAGTACTTTCTATCGACAGAACAAGTCTTTTTCATTAACTAGACTGTTGTGAAACAGCAGTAGCGAAATCTATTGAAGACAAACACGTCACGTCATGTCACGTTTTGTCGTGGTTTGCACAGAGAGCTCACAACGATATCACCAGTTTCGTTTATTTTTTTCTTTTCCCCCCACCTTTTTTGAGATCAACCGAACATTTTAGTTTGAAGCCATCATCAAGCATCAAGCAACGACGACGAAAAGGGAAATTGTGAAGCTTAACAGGAAAATTTTGGTGTATTTCGGGATGCGGCAAAGTTGAACTTTATTAAGCTCCATTTGTTAAATTCGCTGTCTTCGAAGTTTTTTCAAAGACAGCAGCATGGATAACCCAACCCAGTTTCAAGGTATAGTTTAGTTCAATGTTTCTACTGTCTATTGAACGAGGATTGAGACCATGTGGGGTTATGGCACATGTTAAATTATTTCACAGAAGTTAGGTTCCAAATCAGTTTCTACGTGAACCTCAGAACCTGCCTTTTAGTTTGGAATTGTTTGTGCTCATTAATTTTCGCTACTGCTGTTTTGATAATGAAAAAGACTTGTTCTGTCAATAAGAAGTGTCTATCTTTTTCTATGCGCTTTAGCCACCAGCGCGATGCAAGTTTATAGTACTGATTTTCAAGATGAATTTCCTATGATTTTGTCCTCTCGAACCCGAGAATCAATTTCCTCGTTTTTTTCGAAAATAAAGCGCTTCTGTGAAAAACGAACCACATCAGGTTTCTAGTTTTACCAATACGCATTTATGTGCAAAATATGAAAGAAATTGATTTTTTAACTTCTGCCGCCGAATGCTCGATGTTTACTGAAAGTCGCTCCAGTAAAACCATAAAGGCCTAAACTTGCTTGATAGTAAAGGATTAAAAGCTGCCGGCCGGAAGACTGAAAAGATCTTATTGGTGGAAGAGTACTCGGTGGAACAGGGCGGTTTTCAAATGAGTGTAGTAAAACCAAAACCAACAAAATTACTCTAACCAATCACAAAAGACTCAAACAAGACAATGCATCAATCAGAACTCGGAGCAAAGTGTTATTTTTTAAGTGCTGATGAAACTACCCATTATTGATATCGGTGCTATATAAATGAATTATTATTATTATTATTATTATTATTATTAATTAGCTTTAAGCACGCGAAAACTCGTGCAAGCAAGTCACGATTGGTTTTGGTTTTCCGTGTAATTGGTTGAGAAAGGAGCGCCTGTTATTTAACATGTTTACGAAAGCTAACGTGCTTTCGAGAATCAATAAGAGTTCCTGAATTTCTTGGAAACATTTTGCTTGTAAAACACATGTTGCATGAGTGCACGTGCAAACGGAGAAATTTTGGGAAACTGAATATTAATGTTTATGGGATATAACAATGACCAAAATTTGTTGGTTTTTTAAGCGCTGATGAAAAAAACCTATTATTGATATCGGCGCTATATAAATGAATTATTGTTATTATTATTATTATTATTATTATTATTATTAATGAGCTTTAAGCACGCGAAAACTCGTGCAAGCAAGTCACGATTGGTTTTGGTTTTCCGTGTAATTGGTTGAGAAAGTAGCACCTGTAAGTCCAAGCGACTTGTCTTAAGAAATGTTGGAAAAGTCGCCGGTTCTTATCCATGCAAAGCTTGTGTTTGTCCCCTTGTAGCCTTGTGTGCACTATTCGCGCGACAAGTCTCTGAGACCAAATCCGATTGTCCCTGCAACGTCCCTCAACACATGGCTGTAACAGGTATCCTCAACCATTCTCCTCGAGTAAACACCGTATGCGATTTGTGACAGAGTCTTTTCCCCTCGTGTGTGCTAACCTCCGGGGCTAACCTTTAAGCCGTGCCACACACCTGCTGAAACTCGACTGTAATCAAGAAAGTTTTTTCTAAGCCAATAAAATCAAGTTCCACAGTCTTATTGTAACAGTTGCTTTTTGTAATATTTTGCTAGAGGTTAAAAAATTGGAAAACTATTTTCTGGATGAGATTATTCTACGTACTTTCAACGGACTGAAAATTGAATTTAAGGCCTATAAAAAGAAATCAGGGCGGAAGAGGGGGGCTTCGGCCTTGGAAATCCGGGCGGGGAGAGGGGTTTAGTGGAACAGGAAATCCGGGCGGAAGTCAAAAACTCTTGCCATCTGTCGGGGGTGTGTGGATTTTTCCGGGAATAACCCAGTACCGGTTAAGCCAACTTTTAAATTGTGTTCTAATGTATTTATAATTTATGCATTCATCATCATTATCATCATCATCATCATCATTATTTTAATCCTTGTGATTTCAAATAAAATTTGAAAAAATAGGCAAGATTGATAAACTTGGAAGTAGGAAAGTGTCGTTTGTCACTCAGTAATTAATGTACAGAGATTATGCATTATCCTTCCTTATTTCAGTGTTAAACTTTAGTTAATAGCTAGCACAGCCATGCACCTAGCAAGTCATCTTCTGAGACGATTTTGAAAGCAAATTCTCTCTAACAAAACAGCGTGATTTCCTTAGCCAAGCAACCTTAAGCAACCTGAAGCCTTCAATCTAAATAGCAGCTGGACGCAATAATGAATAAGGAATATCCGTAAAAATGTTAAAGGAATAATGAATAAGTCAGAAAAAAAGCGAAAGGAATAATGAATGAGTGAGGCACAGTTGTTCTGCTTCCACCCCCGGTCGGAGAGGTTGTTCCGCTTCCATCCCCGGTCGGAGAAGTGAGTGAGGGAGGCACAGTTGTTCCGCTTCTATTCCCGTTCGGGGAAATCAGATAGGCTCCAAAGAAAGTGTGTATGGAGTACATGTAAATTTTGACGGTGGAAACTGTGTAAGAGCTCGTAGCCAAACTGATGACGTCACCAGCCTCCAGATTGAACACCCCGCCTGTGTACACGGCACCGCTGTCATCCACGGCTCCCTTTACTGGCGGTTGAAGCAAGGTAACGACATTGTTGTTCACAAGGATATGAGCTCTTCCATTGTTGTAGTAGTAAATTTGTGCGTAGATGTAGTACCGTCCAGAGAAGGGCACGGTCAGGTTGCCTTCTTGGTACGTCATACCGCCTGCAAGGTGGCTGAATGGGGCACTGACAGACCAGTCTTTTATCACTGGGAGGCAAGATAGAGACATTCACGGGATCGGTTTGACTTTTGACCTTTTTCTTTTGCTAAAACTGTGGAGTACTCATGATAAGAATAAGATATTTCGTTCAAAGAAGCTGTTCAGTTTATTTTACACAGTTTTATGGAAATAATTGAAGATAAAAAGTTACTCTACGCAGTCGTGATTGTATTTAAAATCACTGGAAATGGAAAGTAGTAATGTTCAGCACCTTAAGGCAATTGCCTTAAAGTGCTGAACATTACTACTCATAATTAAATGAGAAAATCTACTCAAAGTAAAATGGAATAAAACTATATATAGAGAAATTTCCTGGAAAAATATTTTAGAATATATAGTTTTTTTCCATTTTATTTTGATTAGATTTTCCCATTTAATTATGAGTAGTAATGTTCAGTCATCTTTAAGGTAATTGCCTTAAAGTGCTGAACATTACTACGTTGGACTGGATTGCATCATATTTGTGTAAATTTATGTCATCATTGGATGATTATGTGGGAAGAATTGATCGACTCAGTGCTTAACCATGAAAAAAAAAAAGTAAAGAAAATACCCTGATCGGTGTGATAGGTGACCATGTGTATATTGGCAGCTTCAAGATGAGCTGATGGTATCTATTTTTAAAACAAATGACAGCATTTGTACTTCGTGTCAGTATTCTAACTGAGGGGAATTCAGTTGTCTTAGAAGTTCCGAATTTGGTATAAAGAACGCGAACTAAATTTCGATGGTTTAAGCCCAAACCTTTTTTATTATTATCATAACCCCAAAGTTCCCTGGCTAGTGCTTTTAATGTTTGTGGGATTAGAACTCGCGAAAAGTGGCCACAATTCGCGAATAAAATGTTTGCGATATTCCGGCCAGATGAGCCATGGACACTGCTTAGATAATTAAAGCAAATAAAGCTTTCGTCTTTTAGTTTTCTTTTATTCTACCTGTATTTCATTTGTCATCTTACTAATTAATAAGTAATTGTAAGGTTAAATGCAACACCGTGTTTTGAACATAAAATGTTTAGAAAATTAGTAAGCCTCTAACTGCCTGCCTCTAACTTTCGTGTCGTTAAATTATTTTAGATGACACGAAAAAAAAGAAAAAGATAAAAATAAATGGAGATCATATTCATTATTCAGTTTGTATTTTGATGTGAATCATTACTACATTCTTGCATGCTTTCTTGTTCTTGAAACTGATGCTCTTATCAAATCTTAAAATTTCGAGTTGTATACAACTATTCAGAAAACTGAGTTGAGAAGCAAACTGACAATAACGAATGAATGATCGAAAGTAGGCAAGGTACATGGGAATCGCGATAAATTTATTTTATGGGAAGCGTTTCCTTTCGCCGAGTTTCGGATTAAATCCGCTAGAAAATTAAAGGCGTTAAGGTAATCACGGTGAAGCGAAAGACGGCTTGAGACAAAATAACATCTGATGCTCAGGTTGCCACAATGAAATGAATCAAGCATTTTTCCGATAGATTTTATTTTCCTGGTACCCTGCGAGCAGAGGCCCTTCGATCTTCCTAGACAGGGTAAAGGGTAATTTTCTGGTAAACAATTCACGACAAATTGTGTAGAAAACGACTAAGAGTCCATAAACTAACTAATAACTGCGACTGGGTATGCCGAACGGCTTCACTGGCGGAGGTAATATAAAATTCTAAAGGAACGTTGAACTTAAAAGATTAATGAAATAAAGGGAACCAACAACAATCTTACCTGGCTTTCTGCTCGGCAGAAGTGCAAGTTGGCACAAAGCAGAACGACAAAGACAAAAACGAACTTCATGTTGAAAGCACTTGAATTTACTCTGTGAAGTAGAGAAAAAGAATATTGCACACCCTCATTAAATGATTACCTTAGTTAGCAGTTAATCCTAAAGATCGGTGACAGAGCCCCTATTTTCCTAACATGGATAATTGTCAAATCAGCTCCTTACGCTTTGGAAACAGGAAACTAGAAGGGCCTACAATCAATTTGTATTACAGAAAATCAAAAGCTCCCGTAAAGCAAACTAGATTACTCAGAGGTAACCGTGAATGTAGGCGAACGATCGTGTCGAAGTGGTTAAAAGTAGAAGGCCCAAACATCTGAGATGAAGTAACCATTAAAATTTTAAACATACCGATTACTGAAGAAAAACTGGTTTGGGTTCACAAAGAGCCTACTAGTTTCTTCTCTGATCTGTAAATAGTGTCAGAGTGTTCGAGACCTAAACTATTCACCATTTGACCACAGTTAACTTCCCTTTGACCACAGTTCACTTCTCTGACCACAGAGTGCAGCATTTGTTGTAGAAGCAAAATGTTTCTAAGAAATTCAGGAACTCTTCTTGCTTCTCGGAAGCAGATTTGCTTCCGTAAAAATCTTAAGTGTGCGCATAAAAACACCATTCTTGAGGACTTAAATTTTCTGAGCCACTTTAGCTTCTCGAAAAGAAACCTTGCTTACATAACACATGTGCGTATATGCGTAAACAGGAAAATATTTGAAATTACGAAATGTTTTCGAAAGAAATATTCGAAACTATTAATATCACTCTTTTGCGCGTGCCTTAAAACAGCTCCCGTATATGAAGAGCTCCACTTAGCTAACACAAGAATAACCCCCATTGCAATATAGGAGTTTAAGTTATTTTAATAAAAGAAAAAGAAAGCAGGACACGAGGCTAAGGAATAGAAAGACAGTAGCAAGGGAACTATACGTGATTTTGTATTATAGAGAAATACACTCGAAAGGTATGAATTGTGCATGAACACCCAAAACTATAAAGGCCTAAACTTGCTTGATAATAAAGGATTAAACGCTGGCGGAAGAAAAGGTCTATAATTGGTAGAAGACTACACGGTGGAATAGGGTGGTTTTCAAATGAGTGTCGTAAAAACCAAAACCAAAACCAATAAAATTACTCTAACCAATGACCAAAAGACACAAAGACGAAAACGCGTGTAAGCACGTCACGGTTGGTTTTGGTTTTCCATATGCATCTGATTGGTTGAGACTAGTGGCGCCTGCTTTTTTAACCAATCAGAGAGCGTAGTAAAGTAAAATCAAAGCAAACGCGACATTACTAAGTCTTTCGACACTCAATTGAAAACTGCTCTATATACCTGATGGAAAAGGAGAGGAAAAATCAATATTTTACCCTTTACAAGCTCTTTTCAGTTTGAAGAAACTAACAAAAACAGTCAAAATTGTCAGAACAAACTGTTTTTATTTTCAACATGCTGCCAACCAACAATCATTATAACTGCTTTAACAGCGAACACATGAATTTTCTGCTTTCTTTTATACATATATATCTCTAATGAAATCCTGAACCCTGCTCAGGTCAATCTAACAAAACACTTACAAGCGTAATCTATAGGTGTAGATATTATTTTTACCTCTGAAACAATAGCTACACTTGTAAATTACCTTGTAAATGTTTTATCAAATTGACCCTGAATAAAATTTCACCATCTCTTAAGCTTTTGCTTAAAATTAAGTTTTGTTTTCTAGTGATTTTGACATACAACTTGCATTTAATACGGTTGGAACCTGTGTAAGACACGGCTGTGCGGTAGTCTTGCGGGCCCAGTAGCTCTGATCTTGAATTGATCCTGGCGTTACATAGGTAACGGAACGGAATTATCGCATCTAAGTTAGTTTTACTTGATTGACGAGTAATGGCTGGTTGGTACGATTCGTCTGTTGTATGGTTGATCTTCCTCCAGGGGATAGGAGATTCATTCAGCTTGCTTCCAGTGGTCTGAGGGGGGAATGGCTCACAAAGTGTAGTCTTCTTGAATGCGTCACTCTGCCGTTGGGCAGCCCAAACTGGTTTGATGGGTTTGTCTGATAGACAGTTGTCATCTATCTTTCGCAAACTAAAAAGTGTTAATTAATTTCACAGACTGTGATAAATAGTGTTTAGATCGGTTCGAAACCTTTAACGATCATGATCAACACTCAATTTCTCCTTATTTTATAGGAAAAATTTCCAAGCAGTGTGCAAAACAGTGTGCCTTAAAGCTTCAGTCTGTTCTTAAAACTTCAGCCTGTTCTACTGTCTTGCACAATGGGGCAGATTCTTCAAATTGCATGTTAGTTTTTCAGTTTCGGTAGCACTATAAGTTTAGCTATTTACACAGCATCCAAGTTAACTCACCTTCACACTTTTAGCCGTGATCCCGAGCTTTTTTACCAGTTCCTTCTCATCTTCACCCATCAAATATGGCCACCGTCTGAACGCTCGTTCCATCTCCTAAACTTCGTTCGACAAGAAGGTCGTGCACTGTCTCCTTTTGATCGGCGGCTGCTCGGAAGGAGTCGGTACTTGATCAGGCTTGCTGTTACAACAACTGCTGGAACTTGCGATGTCAGAATAAGGAGTTAACGGTGGAGTGGTTTCTCGATGGCTGGGTCGAGGACTTGTGCAGTCATGCAGAGTACGGAGAAAATGGTGGGCTGGTATCACTATGGAGTTGTACAACTGAAGCAAGAAAAAATGTTGTTCACAGCTCACTGTACTTTATCTCGAGGAAAGATGGTGCGATGCTGTAAAATTCATGGACAAATAGGCTGTAATCGGTGTTTATTTTTCCTTAAAGATAGCGAAGAGCGGCTACTGATCGAAAGTATGACGTGCTGGAGACCTCGCGTTTTGTCAAGACGAGGCAGTCCCTTAAATCGTTATTCTCTTCTCCTTACTTGCCTTGTTGGCACATCACTAGTGGGGATAATTTTTAACCGCTGCTAAATGTTTAAAACAAATTATTGCCTTAAACGCATACAATATAACAAGGAAACGTGAAAGTGCATAGTGTGCGGAAGGACAGTTGAGACCGCTCTAAGCTGAAACACAGTTTTTATGAAAGATTGGTATATTTAGGTGAATTCTTGATTTGTGCAGGCTAATAATTTAATAAATGATCTTAAAAGGGATACCAAATCAACCTAGAGTGGTATACAAATGGGTCCTCATTAGAACAAAAATACGAAAACAATAAAAATGTATGACATGAAAATCACTGCGAGTATAATAAAAAAATGGTAATAAATGAAAAAATACTACAAAAAAGGAAGCAAGACACTGTGATAATTCGACGTCATTGGGGTACGGGGATTTCTTCCTATAACGAACTATTCGTGGGGCTCCACTCTAAAGGGAATAGCCTTTTTACTTTCTTCTATCCTTAAAGAAAGCGAAAAAGTCGGGAAAACTGTCGTTAAATTTTAGCATCTTGAAAGGTTGCAAGAATACGCTGTAAGTTAAAAGGGTATGCAGTTAACCTAATTATAGAAAAGGTTCGAAAATTTCGTCGAATTTTGGCAGTGTTAGAAATTACTCACCAATGTGAAAATATACGAAAGCTTGGAACCTTCGACAGTAACTGAAATCCATGAAAAAACGCGAGCTTAATTGAAATGCGTGGAATAATCTCCCGTTTTTGGTTTATGTTCGAGGTACAGGAAAGGGTTATATAGTCAGTGTTTGGTAGATGAATCGAGTACAAATTTAAAGGATAAGGTTTTTTAAATCATTAACATTATCATTACTATTTTTATTGTTATTATTATAATCTTTGTGATTTCAAATGAAATTGGAAAAAATAGGCGCTATCGATAAACTTTTGGAAGCGATTATGAAGTTTTTCATTTCCTTTTTCCAAGAAGCAAGTACTTTTCAACGTTATGTGAAATCTGAGAACCATTGTTGAAAAAAGAAATGGAAAGTGTCAGTAATTACTGTTCAGAGATCTAGCACCATCCTTCTTTATTTCATGCAGTTTAATTAATACAGCCATACATCTAAGAAGTGATCTTCTGAGACGATTTTGAAAGTAAATTCTCTCCAACAAAACAGCGTGATGTCCTTAGTCAAACAATTTTAGGCTTTATATGTGGTCCCTTTAATTCATGAAGAGATGGTGCAGTTGCTATTCCGTCAGGAAACGATTTGTGCTCAAATCATGTAGGCGCCAAAGAAGGTGTGGATGGAGTACATGTAAATTTTGATGGTGGAAACTGGGTAAGAGCTCCCATCTAGACTGATGACGTCACCAGCCTTCAGGTTGAACACCCCGCCCGTGTACACGGCCCCGCTGTCGTTCACTGCTCCCTTTACTGGCGGTTGAGGCAAGGTAACGACATTGTTGTTTACACGAATATGAGCTCTTCCATTGTTGAGGTAGTAAATTTGTGCGTAGATGTAGTACCGTCCAGCGATGGGCACAGTCAGTTTGCCGTCTTGGTACGTCATACCGCCTGCAAGGTGGCTGTATGGCGCACTGACAGACCAGTCTTTTATCACTGGAAAGAAAGCAATATAGAGATGTTCATGGGATCGTTTTTCACTTTTGATATTTTTCTTTTGACAAAGCTTTGAATTTCTCCAGCATAACAAGAAGATATTTCTTGACGTTCCAAAAAAGCTGTTCAGTTTATTTTACACATTTATTTTTGGAAATCATTGAAGACGAAAAGTTAGCCTCTAGCAGTCTGTAATTGTATTTAAAATCATTGTAAATGGGATGGATCGTAGCTTCTTCAAACTTTATGTAAATTTAGGGACCGGTCAATAAGTATGGGGAGTGGGGGGACTGAGCATCTAGAAAAGTGGTGGCCCAAATTGGCTGAAAATAACATGACCCACCCCCTAGGTCACGATACCCCCTTATCATTTTTGACCGCTTCTTTTAAGTAATTACTTAAGTGAATTCCACTTAGTGATTACTATATTACCACGCAGCATGCTAAGAAAAGAGTTCATTTTTAATAAAGAAAACATTTTATCGATATACAGGGTTTTCAAAATTCGGTGACATTTTAAGGTACTGGTTCATAGGAAGGAACTTATTGGGGTCCGGGGCATGCCCCCCTCCCCCGCCCCCCCCAAGAAATTTTTGAAATTGGACTGTCTCAAACGCCATTTTCTGCGTTCCCTGAACCGGATTTCACCTCAAATGACAGAAATGATCATCCATTTTTAATTGTATGAGTTACATAAGTGAGCAAAATAAGGCTCAACTCTATCCAGCTTTTATAATCAAATACAAGATCATCTGATTTATTTACCTTTCAGAAAACAATTATTTTGTGTGAAAGTACTGGACCTTACATGTCAAATAACCAGACGTTACGTCCGGCCTCCGACCTCAAACGAAACCCCTAGATATAATATTTATATTTATAATAATTCAGCTTTTAGGTTCTGTTCGCTCAAGTGGCCTTTTCCTGCCACTAGGCTTACAGAAGGAATTGGAAGTTTGCAGCATTTCAATATACAAGGCATAAAATATGATGACTCATCCCTTCCCGAGGCTGAAAATAGCAAGAACCACCCCATTGGGAAGGCTGAAAACGTAGTGTCCCACCCTCTCTGTGCTCCAGCCCACCCCACCCCGCCTATACTTATTGACCGATCAGTTTTGTCATTTGGGGACGATTACGGGGGAAGAACGGTATCGACTTAATGCTAAACCGTGAAAAAAAGTAAAGAAAATACCTTGATCAGTTTGATAGGTGACAGCATGTAAGTTGGCAGCTTCAAGATGAGCTGATGGTTTGACCATGCCAATGATCATCTATTTTTTAAAATAAATGACAACAGTTGTACTTCGTGTCAGTATTCTCACTGAGGGGAATTCCAGTTGTCTTAAAAATTCCGAATTCGGTTTAAAGAACGCGAACTTTTTGATGATTTGCACCCAAACCTATTTAATTATTATTATAGCCCCTAATATTTGTGGGGTAAGAACTCTCGAAAAGTGTCCAAAAAGGTTTGCGATATTCCGAATGAGTCATGTAGACTGCTTAGATAATTAAAACAAAGCCTTCGTCTTTTAGTTTTCTTTTATTCTACCTGTATTTTATATGCCATCTTCTTAATGAAGCAAGGTTGAATGCAACACTGTTTTTTAACAACAATTTAAAAAAAAAACATACAATGTTTAGAAAATTAGTACGCCGCTGACCAGTAGAAAAGAGATTTCAATTATTTAGGTGGCACGAAAAAGATGAAAAAATAAACTGAGATCGTATTCATTATTCAGGGTTTGCTCTTTGATGTGAATCATTACTAAGTTCTTGGCTTTCTTGTTCTCGAAACTGATGCTGTTTTCAAATCTTGATGTTTCGGGTTGCATTCAACTATTACGAAAATTGAGTTGACAACCAAAAACTGCACGAATGAATGATCGAAACTAGGTTAGGGTACATGGGAATCGCGATAAATTTATCTTATGGGAAGCGTTTGCTTTCGCCGAGTTTCGGATTAAATCCGCCAGAAAATTAAAGGCCTTAGGGCAATCATGGTGAAGCCAAAAAACAGCTTCGAGACAAAATAGCATCCGATGCTCTAGTTGCCACAATGAAATGAATCAAGTATTTTTCCGATAGGTTTAATTTTTCTGGTAAACAATTCAAATTGTGGAGAAAGCGACTAACAGACCATAAACTAACTAATAGCTGAGACTGGGTAGGCCGAACGGCTTCACGGAAGTAACATTCTAAAGGAAGATTGAACTTAAAAGATTAATGAAATAAAGGGAGCCCGGCATCGACAATCTTACCTGGGTTTGCGCTCGGCAGAAGTGCAAGTTGGCACAAAGCAGAGCAACAAAGACAAAAACGAACTTCATGTTGAGTGCACTCGAATTGACTCTGTGAAGTAGAGAAAAAGGATATAGCACACATGTTTAAGAAATGATTATCTCAGTTAGCAGTTAATCCTAAAGATCGGTGATAGAGCCCTTATTTTCATAACATGGATACTTATCAAATCAGCTCCTTACGTTTTGGGAATAGGAAACTAGAATCAATTTGAATTAAAGAAAATCAACAGCTCCCGTAAAGCAACTAGATTACTCAGAGGTAACCGTGAATTTAAGGCAAATGATCGTGACCTGTTAGTAAAAAGAAGAAGGTCCAAGCATTTGAGACGCAGTAACAATTAAAATTATAAACATACCGATTACTGAAGAAAA
This sequence comes from Siderastrea siderea, assembly GCA_964030785.1. Lineage (NCBI taxonomy): Eukaryota > Metazoa > Cnidaria > Anthozoa > Scleractinia > Rhizangiidae > Siderastrea > Siderastrea siderea. Next base: position 9,065,675 of record OZ034977.1, on the reverse strand, counting down.
CTGGCCTGGATTCACAAGGAGCCTTACAGTTACTTCTCTGAGCAGTAAACAGTGTCAGTGCGTGCGACTGAATTAACCTAGCATTGCACTGCTACTTTTTATATATTGTCACTCCGGGCATGTTCATGATATTGCGTTCAAGATCTAAACTATTCACCATTTGACCGCAGCTAACATCTTTTTGACCACAGTTGACTTCTCTGACTACAATTTGCTTCTCTAAGCAATTAAACAGTGTTAGTGCGTAAAACGGAATAAGCCAGTATTTACTACTACTATTTTTCTCCAGGTCATAATCTGCGTTTCAAGATCTAAGCTATTCACCATTTGACCACAGTAAAACAATTTTGGATTTCCGAATATCCCAAATGAGCTGAAGCAAGTTCACTGTTAATCATTGAATTTTACGCAAAGTTCCTGTTAACTCCAGAAGAATAAATGGCTGAGATGTTTTGAAACACTTGACCTTTTAGTTTGCGGCTGACCTAAAACATTATTTTTCATACAACTTCCTTTCTTTCCAAGAAGATGTACTTTTGTGAGCTTTATTATTAGCGTATCGCCGTGTAAAAACGCCGCTATAAACAAAATACTTAAGGCAACTCACTGCCTGTGGGTAGAATAAAACTTTGAATCTATCAGAGTGATTTAGCAGTGAAACAATTCCATTAACAACCATAATCTCAGTTGCTGTAACTCGGATTTCATGCATTGTAATGACACCCTGTAAGAGTCTAACTCTTTGGCGAAACCACTCATCTCGAACATTTGCAGACTCTGCAAGATTTGAGGATACTATCCTCTGCTTTGGAAAGAATGTATAAAAAATATTGTTTCGGGTGCAGAAAACGACCAGCTAGAGTTTCGGAAAAGCCAGTGGAAGCTCAGAAGATTCGTGAAATTTAGCACACACGACTGTTTACTCGAGGGGAATGGTTGCGGGTACCTATTACAATCTTGTGTCGCGGGAACAATTCCCTTTAAATGTGTACATACGGGGACTCTTGGTGCAGGGACAGTCTCATTTAGTCTTTGATTGGTTTATTGTTTATTCGGTCTCAGAGACGTGTCGTGCGAACAAAACACATTAGGGGACAAGCAATAACAACAACAACAACAACGACAGGCAGCTTTATCTGCATGACTTTGCGTGGACAAGAACCTGCGACTTTTTCAAAAAATTCAATCCATTCGTGAGACAAAACACGCAGGGACAAAATTTTGGTCTCCGCAACTGGACGTTTTGACAAAAATGGGTAGTTCATACTAAAGGACTTGATCACCCGGTGGGGTACTCCTGGTAAATACCGTACGCACACACTTTCCATGAAGTATTCTATATATGTGATTTTCCCTACCCTATTTGAGACCTGACCGAAAATTCGATACGCTAGCTATTTCGGACCTGCCCAAGAGATGCTTCCACTTCTCAAGAGATAAGAAGATATAAAAAGTAGCCTTTTCTAAACATCATACCCAATTCGAGACCAGACCGCTCAAACCTAACTCTATTTCAGACAAAAATGGTCAGAATCCATACCTTTCTAGCTTATATCAGGGAGACCCCCTAGAGGGGCGCTTGGTCCCCGAGACTAGTCGTAGGCACGAGTCGTGCGCGTCTACAGGAACTGGTCCCCTTTTCTGTGCAGACCACGTGCCGGGTAAACAAGGAATCAATTTTATCCCACTAACATTTTTAGCCCCCCCAAAATTTTTACCTCAAAATTTTTACCGCTTTGACACGCACGCGTGCAACATTTGTTGTAGAAGGAAAAAGTTTCTAAGAAATTCAGGAACTCCTTGCTTCTCGCGGAAGCACATTTTATTTGCTTCCGTAAAAAACTTAAATGTGCGCATAAACATAACCATTCTCGAGGAGGTAAATTTTTAAAAAAATTCAAGAGCCTCTTTAGCTTCTCGAAAAGAAGCCTTGTTTAAACGCACGTGCGTATATGCGCAAAAATGAAAAATATTTTTATTGATTTAATGTGTTCGAAACAAATATTCGAAAATGTTAATTTTAACTTTTTTTTGCACGCTCCTTAAAACTGCTCCCGTGTATAGAGTGCTCCATGCAGCTTACACAAAAATAATGTCCCATTGCAATACAGGAATGTCTTAAAGATCATAAGAAATAAACACAAATAAGTGAACGAATAGAAAGACAGTGGCAGGGGGACTATACGTGATTATTGTATCGTAGAGCATGAACACCTAAGAGCGACTTTCAGTAAAAATCAAGCAAAATTTCAATTTAGCGGTGGTTCCTTTTCGCCAGAACCGCTTTGTTTTCGAAAAACGAGGAAATCGATTCTCGGGTTCAGGAGGTCAAAATCACAGGAAATTAATCTTGAAAATCAGTACTATAAACTTGCATCGCGCTCGTAAACCAAAGCGCAGAGAAAAAGATAGGCACTTTCTATCGACAGAACAAGTCTTTTTCATTAACTAGACAGTTGTGAAACAGCAGTAGCGAAATCTACTGAACACAAACAATTCAAAACTGCAAGGCAGGTTGTGATGATCACGTAGAAACTGATTTGGAACCTAACTTCTGTGAAATAATTTAACATGTGCCATAATTCTAAATGGTCTCAATCCTCATTCAATAGACAGCACAAACATTGAAATAAACCATACCTTGAAACTGGCTTGGGTTATCCATGCTACTTTGTTTGGGACCAGTTCGAACTCAGCAAAGTTTTAACAAATGGGACTTAGTGAAGTTGAATATTGCCATACACAAAAACACGGGAAATTTTGCTTCTTTAACTAAACGGGCTCGCTCTACTTCATCCTTTTTAATTTCCAGGGTTAACCCTCTTTTACGTTCCAAAAAGAGGAAGAAAAAGCCGGAAATGGGCGATTTTCACGTTTTTAAACTTCTGTTCCTTCGTGTGCAAATATTCTCTGTACATTTGTTTGCATTGCGTTACCAAATACCGTGACTAAATTGTTTAACCAAATTTGGATATATGATGTCACAGGTGTAGCATATTAGATGTCACGTTTTGTCGTGGTTTGCACAGAGAGCTCACAACGATATCACTAGTTTCGTTTAGTTTTTCCTTTTCCCTCTACCTTTTTTGAGATCAACCGAACATTTTAGTTTGAAGCCATCATCAAGCATCAAGCAACGACGAAGAAAAGGGAGATTGTGAAGCTTAACAAGAAAATTTTGGTGTATTTTGGGATGCGGCAAAATTGAACTTCATTAAGTCCCATTTGTTAAATTCGCTGTCTTCGAAGTTTTTTCAAAGACAGCAGCATGGATAACCCAAGCCAGTTTCAAGGTATAGTTTAGTTCAATGTTTCTACTGTCTAAGAACGAGGATTGAGACCATGTGGGGTTATGGCACATGTTAAATTATTTCACAGAAGTTAGGTTCCAAATCAGTTTCTACGTGAACATCAGAACCTGCCTTTTAGTTTGGAATTGTTTGTGCTCATTAAATTTCGCTACTGTTGTTTGCAACTGTCTAGTTAATGAAAAAAGAGTTGTTCTGTTAATAAGAAGTGTCTATCTTTTTTTCCGCGCTTTAGTTTACCAGTGCGATGCAAGTTTATAGTACTGATTTTCAAGATTAATTTCCTGTGATTTTGACCTCCAGAACCCGAGAATCGAAAATTAAAAAATTAAGCGCTTCTGGGGAAAACGAACCACATCAGGTTTCTAGTTTTACCAATACCCATTTATGTGCAAAATATGAAAGAAATTGGTTTTTTAACTTCTGCCGCCGAATGCTCGATGTTTACTGAAAGTCGCTCCAGTAAAACCATAAAGGCCTAAACTTGCTTGATAGTAAAGGATTAAAAGCTGCCGGCCGGAAGACTGAAAAGATCTAATTGGTGGAAGAGTACTCGGTGGAACAGGGCGGTTTTCAAATGAGTGTAGTAAAACCAAAACCAATAAAATTACTCTAACCAATCACAAAAGGCTCAAACAAGACAATGAACCAATCAGAACTCGGAGCAAAGTGTTACTTTTTAAGCGCTGATGAAAATACCTATTATTGATCAGTCCGGATTATCCCAATATTTTAGGACATTGATGACGTCACGAGTCTATTGTTCTCCATTAAAATGGCGGCTATTTTTCGAATATCCCAGGCAACAGTGAAATCCTTTGTCTGTAGCCACGCATGAGCGTCCATCCGGGACTTTTGGTTACGAAACATTGCGAGGAGTCTTCAGTGGCCATTGTGGATGCGAATTGAGAAGGTCTGAGGCAGTGTTTTTGCGAATTTTCGTGGAAGAAACGTTACGATGTAGGGCCATTTTGTGTCGCGATTTCAAGGTAGGTGAATAATTTTCGTTTTTTACTCGATTCACGTATTTTTTGTGAAGCTCGCAGTATTTTTTGTCGTTTCTTATGTCGATAAAATTTCACCATGCCAAGTGCCAGCATGGTAGACAAGTTGGATTTTCGGCAGACTTTTCCAGAAGTCAAAGCGCTGTTTTTATCCAAAACCGCTGTTCCATGACACTCGAGAGTAACTTGATTGAACTGTGTTGTTTTGACCAGTTTTTGCTTTCTTGCTGACGAGAATGGGCTTTTTATGTCATATGTTGTTTTCTTTAGCACTGAAGTATAATTATTCTGCCATTTATTATGCTGAAAACTATGCACACATAAATTACTTATGAAAGCAGTTGTGGTCAACGCACTGATTAAATCTGCCATTTGTTTCAGATCCTGCATTCAGGCAAGAGGCAATTTCAAGGATGAAAATACTGTACTATTTGTTTCCTCAGAATATTCATCTTTTAATAACCAAAATTACAATCAAGAGAAGGTGGTTGACATATTAGTGTACTCTGAATTCTTTATCTCAGAACTGTAACAACAAATGTAGAAAAAATATACTACAAGTAGTCCCTAATGTCTTTTGGGGATAGTCAAACGGGTAACCATGCGAATGAGCAAGAAAAATAGATCCCACGCATGATTGTTGCGCTTACTCGCGTGTTTCACTCATCCAACTATCCATGAGAGATATAAGGGGCTTACTGTGATAACAAACAAAAGCAAAGACATTAATCACTTGTATTCACAATTCAAAACTTCTGGGTGCCTTATTTCTGTCTTGGGAACCTAGCATTTCACTGCCTCTGAGCTTTGTATACTTGGCATTTTTCTTGGGAACCAGCCCTGAAAATGTAAGTTTTCAGGCCAATTTACAGTAGGCTTGCTATGTTTTTGTGTCATTTCTGCTTTTAATTTTTCTTTTGGGACTCTAGAGAATCCCCCTCAAGACCTGCTCATGTTTGTTTGAATCTGTCATACGGATGACGTGGTAAAATCTGTGAACTGCTGGAATAACAAAACTTGACTCGTCTTTGGTGTTTGTATTTAAATGGCTATTACAATTGAAGTGCTATGCATCAGTTAATTTCAGCAGTGCCCATCCCCCCCCCTCCCCCAGGGCACTAGTCAGGCATTTTATTACATTCGAATCTCGGGGGTCGAGTATCAGCCAAACCCAGAGTGTACCCTGGGGCACCTGACATTCTTGTGTTTTCAACCTAACTTGCTGGTGATTAGATAGGTATAGTTTTCCTTTTTTTTTGATGTACCCTGCTGCATTTGAACATTTTTTTTTGTAGACACCATGCCTTTGAGTTGGCTTAGGAGGACCTGGACCCTGCTGAAATTGACTGACGTATATTGTTACCATCATTAACATCAACAAGACATTGAATTCTTTTTTATTTTTATTTTATACAGACAAACTTGCTAAAAAATAAAACTAATTTGGGTCAAGTAAAATGTTTATTTGTTCCAGTGTTTTATTGGGGTGGATTATTAGATGCAGTCTAAAACCTCATTTGGCCCCCTATACATGTCTCCGTCCAGTACCACTGGTATTAGCTTGTCTGCTAACAATTTTCTTACTGGCTATGGCATATTCCTGTCGCCAGAAACTGTTGAACTCATGTTGAGTCGTTTGCGAGATCCTGGTTTACCAACTATTGCAGAAACTCACTGGAGAGAAAATACTGTACATGGTGGACAAAAGGTTGTAAAACACTGTACAGGGTGGACAAAATAAAGAAAGTAGCTTTTCAAGACTGCATTTTTTTGCAAACTTTAATTAAATTTCAAAGAAAACCTTGACAAAACCTCTTAACCTCTTGGTACATTTTTCTTATTCATTCTTATGCATTTTTTAAAATACAACACAAATAACCCACTCTCCAGTTGATTGAATTTGATGTCAAATTAATCTGAAACTACTGTACATGCACACCAAAAGATCTATTAAAATTAACCAAGAATAAAACTGATGAAGGAATCTTCCCCCTGTCAACCCTGACCCTTTCTGCATTATTCAATGCATATAGTATGAATCTATAGTAGTATTTGGACAAGAAGGAATACAGTCTTCTTTGAGTTAACTTAAAATTTATTTGAAATGATACGAGATTACAACATGCAAACATGGGTTTCCTGTCGATTTTAATCCACAAATCGCTCGATAGAAGGAGCATTTATTTGAACATCTAAATCGAGTTCTGTGCTTCAGAAAAATAACGATCCAATACAATAGGGTGACAATAGAGAGCAGATATGCTTACTAATTCTATGGTCTCTTTCCAAAGAAAGATAAAAAGTAGTTCGATAAACCATCGTTGCTCGCAGTTCCAAATTTTGCGATCGTTGCGCTTTCTTCTGTCCGAGGACAAACGTCATTATCCAAGGAGTTTTGTCTGTGATTTTGAATGCAAAAACAACGATTCTCTTCATGGCAGAACTTTAATTCAATTTGAGCTCTCTCGTGATGTATATACCTTCCGAAGAAACGTATTACAAAGCTTACAAAGCTCTCGCGGCTCTCGTTTCGTCCGCCATCTTGAATTTTTATGCTTTGTTTTGAAACGCGATACTCGAATCGCACCCTGAATTCTCATTGGTTGAAACACGAGCCACGCCTGTCCTAAAATATTGGGATAATCCGGACTGTTGATATCGGCGCTAAATAAATGAATTATTATTATTATTATTATTATTATTATTATTATGATTATTAATATTAATTAGCTTTAAGCACGCGAAAACGCGTGCAAGCAAGTCACGATTGGTTTTGGTTTTCCGTGTAATTGGTTGAGAAAGTAGCGCCTGTTATTTAACATGTTTACGAAAGCTAACGTGCTTTCGAGAATCAATAAGAGTTCCTGAATTTCTTAGAAACATTTTGCTTGTAAAACACATGTTGCATGAGTGCACGTGCACACGAAGAAATTTTGGGAAACTGAATATTAATGTTTGTGGGGTATAATAGTGACCAAAATTTGGTCCAAGCGGCTTGTCTCAAGAAATGTTGGAAAAGTCGCCGGTTCTTGTCCATGCAAAGCTTGTGTTTGTCTCCTTGTAGCCTTCTGTGTGCACTGTTCGCGTGACACGTCTCTGAGACCAAATCCGATTGTCCCTGCAACGTCCCTCAACACATCGGTTGTAACCGAGTATCCTCAACTACTCACCTCGAGTAAACACCGTATGCGATTTGTGACAGAGACTTTTCCCCTCGTGTGTGCTAACCTTCAAGCCGCGCTACACATGCGCTGAAACTCGACTGTAATCAAGAAAGGTTTTTCCACGTCAAGCTGATTCAGTTATGTTTCCTGACTTAATTAAAACAATAGTTTATTGCTAAATCCAGGACTGAGCTCTTTTACTTTGGATTCTTGCTTAACAGTTAATTGTATGAACGTTATATTCGTGAGTAGGCAATGGAACGTTGTAAGACAAGCCGTGCATCAGGATGCGACTTCTGTCATTTCTACTTTGTTTAACTAGGGTCGACACTAGGGTCACCCAGCGAGTTTTAATTATTTACAAAGCAAAAGACTCACTTTGCAGTAAACTTATCCACCAACACAGACTGATCTGTGTAGAGTCTTAACAGTGTTTTTAGCTCAATAATTGAGTAGCAGAGAAGTTTTTGGGACGGACTTTATTTCACAAATTTTTTGATCATCTACGGGTTTTTCAGAAAATTTAGCTAGAAGTTTTTTTTTTGCACCAGTAACAATATTTTTCTTCCTTACGAAAGCAGGAAGTATTTATCTGCCCTTCTTGTGAAATGTGCAAATGTTCGAGATGACTGAATTCGCTAAAGATTTAAACTGTTCCTGGTTTTCATCACAATTAAATCCGAATATTTACGGCACAACACAACACAACGCAACACAACAATGACAACACAATCACAACTTCATTTTACCCACACGCAGTGACTTGTCTTTGCGTTACGCGGTTAATACTTTAATGCACTCAAAAATACTAGTACAGCCATCTTCTTGGAAAGGGAGGAAGTTGCATGGAAATCATGTTTAATGTCAGCTGCAAACTAAGAGGCCGAGTGTTTCAGAACATCTCAGCCAGTTATGAGGTAAACGTTTTCTTCTGGAGTAAACAGGAACTATGCATGAAATTCTATAAATAAAAGCGATCTTGCTTCAACTCATCTGGACTAAATATTCAGGAATCCAAACTGTGAATTGTAGTTGAATGATTTACATAGTTTGGATGTTAAGATGCAGGATACCATGACCGGAGTGAAAATATATAAGAAGTAGCTGTGAAATGCTAGCTTAATTCAGTTGTACACACTGACACTGTTTATTGCTCAGCGAAGTTAGGATCCTTGCGAATCCAAGCCACTTTTACTTCAGTATTCGGTAGTTTAATTATAATTGTTTTTTGTATCACAAATCGTTTATAGGCCTTCTACTCTTTGCAACATGGACACGATCATTCGCCTTAATATGTTTTGACCGTTCGCGGCCTCAGAGTTAAGTAGTTCGCTTTTATAAAGGAGCTAAATTGATTTTCTGTAACGGTTACGGATTTGCAAAATGTAACGAAGTGATTTGATAATTATCCAAAATGGTACGAAAATTCTAGGTGACACTTAAGCCAAAAAAAGCTATATTTATGAAAGACGGCTGAGTCGGGAGAAAGTCTTCACGAACCTCCTGACGTTTCACCAAAAACGGAAACTATTATGCGTTGTTAGGTGCCCATGCTTTCCCTTTTGTATGGTGCAATGTTTGATTATGCTGATGTGACTGAAAGCGTAAGTCTGTGGTGGAACATTCAATTCGCCTTTTGCGTCTTCTGTCCATTGGTGATTATTATTCAAGAGATACCGAGAAAGGATTGTGTTACCGGTAAGCAATTAGACTTTATATTCTAGCTAGATGTTTACCGTTGCCAGATGTTTCCGCATCCTATTTTAGTCTAATAGTACCATTGACACTAAACAAAGTGGCTTATATTTCTCTGAAGAGACACGTTTATGTCTACAAATTGACAAAAAATAAATGAACAAAGACAAAATTTGTCCATAGTTCAACGTGATGCGGGTCATGCGTTGAATAAATGCAACAGAGCGCTTAGTGAGAGCACTTAATACCACAGGACACCCAGGGTTATATTGGACAGATTAAAAGAGGCATGTTGTTTTCCCGGTTGCATAAGTTTCGTGCAGTACGCAGCGTCATAAAACGATGCTATTCAGTTCTAGCTTTAGTAAAGAAAAAAATACAACTTTCCTACGTGTTTTCACCTGTAACTCAAATGTTTGTGCGTAACTTACAGGTACCGGCTTGCACTTAAAGAATTTTACAAATTGTTTTCATTCCTCGCAGAACAGACCATGAAAATAGGAGCGAAGTAAATAAACTAGCTTTTTTCATTGAATATCTGAGACGACGTTTTAGCTAATAGCGGTGGCCTCTTGGGGAATAGTGTTTCTCGGGATAATCAGTGGTCTCAATTCCATCTGCAAATTCAAGAGTGCCATTGTCAATATAATGTCCATCTCAGACTCCCACATAGAAGAGCCGTAAATCAATCAATGCTTTTGTCTTCTTATTAAGCTGTACTGATGTTCATGTATGTGGTGTATCAAGGCGTTTATCTTTCATTTCTGCCGTGGGGGAGGGGAGGGAAAGTGTAACACCACAATAGACTAGCTTGCCCTCCAGAGGAGGGAGGGGATTAATTTACTCTTAGACGCTTCATGTTACAGAAACCGAAGCTACTAAGCCATCTAGCTCCTTTAACTCTCTAAGCCCCAATATCAACATGCATATTCTCCTCAGTGTTCGCCATATATTTCTTATGGTACTAGTTGGGAGAATTTGAATAAACATCACGACGTTTCATCTTTGATGATCATTTCCTTTATCCTCATAACCGGTATGTTTGATCAAAAAGTGATATTGTGAGGAGAAATTAAGACGATTTCCGCTCAACGTTCGAGCAGTAAGTGCAAAAATTAAGTTACCAAAAAAATACTTGCAGCACTGTCACATTTTGAGAACAGATAAGAAGAGCTTATCGTTACTTTTGCTCCCAAGCTGACCCCGCGAGAGAAAATTGGATTTGAAGTTATCCATATTTCAATTAAAAAGACGCTTCTTGTCAGTTCAAAACAAAATGGCGCCCGTTTTTAGCATACTTTTACGAGATTTGAAATTAATTTTCTTGAGAATGCTTGAGAATTTCATCGCGGGGTCACTTGGGCAAGTGAACTAGAGTGAGATGTTTCAAATAGCATTTAAAATGTTACCGTGCTATGAGTAGTTTTTTGGTAAATATTTTTTGCACTTATTGCTCGAACGTTGAGCGGAATCCGTCTTAAATGCTCACCGCAATTAGATCTGATATAGACTTAACCTTACAGGTTTGGAGGTGAAAATGATCAACATGTTTTGTTTAACGTTTCCTGTCTTTAGGCCCTTAAGATGGGAGGTGACGAGTCTCTGCCTTCCCGACCATCAGGTTTTGATTACATGTGTATCGCTATTCGCTCACCAGATACACTCCGCATCATCCTTGGTACTGATAATGAAGCAATCGTGATCCGGAAAATCATAAAAGAAACGTGGCCAAGAGGTATAGAAAAAGAGACTATCCACCTGAATGGCGTGCATGAATTCGAGTTGAAAGGGTGCCCTTTTGGCGAGTACACTTCATTTAGTGAAGACGCAGCTACTAGCAGAATGGCAGAACGAATTCTACACAGGCTCTACCGGGATGGATGGAAGCTTCAGATTTCTAGCAACTTAACTCGAACAACAGATCTCACCACTTGGTTTTTCAAGAAAGCCCCATTTGCAAATGATTCATCCCAGCAATTTCTCGTTGTCCGTGTCTGCAGTTCGGACACTTTAATGGTAATTAATGCACCGACCGATTTCCACCAACTCTTCAGAGATGCCGTAAAGAAGTCGTGGCCAAAAGTAATACAAAAGTGGACCTACGAGGATAGAGTTTTATTGATCAAGCTGAAGGGTTTTCCTTGGTATCCAGATGGGGAGGAAACTGTCCACTCAAGAGCTCTTTTGCAAACAATCATCAGTAGTTTGCTCCGTAAGCAGTGGAATTTGTATGGAAATTCCAACCTTGAGCCGCGTAGAACCAACACCTTGTTTTTCGAACACAACCCAAACATGGTACTTGAGCAGCCATCTCCCACGCACTTCACAATTAGCCTCAACGGCGACGACAAACTGAGGGTAATTAGTGCCTCAGAGATGTCTGTTGCTGCCGTCCGAGACACCATCAAGAGCTGCTGGTTAAAGGGAATCCAAAAAGAATCTCGTTACGCAGGGAGCTGGGAATTCAAGCTAAGAGGAAATCCATGGTGGCCTTCAGGAGACGAGGCTGTGGAATCAAGATTTTTGATCCTGAAGCTGATGGATACCCTGCAAGCACGTGGGTGGAGTCCTGTTGTGGCAATTGACAGCTCAAGGAAATTGTCGGATAAGAGTTGCCTGATTTTCAGAGAGTCGCCACCGAGGCACTCGCCATTTTTCTGTGTGAGCCTGAATGAGACTGACTTAATGCGGCTGATAAATGCACCAGAAGATGTTGTGGAGGTATGAGCCAGCTAAGAGCAGTTGGGTGGTTAAACAAACACTTTTCATAATGGGGACTTGATAAGATCGTGTTTATTGTGGTTACGGTGGCTACATGACAACTGACAACTTTTTGACATCTTTCTGACGACTAAACTTGACACAAAGACATCAAAAAGTTGTCAAAAACTAATCAAGAACGTTTTGAAAGTGGCAATGGTACGGCACATAGCACACTAAAAATCAATGTTTGAAGCTAATAGCAGAGCTCTTTTGCGACCGAAGGCCGCAGAGCGGAGCACCATGGATAAGGAAATTTATCGTAACCTATCGATCCGAGAAATTTTGGTTCTGACGTTAGCCGTACGTCCGCCCGTCTGCCCGTACAGACTCTGGGGAAGGGAAGGGGAGTCCGAAGGCAACCTGGCGGGGAGAGGATAATGTCATCTTTTCTTGGCGGGAACTATCGCAGTGCTTTTGGGCAACAAGCGTTTTTCTTGGCGGGAAATCGCATGACAATCGTTGCTTTTGAAAAAAAGGTTTCTTTAAAGGCTTAAGCTTGGTTCGAGAGTACTTAAGTTTTATACTTGAGAAAAAATATCTAATATCCATAAATTGAAAGAAAAAAGGTCAAAAGAATACTCAGTTGTCTTTTTGGTGGAAGGCGAGAAGTTCAACTTACGAAGTTTGCCTTCGACTTCATCTTTGTCACGGTGTTCTGCAGCGAACTTGGCCGGGAACATCACTTGAGTTTGCAGCATTTGGCAGTGGCCTCGACCCCAAATAGAGCAGAGTTAGTGCCTTCTGGTTCATTTCTGTCCACAACCATGGTTTTTGCGGCGGTCCCAATACATGAGCAGCAAATCAAAGAAAGTCGAGGCGGCTGGCAGAGGTCCCTTCCTCTTCCCGACTTATCTAGGAAGATCGAAGGGCTCTGCTCGCAGGGTAATTGACCCTCGGACGTACAAGCAAAGTCACACCCCTACCGTGTTACAAGGAGGGGGGATTGATGGACTTTTTTGAGTTTATTTATATCTTACGATATTTCGAAAATATTATCATAAGTAGAAGGCCTGTGCTGTGCTCTACAAGATGAGAAACATATTATGGGTTGTGGCGTTGCTGGGGGCCTGTGACGTCACCCAAAATGGCCGCCATCTTGAACACCATCTTGGATTTTACCCAAAGTTATAAATTATCAAAAAAAGGCGAAAGTTGACATTGTTTTGATGCTAAACATGTAGAATATGAGACAATTAAGCACTTTGCTTCTTTTTTCAACATTTTGTGCTTTTATCACCTAAAAAGGGTGAAAAACACACAATTCTACCCAAAAATGGCTTGATCAGCTCGTACTGATGACGTCAGATCCCGTAACCATGGCAACTGATTCTCAACAAACTTGTGTCAAAATGTGTGTAAGGGATATGCATACAGCTACTAAAAAACTGTAGGTGCCGATGAGAAATCACCTTGGAAAAATTGAAGGAAACCTTATTTTATATCTGTTACAAATAGATTCCATGTTGCCGTGCGTCTGTTCAGTAGTAGATCATAGATGACGTCAAAATGTGGTAAGAACAAAAAAGTGGCACACGAGTTGTTATGCGAGTGTGTCACTGATGTTCTTATCACATTTTGACGTCATCTGTGATTTGTTGCTGAACAGACGCACGGCAACATGGAATCTATTTGTTTTATATAATAAAATAAATGATGATGACGTAATCTATGCGTCTGTCCTCCAAGAGATCATAAGTGAGAACCAATCAAAATGCGTACATAATTGAGCTTATTATATAAATATAAATATATAAACTTCCACAAGCATCAAGTATGTACAAACAAACACAAAGTGAAAACCCTAAAAATTGTCCTGAACGGATGTGTGAACCTGCGTCCTCGACTTTCTAATGCCGATGTGTTAACCACTACACCATCAGGACGACCACGCAACAACGCAGCCGAACTTAAAGCTTTACGGCTCACGGGCCTCCCGACAAATTTTAGTGTTTTCACAGGAGCTGACTGGAAGGCTTGTAGGCCTTTTTGACGAATACAAATAACACAAATGAACTTAAACCAGTCAAAGAAAGAATAAACAAACACAAAGTGAAAACCCCAACAATTGTCCTGAACGGGATTTGAACCCGCGTCCTCGACTTTCTAGTGCCGATGTATGTGTAGGTGTTTTCTCCATGAAACAAATATAGTAACATATATGAAGATAAACATTTTTCACAGAACACCTATATTTCGACCAAACTGATCTTTCCCCTTCATGGTGAATATATTTACTTTTATCGACTTCAATGAGAGCATTTTCAGAAGTTAATAAGTACCAGCGGAAAAAAATGTGGAGCTCCGCTTTTAGGCTTGCCTAAATCTATATATTATTTGGAAGAAAACTTTAAAACAATATTTTATTTCTTGCTTAAATAATGCAGATATGTCAAGATGTCATCAAAGCTCAGTACGTTCTTGGTATCCAGAACGTTCAGCGCTTTTATAACAGCGTGGAGTTCAAACTGTTTGGCAACCCATGGCGCCGCGGAACAGACGGTCATGATGGAATCCATGGCAGGAATCTGATATGCCATTTATTTCATGCTCTTGCAAGACGTAACTGGACTCCAGTGGTATCAGCAGATGTGTCGGCAAAATATGAAACACAAAAATACGGTGATGATTTTCCCGTCGATACCGACAGTATATTCTTCACATGTGATCCTGCAGCGACAGTTTGAAGTGGATTGGCCACTTAAGAAACGAGATAAGGACTGGAAACGAGTTTTTTTTTAAAATTACTTAACAAATTGACGTCAGTTTTTTATGTGTCTGTCCTCTTATTGATGATAAATTTCGTCATAACATTGTCAAAGTGTTGTAGATCCACGAGCCCCAGGCATGCAAGTGGATCTACAACAAACTTTGACAATGTTATGACGAAATTTATCATCAATAAGAACACAGACGCATTAAAAACTGACGTCAATTTGTTTTTTACAATAACAAAAAGCCAAAACTGATTTTCAAACGAAGGACAGAAATGCAAGAGTCATTCCAATGGAAGATGCGATTGCCGCAGAATCTGAATTTCATCGCTGCAATTCGGAGAACCACAGGCTCGTAAATTAAAACTTTAGTAAGGATAGGCCAGAAATACAAGGAAAAATTCGAATTGCTCAACTAACCTTTAATCCAGTGAAAACTGTTCACAAAATAATCTGCTAAAACACGGTTCAGCTTAATTTCATCGACAGCGCAAATTCCCCCTCACCGCTGATTTTCAGGTCTGAATCCTCAACTAACATCCTCATCTTTTCGCTCTAAAGTTGCAATGGCTTCTTCAGTTTTAATCCATAAATTTTAGATGATTTCCTCATTGAAGACCGCTAGATTTTTTGCACAATTCTCGCCTCATCAAGAGTGCAGCGCTGAAAAGTTTGACAAAACTCTTTTGCTGATTGCGTCAGCTTTACGAGTTTCATCCGTCTGTACTCTTATTGACAATAAAAATTAGCCAATGAGCGCGCGAGAATTCGCTCAGTTATTGTAAAAAAATGAATTGATTGAAATTAGATTGTTGTCTGATAAAGCACCTCAAATATGACTGTAATGCCAAGTTTGGAACTATTCTATTAGTTAGAGGCAGAATAAACGGCTTCCAAAAATTGCACAATTTACATAGTTTGTATGGCGGGGCGGGGGGGGGAAGCTTTTCAAAATAAACATAGACGTTTGTAGGGGAATTTCGCCATATTTGAAAAGTTGTAGTTTGGTGACTTTTCATTTAAACGTTCTCAATCTTGGCAAGGTTGATAATTCTGTCATGCTCTTTCATGTGGTGGACCACGTGATAGTCGTAAGTTTTACGAATGTTAAACAATAAAAATACGGAATTTTTCAGAGTAACCTTCGCGTGGTAAATTTTGAACATTCATATTTTATTCATCAGTTTTGACAATCCAACGGTGTTACAACAACTGCAATTATCGTTTCTATTGTAGTTTTTATCAATACTTATGTTGTGTGATGCTTGATTCTTTAGAATAATGATTGTATAAGTTTTGAGTAAGATATTGTAGGTTTTAGTGATCGCAACGTTTTCAACAGTTCGTTTTTTGTTGTGTTTTCGATATTTATTCCTTGGTACGATTTTGGCGCGAAACAGATGTTTTCCAATGTTTATTTACACGTTGCTAGGAAATTAATCCTTGTTTGATGGAATGTTCAATTGTTTTTGTGCAGTGCATCAATTTGCTTGTTTTGGTTTTGACCTTAGGGTTGGACATTCGTGATTGTTTTCCTGGAAATAACGTTTCTATCTTACTTTTATCATTTAATAAGCGCAATCTCTTCGTGTTTCCTGCTGAATTCGTACCATTTAATATTCCGTGTAGTTACTGCCTTTTAGTCGGTTTGTTTTTAAAGGGAAACTTTAATTCACAAGTGTCAAACAAGACAAATAGTCTATTGTTAGTGGTGTTATGTCAAGTTCTGTTGTGCATGTTAATTTTACTCTCCAAGATAGCCGATCACGTACATTTTTAATTTATTGAAAAAGGCGGACCTTAGGGACCGTTCATTTTTTACGAGGTAGGGGGGGCTGGTGGGATTTGGGGGGGGGTCACGTAAAAAAAATGGCCTTAAAGGGGGGCTATCTAAAAAAAATAAGGGAAAAGGGGGGGGGGGGGTCACGTGAAATATTTTTGTAATACTTAAAGATGGGATATGTTGTACTATTTTTAAAAATATATCCCCACCGAAATACACAAATAAGATTTAAACATCTATTAAA
This sequence comes from Siderastrea siderea, assembly GCA_964030785.1. Classification (NCBI taxonomy): domain Eukaryota; kingdom Metazoa; phylum Cnidaria; class Anthozoa; order Scleractinia; family Rhizangiidae; genus Siderastrea; species Siderastrea siderea. The sequence goes on along the minus strand of OZ034977.1, from coordinate 9,049,003 downwards.
GAAGTTCCTTCTGCTTTTAATAACGTTTCCACAGCTACAGACTACAATTTTAAAGCTAGGGAACTTAAATAAATCAACACAACAAAGTTTTCTTTCTATTTAGTTACTTAATTTTCATTTCTGTATTTTAAGTGGTAGCTCGACCAGAATAGCCTAAGCTACCTGCAAGCTGCTATAAAGGCCTGTAAACTATCTTGAATGAATAAAGTTACTGTTACTACATTGCTTCTCTCTGCTAATCTTCTTCAAGCTCTTCCTCGTCGTTTGTGCTGCTAGCACTGTGGGAGTCGCTTTCGTTCCTTTCAGGCAGAGCATACTCTTCAGGATACAGGAAGCAGTACACATCATCTCTAACGTCAGGCTTGAGGTTTGTGATTATTCTGCTTCCTACCGCATTGCTGAAGTGGTTTGATTGCAACATCTGTGCAATATATGGTGCATCTCGTCTATCAGTAATTCTGCCACATCTTCGACGTTGACGCACTCTTCAGGGATGGCTAGGGAAGGAGGATACACAAGACATTCTGCAAGATCATTGCGTAGCGGGTTTCCAACACAAATGCCATACGCTCGTTGGACATTGTTTGCATCCCGCTTCTTCTTCCTTTCATTTGATTTTCTTTGGTTTTCTTTCTTTCTTCGCCTCTTGCTTATGTGCTCTTTATGTATGCCCTTATATATAGTGTGGAAACTTTTCTTGTTTTCTTCTAACATTTCCATATCCTGCTTGACCTTCAGCAGCTTAGCCTCAATGCACTTGATCTGCTCCACATTAAAATCGTGAGCAAATTCTTCTCCTTGCTTCAAGGTAAGAACATTAGGCTGGAAGAGTGTGGAATCATGTTCTTTCAAATGTTTAACCATGCCATTCAACTTGTCAAACACGCTTCTGTGCTCTTTGATGAAGAAGTTCAATCTTCTGCCATCACTGGGCTTCAAATGATATCCTGGTTTGGAAAACTCACCTGCTCTTTTCGAACACCCATCCTCACTTAGAAAGGTAACCTCTTTTGATTGTAAACATCGTATCGACAGGGTCGTTCAGTGGTGAACCTATTCTTAAAGGACTCGTCACTTTCGCCATTCTTTCGCATGAAAATGCTCATGTAGTATTGCGCTCTCTTTTCTTTTGGATTTACAATATAGCCAATACTTGTTTTCCGAAGTCCCTTAGATGTCCGCATCTTCAGCAGGGGAGGAACTAGTAACCTACCAGAAAAGAAGGACGACGTTTTATATAGATGTTTTGCATTGTGTTGTAATCGCTTATTAAATGCTGTATTCGTTTGGTCGAATACAGTTCAAATGTAGTTCGCAGCATTTCAAAACGGAGTCATAAGACAAACGATATCAATAGATGACACAACACATCATACCTGGTACAGTTCCACAACGCTGTTGCGAAAAAAAGAGTCTGTCCCTAGTAACAACTACTTTTCCAAGATTGAGAAGTTCATAACTGAACATTACGAAGAAGGGGAGAACTACAGGGAGTTTTTAAGGTTTTCTTGTGGAGAAAAGGTAGGGGCCAATTGTTCTGGACCACTCATAGATAGATGTCCGAAGCCTTTTCCTGACCATTCCTGTCTTCCCGAGTAGCATTACCTACCGTACAACAACACTCCAAGGGAGAGCCGTAATCCAGACGACTGGCAGCCCAGAGTTCAGTTGAAGAAGGAGCGTGGCAGTGGCAGGCTAGTTTTGTCAGATTCAGAAAGTGTAGCAGCATTTTCTGACAAGTTTATTGTTAAGCCAAAGTTTGTTGTTGAACACCTTAAGCATCGTGAGGTGGTAGATTTCAAAAAGAAGAAGAGGGCAGAGGAGAGGGCCAAGGAAAGCCAGAAGGCGAAGGAGAAAAATCACGAGGATTATGCTTGGAAAGATTTGTGCGAAGATCCGACAAAATTACAAAAGCTTCGAGTGGCAGAGCTTAACAAATACCTCAAGCACCGTAGACTAGACAAGCATCTGAAGAGCACCAAACATGACAAGGTTAAGGTAATTGCCAGACACTGGCTTCTCCAAATGAATCCTAAAAGAACTGATCTGCTACAAACAAGATTGAGAGAAAAAGACTCAGCTGAAAATGAATCTTTGCTAGACATTGATAACGATGATAGCGATGAAGACGACAACAGTGGAAGCGAAAGCAGCAGTGAAAGAGACGAATCGAATGATGTCATTCTTGCGTTCATCGATGACGATGAAGAAGTTGCCTTCATCGATGACGAAGAAGTTGAGAGGCCAGCCACAACACGTTCGGGAAAAGCCATAACCAGAAGATCAGAAATTGATTCTCCTTTTTTTTTGACTCTTCAACGAATTCAAAGTTTATAGCGAGCTGAAACATTTCTCTTTTGCTGACTTAGTACAGTTAAAAGTGGCAAATGCAACTGTAGTATTAATTGTAATATAATGATATTGTCAAAAAGATGATTTTGTTAACTGTACAGTATGCATAGCTGGCTTTTAAAATTGAGTTTTCTTTTTTTTTGGGGGGGGGGGTCACCCAAAAAATTACCCTTATTGGGGGGGGGCAAGGGAAAAAATTTATTGACTGAGGGGGGGCCATGCAACTTCTTAATGACAGTTGAAAAATCCCACCAGCCCCCCCCCCTACCTCGTAAAAAATGAACGGTCCCTTAAATCCGGAGAAGAAGCTTTTGTTCTAAAATTAGTTTACGTGTAGCTTACTGTTATGTAATAATATTCAACTTGCAATTTCACTTGTATTTAAGTAGAATGTGTTAAATTTAAATCGATAGAATTGTTCTTTGTAATTTTTATATTGCTCTTGTTACCTTATTTTGACCAGATACCTCGAGAACGATACCGAAAATTTAGCTTAAAGTAGATTTTGTATCCACCTAGTTGCTCGAAGGTTTTTATGCTAATCATCTTCGTGCGCTTGCGTATTATCGTAATGGATCTTCTGCGCAGGACATTGCGTCAGCTTTAATTTGCGTTTGAAGGGTAACTGACATGAAATTGACAGTTCTCTCCTGGTCAAAATAAAAAGATGAGAGCGATAGTTTTTGTGTGATTCGAAGCTAGCTCTTGTACTGTAAAGTTCAGCAGTGTGCATTAAAAAAGAGGAAACTTGAGAGAAGAAAATTTGTCTACAGTTTTGTTATTGGTCTGTTCGCTAATCCCCCTAAGCAGACCAATTCAACACGTGTAACATAGCGGTACTTAAATCACAGGGCCGACACGATTCCCCTTTTTCTGTTACAAAACTAGCCAAGGTTCGTTAGACATTGCTTTGTATGCAATAGAATCCCGATACGATACGATACAGTACAATACCTTAGCTTTTATTTATACACGATAGATAACTCGAACCATTAGGGGAGATATGAAAACTGTTAAGTTAACTAAAGTTCGATTTAAAAGTGAGTGAATTTCTGATTTCTGAAATGAGTGAGGCAAGGATATGACTGCTTTGAGCTTGCTTTTGGTTTGAGTCAACGAGAAGTTCACTTGAAATTAACGTGGTTTCGAGTTATCCGATTCTGTTGAACTTGTTTCTTGTTAAACAAGTGCTGGAGCCTCATAGCTGTGATATCAGTTATTATGATCTCTTCAAAATTTAATTAAAAAACAATATCCTTTGATTCACAGTTTCTGTCCTTGAATTAAAACAAAAATTATAAAAACAATTATGATTTTAATTTTTGTACCTGCAGAAAGACCAGGGAATTACTGAGACACAACCAGGGGGGAATTTTGAGTTAAATGACATACACTGTGACACTCAATGAATAAAAGCTAAGGCATTCTACTCCATTTTGTCTCAAGCGCACAAACAATGTGGTATTTTTATAAGTACTAATTTCGCATTCAATTTTCCTTATAGATGTTGAACGTTTTTAAGACAATGATTTCCCAGGGGTTTAATTAGTGAAGTTTCTTAAAAGGCATCTCTTTTGGACGGCGCTAACCCATCACTAATCCCTTCACCCTTGAAGCCCCGAGAGTGCCAATTGGCAGATTTCTATGTTTTTTTTGCCACCAAGATGATATTGCGAAGATCTGCTTATTGAAAGCCGGCTAAAATGTTACCCTCCCCTCCCTCCTATATGTCATATGATTGACCACCCCAGCCCATCACTTTTCTACTTTTTTCTCCCAGCACTCGTGGATCTTAAGACATATCTCACATTAATCAGCGTGTACTATACACAAGAATCAGGACATTTTAAAACTTTGAACCCATTTTTCTCTAAGCCACAACTTCTTCCGTTTATGATTAAATGATTTATAAAATACACTCATCAATAGCTTTAAAATGGTGTATCGCGATCATACATGTACATTGAGTTTGTAGTTCATGATCCGAAAAAAAAATGGCGATTGACTCAGGGCTTAAGGGTTAAGAAAAAAATGCTCGCAGGATCCCAGAGGTAACTCTTCCAACCCGGGGCATATTTAGGAGCGCTTTTTCTCTTCGATGAGTTCAGTAACTTTTCAGTACCTTGAATCGTTGCGGTGTCAAAAGTCTAAGGTGCTGTTACACAAGGTACTTTTTATTTGCGTCTCGTCTCGCAATTTTGTTGCCCGTAAGTCGCAATAATGGTTAAATGGGAGGTGGATTATTTGATTAGAGAAACTAGGGCCTGACTGACCCTACCGTTTATTCTTCACAGATACATTTTCACATCAACAGGTTGCCTTTTTACTCTGGGTGCTATCACCTTACAAAAAGTCTGAAAACTCACGGCAAGAACGTCATGCTAGCCCACATATAAGGCACTAATGTGAAGGTAAGTGAGTACAAGTGAAGGGAAGTGAGTACAAAGGAAGGAAAGTGAGTACAAATGAAGGAAAGTGAGTACAAGTGAAGGAAAGTGTGTGTTAGTGGAGGTAGGTGTGTTAATCAGTTGGTGTATATATTCATATAGGATTGTAATGTTATTAGTGCCTTATATGTGGACTAGCATGACGTTCTGGCCAAACTCACCCTATGTAACATTCTTGCGCTCACAAATGATTCAAATTAGTCAAATTAGTTTCTATTTGCCAGTTTCTGCGGCCCGTTGGAAAGGTGCCTTTTGCTGCGTAAATAACTTGATTTAAACTGGTAACCATGGTAACGCCTTTCAGAGCTGCCACGTGAGAGAAAACCAGAATCAAACAGAGCTAGCTCTCCGGTATTTCAAACGCAATTTCTTCTTTACTAGGGGAAATATCTATAAGTTTTGTATTTTGTGGTTTTCTTGTAGTTTTGTGGGCTGTTGTGTTATTTAGCGAGATTTTCTTTGTATTGTGCAGCTATTCAAAGATTCATTTGTTGTTATTTGTTTTCCTTGTCAAACCGAATTCGTTAATAAACGCGCTTCTGTTAAGAAAACTGCTATATGGCAACTACACCCTACTCTAACCTATGATACTTAACGAGACTTTTGATTGGCTAAACTCTATTTTCTGCTGTTCAACAGTTTGCATTAGAGGCTTACAAAATAGCTGGAAATTGCGATGTCTCCACCAACAGCGTAGCCCCTTCCTTCGATATATACATTTCTCCAACTCATTAATAATTCACTTCTTTAACTACCAGTCATCAGATGCATATGTCTTCACGTGCATGCGTTTGGATACCCAGTGAAAAACAGTACACCACTTATACCACTTAACCATGCACATTTCACAAGTTGCATGAAATTAGTAAATCTTTATTAGTCAGTTGTATCCACTACTCGCAAAATGGTTCAGTTACATTTCACATGTACGTTTACAGAGCAATTCGTGAGCATTGCTAAACACTGTGGACAAGTTTTACGCGCTTGCACCTGAGACTTGCCGGGAGGTAAAAGGTCTAAGCAGTTTTATTCTGTTTTTCGTTGCTCCAACTGTTCTTCAAGTCTTCGCACTCGGTGAAGGCAATCTTTGAATTCATGCGCTTCCCGGCTTGATAACAGCAAATTTTATTACTCACTTCACTTGCCGCTTTCTGACTTAACTTCCTGAAGTTTGCGTTTAGGCCTGCATAGGTCTAGTGAGGATTTTCTGTCTCTACAATTTTAGGCAGTCGAAACAGGATGATTCCGAAGGTAGTTCTATCGCACAACTGAAAAGGACGCCCATGCAAATATTAGCATTGCCATACACAGTTTACAAAGAAACGTGGCATTTTTGCGGCATTACGAACAACCAACTGCGCGCTAATCACAGGCTTTTGCTAACAAAAGCAAACAAATTTTGCTTGTCAGTAAAGTGTTGATTATCTATTCTTTATTATGCGCGACTGAGAGGTCATATCAACAACTCAAGCTTCGTGTTTCATCAGCCGATATCAACCACCTCGAAACAGTTCGGATCATTCCACGTTTCTGGGAAACCCTCTACCCCTCCCCTATCCCAATATTTTGCTCTAAGTGGTAATAAGTAAAAAAAATGGTGGGTTAGGGGAGGGGTTTCCCAGAAACGTGGAAGTTTCTCGGTGTTTGGATACCCTGATAAAACACTCGGCCCCCGTTGTTGACATATTACATCTATCACGTATACCACACACGAACACAACCCTTTGATTTGCGCCGACTGGGGGCTAACATTCCAAATGACGACTTTAAAACCCCTTTAGGGGCCAACCATTTAACTTCTGAGGGGGGGGGGGGTTGGGTGATTTGGTATAGGCATGAATTTTTTTTTCAACCCATTAATTCCCCGTGTATTTTTTTTCTTGGGGTATGTACTTGCAAGATATTTTTTTCTCCCTCCAACGTTCTGCATGAAATTTTTTTTGGTGTGTGGATGGGGTTTAAAGTAGGCCTTCATTATAAATCAAATTATAAAAGGTTAAGGATCTGTGAAAGAAACTTTGAACAAATAAATTAATTTTTATCAAAGAGTTTTTGAGTGACTTTTATAATACAGTACAATACCTTTAACACCAAATGTAAAACATTGAGGTGACCCCTTCCCACTGATAAAAGGAGTCAGACCTGTTCCTGGACTTTGATCATTTTGTAAGGTGAATGCGCCTACAGTACAGTACACAGTGCGTGCATAGAGCTACAGAACAGTACAGTGCATAGCGCGAATGCGTCTTCAGTACATATTTTACGGAAAGATAATGAGCCACATCCTTTCCTTGTTAAATCAAACTGGCAGCAATAAGTTGCTTTAGAGAGCTATCTAGAAAGGGTTAAATCCAAACTTGCAGCTGAAGTACACAGTACAAAGCCCCAAATTGAAAAAACATCTGCACAGAGCTCTTAAGTTGCTTTGTTGCCAAAGAGTGAGATTTTTGACGGCGTCATCTTTGTAGGGGGGTCTGGGGGCATGCTCCCCCAGAAAATTTTGAAAAATTAAAGTAGCCAAGACGTGTTTTCCTTTATTCTGAGAAGAAATGTGACCCTTCGAAAGTAACTATTTAGATCCCAGATTTTTCTTTAAATTGGACTAATATCAACTCGATCTTGACATTCTGACTTATCAAGAAGTCGAATTAACATGCCATAACGCTTAAAAACATCGTTGATGATGCTCTTTGTTGTAGTTCCAAGTAGCTTTCTTTACAGTAGCCAACAAATCTGCAGGTGGTTCAAAAGATGACTCTTTGTAGGCCATTTTGATAGTAAGCAAAAAGGCCAACGTACCGTCCACGTGGAGGCACAACTCTCCCTTCACCGGCATTTGAATGTGGTAGAATAAGAACTGTTTTGGATACGTCATTTATCTTACCAAATTTATGAGTACTATTTCCTAGCTTTAATGATGACAGATATCTCCAGATCACATCCATGCCAAAACTGGATGATTTCTCATCATTTTCCTCACTTGCAAACTTTACTGATTTGGGCTTCATCCCAGACTTTCTTGGGACAAAAACGAGGGGCAAATTCAATTAGACAACATGCACGAACGTGGAAAACTACTGAGGCCTCTTGCAGTACCTATGGCTGAAGATACATCCCGTAAAGTACAACAATTGATTACAGTGCTTCACAATGAACACCACATTAACGAAATGACTGAAAAATGGCTTTGTCAAACACCAAACCCGCCTCGAATTCCAGTATTTTATACCCTTACGAAAATCCACAAACCGACTTGGGAGACCTTGGGAGTTTCAGGTCTAACAGAGAAGTTATCAGCATTTGTTGCCATAGTACTCCAGCCGTTAGCACAACAACAGAAGTCGCATCTCAAAGACTGATACAGTCAACTGACTCCATTAATTTCGTTGACAGGACTAAAGTTCTAGAGAACACAGTCCTTGCACCTATGGACGTAACGAGCATTGTATACTAATATTCCACAAGAGAGGGAATACATACAGTATGCAAGGCATACGACACTTTCTATATTAAAAGACACACCTCCTATCCCTACACGTTTACTTGACAAGCGTTCAGGCAAATGTTACAGGAGAGCTCATTCCAGTTTTGTGTCAAATAGATAGTTAATAAAGTTTACTTCATGTTCCAACAGCTATTCTGGCATTCTTGATTTAGAGTGCGCTGAACACATTGGTCTTCAAATCACAACACCAGCCGTGATCTTGAAGTTCAGAAAACATGTATCAAGATTGGTAACCACAGGTGCTATAAATGTAAAGAAAAGGCCATCTGAGGGGAAAACATCATTGTGCAAAGAATCCCTCTTACCCAAGTCCAGATGCTAAAATCTTTTAACAGTCTGCTGATAAAGTTCGATGTGTCAACCCAGGAAACATCTTGCCAGAATTTTTTTTCCAGCCCACTGTACGTGCGTGAATCTTTTTTTGGACAATAGTCTTGTGCAGGAAATTTTTTCTTACGCACATGCAGGATATTTTTTTTCAAAATCACCCAACCCCCCCCCCCCCTCAGAAGTTAAATGGTTGGCCCCTTACGATGGCCAGTTTATCTTATGTCACTCCCCCACCAACACTACACCTCAGTTTATGTGCAAAACAACGCCTTCGTAATTGGAGCTAGAAATTGAGCCGACCAGATGACATGAGTCCCCCTTTTTCTTGTTCTCCTTATTTGTAAGTAAAAGTATCATTCAATATTCTGCTTTGTTACCTCTTAGAGATAAAACGAGAAAAAACTCTCAATGTGGTGACCTTTATTTATTGATTTTTTATTTAATACGTTTCCCCACAAAACAAAAATACACAATATTAATAGTAACAACTAAGAATGGAAAAAAAGAGAACAAAAAGGAGCACATATACATGTACCGTGACAACGTTTCGCCGCGATTGAAGATTCCCCCACGATTGAGAAAAAGAAGTCAAGAATTGAAAGAAAGACAGTCAACATTTCACAGACTCGGTCGCTAGCCACTTCATTCAACTTCCAAAAATGAATAACTTTGTTATAAATCTATTCAGTATTAAGGGAACAGCTAAGGTTCAAAAGAAAAAATGTTTCAAAATAATTTTTCTTTGACCAATATAGAGTTTATGAGTGAGATAATCTAACATTTCTCAGAAAATATATTTCAAAGCCTCCAAGTGAATGTTAATTGAAGATCAAAATATTTTGACATTTTTCCAAAAACACTTTCTACCCACAAAATAAATTGCAATACAAGTAAACTTGTGGAATCATGAAGGCAAATCACAGCCAGTGAATCGGCATTTAAAAATTCTCTGTTTGAATATAGTGCCCCGAATGAAAGGAGTGTAGCTGCAGGTATTCGCTTAATTGCACGCTTTTATCTGTCATGTACCGACTAAATATGATTACTTTATTTTTACAAACAGAGCCGCAAATACGCAATAAAGGATATGACTACGACAAACATTGAAACTTCAAGCAACAAGATTGTGTGTTCGTTAAACTTCTTGCGTGTTCGATATGTTCCGAGTCCGATTTATGATCAGATAAAGTCAATACTACAGTTGACTCAGCAATGAAATCGGCAATAGCGAAGGCCTTCGTGTTGCTTCCAAAATTAACAACATGCACATCCCACCATTTATACTACGCTGGCACCACTTAATCAAGTTCCCAAAAAGTTCCTAGAAAGTTTCCAACTTTAGTTAGTCATCTTGAAGAACTGCACTCACAAAAAATATGTGCTGGATCACATCCCTGTGGATAATTCTTTTCAGGTGATATTAATTTCACACCTGCATCAAGCATCTTGAATCCCTCACTAGTTAACGTGTCCTCAATCAAATTCTTGCTCAATGGAAAGCTATGAAACTTCTCTTGGCCTACCATGAAAAACGTCTCCTCCAGATCACCATACATGACTATGTGTCCACCAGGTTTTAGGTATCTCTTCAATTTAGCGATTGCGCGACGATAGCCCTCGTTAAATGTTACGCAAGCTTCTAGACACAAATTCGTGGACACAACATCAAACGTGGCCGACTGGGAGCTCCAAGACGAAGGCCATTTTACTGGGTCTTCCCAGCCGATATCACATGTTAAAACATGTTTTATCTTCTTTCTCAGCTCAGATTCTCGAATGGCGACTTCATCGCTGTTTTTTCCTTCCAAGGTCTGCACGACGAACTTGAAATAGGGCAGCCAGTCATACGACTCAGGTGATTTCTGCAGCCATTTTTCCATTTCTTCTCAATTTTTCTCGTTGTACTCAGCAAAGATTATTTCCTCGGCATAGGGTGCGGCAGCGATGAGTTCGAAGATACTAGGTCCCCCGCCAAACTCCAGAACCCGCAGGTTTTTACTGGCCAATTGTTTTGACCAGAATTCATGGAAACCTCTCAACGCAAATTCGTTAAAATATTCAAGTTTACCGCCTTCCGCCTTGTAATAATAGCTCAAGTAAGTCTTGGGGCTGAAGTGATCGTAGTAACCTTCGCCGAATCGTACAACATCCATGACGATAAGCTTGACGCAAAGTTTGATTTTTGTCAGTATGAGATGCAACAGACGTACCGCAGCATTTATATTGTTCGGCGCTGGCGTGGCAGCCGCCCATTGGCCTTAGAATGACGTGTCGCTGGTCGTTACAAAGTTCAACAGGGCTCATTGAGATTGGGCTACCTGTGGTGTGATCTGCGTCCCTGATGGCGTTATCAGCACCACTATTGTTTTATTTTTTTAAAAGCAATTGGCCACTTAAATTTTTAAATGGCCAATTGACTCAGTTAATATTTTCTTTTAACTTCATTGGTGTATCTGTACTAGTCGAACAAAATCTCAACCGACCGAGTCGCCTCAAAATGAGACTCTCGAGTTCCAACAGAAATTCGGCAACCCGCCCATTACGATCAAAAGTGTTTTTCAACTCTAATTCCCCTGACATTTAGTGAGAAAATTTTACAGAGATTTTTGTACTGGTTAAAGAATATGCGCTAATTGCCTATTGATTATTATTTCTTTATTTTTTATGCCTGTTGATTATACATATGCACAAGGACAATAACTGTGACACTGTAAATTACGTATTAGCAATCAGAAACTAATGGTCGAACTGGGCAGATATAACGATACGCCCACAGACAATAGGCTTTGCCCAGTCTGTGATTGTAATCAAACCGAAGATGAAATTCATTTTCTCTTTTATTGTTCCAAATACGCAACAACGAGAGATAACTTTTACAAGAAAATACAACTTTTCATTCAAAATGTTAGCCGGCTACCAGTGTCTGATTTGATTTTAGAATTAATGAATTCTTCCAATTTTTTTGTGAACATGCAATTAATTAAATTTATCTCATCTTGTTTTGATTTACGTAACAAAATGCTATCAATGTAACTAATTTTTATATATGTCCTTTTTTTATTACTTAATAAGTTGTACGCTTTTGCAATATTGTAACAAATTTACAGTCATGCACGTGGGACTTGTGAAGGTTTTTGTCCTTGAGACATTCTGGTTTGCCACAGAATGATGAAAATATACTTGAAATTAGTGAAGGAGTTCAGTTTTGAAATAAACTTTTTGCTTGCGATTTCATTCTTCTTGCAGTAGGGGAGTTTGATGCAAATCTTTTTCCGTTCTTCGAAGAGAAAATGCGGAATTAAGGGTTCATCTTCAGATGAATTGTTCGACGTGAAATTGTCGATGGTGCAGGATACAAATTTCTTGGGGTAACCAGCATTTGAAAAGGTGGTCTTTATTTCTTTTATGTCGCGATCAAGATTTGTGGAGATGTTTTTGGCTCTGTGTAGGGCTCCTGTAATGCAATTTCTCTTCCATTTGGTTGGTACTTCTGATGACCAGTGTGTAGGTAATTTCCCCGGTTTTTTTGTAGACGTTACAGTCAAAACTGTCGTTGCCGTAGCTGAACGCAGTGTCCAGAAAGTCCCACGTTATTTACGAAGGAGAATGCTCATGCGGAGAAAACTATGTAGGTGAAACAATGCGAAATTTTGAAGTGCAAATAACTGAACATTGAAATATCTGCCACACCTTGGAACCAGCACGTCACCTTTTGGAAAACCCAAGTCACTCATTCCAGTGGAGAGTCCTTTGTTCAGCAAGATCTTATTTTAAGAGAAAGATCATCGAAGGCCAAATTATCCAACAAAAGAGCCCAACTTTGAATAAACAAGTTAATTGCTATGTTGCGCAGTTGTTCCCTTCGGGAACAACCTGAGTATAAAAACCATGCAAATCACGAACGGCCTTTTAACCCTGATGATGACATACTTGTCGAAAACGTTTGGTTCCTTTTAATTGTTTATACCCCCTTTTACCTTGTTTAGCCTTGTATGTACATCATATTGTATTTTGCTTGCTTAACATTGCACTTATCTTATTCTGTCTTCCTTGGGTAGCAGATACCTGGAAGCGAAATGTCTATCGTTCTTCAGCTTATTCTGTCTTCGTTGGGTAGTATATACCTGGAAGCGGAATGCCTAACATCGCGCCTTAGGTAGCATAACCCTTAGGTAGCAGGCATATACCTGGAAGAGTCTATTATTTGTGCAATGCAAAAGAAACAAAACAAGAGAACTCAAGCATGTTAAGGCATGGCTCAGAACCTCATTTGCATAAAATTCGAAAACAATCATAACTTTCAAGGCATTTACCATAACAGTCTCCAACTTGGCAGCAGCATAAATCTTAATGACCTTAAACCAACGTTCACTTAAAGTGTCGAATGTTTGCATCACGTGACCTTTTATCTTTGTTTACTTACGCGAAAACAAAATTGAAAATGGGCCGCTGAGATGGCATATGATGGATACAAATTAAAATGTCAACGTGTTTGTATAGCTCTCCTTTATTTGAATCTGTCCGGAATGGTTGACTACGATGTACAGCTAAAGGGGTATTTTACAAAAAGGGTCACGTAACACAGTTTGCCCCTTAATATCTACTTATAAAAGAATCATTTTCACCATTCAGGACCCGGATTGCCTCCATGCAGAAGACAAATGATACCGAATGCTTCTTTTCTACCCAAAGTTAACCATCTTTGGCCCATTTCAAAACATCTTTTTGCCTTAATTATAACGTCATCACACACGTGACCACAACAAGTAAGCCTTAAAGGAGAAGGTCACTCCAGAAACGGTGTATTTTCTGAAATTGCCAATAAAAAGATAACACTAAGTTGAGTTACTGACCGTGGTTTTAGCTTCGAAAGTGCATCCAATCCCACTGAAATTCCTCTCCAAAGAGGGCCAAAATTCAACACCGCGCGCCGCCATTTTGATTTTTACTTAGCAGCCTGGCCGCTTGTCCGGGACGTCAAATTGTACAACGAGACCAGCGGTCGGGTAACGTGGGCTCGTTTTTCAGAGCTCAACTTAGTTTTCAGAACTCAACTTAGTGTTATCTTTTTGTTGGCGATTTTAAAAAATACACCGTTTCTGGAGTGACCTTCTCCTTTAAGGCATTTAAGGACGTTAAATCCTTTATGCTGTATCGTTTAAATGACCACTAGGACATGAAAAACATTGCTTCCAGAAGACAAAATAATTTAATTCGCAGGGGCCTAAGTGCTTGAGGAAGAGATAACCGATTGCCAGGTCTTCATGCTCAGTAAGTGTACATTGAATGTTATGTTGTATTACGGCTCTAAAATGATCTGATTCCTGTATATAGTCAGGAGCCCATTACCCGGAGCGTCCAACTTCCATACTGCGTCTGTGAAACGGCATTTTCACAAGTAAATTTATTTTTAGATAAGCTTTTCCCGCGAATTGGTTGAAATAGCCAATCAAAAAGCGGTTCCGTAATTAATAATAGACTAAGTACGAAACTACGACAACTCGTCCACGCTGGAAATAAACATAACGGATACCAGTGACCAGTGAGAAATCTTTATCGGAGTGTTCTGACAGTATTTCAAGCGATGATTTTAGTATTTACAAGGGAACTAGTAGCTTAGATTTAATGCAGACGTCATCGGAAAAAGTTATTTTCGCGGGAAAGGCTTATCTTAAAATAAACCTACTTGTAAAAACGCTGTTGCGAATTTATGACAGTTGGACGCTCCGGGTAATGGGCTCCTGATATAGTGTTTTTTTTTAAATGAGTACACATGTGTGTAAAAGGAGTACATATGTGTGTAAAATGAGTACATATGTTTTGAAAACCGTTCTCCCGGCCTTACAGGTAGCGGAGCGGAGAATTTATTGCATATTACCAGTCACACAATTGTATTCTTGAGTTTACCAACACTTTATTTTATCTGACTGACTGGGATTGAAAAAGGTTAGTAAATTAATGTTTATGCCGTTTTATAATTGCCGTGATAGTATGTGTACAATTGTTTTAGTCGGGCTCAGAAAAGCAGTCTTCAAGACGAAGAAAGATGAAGTGTGTATCTAATATATGACTGGGCTTAGAAAGTTTGCCGCCTTTTTGTTACCGTATATTACTTGTACTTTAGGTTTGTTTTGAGGAACAATTTTTTAAAAAGAACGAACAATTTTAGAAACGTGTGATCGTTTTTTGCTCAGAAAAATGGAGAAAGCGCTTACTAATTCGTGTTGTACGTTGGAAATTGCGATTGCTTTCATTTCAATTTAGGGGACCTTGAATTACTATTTGTGGGTGATTGCCAGTTTTCCTAGTGCAGTAACATCACAAGAGACCAAGAAGTGTCGAACCTTGGTTTTGAATTGCTTGTGCAAATTAGGTGGCTGTGTGCAGCCAGCTAATTTGCATAACATTTTTTCAAGCAAGTTATGAGTTGTAATGTTTATCAGAATTGTAATTCCGATGTAGTTTACATGTAGTTTGCACAAGTTGCTCATTAAAAATGCCAGTTTTTGATCTGAGATTAGTAACGTTAAGGCCGCAGGTGACAAGCTGCTCATGAATAAATTTATAAGGCAAAATTTTGGTGGAGGTCTTACGTCAAAACTTTATATCTTGAATGTTCTGAATATTTGGGAGTCGGTTCCGTTGAAACTTAACTGAGAGCTTGAGGAATGGTGGAAGTGCAACAAGGATGTTTTTGATTTGATAGATTCTGCTTCTTTGCGATGCTATGAGCTCCCAAAGTTAAGATTTTGTAAAACACGACTCCGTGTCCAAGTTTTCTCCTCGTGGTGATTTTTAAAATGACAATTTGCCATAGGTCAAAAATCCAAGAAAAAAAATACATGACTGAAAGAGTAGAAAAAAGAAAGAAAATAAGCAAGAATACATACACATACACTGTGACAAAGGTCAGTGACAGGTCTCATTCCCCAACTGAAAATTGATCCTTAAATTGCAAATTAAAAAAAAAAAAAGAAGCTTTACTGCCTACTTCATTATTGTGTACATTACATGTCAGCTATGATTTAAAAAAGAAGTCAAGAATTAAAAGCAAGTCAGTCAAGATTTGTAAAAGTCACTACACACTTCATTACACTTTCAACTGCAAATGAAATTGCATTGTTGGCCACACTCTAGGTTGATTGGGATAAGTGTTTCAAAACACTTAATTTCTTTGACCAAATTAACATTACTTAATATATATTAAGTATTTCATCCAACTGCATTTCTGTGAAAGTAAATTTTAGTCAAAATACCCACAGACCATTTTGTCGTTTGCTGCTTTGAGGTCAACACTCAGTGCAGTTTTTTTGCTTCTGAGTGCCCACACTTGATACTCTTAGGACGTTCGCTCTCATTGTTTGTGCGCATCCTTACTGCGCATGTAATTCACATCGCAATGTCACGCCACGTCATGCATTGATCGCGCGCGCTGAGTAAGAAATATAAACAATAACAGTGTTTGTGGGTATTTTTATATCTATAAACGTGCCTAGCTCTCTTAAATGCATGGTAACCCCATTCTTTCTTTCGACAAATCACTTCCTTTACTGGTTCTCTACATTTTGTCCAAAGACAAAAAAATCTGAACGTGAGAAGTTTTACTTTTATTGCTATTTCTACTCAAGTACAATCGAATTTTTCTACGAAGGCAGGTATACTTGACTTACAATTATCCTTCTGTGAGGCTAATTTTACCTGAAGAAACGATATTACCCGAAAAAATGTACTAAATACGCCCATTTGTGATGAAATCAATAAATCAGCGTTATCTAGAGTCCCCCACCTAACTTATTCCATTCCTAGTGGCAAGAAAGTCGATTTCCCCTTATATAACCAAAGCTTCTAAAAACACAACGTTTCCAATACGCTTTATCTCTGAAGCAAGCACGGTGACCCCCCCCCCCCCCAACAGGCCATTTCCGAATTGTCTTGTGCCTCTTTTTCAAGGCGAGGCTCCGTGCAAAACCTTTCATATGAAAATGAGTTTTATCTGCATGTGAATGAAAACTCATTTTCTTATGAAAGGCTATCCACCAAGCCTCGCTTTGAAAAAGAGGTACAAGACAACTCGGAAAGGCCTATTTTTTTGCTTTTCTGGCATCAGTTGGTCATTATCTAGCTGCAGCAAAAGTTTGAAAAAAATCTGAACGCGGGAAGATTTTGGGCACGAACGTCCTCAACCCAAAAAATTCTCTCATAGACAAATGACTCTTGTTCATTTTGAGGCCTACTGGCTCCTGGTACTTTCACAAAGAAAGAATCCGCCAAACAATAATCTTACCGAGCTTTCTATTGATACATATTAGTTTGGTACAGTTTCCATCTAGACCGGCGCACATTCAATTTTTTTCTGCAGAGCACCTGCAAAGGTAGATTATACTCTTAACTGAAGATAAAAAACGCTAATAATTTATAATGGTAATAGGACTGAGTGGAGTCCAATTCGGTCTGTAATCATACGGGTGATTAACGAAATCGGACGACCGCGTAGCGGGAGTCCGATTTGTTTAATCACGAGTATGATTACAGACCGAATTGGACGACGCGAAGTCCTGTTACCAATTAATCATATCTATAACAAAATCCGAGAAAGAAAATGGAGAAAACGTACTGGAGAAGGAATAGACAAAAGTTTTATGTGCGAGATACGTAAAAAAGAACTTACTCAAGTGTAACTGATCCATTAGAGCGCGCACTCTTACGCGTACTGTCCAATTACTTAGGCATGACGCGTACACTGTCCAATTACACTGGCCTATTAATGCTCAAATTATGGCTGGTGATAGCCAATCAGATTCGAGAATTTTGTTATTGTTATGATTAATACAAAAATACATTACTTTCTACCCAACAATAAACTGTAATGTGCAGTTAGAGAAAATATGCCTTGCTACCCCAAGGAAGGTCATTGGATTCAGATAGGCCGGGGCTGGGGTCTCAAAAGCCGAACTTTTTAAACCATATGAATGAGCTACACTAGAATTTCCAGAGGTGAGTGGAGTTCAACCGAAAAAACCTTGGGGGGGGGGGGGGGAATTGAATATTTTCTGCAACAAAGCAATACAAGTAAAATTCAAACCCATTCATTGCTGCTCTCGGCAACTACGGAATATTCACAGTAACCCATAGCCAGTGAAACATGCTTGGAAACTCTGCATGGGCACAACAGTAACGTCGGCTGTATTATGTTGCTTTCTGAAAGCCCCCAACACATTCATATCTCCATCCCCAATGGGGAGGGGGGGGGGAGGGCAAGTACTCAGGAGTATATCACTGTCGGGGAGGTGCGAATGAGGCCAAATTTTTTATACCTGGAAAAAAGTCCCATAAGGCTAAAGCTGGACCCCCAAAAATTCCAACAGCCCAGAACGTAACCTGAAAAAAGTCCTATTGGCATGTAATTTTTAAAACGCTGTTGATGAAATAATGGAGTAATACAACTGTTTGACGCAAAATTGGGAACCCTAGCTACCCTGAGGTAGGTACGCTTTTTATCTACTCTAATAAAGTCCTGTCACAAACTGTCTCGCCAAAGTAAGTCCACCAGAAAATTTCTAACCCAAAAAAGGCCCAAAACGCTTCTTTCAAACCTAGCAAAGGCCTTCCCACCTCCCACCCCCTAATTTATACCCGAGTGCACCCCCTTGGTCTCCATTACAACGTTAGCAATTCCTAAACAAGCGTCCAAAAAGAGCCTCTAAGAAAGTTTCCAACTCTTGCTAGTCATCTTGAAGAACTGCACTCACGAAAAATACCTCTTGTCCGTCCCAATTGTTTTCTCTAATTTCGTGTGAAAATAACTTCATATCATCATGGATCTTGAATCCCTCACTGGTTAAGGTTTCTTCAATCAATTCCTTGCTCAGTGGAAAGCAATGAAATCTTTCTTGGCCTACCATGTAATACGTCTCCTCCAGGACACCATACATGATTATGTGTCCACTAGGTTTGAGGTATCTCTTTAATTTAGCGATCGCCTGACGATAGCCTTCGCTTGATGTCACGGAAACTTCTAGGCAGAGACTCGTGGAGACAACATCAAACGTGGCCAACTGCGAGCTCCAAGACGAAGGCCATTTCACCGGGTCTTCCCATCCGATATCACACGGTAAAATGTGCTTTATCTTGTTTCTCAGCTCAGATTCTCGAATGGTGACTTCTTCATCGCTGTTTTTTCCTTCCAAGGTCTGCACAGCGAACTTGAAATAAGGCAGCCAGTTATGCGATTCAGGTGATTTCTGCAGCCATTTTACCACCTCTTCTCGATTTTTCTCGCTGTACTCAGCAAAGATTATTTCCTCGGCAAAGGGTGCGGCAGGGATGAGGTCGAAGATACTAGGGCCCCCGCCAAATTCCAGTATCCGCAGGTTTTTCTTGGCCAATTTTTTAGACCAGAATTCATGGAAAACTTTCAATGAGAACTCGTTATAATCTTCGAGTTTACCGCCTTCTGCCTTGTAAAAGCTTACGTAAGATCTTGGATCGAAGTGATCGCGGTAATCTTCGCCAAATCGTAGAAGATCCATGACGATTAATTTAACTTAGGTCGCTGGATGTCTGTTTGAAAAATTTTCTTTTGTTGTCGATCGGCTCGTAGCGAATATCTGCTTGGGGGGACTGATAATTGACCGTGTTTGAACTTTAATAGGTTTTGAACTGTATTCAGGTCAAGGCAAGTCTATTGTACTCATAAATTTATTGACAAAAGAAAAATGAGTAAGGAGGTATTATAAGTATTAACAATTAGAGCGAATAACCAATGAAAATGGTTCTATTAAGTTATTCAGCCATAGAAATGTCCACGGTTGAGGTGCTTTGTTTTGACCTTTGAAACTTTTGAGGTTTTAGTATTAAATAAGTCTTTCGATTAACTACGTCGAGCAGAAAATAGCTGTCGATCTATTGTTCTTTCGACGCTGGTGATCACTCAGTATAGAGCACTCAGTTGAGTTTTAGTGTTCAGGGTCGTTCAGCACGCATCACAGCTGCAAAGCGAGGCCCCCATCAGAGAAAGCAAAAAGGAATGGAAAGGTACTGTAGCAATCGAAACGTCAGTCGATGTCACCTCACACAGTCCTTCTAAGGACTACACTCACCCGGAGAATCGTAATATGATGGGTTGAAACCATTTACAAGATTGACTTTGTTTTGTAAGCTGCTGTTTTTTTTTTTTTTTTTTTTGCTGTACCCTTTTTTCTTTTTTTGTTTTACCCTAGCTAGGCGACAACATTTAAGGTGGTACTGGACGCTAGAGTGACCCTTTTCAAATCGGTCGACTTTAAAGCAGCTTGAAGTTAATCACAAAATATGTTGGTTTACAAATTTTTGGTTCAAGGGAATTTGTATTTAACGCGATATAAGCAACTGAAGTTTCGTCTCCAAGGCAAATTTTGCCGGGAAATTACCACAACAAACGGCTCACGCAAATTGTAATTGCGGGTAGAACGAAACTATTGATTAATATTTCTCACTTAGTTTGTGTGCCGTTTAACAATCTACAAAACTCAGTAGCGTTCTTTACAACATAAGAACGTTTAAAAAGCGTTCAATTCATTCAACCAATTGTGCGACGTTTTGCACGCAGTTTAACCTACGTTAACAAGTTGGCCCGACTAGAATCGCAGTTTTTCACCGGTCCTTAAAACGTGTAGATTTTTTTTCAAGATGACAAAGTGGTATATTTATAGTTGAAGGGTTAAATTTATCATGCAATTCTATCCAAAATCTCTTTTATCGGGCTCTATTCGTTTTATTTTCGTGTTCCCTTTCGAAATTTGGCTGTTCATACTATATTGGGGAACGTGTTTGAATTCAACACTAAAGAAACTCAAGCATAAGTGAAGGCATGAGAGTGGCAGGCGTTACCTTTTTTCAAAACATGCTGGGCAACAGTCCATTCTGCTTATTTTCCGATATTTTAAAATTGTGTGCACAAGTAGTTAAGAGTTCACAAAAAAGAAGAACAGTGCAGGCCCTTAAAATGAAGTTAAATTTTAATTACAAAATTACGGCTCAAATTTTTGGTCAAACAGAGAGTAGGAAGGCTTGTTCATGGCTCGCTTTGCACGACATTTGTTGCTCTGCATTTGCTGTGCAGGATATTTTTTGGGTAATTGCCTTCCCCTCACCCTCCTCAAATGCAATGATCCATCCCTTAGCCCATTTCTTCTAACACATTAAAGGCTACATTTGGTCGACAAAATTCGCTCAGTTGAAACGTTTGAACCGTAATCTTTAAAAACTTTATTCGGGCAGTCTTGAGTTTCTAGACCTTGCCCATAGTGGGCAAGCAATGAAAGGTCATGGGATGGAGTTGATTGTCAGACCACAGACAGCGACATCCCAATATTGCGCCAAAAGATACTAAGGGAAAGGTGGTGGCGTTTCGTTCAAACACTGCTTCATGCCCAGGTGCTGGTATAGCGCGGGCAAATAGGGAGCGCGCGGCATAGTGGGAAGGATGCAAAACTCGAAGTACCTATCCCACAATGCCACACTGTATATTGAGGAGGGACGCCTGGGGACGCGGCAGGTTCTAACAAACAAGTTTTTTGCGTCATGTTAACATTAGAGTTGAAATATACTCATGAAGACATTAAGGCATAACTGAAGCTCTTTTGTTTGACCGTGGTCTGTTATTAGGTCAGCGTACCCCTCCCCCCAGGAAATTTTGCCCAGTTTTATTGGGCTTCCTATTGATACATATAGTTTGGCACAGTTTCTAAGAACTGCTATGTGTACAATTTTTCCAAACTCAATCTTAACTTCTTATAATTTATACAAATACAATTATTTCTGCCTGACTAGTCTTAGTCTTTCTTGTACTGACCTTGCTTCGCTTGGTCCGTACCAGAAAGACCTCGGGCAATATTCTCCCAGTACGGCCCTCGCGCTCGGTTAATAAGAAGTAAATAATAATAATAATAATAATAATAATAATAATAATAATAATAATAATAATAATAATAATAACAATAACATGGATACAACTGATCGTGTGGTTGTTGAAAAACAAGGCGACTTGTGTGACTTGTTGATTTCTTCACGTCTTGTACTAGCTACATTAAGTCAAGTGTGTGACTAGTTACATAGCCAAGATTCAAAACAAAAATATTTTCTCTTTTTAAGCAATACCTTTGGCTTGAAATAAGGTTCTAGCATGTGTTTCTCAAATGTCCCGAAACTTTTCAGGTCGCGTTTGGGTAGGATAATTCACACTGTATCTTGTAAACAAAGAAGTTTCTAAGTATGAAGCTTAAGGTGATTCCATTCAATTGCATTGCACATCCTTTCTGCGCATCATTTTTTGCGTGATTAGCGCGCGCACGAGCGCGCATGCGTTCGGAACTTGATAGGTTTTCCATGGAAGCTCAGCTGTTCAGAGAAATAAATGGTCGTTTTCTCCTAAGCGAACTCGGTGACCCCACTTTTTTATTCCATTTATTTAAGCAAAATACGACTTTACATGATATATTCAAATTTGAAGAACTTTTCATTATTCAATTTTGAAATGTTCCGGTTGATTCACTATTACAGCCAGATTTTAGGCGTTTCACTGGAACCGTGCGGACGCTCGATTTGCCTATTATTTCAAATAAGTTTCATTGTTACGGCAATTTTAAGACGTTTTACTGTAACATTGTACTTCTATCAGAAGAATAATGCTTATATTTCATTGCTAGTTATAACTTTGTTGAAGTAATGGGTGTCTCTAGTACAAGGATAGGTTTTTTAATATTGCTGTCTAAAGGTAGCAAAGTACCTATATACTACAGCCCCGTAGCGTGAAATCAGACACGGTGACCACTGCTTTTTATTTTATTTTTGTAATGTACTAGGTGTAATTAGTAACTGTGCAAAGTTTCAGCAAATTCTCATTACAACTTCTTTTTCGATGGAATCACCTTAAAATAAATTTCTTATCTTGAAAACAAGCTAAAATAACAGCTTTGTAGAATGAGTGGTTCACATTTTTACGACTGGCTTTTCAGGGCTTTTGAGAAATGCACCCCTGCATTAGCAATGGCGGATTGTTTCACTGTTGTTTCTTAATATTCATTACATTTGTGAACATTTGTTGCGCGTATTAATTAGAAAATGTCACCAGAAAACTGCTCTCTAAATACATTGTCCCCTTGGACAACCCATGCTATGTGACACCAAATTTTATTACATGATCCAGTCAAGCGTGGAAAATATCACAAAACTTTCAGGTTCGTGTGAGTTGCATGTTTCTACACGTCTTGTTACAAGTGACATCATACATGATGAACGTGGCAAACCTGTATCCAAATAAATAAATGCCAAGTGATGGCAAAGGAATGAGCCGTGCCCAAGAGCACATGCTCATTCCAATAAATATACGCTCAAATTCCAATAAAATTGCAACCAATTCATCGCTGCTCTTGGCAAAATCATGACAGCAAACCATAGTCAGCGAATCATCCTTAAAAAACCTGTCTGTGTTCATGAACACAACAATGAAATTGGCTGTCAGTGGTGGATACAGGGTTATTAAAGAGGGGTGGTTTACCTGACAGAACGATATCGGAACAATCGGAAACAAAATCGCCTCAGTGTTAGCTCTGTTCCCTTCCTTAATTTCAACTTAAACGACCAAGGGAGGGGAGTGGCTAGCCACTCAATCCACCCCCCCCCCCCCCCACCCGGGATCTGCCCCTGGCTGTATTATGTTGCTTTAATTCAGTTTTGAAAATTCCCAACACACACTCCATCCTCAGGGGGTAGACTAAAGATGCAAATGAAGACAAATTTCATAAGTTCCATAAGGTTAAGGCTGGATCCCAAACAGTCCAACAGACCAGGGGCACATTTCTTGAAGGCCCCAAAAAGTTTTCGGCCCCGAAAAGCCATTCATAAAAATATGAACCACTCAATCTATACAAAGCTGTTATTTTAGCTTGTCTTTAGGATAAAAAATGTTTAACTAATAGCAAAGTTTCATGCTTACAAAAACTTCTTTGTTTACAAGATACCATGTGAATTATCATGCCCGAAATGGGCCCTAAAAGTTTCGGGGGCTTTTGAGAAACGCACGCCAGAACATAACATAACGAGCGGATCCGTTCGGATAGTTCGCAGTTGTTTTTTAGATGTTACTACTATTTTGTCTTTGCTGTCTTTGTTGTTCAGTGTATATCAGTGTTATCAGGGGCAGGATTTGGTTGCGTGATAGAGAGCGTCACCATTAAATGGGTAACAGGCAGCTCAAAATTAAAGAATAACGGGGAAACCACGAAAACGTAGCCCGGCATGTGAAAAGAAATATGCTATCATAAGACTGGGAAATATTTTTTTTTCGTAATAACAGAATGAATGTAGAAGAATACTTACATAATTAAAGAGAAACAGACGTTGGGCTAGTTTTTGCGTGTATATAAGTTGTTTGAGTTTATTTAAAAACTTGTGATTGACAAAATTTTACTTTCGTGTCAGAAATCATGTCAACATTATGCATGGTTCAATTTTACCTGTTACCATCCCCCCCCCGGGCAACCCCCGGGACAAGTCCAGCCCTTCGGGCCCGGGGGTGGGGAATTGTTTGAAACGGTTTTGTCCCGGGGGTAGGGGGGCGGGGCAAATCGAAAACAACTTCTCGTTTTTCTTGTGAAGCACGTCACTAGCTTATCACTTCTCATTTGACACAATGGCGCCGGACCGCGTAGAGAAGACTGCCTGTTTCCAGGGAAAATCTCTAGAATTTGTAGCAGACTGGTTGGAGAAGAATAATCTCTCGAAATTAAAATCTGTATTCAAAGGCACGTTTATTATAAATTGTTAAACGAAAGTGCGTTTGATGTGTACTCGAATGGATGGTGTTAATCACAAACATAGAAATATTTCTTCAGCGTATTTGCATGAAACAGATGCACGGCTTTATATTAAACAGAGATCTCAGTCCAGTGTTCTTGTGAAACAAGCTAAGAAAAACTCCTTTAAAATGCTGTCATCAATTTGCTCACCGGACCTCTTTTGCCCATGTGCTAATAAAACACGTGGTGAAGAACATTTCTTTACTCGCCAGCAGAATGCCAGTGCGGTTAGACTTTTTTCTTCAGTTTTCTTCTTCACTGTAGTGTCCATGTTTTTTAATACTATGTAATATCCTTCGTTCAGTAAACTCCAGAAAAGCGTTTAAGTTCTTGTCAAAACGTCTGGTTGCAGGTTGTGCTATTGTACGGAAATCAATTTTGGTCGATGAGGAGTCCCGGGGGTGGGGAATTGTCTCTTTCTGCGTGCCCGGGGGTGGGGAATAGACCGCCAAGTAAGAAAAAAATTGCAAATCCCCGGGGGTGTGCCCGGGGGGGGATGGTAACAGGTAGAATTGAACCATGCATTACACCCATGTAAACACTCTACCAATTGAATTACGAAAATCAAATTTAAATAGCTTTCGTGTCAGGAAAACCTCACGAATATAATCGTTCTAAAAGGCTAAGCAAGAGAAAACACAAAACATTTTTGCAGCTTAATGACAAGGATTTCAAGAATCTTTCTGGTGATCATCAAAGAACAAAGTTAACATCATTTGGGAAGTTCAGAATAACGAGTAAATCGTCAGATCAATGTCATAACCACAAATACATTCAACTGTGGGAACTACGAAACTAAACTGCGCACATGCACGAAATACAGAAACCAAGAAAACTTCAATAACGGTCGATTCTGCAGAGCTCAATAACGGGAAAGAGTCAGGACTCTTCTGGCAATGATGCATGGAATATTTTTAAAATTTATTGAATATGCGCGTACGGGGAAATCCTCACTGGCCGATAATTCTGAGCAACATACACTATATGTCAGCTCAAAGTAAACCACATAAAACTCAAACTGAAAGCTGTCAATAAAGTCCTTGAACTCTGTAAGGTGTCGATGATTTTTTTGATAGTTTATAACTTAAACCCGTACCAAATGCAAAGGTACACAATCGCCTTTCGGGGGCTTCATTAATTATGACCAATTATCTCCCCCAGACAACTTATGCATAAAGAATTGTTTGCACGTCTTGTAGATCAGAAACATCAACACACAAAGACTTCTTTGCAATCTTTTCGACAGCAACTAAACTTAACAACCAATTTCTTTCCTCGTCCAACTGTTCCTAACCCGCTGGCGAACGCCAACCTAAACTGAAGACCAGCGAGTCCTAACATGCTCCTGAGTAAACTTTTCCTTCCGACTCCTTCCTGCGTTGTCTTTGCAAATCAAAATCTACGATATTTTCGAGGATCCAAACACTCCGATTAATTCTTCATCCATAGAGACTGCGCAAAACTTGGTTAAGAGCCCCTCAAAACTTGTCTATTACACCTCGAAGGATTCTACTTTGACTGGCTTTGTGGGCTTGTTGCCAAAAAGTTAACACACTAACACGACTGTTTACGCCAGGACAGCCCCAATAGTTCTCAGTTGCTATAGCAACTGCGAACTAAAAAGACTGTGAGTGAAACTGATTCCTTTACCATGTCATTTAAGAGCCAGTGTCTGTAAATATCGAAAACCCGGCGCCAGTTGTGAAATTTTCAATTTCTTCATATTTTGCCTAAATAAACCCTTTAGTGACTTATTTTCGAAAATGCAATTAAAAGTTCCTAAAGCGCTTTAGTTTTTTCAAAATCGAGGAAAGTCTGAAAATCGCCATTTTGGCTTCCCGCCGCCATCAAAAAGAGGGTAAAATGGTGCATTTTCGTTTCGCTCGTACAGCTAAACGCGGTAATGTTTACAGATGTACTTTTAGCAAATCATAACACCATTCCTGCTCTTTCCAAAACTGTAGTTTATTTGGGAAAAGCTTTTAAATTTTGTATCTTTCTAGCTGTTTTATCTACCCCGCTCTAAGCGCTTCAGCGGATAAGCAAATTTTAGCTAATTTCTAAACCATAGAAAGCCCACTGGTACATGGAATTTCAAGCCGAAACTACGATGGTCGTGAAGCTTATACTTCATATTATGCTGTATGAAAACTTCTTCCGCGGCCTGACAAAAGTGTCCCGTTCAGAGACGGAAACGATGAGTCAATTTTGGCAACGCGACCAATTTGTACTACAAACAAACGTCACTATAAATAAACCCAACATCAATCAAAAATCAGCTCAGAAAACCTTCTACAGTTCAATATCAGACATCAGACACATTGTAACTTAAAATAATTTTTATTTTGATGAAAAAATATCCTACCTTTGGGTATTCGTCGTAAAATAGATGCTAAAAGAAGAAGCTTTGATTCTAGCTTTCGTTATCCGACACCGAATAAATTACATCTCAACCACAGGTCGAAAAGTCAATGCAATCATCTGTTCGTCACACAAGGGTCGTTTTTGAGTATTTCCCTCCTTGTACTGCAAAATAACATGTTTTATAGCAAGGAAATTAACTTATTATCTTGAAAAGGTAACACTCCTGGTACTTTAAGCGTTCTTAAAAACAAACATCTGTTTCCACTCGCTTACATTTGCGTGACAAGAATTCGCTTGCTGCTAAAGCGGCAAACTGTATCGAAAAGATAAAATGCAGTTTTCAATAGATTAAAACTGCTCATCGTAGGGAATTTATTGCAGAATTTGCGTTGACTAGTTACTGGCAGCGAGGAGGACTTAAAGTCCTAAAAATAAAACAGTGACAGACTAGTGAAAGCCAGTCATTTGAAATTAATTTCCAGGCAGTCTGTCCAACTGAAATAACCTTGTTCTGAGAAAACACAACAAAGTCTAACATGGTTAAACTTACCAAGGTGGTTGAAGGATGATCAACTTGACTGTTAGTATTCTGGTAAAATAATAGGAATGTGTTTCTTGCCTAGCTAGTACTAAACGTTTTATGACGGCCATATCAAAGAGCCTGTCGTGACAAGATTTGTTTTAGCGTGATTGGGGATTGGGGCGAACGCCGGGGAGTGGGTGGGGGTAAGGGGAAGGTAGGGCTTTCGGTGAGAAAAATATGCAGGTGTTACGCTAAAGGCTACATTACTGAAATGATATGAATAAAGAAAGTTACAATGCACATTGATATTTTTGTCTGTATTCCCGTTGCTATTTTTATAATAGCGTTAATCGACAATGATCCCTTAACCAGTGATATAAACAAAATTTATATTTTAAAAAATCTATTTGTATACATATACTCTGCCAGACTAATTGTTTTACTGTAACCTGAATCGAAAGTAAGAAATAATTTGTATAAAATCATTTCTCTTTCGTAAAACCCTTCCTGTTGCGGTAATATTTGTTTTTCGGCCCACGGCATGAGCTTTACAAATCAATCTTGCAGTGTTATTGTGTGGTCTTTTTAAATTTACTCCACAGAGCAACTACAACAATCTACTAATTCTTGAAGAAGAGAAATGTAGGGTACATTCCTCCGTACTGGCGGGGTTGGTGCTTGAAGTTCCAAGGCAACCCCACCTTTAACTTTTCTATTTCCTCAAGAGAAAATAAGGAAACAGAGAGGGACACTGAGGGCGTCGGTTGAGATATGTCAATTCCACAAACGTTATTTATAGACTGGCTTTTCAAGGGGTCTGTTTCCCGAAACATCCGCATAAATATCATTTCCCTTGTTTTTCGTAGTCGTTTTCATCGACAAAACCGTAACACCACTTGGTCCGCTATTACAAACAATATTTTGAATGGAACTTCAAACGCCAGATCGAGGATGCCTTTATGCGGACGTCCGGAAAACAGACCATCTAAAAATAACTTTACCGAACTTGACAAATCCCAAAACCTAGAATGACAGTGTCCCTCTCTGCCACCCTATTTTCATTTGATTTCCTGCTTTAAACTAAGGCACACAGTTCGTACTGATCGACAGCAATAGGGTGGGTGATATGAGGGGAGGAAAGCACGGTGTCTCTGGCTGTAGAGAAGTTCACTTGCTCTTCTACGGCAAGCACATCTTGCTCCGTCACCTGCACCTTTTGCTGACACGCTTTCGCTGCCAAACGAGAGAAGAAGGATGAAATTTGCTGGGCAAACAACCTCTCACCATTTGGGCCCTAGAGCTCGGCGCATGCCTTTGGTGACAACATCGGGGTCTAGTTTCTTCCCGGTGCCTTGACCGATGTCAAACTTCGCTTTTAGGTAAGACGTAGGTAAAACGTTGCCTGACTTTGAATTTATTATTCCTTGAAATAATCAATTGCACAATTTCGAGTTTGGCGATGGGGAACTAAATGTGGTATGGCGAGCGTATGGCATTGTTTCAGGAAAGCGTTTTGTGGTGGACAAAAATACAGGTCAGTCGCTTTACGTTTGTTATTTTATGATTTTAGAAAGGTAGTATGTTGGTATTAAAGGGCTCTATAACTGTTTTATTGACGAGAAAACGAATTTTGAGATGAAATTTCGTACAGAAACGTCTTTATAAGTTCAAAGTCAAGCAACGTTTTACCCTAGGGTGTACAAGGGAAGGGGCCTTGGATGGCACTCCAATGACATTTCAATTTTTCGCACTCTGTTATTTAAATTACTTATTCTTTACCATTGGTACAGGAGTTTAATGCAAAGTTGTTATTTTAGCTCAGATGTAAACTAAAGTTGGTTCTCCGCTCCGTTTTCAAACGGTCATTTTAAAACGATATCCACGGTCAGGCAGCCTAGGCAATCCAGCACAGAAACAACCGATGTTCCTCAAGTTCGTAGGGCTCCTGCTTTGCCCAGTACTAGAGATTTGTTCTCGTGTCCACAAGAGGGATGTGTACGTGTGTTCCATCGACTCTACTATTGAACGGCACCTTTCCCTGGAAGCCTGCGAGCTGTCCCCTGAAAAGTATTGCATCTTAGACCTTGCAAAACAGGAGTACGCCTCTCACCTTCAGGAAGGTACAGGCCTTGTGCCTTCGTTACAAGTCCCAGCCTAGTATGTGTCAGTCGACAACGACCAAGGCTACAAGGACGACTGGGCCTGAGGCTGAAAGATTTAGGGACGCGCAGAAGTCTTAACTGACACCGGGAAGAAAGTAGACCCCGATGTTGCGCCAAAGAAATGCGTCGAGCTCGCGGTCCAAATGGTGAGAAGCTGTTTGCCGTAACAGAAATCCTATCCGCCCAGCAAATTTTATCCTTCTTCTCTCGTTTGGAGGCGAAAGGTTGTCAGCAAGAAGTGCAGGTAACGGAGCAAGATGTACTCGCGGTAGAAGAGCAAGTTAACTTCTCTACAGCCAGAGACACCTTCCCTCATATCACCCACCCTATTGTTGTCGATCAGTACGATCTGTGTGCCTTAGTTAAAAGCAAGGAAATATAAAAGAGGACTGTACCCTACGTTTCTCTTCTTTAAGAATTAGTAGATTGTTGTAGTTGCTCTGTGGAGTAAATTTAAAAAGACCACACAATAACTGCAAGATTGATTTGTAAAGCTCATGCCGTGGGCTGAAAAACAAATATTACCGCAACAGGAAGGGTTTTACGAAAGAGAAATGATTTTATACAAATTATTTCTCACTTTTGATTCAGGTTACAGTAAAACAATTAGTCTGGCAGAGTATATGTATACAAATAGATTTTTTAAAATATAAATTTTGATCACTGGTTAAGGGATCATTGTCGATTAACGTTATTATAAAAATAACAACGGGAATACAGACAAAAATATCAATGTGCATTGTAACTTTCTTTATTCATATCATTTCAGTAATGTAGCCTTTAGTGTAACACCTGCATATTTTTCTCTCCGAAAGCCCTACCTTCCCCTTACCCCCACCCACTCCCCGGCGTTCGCCCCAATCCCCAATCACGCTAAAACAAATTTGTCACGACAAGCTCTTTGACATGGCCGTCTTAAAACTTTTAGTACTAGCTAGGCAAGAAGCACATTCCTATTATTTTACCAGAATACTAACAGTCAAGTTGATCATCCTTCAACCACCTTGGTAAGTTTAACCATGTTAGACTTTGTTGTGTTTTCTCAGAACAAGGTTATTTCAGTTGGACAGACTGCCTGGAAATTAATTTCAAATGACTGGCTTTCACTAGTCTGTCACTGTTTTATTTTTAGGACTTTAAGTCCTCCTCGCTGCCAGTAACTAGTCAACGCAAATTCTGCAATAAATTCCCTACGATGAGCAGTTTTAATCTATTGAAAACTGCATTTTATCTTTTCGATACAGTTTGCCGCTTTAGCAGCAAGCGAATTCTTGTCACGCAAATGTAAGCGAGTGGAAACAGATGTTTGTTTTTAAGAACGCTTAAAGTACCAGGAATGTTAACTTTTCAAGATAATAAGTTAATTTCCTTGCTATAAAACATGTTATTTTGCAGTACAAGGAGGGAAATACTCAAAAACGACCCTTGTGTGACGAACAGATGATTGCATTGACTTTTCGACCTGTGGTTGAGATGTAATTTATTCGGTGTCGGATAACGAAAGCTAGAATCAAAGCTTCTTCTTTTAGCATCTATTTCACGACGAATACCCAAAGGTAGGATATTTTTTCATCAAAATAAAAATTATTTTAAGTTACAATGTGTCTGATGTCTGATATTGAACTGTAGAAGGTTTTCTGAGCTGATTTTTGATTGATGTTGGGTTTATTTATAGTGACGTTTGTTTGTAGTACAAATTGGTCGCGTTGCCAAAATTGACTCATCGTTTCCGTCTCTGAACGGGACACTTTTGTCAGGCCGCGGAAGAAATTTTCACACAGCATAATATGAAGTATAAGCTTCACGACCATCGTAGTTTCGGCTTGAAATTCCATGTACCAGTGGGCTTTCTATGGTTTAGAAATTAGCTAAAATTTGCTTATCCGCTGAAGCGCTTAGAGCGGGGTAGATAAAACAGCTAGAAAGATACAAAATTTAAAAGCTTTTCCCAAATAAACTACAGTTTTGGAAAGAGCAGGAATGGTGTTATGATTTGCTAAAAGTACATCTGTAAACATTACCGCGTTTAGCTGTACGAGCGAAACGAAAATGCACCATTTTACCCTTTTTTTGATGGCGGCGGGAAGCCAAAATGGCGATTTTCAGACTTTCCTCAATTTTGAAAAAACTAAAGCGCTTTAGGAACTTTTAATTGCATTTTCGAAAATAAGTCACTAAAGGGTTTATTTAGGCAAAATATGAAGAAATTGAAAATTACACAACTGGCGCCGGGTTTTCGATATTTACAGACACTGGCTCTTAATTGTTCATAAAAGGAACTAATACAGCAGTTTCAGGACACAAAATTGGGACCCTAAGGTAAGTACACTTTACATCAACTCTGATAAATAGTCCTGCCGAAATCTGCTATATATACCTTACTAAAAAAAAATTCTAGCCCAAAATATGCCCAGAATGCTAATTTCAACCCCCCAAAAGGGCTTTGCACATTACTCCCACTAGTATGTACCAGTCAAATCAAAGCTTCAACATCCCCTCCCCGGGTAGGCTCAGTCTCCAGCCGTGAGTGTCTCGATGCGCCCACGATTCTCGCCACCTTCATGGCTGGGCGCACGGGTTTGGTTATTGTTTAGACTGACCAATCAGAGACAAGCCCCTGAAATTTGCAGGGCAGAATGCGCGACATAATTTAGCGGGATTTCATCTTTCCCTTGAAATTTCACACTTTTAGGAGGACGTTTCAGGCATACTTTTCGCATTTCGCTTTTTTTCAAGACGATAAAAAAAAACAAATAAAATTTAAGCAAATGACATGTGGATTGTCTGCATAATTATTAAAATTGTAATGACGTCACGGACATGCAACCAAACCCGTGCTCCATTTTAGGTACTTGTTTAGGAAAAATTACAAAAGACACACTCTCTTGTTTTTCTCAATTTTAACGTGTTTTGAAGACCAGCAAACGTCTCCGATCTAAGCCACATTTAACGAAAATCGTTCAACCATACCCTGTTTAGGACAGACTCACGTAAAATCATATACCCTGTTCATGACAGAGAGAAGAAAAACCATACCGTGTCCAGCGGCACGTCCCCCCCCCCCACCCCCCACACAACCGGGGAAAAACGATAGGCCTGAGGCCGATCAAGCAGAGTAGTCGCGATAGTCGCTCGCCTGAACAAAGCCTCTGGCACCCGGGGTGAATAGAAAAAAACCCAAAAATAATAATAATAGGTAAAAAATAAAAAATAATTAAAATAAAATGAATAAGTAAACCAAAAAACAAAATTGCAATTTTTAACTCTCGATCGCGAGGTGTTGTGACCTGGGAGTTGATATCACCCGGTGAGCGGCAAAGCAGGAGGAAGGAGAGGGGGGCGAAGGCTCTTCCCGATTGCACTAGCACTTTTTTTTTGGCATAATTTGGCTATAACAGCATTTTTGTGGCACTTTTTGTTTAAAAAGCATTGCTAGCATAATTCAGAAATTTCGGCCGGTTTTTATGAATTTTTTGGTGAAAAGCATAAATTATCTTCTTTACATGGGTTGTAAAGTCTCAGCTCGTTTCGCCGTGAGAACCCAATAGGTTTCCTTCTCAGTTTTGCAAGTGTCTGGGACTTACCGGAAGTAGTTAGTCTTCAGTCACGCCCAGTTTCAAAAATTAAAATGATGTTCAGTACAACAAGCGATAAACCCACTTTCCTACACCAAGGAACGTATAGAACATTCTACGTAGAACACGTTTAATGTTTATTTATACTTTGTCATAAAAAAACAAAACAAACAAAGAAAAAAAAGGGATAGCAGGATTGTAGCAGGGGGAAACTTAATTCCCACTCTTTAGAACACCTTAGAACAGAAACATCTTGGGGAAAAAAGCAACAAATCTGGTTATGTTGTGTTCATAGTTTATACCACTACTGAAAAGTTCAGAAACAGAAAGCATAGCATCAAACGTTTTTTTTTTGTTACTTTTCTTTTTCTCTTTATCGTTCAAAGTGAAAATAGAAAAAGGCATCTGTGTGCCCTCGTGGTTTCCTTAAAACCACGCCCACGTTTAGACCCAAAAGCAAAACCATACCCAATTCGAAGTCAATTGGCCACATATTTTCTCTTGAAATTTCCTATTGGCGAGTATCTTTGGGTCTCTCGTTGTTTAAAATTTGCTGTTAGTCGGCGTAAATATTATCTATAAACTAGTTTGCAACTGCTCGCCTGATGATCGTAGTCTTTCAAACAATTTGTTTGTTCAGCCCAGTTCCTAGGCGTTCCATTCTTATGGTGAATGAATGAAAAACTTTATTCAGTGTCAAAGTCTACTAGCCGGCCAGAAGTGGCAAACTAATTGGGGAAACCTATGATTAAAGGGCGAGCGGAAAATGCAAGTAAGGTCATAAGGAGAATTTGAGAGTGTAAGATCACAGTCAGCAACATCATAATTTTCTCGCCAAAAATATATTGAGGGTAAGGTTATTTGGTTCTTACAAAAGAGACTTGTGCTGCATGTTAAAATAAGTCTTCAAATATACTCAGACAAGGTGTATCGGAAGCTCTCTTGTTTTAACTATGCTAATGTTACGTTACTGTTATGACGCGGCTGGTATGGCTTTCAAATTACAACTGAACTGTAAAGCAAACACAGTTTTAGTTTTGTGTGTGATCAGTTTTACGAATGAACATCCTATCAAAAATTCGGTAATGATAATACCTTAACTTACAGGCATAGCATTTCACACTATACTTAGTACTACGTACGACATTTGAAATCATTTCTACATGATAAATTATTTATTAAAAGGCAGCTACAATGTCCGCCATTTCTCTAAAGCGTCCGGTCCAATGTCGTCCCATTCCTCTTTAAGCACGCACAGTTCATCAAACAGAGGGAGCTTGGCCACAACTGAGGCTCCGATGTATGCAGCGTGATGGCGCTCAACCCCCGCGTGAACCTGGTTTCCAACGTGACGAAACAGGAAAAAAATTGGTTAAAAACAACGGTTTACTATGGCAATTTTTCAGGGCTATTTTAAGGTGGTCTTGAATTGCCCGTAGAAACTACCACAGGGCCTAATACCTTAAGATATAAAACTTAAACATATAAATAAAACTTTAGAAAGACTAGAAAATGCCAAAACGGGTTAACTTGTGTTTCATGCAACACATGGGCGAATAAATAGTTAGTATAAGCAGTAGGAAAGCTGAGGTAACGGCAAATTGTGTGACAAGCGTGACAGCCAAGAGCCCAAATCTGCATCAGTAATTTAACCAGCTCTTAAGCGGTCACACAAGGATACTTTGGCATCCTCCTCTTGCAGTAGTCTTGTTGCGCACGATTAATAAATGAGCCGGCAACAAAACCATACAAATGAAAAGACAGAGGTGTTGGTACAATACAAAGCGCACTAGTAATAACTGAAGTCACACAAAGAAACAAATAAGCAAACAAGGTATCATTCGAGTAACTATGTTAAGTATTTTGAATCCGTAAGCACAGTGGAGTGATTACCTGCACATGCGAGTTAAAAGGCAAGAGCTCACTAACTTCCGCTTGGAGGCGTTCGGCGAGGCCTGGGGACGAAAAAACAGAAGTACCTCGTTCGTGATGTCTCGTGAATAGGATATGACAAACATGATGCCAAGAGATGGTCTGATTGGGTATCAAACGTGAGATCGATCATTGCCCACCAAAAATTGCGCCCATATACTGTTGCCTTTCTCGAAACTTAATGCATAGTCAGTCAAACGAGGGTCGAGGCCAAGGTTGAGTGATACTACAAAATTATTCATTTTTTATGATTTTTTTTTCCAACGTTCAACGTGTAGACAAATTATAAACGAAGTCAATAAAAAATCCCCTAGCCATTAAGTGTATGTAGTTATTCTTCTGGCGCAAATATAATTAGAACGTGACTATAAAATATTTTAATTTGAACGTGCAGGTTCAGCTAACTTGCCGTCATACTTTCAAAGTATTGCGGCCAAGGTCGTGAAGTTTTCTACCAGAATATACAAACAAACCTGCAGACATGGACCCTCCCCCACTCAGGTAGATATTTCGACACATCTGTTTACGCATGTCTATACTGCAGGCCATAATAGCCTTGACGGTCAGTTCGTGAATGCCCGAATTATCTTTTCCCCAGAGTGAAGGTTTAAACAGTCCTTCGGTACAGCGGTATCTGGCAGAGTCCACAGTCACTTCCCTAGATAAGAATGTTATAACAAAATTTATAACAAAACAATGTCTCAGCCTTTCATGCTACTTTTTACTGATGATTTTATGTTGCGTTAAACGTTAAGGAGCCTGAAATACCAGTTTAGAACAGTTTTCAATTGAGTATCGAGCGCAACCTCACGTTTTTTTTTGGCATTGCTTTACTACGAAAGCTGATCGGTTACAAAAAGGGCGCGCCACTTTCTCAACCAGTAGAGCGTAGAGCGTAGAGCGTGCAGCCTTGCACGCGTTTTCGCACGCTTGACGCCAATGACATGTACTTCCTTAAGAGTTCTGATTGGTTCATTGTGCTGTTTGCTCTGTTGTGATTGGTCAGAGTAATTACTTTGGTTTGGTTTTAGAGCAGTTTTCAATTGAGTGTCGAAAGTAATTCACGTTTTGCTTTGGTTTTGCTTTACTTCGCTCTGTGATTGGTTAAAAAAATCTCGCGCTACTTTCACGACCAATCAGAAGTAAAACTCAAACCAATTGCGACTTGCTCACACGTGTTTTCCCGCGCTTGGCACGGTTACATGTATTTGCTTCGAGTTCTGATTGGCTCATTGGGTAATTTGTGTTTGTTGTGATTGGCTGGGGTAATTACTTCGGTTTTGGTTTTAAGACACTCATTTGAAAAACCGCTCTAAGACAGTCATTTGAAAAGCGCGTAGTTTGTCAAAGTGAAACTAGCCCTTGAAGACTGATGAATGACCCATGCTTTCATTAAAGGGAAAAGCAAAGGACTGAAAGGCTTTCGTCTTCTTGGTGACAACTTGGGAACCGGAAGTGTTGGCTGCCTGATAGAATGCAACCAGTCGAACGCTTTCTCTTTATCTTTGATTACTACTAGTTTACATAAGTATTGTCACTTTTTCAGCCATTAAAAAAAAACCCCAAAAAAAAAAACTTATGTAAAATAAAATAGTAAAGGTATCGCTGATGTCACCTATTGATAATTAATGTGCCAATAAAAGGGCTGTTGCAATAAAAGTTCTTTCGTTTGAGCAGTTGGCACATTTTAAGAAACGAAAAGTTTAACTAACGATCATTTTTTTTTTCCATATATGTTCTTTATTTGGTAATGCGCATTTGATCACCTCCCCCTGTTGCATTGCGCATCATAAGTTCTGGATATTATTATTGTTATTAGCTAAAGAAACAGAATTTACTCTCCAATGTTTGCATACAGCTTCAAGTGAAGCCATTAATTCCCCACTGAGCATTGCCCTAGTGAGGAAACGTGGATCATACGAGGCCCACGATTCCCGGCTTTTGATCAATGACCGAGTCGACATGCAAGCTGGCATGTGTGGTCTATAAGCCTTATAGACCACACATTGAAATTAAAGTTTAATTTTAACTATTTCTTCCTCTCGAAAACTTGGCACAGCACCGAAGACCATCAACATACCTTGTGCCGTCGGGAATGCAGTACTTTTCCAAATCCACGACCATTGAACAATCAGGCCCTTCGTCCTCTTGAGTCGTGCGCTTTGCTACAAACGATACCTAGACAACGACAGAACAGTTAGACAACAACAGAGCACTTAAGCGACCACAGATTAGTAAAGAAACCACAGAACAGTTCAACCAACCAATACTTTTTTTCTTCTCAAGCGCGGTCGAACATTGCGGTCGAAGCCAAATGCGTGACGGTTAACGAGTTTTTTTTATGACTCTGTGTTTCATTTTAAGAGATGAAAGATGTAAAAGCACTTAGCATACTATGCAGATCAAAGAACTTTCTCAGTAATCAAGTGATAAAATTTGCTTGGCTTTTTGCTGTGATAAAGTATACCTTTTCTTTGATAGCCCTCGAGAGGAAAGACTCCACTTCTGAGAAAAACCTTTGATTTGAAGAAAAAGACAGGAAAATATTAAAAAATGCAGTCATGAGCCAATCAGCACCTGAAGCAAAAACCTGAAACCAGTCGAAACAGAAAACCAGACAATGGCGGGAAAACGGGTAAACACAGTGAAATGCGGGAAAAAAATGAAACCACAGTCAAGCGCGGGAAAACAAGGCGAAAGCCAGGCGAAGGTAAGCACGTGAGCACAGACAAAAGCTGAAAAACAGGTCCCTTGCCAACCGCGCAAAAACATACAACCAGTAGGTTTGCAAAGTAGGTGCCAAAAACAATAAAACTGGTGCCACGTGCGGAAAAAACATGTAATAGTTACCAAATCGCGGGAAAAATGCAACTGCTACAATTTCGGTCACAATGGGTTGGAACACTTCTCTCAATGTCACATTCACCTATCTGAATCTACGGCTCTCCCTTCTTCTCAATGTGGTCGTGCAGCAAGTCATTGTTAACAACATGGGGGGGGGGGGGGGGGCATATGTGTCAACAATAGGTGCCAAGCGCGAGCAAACTTGTAGCCGGTACTCCTGAATAGCTGACAAAATCGACAATACTAACTGACTGACTGACTGACTGACTGATTGACTGACGGACTGACTGACTGATTGAATGACAGACTGACTGACTGACTGACTGACTGACTTACTGATTGCCTGACGGACTGACTGACTGACTGACTGATTGACTGGCAGACGGACTGACTCACTGACTCACTGACTGACTGATTGACTGACGGACTGACTTACTGACTGACTAAGTAAATAATCAAACAATCAAGTAAACAAACAAAGACTGGTTAGAGCAAGAAGGATTCAAAAAGCCAAATACAATCTCATTGTTACAGTCGACAGTAAACAGCTCAAAAGTAAAACACGAAGCGGATTTAAAACCATTTTTAATAACGCCAATAAGAGAATTTAAAGCACGATTAATTGTCTAGCACCCGTCCTACCTTACTCCTTTCTCTGTCAGCATTCTTGTAAAACTGTCGGTAATCTGTCTTCCTCCATATGGAAGCCTTGTAGTGCCAGCTTCAATCATACATCCTGTAGATAAAATTAAATAAATTACTGATCAAAAAGCGAATAGTGCTACAGGAAAATACTTCTTGAAAGCTTTCATTTGAAAGGTCACAGTTCAGGGTTAGAACCACCTCAGAGAATAAATGAATATACAACAAAACGGAAAAGAACCGCTCAATAGCTCTCGCTTAAAATGTCACACTTAAGGATTTCATCCACGTGCGGACTCAAAAGAGTACCAC
This sequence comes from Siderastrea siderea, assembly GCA_964030785.1. Classification (NCBI taxonomy): domain Eukaryota; kingdom Metazoa; phylum Cnidaria; class Anthozoa; order Scleractinia; family Rhizangiidae; genus Siderastrea; species Siderastrea siderea. The sequence continues at coordinate 9,010,179 of OZ034977.1, read as the reverse complement.
CTTGTACAGCATAATAAACAGCACCACAGGAAAGTACTGCTCAGTAGCTTTCATTAGAATGGTCTAAAAAGTGTTTACCTTCCACTACTGGAAAAACGTCGATGTGATTCCCAATGTCCACTGAAAACAATAAAACAAAAGAATTCCTGCGTCAATGTTGTAAGGTTTGTACCGTTGTAAAGTTGAGACGTTTGTATCTTCTCGATTTTTGAACAAAAAATTACTTTGTTGATTTTTTTAAAAACCAAACTCTCCCAAACTTGCTAAGCTAGCAATCAGGGGCACCCAACGAGAAAATTTTAGCAAAGTACTTGAAATATCATTTTTTGCTTTCTTTGATTATTTCAGAGCTTTTTAAAGGCAAATTTATGTGAGCTAATACAGGTTGATCTGTTTGGAGTTTTTGGCTGAAAATTTAGGTCGCAGAAGATTGTAGGAAACAGAATCTTACCTGCCGAATTTGCAAGCTACTGATAGCTCTCCGAAAATGCTATCTGGCCTTATTTTACATTCTAAACTTCCAAAAATAATAGGAATTAATTAGTCCCTTGCTACGATAGTTTGAGGTGATATTTCGCCAACGAAATCTGGATTCAAACCATTTACAATGCTAATAATTCTGATAATCTCTTTCATGTGACAGACAATTGTGACAGACCCTTTCTTTTGAATTTTCTACAATATTTTTGATTCGGTCCCACGCTCCCGCCCGTTTTTGAAGTGGCAGATTCTTACCCACAATCCCTGAAATAGCACTGTAGGAGTACATGGCTAACACAGCCTGCTCTTGAAGGTAACAAGCTTCAACTTGGAAATGATCCAGCAACAGTTCTACAAGCTCCTCCTGCGATCAAAGATACGAAAAAATCAGAGAGTTGTTACCAAAGTAAAAGTATGTTGACAACAAGTTTGAGGCTTGATAAAAAGGTCAAATATCAAATACTCGGCAAATCCGTTAAACGGGAAATCGCCAAATCGCGTTGTTCTTAATAGCAATTATCTTAACGTATATTGAAGTCCATGGAAGAAGACTTTCAAAATGGGTTTCTCAGTGTGAGTGAATGAGACTACAAAGTACATAACAGCCAGTGGCTACATCGAGGTTGCCCTAGTGCTGGAAAACGGAAGAACACAGCGGCGCGGCTTCTAAGCTTATGTACTGCCCCGTGCGATGCAATGTGAAATAATTTCGTCTCCGAATAACACCCTCATTTTAACTCCGAACTGAACAATATTGCCAGTACAATGAAAACGAATATTAATTTTGAGGTCTTACTTTGGATTTAAGTTTCCCTACCTTTTCTTGTGGCCCTGAAGCGTGGGGCAGTGTCATTATCACCTACAATTGAATAAGAATTAGTGTCAATTTAACGTCGCTTTGTTGGGTTTACAAGTAGCTACTGACTGACAGGCTAACTGATTGACTAACTAACTGACTCACTGACTGACTGACGGATGCAAGAAGACTGTCTGATAGCTCAGTTGCTAACTAACGGGTTAGCCTCCAACGCAGATGTTCTTACGGGACGTCACGCAATCCAATCCTCCCGCGTGACTAGGGAGCGCGTGACAAGCCCAAAGAAAGTCTGCGTTGAAGGCTAGCTAATTACTGGCTGACAGATTTTCTAACAAACTGACCGACTGGCTAAAGAAACTTGTCTACCTACCTCCTCACTACAAACAGATTTCCTAATGTACAGAGTCTTCCTGAATCAGCAGCAGAGCCAAAGATATTGTATTGTTGACACTGGACTGATATAAAGGCTGAGTAAACAACAAACTTACTGCCAAAAGTGAGTAAAACTTGGCCTCAGCTACCTAACTGGCAGAATAAGCAAGAGATAAATTGACTAAGAAAAGTAAACGACTTGCAAGATGATTTCCATTCATTTCCAATGAAATTACTACCTTGTGTTTCGTTGGATCGACCTTGAGTTTGTCAAACACATGTTCGAGGATTCCAATGAGATCAAGAGTTACAAACTTGAGCTAAAAAGATAATCAGAAAATGACTGATAGTTTAAAACACTGGGATATTGCCCAAAGACAAAACATAAATTTAAAACAATTGAATGCTCAAGCAAACAAATCTTTCACTTGGATTGCCTCACTTGGATTGCCTTTTTCGTGCTTTTTACCTTGTCAATTTTCAGTGATTTTCGAAGTGGGAAATGCAATCTTGAATTTCGCCTTGTTTCTGGAAGAAGTGCACTATGGCCATATGTGCACCTTTCTCTGAAAGAAATCCACAAAAGGTTTATATTTTAATGATAATTTGCAATATTTTATTAAGTGTTAAACACAAATGAATTAGCCTTTCCTGTCCTTTACATTTTTAAGTCCAACGCGTGAAACACTACATAGCCTGTTCCAGGTGTTCAGGTAGTGGCCCGTGAACGAAAAACATTGAGAGTGGAGGAAAAAAAAAGAAAAAGAAAATGAAAAGAGACTCTTCTCGTTTTCTTTCTCTGCTCTCGACATTTTTTTGTTCGTGTGCCCCTATCTGAACGCCTGGAACAAGCTAACCATTACACCACCACGCCCCCACAAATTCTTTCGGGAAGTAAGATCATTTTTACCGTAATTTCTGTTGGAACTATTACTCAATTTAACAATGTCAAACAAAAAGACAGAGAGGTGGGCAAACTCATCCCTAGGATCTCTCTTCTTCTAGTCGCAGGAGAGTGTTGAGCTTTAGACATCACTTGCTCATTCCATTTCTACAAATATGGCTGCTTAAAGGGGATGACAATGAAAAAAAAAAAACAAAAATCACACACACACAAAAACAAAAAACAACTACACCTAAAAAAACTAGCACATAACAAAAAAAAAATTCAACAGAAGAGAAGTTTATCACTTACGTGTTTTCTTTATCAACAGCAATAACACATGGAAATATAACTTGAGGCCAAGCTAAAAAAAACATAACCAAGAAATGGGGAGAGGATTAGTGACAATTATCCAATGAAAGCTACTAAACAAAATTATGGAAAATGAAGAAGAAACAACTTTGATAAAATAAATGTTCCTACCATCTTCCTGAGCAAAGCCAGCCTTGACTGAACTTGACCCTAAGTCGATAATGATAGTCAAGCCCTGCAAAGAAAACAAGAAAAAAAAAAGATTAACAGCACTCAACAATTATTCCACGACATTGCCATTGGATATGAGCTGATATACAAAACAATGAGGCATGTAGTGCTGATATCACTGCCAACAGGCCATGAGATTTGGTAAGATTAGAGGAGAGGATGGATTACGCTGGTCCAGGAGGATTTTCTTTCTACTTCTCAAACGAAACTAGAAACAATAATCGTCACGAAGCCACGAGAGAGAAGACATGTTTTTCTTCTTTCTCGTCACTCATGATTGCTTCTTTGCCGCTTTAATTCCTTTGCAAACGCATAGAACAAAGTCTCTATGCGTTGAACAATTATAAAAAAGAAGAAGACAGAGGAAGAATTATAAAAAGAGAAGACAGAAAAACCTGTGGGACCAAGGAATGTTTGGATTTTATCTAACTGATAGTCATTTTGACACTGAATAAGGAAAGAATAATTAAGTACCTCACTGGCAGAAGACTCCTCTGGAGCAGGACTGCTGTCCACAATTACTGCAGACTCAGCTTCTAATGCCTCTTTCCAGTCCTCTGCTTCTTTAACAGATGCACACCTCAATTTCACTGATTTTCCTTTCTCACCCTGAAAATACAGGCATGAAATGTGTGCAGAGAGTTGATACTGATACAATGGTTTAATTTAAAGGAAAAAGATGGCAAACTTCCCTTAATATGACTGAAAACATTCCTTAATGGTACATACATGTTCAATAACTTCAAGCAATTTATCTTCAACTTTCTTGACCTAACGCAACAGATCAAAGGGATACATCAACAATCAATATACAAGGAAACCACTGTTCACTATTAATTATTCAAAACAATCAAAAACTAAGTCAATCCAAGTCAGTCAGTTGGCAAGCGATTGGTTCCACAGTCAGTCAGTGACAATAATTGTCACTGACTGACTGGATGATTGCCACACAGTCTGTCCGTCGATCATGTGGTCAGTTAGTCAGCCAGACAGTCAAAGAGGCAGGCAATCAGTCAGTCATTCAGACAGTAAGCATAGCTAGTCACTAGATTGTAACCAAAAATCAAAGAAGAAAAAATATTAAGCTCAACTCACTGAGCAGTTGGTCAGGTTGACATATCCCAAGGGCTCTAAAGACCGGTGATCCTGTTAAAAAACCAAACAATAAATTAATATTTGGTTTAATAATTAATACAACATTGCAGGCATGGTGGAGGAAACTGGTAGCATTATTGGTTTTGTGATCAACGGGCTGTGCTTTAGTAGTGCCTGGGGGCCTCAGGCTCCTAACTGTTGTCTTTGGGTAACTAGAAAAACCTAATTTTTTGCATAAAGCTTAAGAGCTGGGCACCCCAGATTTCATGGTTGGCTGTGATTGTTCTAAGAGCACAGCCTTGGATCATGCCACTGATCGGAAAATTGAAGGGTCAGCTGGTCTGCCCATTGTGTTTGTTGTTTCCTTAGACATGAGACCACTCCACATACAGTCTGTAGTTATCTTGATTCACCCAGCTGTATTACCTTGATTCTCACAAAATACAACTTGGGCTACCCTGCAACGCACTAGCAGGCGGCCCATCCAAGGGGGAGTAGTTATGCTCCTAATCACTTTAAACTATGCAAACCAGGTTACGCTCCAGCAGTTGTGAGAAGAAGTTACCTTTAGTTACTATCAAGTATCCATACTACAGTAAAAGTACCTAGGCAAAACCTCATCTGATTGCTTGAAAACCTGAGGTATTACCCCAGTTTTTGTGGTTAGGCTAAACTGCGGTGAGGGGCAGGACGTGGTAGAATTTGAATAGGTGATTGTTTCCTTTGTTTTCAAGTTCATTAACTCGAATAGGTGAACTTTTGAGCTCCAATGATCTGGATGTGATACATTTCATCATGGTGTACATAGTGCATTTAGGCCCTATGCATAAAAATCTTAATTCCTCATTACTAATATATAGATTTATTTATCATTTTGGATACCTCATAATAGTAGAGCTTTCCCCCGACAGCTTTAAAGTGACGTTTCTTCCAGCTTTTGAAAACTGCAGAGCCCTGTTGAATTCATTTACATAAACATATATATTTTGTTATAACTTTTTAGTTGCCCAGGGCACCCATTTATAACAGCTTTTGCTGACGGGCTTACCTTGGTAAAACATGATGTGGGTTCATAAACCCAGGTTCCTGATTAAAGATCCTACTTATGATCCCTTAGGATCTTGTATAGGATCTATTATATACAGTGTAGGATCCTGTATAGGTTACAGGAACCTGAGAGGGATCCTATAAATTAAACATGATCAGGATTATTGTCATTTAGGATCCTGTATAAGATCCTGTGTGATCTTACAGGATCCTAGAAAATCCTGTAGGAACTGTCTTGTCTGCAGTCTATGATGTCTACCACTGCAGGGCTGTACAAATAAAATTGTGGCTGATGTAATATATTACAAATAAAAGTTCACAAAGACTGGAAAATCTACAGTTGATCCACAGCTCCCCTTGCAGTCACACCTTTACAAAAAGTACCACTACAAAATGTACAGTAGCTCAGATGGTATTAAGCACTGCACTGGTAATCAAGAGGGTCAGGAGTTTGAATCCTGTTATATTCCAGCCTGAATTTTTTGCAACTGCCTATTAGTAAAGTACATTAGAGTAAAGGTCTTTCATGTATTAATAAAGTTTGTCCTGAAATAATACCTTTTTCTGGTTGCTTTTTACAGGCAGCTTCTCCATGTATCCAGCCATGCGAATATTGTCAACTCTGGCTTCAGCACTTTGCTTTAAAAAAGTACAATGCAATATTTTCATGACTTCAGAAGAAAACATCTCCATTAGAATAACAAGTAAAAAGTTGAGAATGATACACTTACAAGTGATTGGGTTGGCAGTTGATGGACATTACCAAATAACTCTTGTAGAACTGGAGTCTGACAAACAACAACAAAGGAACTGTTTGCAGTTACTGAAGAAACCCTATTAAGCCCTCCTCTTTTATGTCCAATTTTGTAACAATCGCATAAAAATCTCCAGCCTAATTATTTTGGGTAATAAAATTAACCCTTTAGGCCCGAGCATCAACATACATGTATTTTGTACATGACCTCCTCAGTATTCTCCATTAATGGTACTAGTTGGGAGAATTTGACTTAACATCAAGACATTTTATCTTTGGTGTTCAATTTCTTTGTTCTCATGACCTGTATGTTTGATCAACTAGTGACACTCTAAGGAGAAATTAGTTGCTTGTCACTCTTGGGGCTTAAGGTTAATCCCCCCACCCCCCTCCTCTTCCCTCCTCTTCCAATTTAGAAGCAGCCTGTTCCAGGCATAGCATCCCACGCAAACACTCTTAGGGGTTCGTCACACATTCCTCCCCCAACGCGCGACGAAACCCTAACAGTGTCTGCATGGGAGGCTATTCCAGGCACTGACATAGTACGAAATTAAGCAAATGAGAAAATAAGCATGAAAACATGTGAGGTCTGAGGACAGCACTATGTCTCTGATTTTTGCCCTCCCTACTAACTGAGAGCCTCCAGGGAACAGGCTATTTTAGAAGTCAGAATAAACATGCTAGTTCAAACGATAAAAAACTGAACCTTACAGGATCCCAGTTCTGTAAGTGATGGTTTTCTACAACCCAAGCATCCTCTTCATCAGTTTGATCAGTGATGTCAACAGGAGGCTGTGATTCTGCTGGCTTTTCTCCCTAAGTAATAATGATAGGATGCAATGTTAAAATGTAACAATTACTAATACGTTAGGATCCAGACACTTAGTACAGTATAAGGTAAATAACTCACACTATAATGAGTGGGGGGGGGGGGGGGGGGACAGATAACGTAAATAACTCGCACTATAATGGGGGGATACAGGGGGATTTAGACTTCCTGCTTCACGTGCCCTTTGATCCAAGTTCCTGCCCTATTCCTCTGCCCTTTTAGCTCCTGCCTATTTGCTCTTTATTGATTGCAAAATACTGTGTGGGAATGCCACTTTCCAGCTCCTCTTTTCCCGCCTCCTGTACACCTCCTTCCGCCTTTTCTCCCGGGCTACCACCCCCCTGTCCCCCCCCCCCCCCACATACCACTGTACCATCCTGCTTAAGCAATTCTATAGAAACCAAATTTGTGAGCAGATGTGTGTTAACTATAGGACTGAACATGTTTTATTTAATATATTTTTTATTTTTTTTTTCATTTAGATAATAATGGGTTGATGCAAACCAGTCTGGAAAAAGCCATCTGTCCCTGCACACATCACCTGTTAATTTAATAATAATAATAATAATAATAATAATAATAATAATAATAATAATAATAATAATAATAAATTTCTAGAGCAGCATTTTCCAAGGGTCCAATGGTGCTTTACAAAAGTGATATTACATTAAATCTACAAATAAAAATAAACATAAACTTAAAACCAATAAACAAATAAATTCTTGTGCAAGATTTAAATGGTCATGCATTAAAAGCATGTGACTGATGATTCTGACTGATTCTTGCGAGTATCGAGCATCAACTTACATTTGAATTGCACTGTACCTTTTCTGTTTCTGCCAATTTTTGACCAGCACTAGCACCACTCTTTATCTTCTTTGACACTGAATATGGCATTGGTTTAGCTGGTGGAGCTGAATGTGAAGGACCTGTTGCAGCTGGAGATATAGTCTCATAAACATTCTCCTTATCTTCACCTTCACCCAACACTCCACGCTCTTGCATTTGAGGATTTTCCTGACTAACTACTGCACCTTGAACATCTTCAATATTTGAATATTCAATTTCCTCAGAACTGATTTCCTCTTCATGATTTACTTCTGCAGCTTCATTCTCACTAGTGTGCTCTTCAGGGCTCACTGGTTGCTCTTCTTGTGTAGGTTCAAGTAGATTTTCATCCTCTCTTTTGTCAACACTGAGGTCATTCCCTGACCAGGGTGGGAGATTAGCTGCTATGGATCCTTTCTTGTAAAGTTGCTTTCAGAAAAACATCATCACATTGAAATAATTCTTAATAATGAATAATTTAATTTATTAACCATAAATTATTTATTAATTATTATTTGATTATTGATAATTAATAATTTAATTTATCAACGATGATGTACATATTGTACAGCGAAGCGGTAGTCTCAAAATTTTATGATGTCACTTAGATATGCAAACTGAGAAAATAATGCAATTTTCTTGTTTCCTTCAGGAAAGTTCCTGAAATTTGTATGCTTCAAGGCACTGATACTTACTCCTAAATATTAATATTGAGACAAAATGGTATTGAATTTTGCAAAAACATGTCAATAAAATTATGTACATAAACCTTTACAAAGGTTATGAATAATCAACATATACCGTGCAAGGGATTATTTCAAACAGGAACATTTTGACACTTAAGACAATCAGTCATTCTGTTGTCTGATAGTTTTTCCAGATCTCACCATCTTCCAGATCCTCTAACAGATCTCTGGGGAAGTTTCTTTTCCACACAGATGGTGGTAGTTTTAATTAATGGAAGTACGAACTTGTTAATTTTAACAGGTTGTATCTATACACAGTGCTTGTCTGAATTAATTTTGCAAACAAAATCTAGACTGCTACTGCACATGCATTGCCACGGCTCGCTACTACTGTAACACAAACCATGTAAATGTCTCATGAGGGTGTGAAATATTGCATGACTGTGTAAATTCTGTGAGTCTTTAATTTCGCAATTTTTTTTTCAATTTGCGAAAATTGCGAAAATTAAGACTCACAAAAATTCGTACGAATAAGTTAACTAAAACAAAATAAAAATATTTGATATGTGCATGTTCGATTTAAAGAAAAGAAATTTAGTATTTATATAAAACATTGAATTCTTATAATGTTTTCTCTTTTATGAATTTTTAGTGATATTTACAAAATTTATCACACTACATGCCAGCATAAATGCTGCACTGTGTGATACAAACATGCAACACAACTTCAGAGTTGATTTCTGTGCTGAAGCATCTTTATTATACTCAAGTACATCAAAAACTGCTTTGATCAAAATTTACTAACTCGTCCTTGAAAACTTGTCTTTACCTGAGTGATGCAGCGTAAAAGCCTGCTTCTTAATCTTGCAATTTTGCTTTGACTTGCAATGAGCTTCTGAGTGACATCAATACCTTTGCCATCCCATCCACTAAAAACAAAAATGTATCACATAAAAATATTTATTACTAATAAAGTTATAAAGTATTATGAAAAGAGGTTGCTTATTTTTTCAAGCCTACAATGTATAAGATAAAATACCCAGCCATAAAACTAGAGGACTGTATAACTAACAACATTTTGCTCAGCTAAACTGTTTGTTTCAGGTGTATTTATTAATAAACAAGTTCCACTTCTCAAGTCTAGGTTTTTAATACCATTATCTAACAGCGTTTTCAAAACAAACGAGTGCAGCCGTTAAGACCAACACAAGTGTACATGTAGTAAAACATAACACACCCATGAATAATAAAATTAACATTCAAAAGTACAACTCTAATCATTGAAAGCAGTATGACAAAAAGCTCTGACTCTTACTTCTGCACTGCTCTCAAATTCTCCAGACATTTTGATATTTGTTGCTCTAAATCAATGTGTCTTTGAAGAATAAGCATTGCAGCCTCTAATTCCTGACAAGAAAACAGTGTGTGTCACTCAAGGCAAGGGTGCAATTGGTACCTCCATGCTATGGCGACATGTATTCATGCTACCTGCATGTATCATGAGGTCAACGTTAAGTGTTATACACAAGCTGCAAGAAACCCAGTGGCTGAGATTTAACTCAGTTTGTTTTATATAATTTTGTAGCTACAATCAATTTTAACCATAACTCTTCCCTGGATAGGATGCCAGCTTCATGGCAGGACTGCCCTCAGAATTTTAATTGATTCCTGTATGAGAAGGATTAGAGTTACATTTTAGTGCCTTGGACTTCCATCATCCAACTTTCAATCGGGGGATTGATAGGTCAGTAGTTCATTAAGGCCTGTTTTCTGCATGGTGGCCATTTTGTTTCTTCAGAGAGGCAACTAATTTACTCCAAATTATCCCTCTCTACTCATCAAAACTTAAATTAGTACAGTCAGTTAAAAGAATGTCACATGTATAATACCTGTGCCAACTCACACGCATTATGCAGAAGTCTCACTACTGCAGAACAAAAACACAGATCTCATAGAACTGTGACCGATAATTATGTATGGAAATAGGTGGAACATCTTTGGAATCTTGGGCAATGATCTTAGAGATAATTGGAATTTTTGACAGAAATCTTTGGCAAAGCTTAGAAATGGTCAGAACTTCTTTGGAAATTTTTGGCAATGTTCTGAAATAGTCCTGAAGAACATCTTTGAAAATCCAAGTAATTTTCATAAACACGAAAATCTCAAGCATTTGACTTAGAAAAAGTTTGCAGGTATACTATGAGAACAATCTAACAAATGCTGGCCAGTGATAATCCTACAATGGGTTAACATCTCATCCATGGGCATTTACAGTAGTTGATTTCTGCTACAGACACAGCAGATGCTTTCGCCCCACGTGTGACTTGACCTATTTTAGACCTAGTGGTTTACTGTTTATAAATGGTGCGAATAATGTGAGCTAGACAACATGGTCACAGTATTTTATTTTGTCAAAGAAACAACATGAAAGTAAGTTTTTAGTGACTCACATCAGTGGTGTTAGAACTCTCCCTCTCAGTTTGTTAACTCTTTGGGTATTTACTCTGGAACTGTACCATGTTTTATTGTTAAATCAGACTTACATTAGCTGACAGATTCCTCAGTAAATTCTCAAATTCTTGGTCAGTACATCGACACACCTTCTCGCTTTTCACCCAGCTGTGAGAATCTGTGTTTTGAACATATGCAACAAACATTTGTGTTAACTTTACAACAGGAAAATGACTATTTTCAAGAAGAAATGTATTACTTGAAACATTAAACCACTGCAAGCTTTACTCAACTTACTAACAATCTTAAAAAATAAACCCTGGCACAACTATATCCCTGAAATGACAAGTTTTTCTTGGTATGGAACATGTATTGCCTAAAGCAAAGTTCCAAAAGCAGCAGTACTTTTTATTTTCAGATATATCTGCAATTTCTATTGTTGTTACCCTTGAATGACACAAACTTTAGCGATTAGAGGAAGGAGGTTGTTTCTTTATAAGCTTTACAGAATTGTTGAGAAAAAAAAACACAGACGTACCTGTTGAGTTTTGAAAGACCTCCTTGAGTTTGTCCAGTTCACTTTGAAGTTTTGACATTATTGCACCTATTTTAGAAAAAAAACTAGTAAGATCACATTGAATTTTCTTGCAAACCCTTGGGCAGGAACATTAATTATTGCTGTTAACCTTCACTTTCACATTCATTTACTTGATGAATAAATAAATAAATAAATATCATGATCTTACTTGGAAAAAAATAATTTCCAAGTCCCCAACGGGTATCAAACCCGTGACCTTCTAGATACCCAATGGAACTTTGTTCCACTGAGCTACGGAAGACTCGTGGTGAGCTTAGTGGTAGAGTATTCCAAATGGTGCCTGAAAGCAACCTCTCAGTCAACACTTTTAAATTAATAAAAGCATTCACTTCTTGATCAAATTTAGAGTACATTCACTATAAGTGGTAAGGGTTCGCTGACCTGTACATGTACATTCGTAAACCTACTCTGTGATAGGCGATAATAAACTATTCAATGTTATTACTACAATACTATTACCTTGTTAAGTCCCAAGATGGGGGGTGGAGGGGCTACCGGGCCCAGAAAATTGACATACAAGGCTGTTCCCCTACACAGGGTCCTAATTATTTGACTTTCAGAGAAAAAGTTACTCTAGTGGCTGTAACATTTTTAGCCAGGATTAGTGATAGGCCGTCAATTAATTGTTGATTATCACAAGGGACTGTTGATCATGCCTCTGGCATGATCCCTGTAGGGGGTTTGGGGGCATGGTCCCCCAGAAAATTTTGAAAAAATGGTACCCCTTAGACATGTTTTCTGCCATTAGTCGAGAGCTGTCAAAGCCAAAACCTGGAAGCTGAAATCAAAATGAAAGCTACACCTGAATACCTGATAACATAAGCCTACAATGTACAAACATAGGCACGCAGTGCGCGCAGAGCCAATGACACTTTTTTTTTTTCACAATCTGGTGAAATTTATCCTGACAACCTATGGGACTTTACATCTCCGGTAAGTCCCCCCTAACCCCTCAGCCCCAACCCCACCCCACCACCACCAAAAAGATCTTGTGGTTATCCACTATAAAACCTGGTAATGATTGAGCAGCGTGACTACGCGGAGTAAAGAAACCGAAGAAAGCTCTTTATTTCACGGTTCTTCAAAGAACAGAGACAAAAACAAGTAAACTTAAACTTAAACTCACCTTCGAAAAATATTGCATACATAATTTAGGCAAAGATCAGTGGAAAGTTAACAACTTTACTTCAGAAATAAATGCAAGTTGCAGTTGAACCTTTTAATTTCTTACTTCTACCGGCGAATATCCAATACTTGTCAGTGCTCATAAACGGTCAACTTTCTAAAGGGTGCCGTTTTGACGCTCTACGTGATTTGCGTGACACGCGACTCGCATTACTTTGTTTAATTTGTAAGGTTTCAGACGTTTCAGTCAACCACTTACGTTCTTAGTACATTGTATCGTCAAAACAGGAGTCTGCCATCAAACGGCGTTTCTTGTATCCACAATATTTTCGTTCGAAATCGGTTTGAATTAGCGTTTATAAACACGACTGAAATAGTTTTGCAACTATATTTATTTCCCCTGTTGATTGAAGTTGCTTGCTTTGTAATCAAGTCAGCTATAATAATTTTCGTCTTTTTGCTTCACAAATCGACCAAAGTATGTTTACAGTTGTAACTTTCCCACGGTACAAAGTTATTTCTAGCGCATGTGTTTATTTTGAGTCTCAACCTACAGCCGAATAAATTTCGTTTGCTTTGCCTTTGAACAGTACGAAGATGTTCAAATTCAGCTCGCTTTCCAGTAGATCCAACAGGTCTCTATTAGAATGCTTTGTCACATATCTGTTGTTGTTAATCTTTCGGTACTGTTTCGGTCGGTTCGAGATGTTTTAAGTGTTGCGTTACATTCCTAAGACTGAAATTACAGCTGTCAACTATGCAAATTTGCTCAACATATGCTTTACACTTTGAGCTGTGAATAACCCAGAAATAACGTTTAGTATCTTGTAAAGATTTTACTACATCCATCCTCTAATTCGTTGATCACCACTGTGACTTGGATTTTAATACTAGTTTCATTCAAGTTTTTTAGTTTTACGAATAGCTAGCAACAAGCCGCGCAATTTCCGATTTAGTTTTAAATGGGTTCATGTTTTATAACACGCACTCAAAAATGCACGGCAAATTTTAGATTCGCTGTTACCTAGAGATAATCCCGAAAAATTTTATGCTGTTTTACTCTAGTCTTTTCACTATCGTTATTAACTTGGGCTTTAAATACTCTCTCTTTCACTGTTAATTAGGGATCGAAGTAACGTTAATTTCCACGTTCTGTTCATACAACATCTCAAATTGGCAAGTCCGTCTTGTATTTGCTGCTGTTGAAATTTGTACTTCAGTTAAGTAAACACAGGACTACAACGCGAATAAAATCCTGCCAGACCTCACGTACACAAAACAGGCATTCGAAGTAGATCCACACATGCAAAACACTTCAAAGCCCGGGGGACGTACTCCTATAGTATAAGCTGTATGGGTTTGTGCCGCTGATAAGGTAAGAGTTTCAGTCTCCTGGTGCACACCCCCACCCATCGTCTCACAGAATATCCCCCCAGCCTCACAAATCGTAAGACAGACATCTCACGTATGGTCTCTCACGTATATCGTTGATTTTTAGGCTCTGACAGTAGCCATATGACGTCACTAACGTGACGTCATTGGCTAAAAAGCAATCTGAAATGCCGAAAGTTGAAAATCTAAAATGTAAAATGCCAAAAGCTAAATGCTGGAATCTAAATCCAAAACAGCAAAAGCTAAAACCTAAACTTGAAATGCCAAATGTTGAAAATAAATATGGCCAATCTGTGGTTCCAGAAAATATCCCTACCCCCACCACGGAGGGAATTGGAAATTCCGGAGGAGTGGGGGAGTCAAAAGCCCAGGAAAATCCAGAGGACAGGGGGGTTGAACGGATAAATTACTTTCCAGAGGGTCAACTTCGATTCATTCCGATGTGAGCTGCAGATAAAGTTCGAAAATTATGACTTACCGAATTTGTAAATATTTATTGTGGAATTAAATTAGTTTAACTGCTAATAAACACTTTTGTTAAACGTAAAACCGGTATTCTTTTTCCCAAGGGCGCTTTGGAAGCGATATTGGGGTGGAAACGAGATAAACATCGTCGCTGCGTAGAAGTAGCCGCCATAATTTACTTGTTACCAGTCTTCGTGAAGACAGCAACATGTACCAGGAGTGGTTACATTTACTTATCGGGGCGACGATCCTTTGACGAAAAAAATGTCTGCGTCGTCTAAACAACCTAAATTTTAAGCTTACCTTCACGATTGACATTAATTATAAGCGTTGTTTACGAACAATCAGTCTGTCCTTTTTAACTTCCCTATGTGGCAACTGGCAAGCGAAGCGCGATCTCATTGACTCGTAGAAGTCGTGTTTTGCTAAACTCAGCAACGAGAATATTTATTGCGAAGTACAAGTGTCACCAAATACGTTTACGGGCTTTCTTGCTACTCTTGCACCTTCAAGTAACGGGCTCTTAACTGAGGGCTATGTAGTGTAACGACTTTAGAGAACTCAATATTCGTTATTCTTTCTATTTTGGTCATTTCCCCTTAATTTTGTTTGTTCGTTTTCTTTGATCGCGTTCATGTTGAAGTAACGTTTATCAGCAACACTGCGACTTTTCAAGCGAATTCTTCCATTAAAACGAACATTTTACATGCTTTTGTCAAGGTAATTTTACAGATACCTAGTATATCTGTTTGATGTAGGGAAGAACAGTTGGTATTGGTAAGATAATATGTTGTGAGTAGGTTATGACTATGTACGTTATTATTTTAAGACCTTTTAAACGCTAATAAACGGTAGAAACGCGCCCTACGATAATCAGAATGGCTTAGCTTCATTTAAATTTGGATCAGTTGCTACATTTTTAACACTCTCCCTTCTTGAACGAAATTTTCCAGAGGACTTGGGGGGGTGTTTGACAAACTGTGGAAATCCGGAGGGATGGGGGGGTTATAGCTTACTTCAAAAAAACGGAAAATCCGGGGAGGAGGGGGGTCCTAAGTGAAATTCCCTCCGCGGTAGGGGTATGGATATTTTCTGGAACCACACAATAAAGATAAATTCAAAATGCTGAAAACTGAAAGCGAAAACCAAAATGCTGAAAGCTTGAAAGGCAGGGAATTGCTGAGAGCTAAAAGCTTAATCCAAAATACTGAAGACCAAATTTGCAATGCAAAAGCTGAAAGCGAAAACTGAAAATGCAGAAATGCTGAAGCAGAAAAGTTAGTGGTGAAATGTGAAATTCCACTTGGCCGTAAAGGGACACTGATCCCTGCCACCCCGGGTCTTAACATTGATAGGTGAATTAATATGCTAAAAACTCTCATAAGCGTCCACCCTCTATTGTTTTATCAGGTGGTTGCTTACGAGAGCCAATTCTTGTAAATGACCAGCTCTAGTTGCAACTACTTTTCTGAATGCTTAAAATTGAGAGCTTTGACTGTATCTGCATGTTTCTGGAGGATCATTAACTTATTAGAAATGCTGTCAAGATGATCATAATGATGCCAGAAATGCATTTTGCAAGACACTTTATGATATGAATATCTCCCCCTTAAACCAGAAAACCGTGAGGCATGACTTTCCCGGATCAACAACCATGAAGTCGGTTGCCAACGATGTATGTGGTGACACACACATGCAGTGACCGTCTCATGGCATTTAAATCATGTGATTAAGTGAAACATTATCTGGGTATCACTGCTCGCGATCGACAAATACACAGTAACATATATAGCTTTAATTTTCATGCCACACGATGCGATTCCATCTACGGCAACCGATCAACTGGGCTTCAATCTAGTAGGAACGGAACATGGAACTCGGCATGCCCATTACATCGCGCTAGATTTGCAAGATTAAAATCAAACGTTCACCGACGGTTTTCACGATTTCCACGAAGTCAGATAAAAACATGCTTCTCCTATATATACCCTATTGCGATCAATTTCCACAACAATGTTAAGCTTAAATATCTCAGGTTAACTCGCAGGGATTTGAACATTAAGTCTTATATTCAAGAATGAAGCGAAACTAGTTTTTATCCAATAAGCGCCCGTTCACAACTTGATATTTTAAATTGCAACTGCATGTACGACATACCTTTCAGCTTTGTATAATACGAAAGATTAACCAGCCCATTAGCTCTCTCGTACAAGGTAAATGGGAAGCCGAGACACTTTCTGCAGGTCTACAACCCCGCCATGTTTTCCTGCTTTGTAACCAGGTCTAAGGGAACTAAAATTAATGCGGGAAGTCCCGCGGGCGCTCTGTGTGCTCTCCGAAAAAAACACGGAAAAGCCTGGGAACCATATAATTATGTATGCTTCTCATCGGGCTTATAAACTCTCATATTTTAAGTTTTTTAGAGCAAAGAACGAAAAGGCAAACCAAAGCATAAGAGGACAGGTCATAAGACAGGTATTGAACGGATCAATACAACCTCAAGTTATTAGAATTAACAACTGGGATTTCTCATGATGTACAGTAATACTGTAAATGGTTTGAACCCAGGAGTCATATCATAATTCGGTAAATTGTGATCATCCGGGTGAGTGTAGTCCTGAGAAGGACTGTTTGAGGTGACATTGACTGACGCTTCGACAACCTGAGCGGAAGTCATCATCAGAGTCAAGTGAACTGTGAATCGTCGATAGATGTTATGTCTCTGGACGTTGTCCTGATTGGTCGACGATCTCGTGATTGGTTGATAACATCACGAGATCGTCGACCAATCAGGACAACGACCAGAGACTTATAACATCTATTGACGATTCACAGTTCACTTGACTCTGATTTTGACTTCCCCTCAGGTTGTCGAAACGTCAGTCAGTGTCACCTCAAACAGTCCTTCTCAGGACTACACTCACCCGGACGATCACAATTTACCGAATTATGATGTACAGTAATGTTAAACAGTCATGTCAGGAGGAGTCATGTATACCTATTTATTATATGGCTGAGCTGGTCCGCGCGGAGAAGGAGCTTTCTGATTGGTTCCCTGAGTGGTCCAAATTTTTCTATACGGACCACTAAGATTGACCGCTCGCGAAAAGATCTCACTAAATCGTGTTTTGGAAAAATTTTAGAAGGGAGGACAGTTTTGTATGTAGTCGAAACCTTCTTCTTCCCTTTCTTGCCTATAACTTTGGTAAAAACCACTGCGAAAATGACATTATGAAAATCGTTTGTTCCCTTCTTTCGTCTTTGTAACGTGTTCTTACTAATAGAAATACGCTTTGCTGTTCGCACATTTCTAAAGGGCCATAGCAATATATCCTTTATTGAACTAGCTTGTTCGGTCCGTAATTGGAAGATATTGGTTTCGTTTTTTTGGAAGTTTGTGGACGTCACCTTCGGCTAGTCCATAACCTTCCAAAAAAGGAACTCGACCAATATCTTCCCAATACGGACCTCACGCTAGTTCAGTAACATATATATAATATCTACATGTCGACTGACAGTCTAAATCTTTCAACTGTTCTATGATGCTGACGGGAAACCAGATCGTCTTGCAGCAGCCTCATCTCCAGGCGATCCTGGGAACGCGGTTACCAGCTGAAGAGAAGACCTGTTGTTGCCTATGGAGCTAGAGGCGGTGGGGCTAAAACACGGTAACGGGTGACGGATTGCGGGTAACAGGTAGCAGGTGCCTGGTAGCGGGTAATGAAGTGGTAATAGGAGGGCGACGGGTGACGGGTAGCCACCAACGCAGACATTCTTAGGGCTCGTCACGAAATCCATTCCCCCCGGGTGAGGAGCGGGTGACAAGCCCATCGAATCAGTCTGCGTTGATAAAGGCTAAGTGACAGGATCTTTGTTTTCGTTTCCGAAATAAAACAATTAATAAAAATTTGTGTTAATGAGCTGAGTTGAAATAAGGAATATTGGCCACCGTAAAGAGATTCAAAAGCTGGTGTTTCGAGCAATAGCCCTTCGCTGCGACGAAGGGCCAGTGCTCGAAACGTCAGCATTTCAATGTCTTTACGGTGGCCAATTAATCTTATACGTGAAAATTGAAACATCTATGTTAACTGAAATGCTATTTCCTGCATTGTGAGAGCATTTGTGACCAACATTTTTTAGGCTTCAGATGACAGATTTTGGTAAAAAAAAAAAAAAAGAGAGAGAGACATTTGCTCGTTGCTCTACTAGCAAACCGCCCCTCCCCCCTGACGCCACTTCTCTTGCAGGATTAACTACTACTCGACTTTTGGGTGAGGTTGTTCAGCCGTATGCTAAAAACCTAATTCCTGTTTATCACTGATCTACACATACGAACAAATTTATTTGGGACCTTTCTTTGCGGATCATAAAAAGTGCGAAAATCAGACAAAAGAAATTGAACCTTACAAACATTTTGATAACTAGAATAGGAAGTTCCCTACCTCGCCGGGGTTAGGGTTAGGGTTAGGGTGTGTTCTGCTCGTTTCGCTGTCTGGTTTATTTTCCTCGCTTTTTTTCTCCACCGCGGAGCAATCACAGGCTGAGGGAGGATTGGGATGGACTGTAAACTAAAACCTCAATTACAAAGCAGATTTCTTTTATTTTTTAACTAAACATTTTCCCTTTTCAAACTAGAAACCAAAATAACAATTAATTGCTATCAATTTACAGGATGCTGTAGACTTTAGTTACACTCTTTACTTCAGCAGTAGCTTCTAAAACAAACAAGATTCTTTTAACACTACTGATTAAACATTTTGCCTTTTCAAACCAGAAAATTACAACAAATTGAGCCCTATTTACAAGATATTGTAGATTTTAGTTCCACACTTAAGCTTAGTTATTTGTACTTCAAACAATAACATTTCCCTCGTAAAGATGATTAAAAAAATGGTGTTGCCTCGGTTCTAATTATAACTGAAAAGTTATCATTAACTAAACAGAAATAAACTTTAGTAAGTTCTTCACACTAGTACTGGTCTTGGTCTTCTCGGATTCCTATCACCCAGCGTGTCTGATGATCACGTGATCTTTGGTGATGATCTGCGCCCGCGTGCGACAAGTTAGGTCGAACTCTAGGGAGAGTTTGCATGAAAGGCGAAGGATCTGCAAACTGGTTTGACATGTATTTCAGGTAGTCTTGGTGTGGTGCTGAATAAGCTTCCGCAGCTGGAAACCGGTTTGACTTGACTGGACAGCAAGGGCAGGGCACTCGCTCGGGTGTGTATGCCAGTTGATTTCTTGGCCTGTTTTCCGCATGGTTTGGGAACAACGGTGGTCTTTGAAAGCGCTCATGTACAGAATACATTGGATTCCCAAATTGAAGCTGTCTGTAAGAAGCGAGTGGAGACTGGTCAAACTGGTTTGGCAAATCAGTGTGAGGGAAGCTGGATGAGATCTTATCCTGTCGTCTTAACTTCGCACGGCGATTTTGGAACCAGAACTAAATAGGAAAAAGAAAAAGACGATTATTTATTTAATGGACTGATTCTGATTTCTTGCTTGCCCTCCTCTCTCTCTCTCTCTATTCGGCAGCTACTGCGACTAGTCAACGAACAGTCGAATCAAACGTTCTAGATCGTGAATTTGAATATACTGATATGAAATAATCATATAAATCGGCAATGCAGCAGTGCAACTTCTCTAACGATCGCTTCAAGTTGCCAAAACTGTTTTTCTCATTTACGGATGATCATGGAAATCGATTAATTCGCTTAACTTCGCGGTATAACACCAAAAAAAAGATATAATATTTTACAAGTCGGAGCAACACCCAACATTTTAGCCTGAGAAAACAGCCGACGTTTCGCGCGGTCGCCACTTGGGCCCTGTGAAAACGACGTCTGAGTAACGAGCGCAGAAATTTCATACTGATGACGTGCACTACCCAGATCTTGGTAGTGCTTCTGATTGGTTGAAAGGGAATTCCCTCGCGGCATAGCCAATCAGAAGCGCTACCAAGATCTGGGTAGTGCACGTCATCAGTATGGAACTTCTGCGCTCGTTACACAGACGTCGTTTTGCGAGGGCCCAAGTGGCGACCTCGCAAAATGTCGGCTGTTTTCTCAGGCTAACAACATTTTAAAATTACTTAGACATGTTTCACTTGAAAATGATGTCATGGCGACTTCGAAACGTTGTGTTAAACTTTTCTCGCTTAGAAAATACTTTTTCCAGCTCCCTCACTTCAATCGGTGAGAATGTTGTGTGCTGCTTTTTCTTAAATATTGCGTGTTTCCCCCGACTTGTAACTTGTTTATTTTCTGCTATCAAGACCTTTTGATACCATATCCAGAAATCGCGGACATTAGAGCCCGCGCCTTTTCGGGCGTCCTACATAAACAGCTCTTTTAAATGATGCATACCGCTGATCGAAGCGGTATAGTTTGGGCTCATTTTTCGTGATGGTGCACGATGCAATAAGTCGCCTTACAAAACGATGTTTTGGCCCATATAAAAACCACTGATCAAACTAAGTCGCTTAACATTCGAATGTACTGAAATTTAGCTTTCGAAGGATGGCTTTTGTAGCGTATTTGAAGCCGGTTCGGCCGAAATATCGCAGTTCCAAGAAAGCGGATTTTTGGACTTTAGCGTGGACTTTCAAATGTATGGCCCAATGCTATTTTTTCGTGGTTTTCAAGTGCAAAAAGTAAACATCAAAATCAATCGGATGGAGCTGAAAATCGTAAGGTTAGTTTGTTCCATGTATAGTTTTAGTGAATCCACTTGCACATTTTTTCGATCCCATTATGTTTACCCGTAATCGCTGTTTATAAACTATGAGTTTTCGGTTTTTCGATGAAATCCCCCTCCACGCCTTACATTTTTTGGCCGCTAAACTGCTCACAGAAAACCGTAAAAAGTAAACATAAAATTCGAAGTATCCACCTTATTTTTTGTACTATACCTTTCTTGATAGACCAGTTTACCATGAACCGGTTGCACATTTATACTTTAACAAATTGATCAAGAGATATTTCTCGAAATTTTTTAATCTCCATACATTTCTTTGTTGTTGTTGCGTTCCCTTCGATGGTCAATTTACCGTAGGATTTGTTGACCGTGGGCTCAAATGTCTGCGATTTCTGGATATGAATATTTTCTCACAAGGCTTCTTACCCTGATATTTCTTGTTGTGAGTCCAAGTTTTTGCACAAGTTCATCTTCATCTTCCGGCATCAGATAAGGTCGCTTAGAAAACACCTTTTCTAGCTCCCTTACTTCAATCGGCGAGAATGTTGTGCGCTGCTTTTTCTTCTTCGGCCGCTCGGCGGAACTCGGGGTCGATCGACCGGCGTCGCTTTCCCGACCGCTGTCAACGTCTGTGCTTGGGTTGTCGGAGTCAATGTTAGGCGAATGGTCGGAACATTCTCGGCTTTTGTCGATGCTGTTCTCTTGAATATGGTCTGGAATAGAGTTTTCAGATGCTGAAAAAGAGGCAGTTCAAGAAAATTAAACATTAGTTTAGTTGCATGCTTACAGTTATTCTAGAATTTTCTCCTCATTGATCTTTAATCGGGATGCAAAATGCCGGATCAGGGGAGCGGCCTAGTTTATCTTTTAGCTAGGTTGGGTGCGTTTCCACTTTTCCGGCTTATGCGCGCTCATTTCGTGTCTCGCTTGCCGGCGATTTGAAAAGAAAATAGGGGTGCTCCAAAATAACACGGCAAGGGAGAAAAAAAATAAACGCAAATAAATAAACGTGGCAGTGACATGAAAGTACTGTAAGTTCATTGATTTCACTTCAATCTACATCGGCTTTTTTTCAAGTTTCGGAGTTGTAAGAGGTAAATTTAAAGCGCTGGTTACACGGAGCGGAGAAAATAGAACTTCAGTAAAATGTCACTGGCGCTAACTAAATCAGTCAAGAAAGAGAAATTTGAAAATAAAAAGAAATTCATAATTTAGATAACATAGTAATTTAGGAAAAAATCTTTATGGTGACGGCGAGATGACAAACAGGATTTATTAAAATTAACGCACTGCTTTTTTCATTTGGCTAAATTGTGATATGCTTTCAAAACATTTACTCTCACTTGCCCAATCGTGACAAAAACCTTAACCATAACTTGTTCGCGGATTAAAACCAACCAAGAAATAAGAAATAATAGGATGAAATAAACGAAAAACTCTGTCATTCTTAGTGTGCTCGTACTTGACATATTTTCAAAAGAGAGAGAGAAAAAACGGTTTAAGATGTATAACGTACTATAAACGATAAGACCGTAGCAGAAGGTTTTTGCGAGTCGTGTTTGATCCAACGAGAAAAGCGACAAGAGCGGAAAAACAACGGATGCTTTCTCAGGTTATTCAACATTGCAGTATTTGCTATTTGAAGTTTAAAATTTGGAATCAAAGAGACAGATAATCAGGGACTTCATTTGAAAAATAAGAAACAGGAAACGCGTGGTTCTAAGGGATGAATCTGAATTCATTTCACATTGAGAAAAAAGCAACAAAAAGTACTACTCGCTAGCTGAGAAATTCGGTTCATACGTTTCAGTTTGGAAACAAACTAAACAAACAAACAAATCACTAAAAAGTATTACTCACTAGTTAGCTTAATTTATTTGAATGATCATACTTTAGGATTTCGTCCTCAGAATCCAAAGTTACAAGAGAACTGCACCACGGAGTGGAAGAAACGGTCAAAACTATGTAATAGTCACACCTAGGGATTCCATCCGATAAACTGAAAACTTTCAATGCTAAAACTACGTTACAAGGACCCGATCAGACCTGTTTGATTAAACGTCAATAAATCTTTCTTCGAAATTGCAATCAGTTTAGTTTGTTTGTTTGTTTGTTTGTTTGTCTGTTTGTTTTCTTACATGCGAAACGACAAACCTGATCATTCAGTTTTTGTGTCTCTTGCTCTCTTTTGCAATAGAAAACAATAATTACCGAGTAAAGAGATATCTGACTTACCAGGAATCAACGAGTCTGCTGAGCGAGGATGAGTGACGCTATCTTCAAGGCCCAAAATCCGGGATATAGAAAATGACAGCGGTTGACTGGGAACTGGTGCCGGAGATTGTCTAACCTGGGAAGGACTGGGCGTTGATTGACGCGATGACAGAGGTTGCGTACAATCCAAGGAGTCGAGCTCACGAGTCGAGTTTTCATAGGACGATGCCATTACTGAATGTCTTGTTTGATTAGGGCACACTGCTCACGAGTGATTTGAACATAGGGCAAGCAAGCTCCCCGCTTATATCCATCACCGACTGCCAATCATTCACATGAAAGGCGGCCGACATTGGGCATTCGTCTTTGGAGTATCTTATTATAACCAATCAGAATTGATCTTTTTCGGCGCGTAAACCCAATCAAAGTCGCGCAATATCTTAAGGCGGGAATCAATTGCCGACAATAAAGTACTGAACGAACGGTCGACAAATCTTGGTAGTTTTCGGTTGATCGTCGGTAATTTACAGAACACTCCTGGGATCCTTCGGAAGAGATTTTTCCGCTTTTCGGAGACCTTTGTTGTAATTTTAGTTAGTGATTTTAAACTTTTAACTTCTTTTCACTTAGCACTATTTAATTTAATACTGAAATTACTAGAGGAGAAAAACTTCCGTAACGTATTATCCTGTAGTTTACACTACAAGGATTCGTAATTTGCAATTGGTTACTTTACCCTCAAACTAACCAAGAATCAATGGTAGACTCAGTTCTAAGAAAATATAGTCCGGCTGCCGAATTCTTTTCCTTTGTGAAGCGACTTAAATGTAATCAATCTACCCTTTCATTCTATCACAGGACACAAAGGTTGTTTACCATTTGCAACAACTTTCCGGAAATTCCGGTTGGAAAGTAAATGGTACACGACTTTTCTGGTCGTTCCAGTGGAAAATTTTCGGGAGCAACGGAACGTCTGAAAAGGTAGTCCTGTTTTTCCGGACGGAATGTTCCAAACGGAAATTCGTGTACCATTTGTTCAAACGCTTAATCTTTGTTAGCAGTCGCAGGCTCTCGCAGCCATTTTCTGTCCCAGCAACAATTAATTAGGGAGCTTAACGGGAAGGAAAACGTCACTTTTAAAATGACTTTACAATCTTTGAAACTTCTTGGCGATTATTCCGACTCGTTTAACCTGTCTAATGCAGTCGAATTATCCAGGAGCTGAATTTGTAAGGACGGCGTATCAGTTCAGGACGAACTTATTTAGGAAATTAATTAGAAAATAACTGTGTCCCCAATTACCGCCCTGTCTTTACAGGGTGCTAGATCACTTGACAGGTGAATAAAGTTATTACTATTATATTATTATTATTATAAAAACGAAAATTCATCGTCGTGTGTTTGCGTTCTACACAAAACGTTGAATTTGGTCATTCCACGTTGTAGTTGTACACAGAACGGCAAAGAAATATACCAAAAATAACGCACGTGCAGAGTCGTTGTTTTGTTAATTTTTTGGTAAATGGTAGGGATTTCTGCAAATGGTAAGCGCCAGTCCCGAACGGAATTTTCCCAATACGGAAATTTGCTAACCATTTGTCCAAACCGACCCAAACGGTAAACCGACCGGTTTGCCCGTGTAAATGGTAAAAAACCAAAATTCCCATATCAACATGTATGTTCTCCGAGTGTTTTCATGGCACTAGTTGGGAGAATTTGATAAGCTTATGAAAATGTTTTAACTGTGGTGATCGTTTTTTCTTATTCTCATTATCTGTGTGTTTGACGAAGTATTGATGTCGTAAGGAGAAATAAGATGCTTATCACTAATAGGCTTAAAGAGTCATAATTCTATAAAATATGCACCATTATAGCGGGCAAAATACTGGCGCAAGGCAAGTAATACTCAATAGCTTTCACGCGAATTGTCCTCCCGTGCCGATAGGACCGATTTCTTCTTCTTCTGATTAAAAAAGCTAACAACATTAAACGACTTAAGCTTGGTTACTGTGGGTGAAATGGCCAAACGGTCAAGATAACTCAAAGGCATAGAGTGAACTTCATTAAGAGACAGTGAAACCGTCAGTGCATAGTTAAAAAACAAATGCTCTCATACTATTTTACAAGATTGTGTTCTAGGGATCCTATATATAAGACATATACTGTATTTTTCATTTGAATTCCCTAAAAAGGCCAGCACTACGCACGTCTTGGAGCAGATTATTCAACAGAAGGGCCCCACTATAATTCAAACTATGTTTTAGATGGTGTAAAGGGTACATTTGTGGGACAGAGAGAGTTTGCAATCAATTTTTTTTTTGTCAAATTGTATTCCACACGGTGTGAAGTGACTAGCCTGTTCCAGGCTCTCAGAAGGATGGGACGGCTAAAATTAATAATGAAAGAGACCCCGAAACTATGACGCGCGGATTCTGGAGAAAAAGGGGGCGGCGGCGTTTTTTTGTGCTTGTCTTCCCATTAATTTTCCTGCTATCCCAAAGCGTGAAATACGCTAAGAAGCCGACCAGTTAAGTGCTTTGGGGAAAGTTTGTGCATCGTTACAGCTTTTTGTTTTTCACAACGTTTCGATAGCGTCTCCTAATTCAGTCGTTCCAGTGGAAAATTTCCGGGAGCAACGGAACGTCTGAAAACGTAGTCCTGTTTTTCCGGACGGAGTGTTCCAAACGGAAATTCGTGTACCATTTGTTCAAACGCTTAATCTTTGTTACCAGTTTCAGGCTCTCGCAGCCATTTTCTGTCCCAACAACAATTAATTAGGGAGCTTAACTCGAAGGAAAACGTCACTTTTAAAATGACTTTACAATCTTTGAAACTTCTTGGCGATTATTCCGACTCGTTTAACCTGTCTAATGCAGTCGAATTATCCAGGAGCTGAATTTGTAAGGACGGCGTATCAGTTCAGGACGAACTTATTTAGGAAATTAATTAGAAAATAGCTGTGTCCCCAATTACCGCCCTGTCTTTACAGGGTGCTAGATCACTTGACACGTGAATAAAGTTATTACTATAATAATATTATTATTATTATAAAAACGAAAATTCACCGTCGTGTGTTTGCGTTCTACACAAAACGTTGAATTTGGTCATTCCACGTTGTAGTTGTGCACAGAACGGCAAAGGAATATACCAAAAATAACGCACGTACAGAGTCGTTGTTTTGTTAATTTTTTGGTAAATGGTAGGGATTTCTGCAAATGGTAAGCGCCAGTCCCGAACGGAATTTTCCCAATACGGAGATTTGCTTACCATTTGCCCAAACCGACCCAAACGGTAAACCGACCGGTTTGCCCGTGTAAATGGTAAAAAACCAAAATTCCCAATATTCCCATTAGCTCAGAAATTTAATACATTTTAAGCTGCAATATCAACATGTATGTTCTCCGAGTGTTTTCATGGCACTAGTTGGGAGAATTTGATTAGCTTATGAAAATGTTTTAACTGTGGTGATCGTTTTTTCTTATTCACATTATCTGCGTGTTTGACGAAGTATTGATGTCGTAAGGAGAAATAAGATGCTTATCACTAATAGGCTTGAAGAGTCATAATTCTATAAAATATGCACCATTATAGCCGGAAAAATACTGTAGCAAGGCAAGTAATACTCAATAGCTTTCACGCGAATTGTCCTCCCGTGCCGATAGGACCGATTTCTTCTCCTTCAGATTAAAAAAGCTAACAACATTAAACGACTTAAGCTTGGTTACTGTGGGCGAAATGGCCAAACGGTCAAGATAACTCAAAGGCATAGAGTGAACTTCATTAAGAGACAGTGAAACCTTCAGTACATAGTTAAAAAACAAATGCTCTCATACTGTTTTACAAGATTGTGTTCTAGGGATCCTATATATAAGACATATACTGTATTTTTCATTTGAATTTCCTAAAAAGGCCAGCACTACGCACGTCTTGGAGCAGATTATTCAACAGAAGGGCCCCACTATAATTCAAACTATGTTTTAGATGGTGTAAAGGGTACATTTGTGGGACAGAGAGAGTTTGCAATCAATTTTTTTTTGTCAAATTGTATTCCACACGGTGTGAAGTGACTAGCCTGTTCCAGGCTCTCAGAAGGATGGGACGGCTAAAATTAATAATGAAAGAGACCGCGAAACTATGACGCGCGGATTCTGGAGAAAAAGGGGGCGGCGGCGTTTTTTGTGCTTGTCTTCCCATTAAATTTCCTGCTATCCCAAAGCGTGGAATACGCTAAGAAGCCGACCAGTTGCTGTAAGTGCTTTGGGGAAAGTTTGTGCATCGTTACAGCTTTTTGTTTTTCACAACGTTTCGATAGCGTCTCCTAATTCAGTCGTTCCAGTGGAAAATTTCCGGGAGCAACGGAACGTCTGAAAACGTAGTCCTGTTTTTCCGGACGGAGTGTTCCAAACGGAAATTCGTGTACCATTTGTTCAAACGCTTAATCTTTGTTACCAGTTTCCGGCTCTCGCAGCCATTTTCTGTCCCAACAACAATTAATTAGGGAGCTTAACGCGAAGGAAAACGTCACTTTTAAAATGACTTTGCAATCTTTGAAACTTCTTGGCGATTATTCCGACTCGTTTAACCTGTCTAATGCAGTCGAATTATCCAGGAGCTGAATTTGTAAGGACGGCGTATCAGTTCAGGACGAACTTATTTAGGAAATTAATTAGAAAATAGCTGTGTCTCCAATTACCGCCCTGTCTTTACAGGGTGCTAGATCACTTGACACGTGAATTAAGTTATTACTATTATATTATTATTATTATTATAAAAACGAAAATTCACCGTCGAGTGTTTGCGTTCTACACAAAACGTTGAATTTGGTCATTCCACGTTGTAGTTGTGCACAGAACGGCAAAGGAAAATACCAA
Organism: Siderastrea siderea; assembly: GCA_964030785.1. NCBI lineage: Eukaryota > Metazoa > Cnidaria > Anthozoa > Scleractinia > Rhizangiidae > Siderastrea > Siderastrea siderea. Next base: position 8,982,033 of record OZ034977.1, on the reverse strand, counting down.
AAATAACGCACGTGCAGAGTCGTTGTTTTGTTAATTTTTTGGTAAATGGTAGGGATTTCTGCAAATGGTAAGCGCCAGTCCCGAACGGAATTTTCCCAATACGGAAATTTGCTTACCATTTGCCCAAACCGACCCAAACGGTAAACCGACCGGTTTGCCCGTGTAAATGGTAAAAAACCAAAATTCCCAATATTCCCATTAGCTCAGAAATTTAATACATTTTAAGCTGCAATATCAACATGTATGTTCTCCGAGTGTTTTCATGGCACTAGTTGGGAGAATTTGATTAGCTTATGAAAATGTTTTAACTGTGGTGATCGTTTTTTCTTATTCTCATTATCTGTGTGTTTGACGAAGTATTGATGACGTAAGGAGAAATAAGATGCTTATCACTAATAGGCTTAAAGAGTCATAATTCTATAAAATATGCACCATTATAGCCGGAAAAATTCTGGCCCAAGGCAAGTAATACTCAATAGCTTTCACGCGAATTGTCCTCCCGTGCCGATAGGACCGATTTCTTCTTCTTCGGATTAAAAAAGCTAACAACATTAAACGACTTAAGCTCGGTTACTGTGGGTGAAATGGCCAAACGGTCAAGATAACTCAAAGGCATAGAGTGAACTTCATTAAGAGACAGTGAAACCTTCAGTACATAGTTAAAAACAAATGCTCTCATACTGTTTTACAAGATTGCGTTCTAGGGATCCTATGTATAAGATATATAGTGTATTTTTCATTTTAACTCCCCAAAGAGGCCAGCACTACGCACGTCTTGGAGCAGATTATTCCACAGAAGGGCCCAGTAATTCAAACTAAGTTTTAGATGGTGTAAAGTGTACATTTGTGTGACAGAGAGAGTCAAATTGTATTCCACACGGTGTGAAGTGACTAGCCTGTTCCAGGCTCTCAGAAGGATGGGACGGCTAAAATTAATAATGAAAGAGACCGCGAAACTATGACGCGCGGGTTCTGGAGAAAAAGGGGGCGGCGGCGTTTTTTTGTGCTTGTCTTCCCATTAAATTTCCTGCTATCCCAAAGCGTGGAATACGCTAAGAAGCCGACCAGTTGCTGTAAGTGCTTTGGGGAAAGTTTGTGCATCATTACAGCTTTTTGTTTTTCACAACGTTTCGATAGCGTCTCCTAATTTAGTTTATCCGGAAAAAAGGTTGAGCTCTCAGTTGACCAGGGAGACATCAAAGTAAACGAACTGTTACTCGGTTACTTTTGATTCATACATCTAGTTTCCACAACCATGGCAAATAAACAATCAGTGTATTTAAAAATAATCAGTAATAATATTTATGTGCACGTAACCATGGAAAAAAGAAGTGCCAGTGTTCAGTAACCAACACAGTGGGAGATGTTCCCTGGAAGGTCTAGCATCACCTTGGTAACGCTACACCTTCAAATTATGGCGAATTGTATCATTTAGCTTTGTGAATAACAACAATCTCCCTGCTCAGATTTTATTTGACCCTTTCAGTCCAATGAATACAAAAACAACAAGGTTGGTTTGTAATGCTCATTCTGGCATCCCATTTGATTTATAATTCAGATAATCTTTCATTCCAAAATATTAAAATAGTAATGAGGCCGAATGAAAAATAGTGTAGCCCGCTCATTCTGTGCCCTCATTTGAGAGGTCCATAGAGCTCCATGTTATAATCATCTGAGGGCATAATAAACATGCAGGCACCACTGCTCAGTCGCGTTCACTTGAATGGTCACACTTCATGATTTAATGCACAGACTCAAAAGTTAGAACTTTTTGTATAGGAAAATGAACAGCGCGACCACTGAGAAGCTTTCACTTTGTTAATTTTAAAAAAAGTGTGGCTCACCTAAAGATTTTATTCACAGACTTTTAGAGTTTATAGAAACTGTTGACTCCATTTTAATACCAAAGATATTATTTTTATTATTTTAAAATTAAAACAAGAAATAAAAAAAAATTATAAATGTGGTATCAAAAAATTATTTTTCCATTGCTGTTGTGTTTCTTAAAACAGAAGTTTTTTTCACGCTCAACGAACTTGGTCGACGAGCAAAAATTTACAAGCACATGTTCATTTATCATGTTAACTTTCTGTTTCGGTTCGGGCTACGTAACCTTCGCGACGGGATCAATCAACACATCCATTGTTTTCTTTTCTTTATATTGCCTCCCAAATTTTCTGAGGAAGAGAGCCCGCGAGTTTACAGTCTTTTTAATTCTATTTTTACAGCTTACAGCTGTAAATTATAAAAACTGCTATGCATGAAGTATTGTCTTTGAATATCATTTCTCCCCCCTCTTCTCGCCGTACATTTTCTTCATGTGTACCAATGAGAATATAGTAATGTATCAAGACAATATCGCGTGTTTTTCTGGTAGTATATTAAACAAATGAGATGCATGTTGGCTAGGCAGTTTTGAACAATTGAAAAAACGCCTACCAAAAATTAATGGATTATTCAGATTGAGTTCTGTTTTTGTTTAAAGAGAAACAGGAATTGACCAATTCTGGACAAATCAGTTGTGTTTAAACTGTTCTGTTTTTATATTTGTTTGGAAAAACATGAAAACAAGAGGAGTACGGTTTACAGTCGTCTTTCTTATGATTTTTATCTGTTCGCATCAAAGTCTATGTTCAATTGTAAAGCGGCGCTACGACGGGTAAGTCAATTATAAATCACTGTTTTTAAACTGTTCTAGTAACTCCGGGTAAGTACAAATGTCATTATAATACGATTCTGTTATAAACTGAATAGCTTGGGTCCATTAAAGTTTGTCCTTTAGACCCGCTTAATATATAAATATATATAAACCGCTCTAATTAAAGGGGGGCAGATTTTGATTTCATCCCCTGTTTGTTTTACAAACCTTCGATTTATTTTAATAAACTATCTTTTTGATCAGAAATTTATATAGTAATCGCCAAAGTTCACCCTGAATCGAAAATCGTTTTTCGAAAGCGGCAGTGAATCATACTTGATAAGCGTTTTAGGTTCGGAGATGTTTTAAGTCATGGCCATAGAACATCGTGTAAGCTAGACATAAATGTTAAAACACAAAATAATTCTGAGGATAACTACGGATGAGTTCGATTTACTCTCAGCCTCAACCGTTAGATCATAATTCGCAACATACCCTTAAGGTCGTGTCTTTTATTTATAACAACCAGTCCTGATCAGGAAACGGGATACAACAGTACAAGTGTTTGTGTCAACAAAATTAATTACGCGAAGCTTTTAAGTGGCAATTTGAAAAGTTTGAAATACACAGACGAAGTACATGGATTTATCTGTACTTGAGAGTACTTTTCGTGTTGCCCAGTGCACTAAATAAGACACTAAACAGGTTAACATGTCCATGGTCTTAATGACATTTATTGAGTACTGATTGGCAGTTGTTGTGTTTCCTCTGACTCAACATGCAACTGCGTCCATTACCTAAAATTTCGTGTTCAGTTTATCTTCTTTTCTTTTTCCAAAAGGAGAAATAGCATTTATACATCGAAGAAAGATATCGAAGAGAAATCTTCGATATGAATACTCGCCTTTCTTCCTCTGGCATTTAATCACCTAACCTTTAGACTGTTTAACCCTTTCACTGCTCACTTAAAAAAACCCGCATTTTTTACCGTTAAAACGGTTTTTTGAGTGCTATGTTGCCAAATGCCACTAAACTTTACTGCAAAAACATTTATTTACAATTAAGCTAGATTTTGAACCAGATTCGGTTGTAAATTGTACAATATTTTGATTTAGCGCATGCGCATAAGCCAAAATTTGGACTTTTTTTGCAGATTCATTCCCAAATTTTTTCCTGCTTCTTTTCCTTCCCTCTTTCTTCTCCCTTTCTTCTCTCTTTATCTTCTACCTTTTATCCCCTTCTTATCCACTGGAAAAGTTTTGGCCTCAGCCCATCAAAAAACCTGGAAATAGAACATTGATCAACTATAGGTGACTTGGCCTATTTTACCACCAATTTTGCTCCCAAAATTGGACACGTGTTTTCTGGTATAGCTCTGCCAGAAATTGGTCCATGTTGAAAATGGACACACGTATTGATGGATCTGTCGTTGCTGTGTTAGCTGCTTATCAAAACAATCTAGTGACGTCAAAAATGAAGAGGTCACAAGTGGTTCAATGTCTACTCCTCCTAATGTCGACAAAAGTCGACTTTCGCAGCGAGTGTTTAAAAATCGATCGTGACTTTTAAAAATTATTGTATTTTTCAGTCACAAGGTGATACGAGTGACGCCACAGACAGAAGATCACGTGGCCTCCCTGCAGAAACTGCTTCAGAGTCGAAATGACGTAAGTTAAATTCTTCAATATGAACTCAACCTACAATGTTCGGTAGTGTAGCACCTCTCAAAAGCTTGTATTTTCATTAAACCGCTATATGTAGCAGCTCTATTGTTTTTACGCCTCGTTCTTTGTTTCTTTTGTTTGTTCTATTGTTTAGCGGACTAATCGTGGAAGACCTTACGACAGCTGCTTCATCGCCCACAATGTTTGAACCTTTAAAATAAAGATTGTTTTGATATTTAATGCGCACTTTTTTTAAACTAGTAACGAGTTGGTGGCCGTTACTTGGAAGCTCGCAGGAAATGTCTAAGCCTTGGTAGTTGTCTTCTTCTCTCACTCGTCAGTACTCTTAACCCTCCTCGATCCCTTTCCAGAATCTTCCCGTCAATTAAACAAAGTGCTGCACGTTCAAACTTGTCGCCAGGGGCCCGTTTCTCGAAACTCCCGATAACTTTTCGGGCCCGGTAAGTATTTTTTCGAGCTCATTTATTTGTCAGCTAATGGTAATCATTGGCCCAAACTTAGCGATATGCTTCACGAAATTATGAAGATTAAGATTTAGCTTTCAAAATCAATAAAAGTTGTTTAGCTATTGGAGAATATTGTGCACCTAAAATAGTTTTCGGGCCCGGAAAGTTATCGGGTGCTTCGAGAAACGGGCCCCAGGTCTTAGATGGAGGAAGAAAGAGGACTAGGTTGCAAAAGGGAAATAAGGCCATGCAGAGCTGTTCAACTTTAACGTGTATTAGCAGTTGCAGTATGAAAAAAATCAAAAAAATTTTAACAATAATATCATAATATTACAAGCTAAGCGAGAATAAGCGACAGTTGAGGAGAGTTCAATCTCTAGTCTTCTTTGGCCTAAAATACTCGATTTATGCGTTCATTACAACATATAGCACGCTTTCGAATAGTTTGAACCCACTCAAGGTTTCACTGGAATCGTCGAAGGCGGTCAAATTACTCCTCTCTCCCCCTCTCGTCTGACCACAGGCGACAAGTAGCCCCTCGTTCTGCTCACGAATAGTTGGACAAGAAGGACATGTGAACGCGCACAAAAGACGGCTAGCGTAGCGAGCTAGAAGGAGGGACTACAAACAAACCCACCCCAGACTTGCACAAAACGTTCACTCATATAATCTTAGAAATTCCTCATCAAACTAGCATATTCCCAGACCAAGAACTGAGGCTGCAAAAGCCAGCCTGCATTGTAGGGGATTTAGCCTACAGAACAAGATCCCTGTAGAAATAAGACACCAATCAAACTTAAGGTGGCTCCATACAGTTTCTCATCAGTTTCAACAGACAAATATACATAACTTTTTTGATGATTTTCAGGAAATTGATTTACATTTCACTAGGGAAAAGCTACAAAAGCAACTAGCCTAGCCTTTATACTTTTCAAAAAAGTCACAATTTCTGGGCCTGGCCCGTTTCCATGGCAACCACTGATATAGTTGTTTGGCTCATTTTTTAAGCTTACCCAGTTTCTTCACTTCATTTCTTGGTTTTTACACGGTGAATTTTGGCTATTTTTGTTGTAAAGATGTTATCGTTTGAGAAGTCTCAGCTGGCAAAGCTGTGAGAAATTTTGTACATAAGTTTTGTCAGAATAGTAAATTTCCGTTTTCGACGATTAATGCAGAAGTGCATGTGCAAAAATTACTCTTACTTTAGTATGACTGAAAAACACAAAAATCCCACAAATGTTCCAATTTTAAAAAAATTTCACCGAGTGGAACACGCGCAATTAGCGTTTGAAAATGCCTCAAGACCCACCTTTTTTCTTCACGTTACCATAATAAAAATTCTTCAAGTTACGGGGTTGCGCATGCTCATGATTCCTTTTGCGTGGACGAGCGTGGACAGCACGCGGGTAAGCGGTAGAAAAGCTTTTCTAAAGCTTTTCTTTCCAAAGAACAACATTTTTCTGGACAACTGCTTTCCTTTACTGTAAAGGATCCATGTGACCAAAAAATTCGCAAAAATAAAGAAAGAAACGAACAAACAAACAAAAAAGAAGCAAATTTATACCGATTCTTGATATAAAAACTCGAACGAAGCCGCCACTTTATTGCCAACAGCAAAACATTTCCTTTAAAGTTTCCAGAACGCGGAATCATTAAACCACTTTCAGTTTCATTTTTACCATTAACTGATTACAACCGTTCTTCAAGACGAAAACTAAAGCGGTCATGTTTGCTCTTAGAACATCTTTTGGTATGCTACCCGAGAAAAGCAGGGAAGCTCGTTCTTTTTATGTTGTAAGCTCAATATTTTGTCTGCCGAGACCCGCGTTGTTTCTTAGCGGCTACTTGCGTGTTTGATAACTGCATGGAATAGCAAATAGTATATAAATAAGCTTTCAATTTATATTTAAAGGCAGACGTTGGAGAAAGGGAACAAAAATGTCCACAACAAATTATACGAAAGACTACATTATTTTTCTGCAAGGTTCAACAAGTCAACAAGTCAACAGAACGCCTGCGAAACGCCTACTGTTTTAGAACCGGCGGTCAACTCGATACTCATCCTTTATTCGTTCACTGAATGCCGTCATTCTAGGCTTAATTTTTCGTAAAAATAAAAATTGTATTTGAGCTTAGGTACAATTGAACTTTTTTCAATTTTCGGTTTTATTTTAGACCACCGAAGTTTTTGAAGTCGCACATTGTCAACACAAGTGAAACTTAGATCAAAAGCTACTGGTGACTGATAAATAGACAATGAAATATAAGCGTTCTTTTGAGTTTCAACTTCTATCAAAATTCAATGACAACTGTTACCTCGTTACAAGTGTGTAATCTATTCATCGCTCAATAAAATTCACAAGTCAGCTGTATTTTACTGAAACCGTATGAGAACGGCCGTAGACACAACTTACCCGACAAAAAATAGACGGCTTGTTAGAAAGGCAAAACTAAAGCACTTTTCGAAAAAATAACTTACACTTAGGCTCGATCGAAACAAACGTAAGCTTCTCATCCCAGAGATTCTCGACAGCTGACCTGGACAGCACTGATATTTCAAGTTGAGAACGGAAAGAAGTTCTTCACGCATAATTCTTGAAGGCGCGTAATAATTCGTGCAACGTTTTCAGTCCTCTCTGTGTTGGTTGAACTTAAAGATCGCAATCAATCCAGTCCTACAATCGTAGAACAATCGTAGGACTGCAACTGTCAGCTACAAAAGCGATTAAACTAAAGG